>JAPDNY010000008.1:111303272-112503272 GCA_029375565.1 Gekko gecko | reverse complement strand
TACTTTCCCCTGTGTCCTCTCACCCATGCTATTTCCTCTTTATCTTCTTCTGGCAGGCCCCATATCCTCACATTTCCCTGCTTCCTTCTCTCCTTCCCACCCACCAAACAACACATTTTTATCTGACCCTCCGCCTTCAGCGATATTCATTATTTAATTATTTCATTTATAAACTGCCTTTCTCCATGATGGGGACCCATAGCAGCTAACATTATTCTTTTCTCCTCCATTTTATCTTCAAACCAATCCTGTGAGGTGGGTTAGGCTGAGAATGCATAACTGGCTCAAAGTCACCCAGTGAGCCTCCATGGCAGAGTAGAGATTCAAGGAGCCATTTCCCAGACCCTAATCTGAAACTCTAACCACTATACCACACTGGCTTTTGTGGAGTGTGCTACTGTTGAACAGTAGCAAACAGACAGTTCTGGATGAGTCATTCAAGTCACTTGATATCAAGTTGCCTGGTGGTTGCTACCAGAACCGGCCCCAATGAGTCCTTCCTCAACAGTCAAAAAAGCCCCCCCAAGGGCCATCCTCTGGCTTTTACTGACAGAAGCCAATGTTTGAAGGCTGGCAATGCTGTTGCGGTTGCCTATCAACCCATGCAGTGGTCACGGCAGAGGGCATTTGTTTCTTAAAGTACCAGTGCTGCTTCAATCAATTTGATGGGTTGTAGGTCCCCCCCCCAAGTTTTTAGACTTCAGACTTTTCTGTAAGCCTGGTGCTCTTTTTCCAGGTTTGTAGAAAGATCTGTTTTGCTGTGCATGGCTTCAGTCTCTGGATTTAAGTATCCACAGATTTAGCCATGCTGGGAATTAGATGTAGTGATAGTAAACTGCCTGGCCCCTGTGGATCTATAATAATAAAAGGAGGCATCTGTCTGTCTGATCATCCATCTGTCCGTCCATCCATGGCAGGGATAACACATTGGAAAACAAAGCTAGGAACCTCAGGCTTGGCTGCCAGTTTTGGGACAATCATGGGAGCTGCAGTGCCAAAGATGAAGAAGCCAATCAGCACATCCTGGCCCAGGTTATCTCCAGAACCCTCCCCCCAACAGCTATTTGCAATTGAAGCTAAGCCTATCTGTTCGTGGCAGGCATAACTCATCAGAAATTATATCTAGGCATTTAAAAATCAGCAAACGAGTTCAGGATGATTATGGGAACCGCAATGCCAAAAATGAAGGCAATCAAACATTCTGGCCCTGGTTATCTGTCAACAGATGGATTTTACACATGAATGGGGATGGGCACAAGTATAAATACAGGTGAATTCTCTATCAGGCCTATTTTTGCCCTAGCACAAATCTCACAGATGTGCAGTAATTCATTCTGAGGAATAATATGAGTGAAGCCACATGAGATGAAGCAAGATACGCACATATCTGCAGCAGAGTCCTAAGCCCCTTCTAAGCCCATTGACTTCAAATGGAGATAAGGCAGCACAATGCTCTCAGTTCACAAATCTTAAGATTTAGGGAAAGAAATTGAATTTTTAAAAATCTCTGTAATCAACATGGAAAGACTGTTTAAAAGTTGAGAAAAGGTGTGTGTGTGCATAGATATGATTGATACAAAGTTAAGAGTTTGAGATCACATTGACTTCCTTCATTTGAAAGGATCACTGCCTTGTAATGATCCTAAATCCGCAATCTGTTTTCAGGATCTAACTTTTTGTTTGCCAAGATCAGACCTTTCATTTCGGCCTTGCACAGTGATTACTGTCAGGTTACCAATCAATTTGCATCATCATTTTCCTTAGCACTAACCACATTTTAACATCTGCTGTTGCCACATTCCCTGCTCTCCACTGAAGCCCATCCAGCATGTCAATTCCCTCCTTAAAGCAATTAACCCCAGACTGGCACAAGGCTCTTGCTGTGATCTGAGCAGTACTAAGAACATTGAAACCACTGCTCCCCATAGACTCAGAGCTACTCCTTACACAACCCCAAGTGACATTTGCCTGCTGTGTTGTATTGTGTGGCCACAACAGTGGACTGCTAGTTAGCTCTAATCTACTGTAATCTTTGACCTATATTGTAATGCAGCCAGGGATTTTGTTTCGGAGCTGATGAAGGGAGCAATCCTAACCAGGTCTACTCAGCAAGTCCCATTTTATTCAGTGAGGTTTACCTCCAGGAAAGTGCTCTTTGGATTGCCCTGGAAGCCTCCCGTGGTAATTAGCAGGATGTCAATGGAAACAGAGGCAGAAGGGGCCTGGGCTGCCCTTGGCTGAGAAGAGGCAGGGAAAGCAGGCAGGACAAGGAAGGATCCTGGAATCATGAGACAGGCAGCAGCAGGTCAGACTGATGCACACTTTTGTATGTGTGTTAAGAAATAAGTGGTTGGCCTTGGGAGAGCAAGTAACTAAGGATGCTACAATAAGCAGACACTGTGGGGACTGTGTGTGTGCTTAACCCTTTCCTCACCTGTTTCTTTCTCCCAAAATTCCACCCAACTTCTTTTCCTAACCACTTTCCCTCACTTCCAGAAATTTGGTGGTTGAAAAGGTTGGTGTGCTTGTTTGGGGAGGGGATGGTTTAGGCTGGGTGCAGCCAGCTGGGTGACCTTGGGCAAGCCACAGTTCTCTCAGAGTTGTTCTCTCAAATGCAGTCCTCAAAAGAGCTCTCTCAGCCCCTCCTACCTTACAGAGTGTCTGTTGTGGGGAGGGGAAGGGAAAGGAGACAGTAAGTTCCTCTGAGACTCTGAGTCAAGGGGGGAGGGTATAAATCAATCTCCTCCTCCTCCTCCTCTCCTGCTGCCAAATCATACTGCCTCCCATTATGGGATTGTATACTGAATGCCGCCATCACTTGCACTATCTTTATTAGCACTTTATGATGCTATGCAGGGTGTTTATGTGTATTTTATTGTATTTACTGTTTTATTGTATTTTAATGTCTGTACGCTGCCTTGAGCCAGTGCGCCAGCAAGGCGGGATATAAATTGAAAATAATAAATAAATAAATCACCTTCTCTCTAACAAGTGAGGCAGAGTTATGCCCTTTTGAGTCCATTGAAGTCAATGTGCTTAAAAAGGGTGCACCTCTGCTTTGGTTTGCTCTGATGTTTTGTAAACACTCACTTTATTATGCATATATGCTTGTGAAGTATTATCAAGCCCTTAACCACCATTTGTATTTTGGTTTGTTTGGGGACAAAAGATGTTTGATGGATGAGCCACTTTAATCCACTTCAAGTTACTCACCAGTTTCTATTAACTATTTGCCAAAGACTGTAAATCCTGTGCCTGCAAATGGTAACAGAGGTGTTATAGGAAGGTGGCAGAGCAAAACAGGATTGCACAGCACCATAGAAGTCCTGGATCAGACGAGATCCATTGCATCATCTAGTCCAGCCTTTAGTTTGAGGGGAGGGGGAAATAAGAAGAAAAATGAAGAAAAAAGAAAAGAAAAATGAAGACCCATTTGGGACTCATATTTCATATTTCTGAGTCATGTAAAATTCTTGGAAGGACACTTCATAATGAAATATGGAAAGGAACATTAGAACATCTTTTAAAACAAATTTTAAGGAACATGGAACTGCCCTGGATTTATTAGCATCACTGTATAAAATTTTCCTTCAAAGGTAAAAAATAACCCATTAAAAACAAAGGGGGATTTATTTGCCTTTTGACTATCAAAGCAACAGGGCATGAACTAAAAGCATTAAGTCTTCACTTGCACAATCAATGGACCATTTGCAGTTGCAGCTGTTGTAAAGGGGCTCAGTCCAGAGAAAGTTGGGTGTGCCTGCATCTGATCGAAGCCAATGTCACTGAAGCCTGCAGTTATACACTTCAGTCCTACTCATTAAAAACAAGGGCTGCTTCCCACCAGTAGCAGCCAAGGTGGGCACATATGTGGTTTAAACATGCCTGCCAATCAGGTGATTATCAAGCCCACATGGATTTCCTAGATTTGCAAATGCAGCAGATGTATGCAATTGCATCATTGGTTTTAGGGAATGTTGCAATCATAGAAAGCTGCCTTAAGGAAACAGAAAACAGAAATGGTTGTATGAGGGACAGGGTGTGGTAAATTGGTCTGCTTATGTCCCTAGAAGTTTATAGGATTGCAGAGAATGGAATTTGGGTTAGAGTTTAAATGCACAATCTCTTTAAACTTCCTTTCTCTCTAAAACTTCAGTTTCGTTGCAGCCGGATGGAGAAGAAATGTGTCATGACATGAAATGCTGATTTTTGAAATAAAAAAACAACTCTAAGCAAATATCATAAAGAGTAATTTGTTCAATTTAAAGGTTCTTAATTTCGCTATGATATCACTGTGTTCACTACACACAGCTAGCTCTGTTGTTAACAGCTGATTACATGTAGGTAATAACACCAAACTAGTAAGAAAAGCATGCAAAGTTAGTTAGGTAAAGGTAAAGGTTCCCTTGCTTGAAAGCCAGTCGAATCTGACTCTAGGGTTGCAGTGCTCATCTCCATTTCAAAGCCAAAGAGCCAGCGCTGTCCAAAGACATTTCCGTGGTCATGTGGCCAGCATGACTAAACACCAAGGTGCACGGAACACTGTTACCTTCCCACTGAAGTGGTACCTATTTATCTACTTGCAATTTCTTGCTTTCGAACTGCTAGGTTGGCAGGAGCTGGAACTAGAGATGGGAGCTCACTCCGTCATGCAGGTCCCAGGTCTTGAACTGCTGAACTACTGACCTTCCACAGCCTGCAGTTCAGCATCTTAACCACTTGAGCCACCACGGCAAAGTTAGTTAGGGGTTTGCTTTTATAAAATGTTTCTAAGGATTCTGCTGCATTTAAATACCAAGAAGGAGCAGAGCTTAGAATTTGTTGTCCTTAAAAATAAATCCATTCCAGGAAAGTAATAAGCTTCTAATTAAGGTAGCTAGCTACAGAGCGTATCTCCAAAAGCAAGTCTTTATTCCTTTGTGGGTAGTAGAGTCTGGGCTTGCTATGAGACATAGTACAAAGTGACAGAAACATCTTGAGTTTGAATGGTCTTCTTCTCACTTGCTTGCAAGGATAGAAAAGGCAGATACTGTTCCATATGTGCTTGCACAGCAATTTGTGGGTACCAGGACAAATGTCACTGAGACCACATTAGGCCTATAGCTATTAGACTTGTTCATGGGAGCTTGCTTAGTTTTTTTTTTTTTTCATTTCAAGGGACTGTTCTATCGGTGGGTTGTTTCCTAGGGTTTTTTTGGTGCCATTGGTGCTTCATTTTCATAACTCTGTTTTATTATTTCCCACTAGTTTCAATTGAAGACCACCCCCTTCCCTTGGGGTTCCCCTTTATGGTTTGCATTTCAAATTAGACAAAACTCAGAGGAAAAGAGAGAGAAAATCTATGTTGTCAAATTTCACACAGATAGAATTAAAGGGGGTGGGTGGGACTTTTTGAGGCAATTAAATGCAGCCATTTATGAAATGATAGGAAAGAATCCATACAGTAGCACAGACAGCCAACACCGCCACTGAATGTGAAGAACAGTAGTGTGAAGAAGGGGCAGACTTACAAGGTAAGGACATTCGGTGGCAGAAGGAGGTGGATGTTTAGATAGATTTGTTTGGATGGGGTATAAGGTTTTGAGTCATGATTGCTCTCCTTAAGTATTTGAAAGGCTGTCACTTAGAGGAGAGCTGGGAGCTGTTCCTGTTGGCAACAGAGGATTGAACTTTCAATAATGGGTTTAAATTAGAGGTGGAAAGGTACAAGCTTGATATGAGTAATTCAGCTAGGGTTGTTATTCTCCAGATGGTAGCTAGAGATGTCCAGGTATAACAACTGATCTCCAGGCAACATAGATCAGTTCACCTGGAGAAAGAGGGATGGGTATGAACTGCACTTTTGCAGTTCATTTCAGTTTGTGCCTAAACCATGAACCGAAACACAAACTGATACAAACTGGGAGGTTGGTACATGAACTGAACTGGTTTGTGATCTCTGCTTTTTGCTCCCTGCTTTCTGCTCCCTGCCACTCAGCTGTTTTTTGTGAAGAGCAGAAAAAGGTAAAGGTAAAGGGTAAAAGTTTCCCTTGCTCAAGAGCTAGTTGAATCCAACTCAAGGGGCGGTACTCATTTCTGTTTCCAAGCAGAAGAGCCAGCGCTGCCCAAAGATGTTTCCGTGGTCCTGCGGCCAGCATGACTAAATGCCGAGGCACACAGAAGGCTGTTATCTTCCCACTGAAGTGGTACCTATTTATCTACTTGCAATGTCTTGCTTTCGAACTGCTAGGTTGGCAGGAACTGGGGCCAGAGACGGGAGCTTACTCCATCACATGGCACTAGGGTCTTGAACTGCCGACCTACAGACCTTCCAATCTGCAGCTCAGCATCTTAACCTCTGAGTCACTGTGGCCCAGTGAAGAGCAGAAAGCAGGGGTTTAAATGGCTTAGAGCTTTTCTGTTCTTCAGGAACTGTCTTAAAATTTGTGGAAGTTTGTGGTGGCTCTTCAGTTCACAAACTGGCTAAATTTAATCATGAACTATTGTTCATGAGCTGGTTTGTGCCCTTCCCTAGAAATGGCTGCTTTGGAAGGTGGACTATGACATTATACTCCACTGAAGTCTCTCCCCTCCCCTCACTGTGCTCTCCTCAGTGTCTACTCCCAAAACCTCCACTCCAGGTCCTAGAGCTGACAACCCTAAGTGGAATCAGCTGCCTAGGGAGGTGCTGAGCTCCCCTTCATTGGCAGTCTTCAAACAGTGGCTGGATGAATACTTGTCAGGGATGCTTTAGGTTGATCCTGCATTGAGCAGGGGGTTTGGTCTTGATGGTCTGTATGGCTCCTCTTCAAACTCTATGGTACTATGAGAGCAGCAGGCAAGCAGGGGAGTGCTGAAGCATTGGGAGGAGAGGTGAAGGCAGAGTCCCACCCTGTATCTTCAGTATTGGAATACCTCCCATATGGATGTAATCCTAGTGGCTACAGCTTTCATTGAATAAAAAAAGCCCAGCGTCTGTCTCCCCCACCCCTAAGAATATTGGGCCCTCTCTGTACTTTTATTAGGAAACTGCTGGCTGCCTTGTAAAAATGAAACAGAGGCAGAGACTGCAAAAGGCTGTTTATATGGTGAATTGGTTTAATATTCGTATTCATTGCCTTTTCGTAATTATTGCAACTAATAATGAAAAACAGCAACACAGGTCTAATAGCTGCCCTACACAATAGGAGCTAGACTGATGAGATCGGGTGAGATCAGGGTGTGAGATCAGTACATACCATTTTCTAGTTAGCCAGAAGAATGGCATAAGAGCATCCAGAGGACAGCCTGATTAATCTGGGAGTGAGGGCTGCATTTTTGTTGGATGTGGCTGAACTCTCTTCAGAACCTAGGTCTACAGCCTGATGGTGGTTTTGGATCTGCTGCTGCTGCTCTTGGGGGGCCAGGAGGCAACTGCAGTCAGGAACAACTTTAGCTAATTGGTTCTCTGCCAGTTGTGCCCCAGTCTCCTTGGAAATATAACCAGGGAGCAATTAGCAGAGAAGAACTTTTGCACTTGGCATGCAGGGGGTTAAATAGCTATGAACTGTTTCAACTGTATGAAAAAGCTTCTTTGAGATGTTCTTTCCACACTGCCAGGATTTGTATTAATGCAGTGGAAAAATATTGGCATCTCTATTTTTGGCAGCTGAGGTTAAAACAAGCAAACAGCTTCGTTGAGAGAAATGTTGATTTCTGTTAAACAGATCATAGCGGTACTGTGGGAAAATAATGCCAGACTCATAGTGCAAAAGTGATCTGGTATAATAAACACTATGGTCTAAAGTACCAAATAAACCAAGCAACCAGAGATGCTCAGTAATGAAGGGTTTATCCTGTCTTTAGTGCGGTACTATTGCAGAGGAGAACAAACACACCTTGCCAGTATTATTCTTTAATTGGTTTGCATGCATGGTGAACCTGTGTTATTGTGGAGAAGAAATGCATGTCCCAGGCACCTGTTTCTTTAAACATAATGGAGGAGGGGTCGCCTTTAAAACCATGAAATGGCACATCATCAGCCTGACCATTTCTCCTATCAGGTGCCTCGATAGTGGTTTTGCTACTCCACACTGGATAGACTAGCATTCCAATTCCTTTTGGAGCCACAAACATAGCCACAACCCAGCTATGAAATAAAGTTGGGAGTACAATGCAGAAAAATACTGAACTTGCAGACAGGTGTTCTTGGATGGATTTCAAGATCAAGCTAGATGACATACGGAATCTGTACAGTCATTAGCCAGCATCTATATTATGCCTGTGGGGAAAAATGCCCTCTCACTTTAAGGCAGGTTTACCAGGTGATGTTATTTCCCTCCATGCCATGAAAAGCTTCACCGGTGCATTTCCACTCATTACACCTTTAACAAAAGGATGTTTCCCCCAGGTTAGCTGGCAACTCTATATATGCATGTAATTAATAGCTGATGAGAATTGGGGTCCCTATCCAATCTGGGCTCCTACACAGAAAAAAAGAGTTTAACCCTTTCCCCTTGTGGCCATTTTCTCAATATAAATACCCCTTTAGAAATGCACTTTGTCCTATTAAGGAAAACATATAGGCTCCATTTTTTTTATTTGGTTGTCAAGTTGCAGCCAATTTATGGTGACCCCTGTAGGTTTTTCAAGGCAAGAGATGTTCAGAAGTGGTTTGCCATTGCATGCCTCACCCTGGTCCCTTGGTGAGCTCCTATCCAAATACTGATCAGGGCCAACCCTGCTAAGCTTCCCAAGATCTGATGAGATCAGGCTAGCCTGGGCTATCCAGGTCAGGGCCACCATGTATATTTTTCTGAGAGGTCCAATAACAGCTTGGGGGGGGTGATAATAGGGTTACATCACTCTTTGCAGCATGATGGACCTAAATGGGTTTTTCTTTTGAAAGAGGTGTTTTTTTAACTTTTTGCAAAACAAGAAATATCCTGACCCTTACTTACTGTGCCATCTAGGGTTGCCAAGTACTTACCGTAATTTGGCGGGGGACACACAGTCCCTGGCCGGAACATTCCTCCATGTAACACCCACGCCGCACGATGCCGTTGCCAGAAAGTGATGCCGGGTGACGCTCTGGCAATCGGGCTGGAAACTTGATGGTACCATCGAGTTTCCAGCCCCATTGCCAGAGCGTCACCTGGCGCCACTTCCTGGCAATGGCATCATGCGCCACATCTCCCCCCCGGGAATGGTCCTGCCATGATGTATCCATTCCCCGCCGAATTACGGTAAATTCTTGGGAAGCCTGGTGCCTTCCTAAGAACCCATTCCTGGGAGTGAGCCCCACTGAATAGGCTTGAGATGGATTCTTAGAATACCTGCTTAGGACTGCTTTCTGAGTTACACCAGAGGATGGTGGCTAGTCTATTTTGACTGTTGTTGGCAGGGGAACATTGATTCAGAACTGTAACAACAGTTCTTTACAGGAAGGGGATAATCTAGCTGTAAGGGAACAATGTATGAAGATGTCAGACTTTGCATGGGGAAAGTACAGGCCTGCATTACTACAGTTTTTCCTTTTACTCTTAGTCACTGTATGGGTCTGGATTTTGAAAAGCAGGAAATAAAACTAACATGGCTGGCATTCTTTGCCCTATGGCTCACCTGTCAGCATGAAAAGGAGAAGGATATATGAATGCAGGGTTGCCAACTGCCCGGAGGGAAAAAAGCCCTGTCCTTCAATAGAGGCTGATGGGATGTTACTTACCAGGTGATGTTATTTACCTCTGTGCCATGAAAAGCTTCATCTGCCCATTTCCACACATTATACCTCTATTAAAGGCACAGGACATTTTCCTCCAGGTCCATTGGCAATGTTTTACAGACAGTCTTTCAGTGCAATATTGAACAGATGGATGCAGGAGCTTTCCCAAGTCCTGGTGTTTTTCAAGGCCAGAACAGAGAAAGATGGGGAAAAATGGCCCATCAAAATTCTCAGCTGATCCCCATTAGTAGCTACAGACGTTCCCAGCATGACACCCAATTCAGCAACAGCAACAGGAAACCATGTGCAGTAAGGAGGAAAAGGAATGCCCATCACATTTTTTGCAGCATAGTGTCTAGAGTTGTTGGCTTGGATTCTGCATAGCTTTCTGCAGGTGCAAGGAGGACTAGGGATTTCCCCTGATCTCTGTCAAGGACATCTTGGATTCACCACCAAACTATTTCCAGGGGCCTCCCATTTTGACAGAGTTGGTATGCTGAGATTGCTCTGTGGAAGGAGGAAGCTATGTTAGGAATAAAGTTCATACACGGCTTGCTGCTTTAGAAAATAAATAGAAGTTCTTTATTGTAGAAGAACTCCATTCTGAGCTAGAGAAAGAGTTCTATCTATCTAAGCTAGGATGGGAAGAGATTGCTGAGAGCACATTCAGCCCTCATGGTGGCTAGGGAGAGAGTCGTCAGAAGGAAAGAACCTTTACAGTAGCATTTTGGGACAGCAGTTGCAGAGCAGACAAAAGGAAGGATGCACGTGGAAGGGCTGTGACTCAGTGGAGGAACTCCTGCTTTGCTTGCAGAAGTTCCCAAGTTTAATCCCCAGCAACTCCAGGTAAAAGGATCATGCAATAGGTGACGTCAAAGACCTGCATCTGAGACCTTGGAAAGCTGTGGCCGGTCTCAGTAGACAATGCTGACCTCGATGGATTGATGGCCTGATTCAGTGTAAAGCAGCTTCACGACTGTTCAACTGACCTATCTAGCTTTGCGAGCTGTGTTGCCCCTTTTTAAAGTGCCCATGTATTCTGTACAAAGAATACTGCACAATTCTTCTCTTCAAATATTCCCTCCACCAGGAGCACCTTTTCTGTGGGCAATTTAAGCTGCCATGGGAGAAGGGAATCATCAAAAATCACCTCCCTCCTTGCACATATGGAAATCAACATGGGGTCCAGGCCATTACATGGAATATTAATGTGTAAAGTGGAGAGTTTTGTTACACAACTTTTTAAATGTGTTAACTAGATTTTAATGTATTATTAATGTCTTCATTTGACTGGTACTCTTCAGTTGTTCCGAGATGCTGCACAGAGGTTACTTGAGGGCTCATACTGCCTGAATGCATGCTTGCTTTCCCTTCAGTCCACCTGGATATTTTCAAGGATTGCCGTCCCTCTCAGTTCACTCGTTTGCACTCAGCGACATCAGGACAGAACCAAATCTGATTAGCTGTACTGTATCCTGTTCACTAATGGTCCCTGATTGGCTGGGATGGTCCAAGGGACTCATCTAGGAAGAAGCAGCAGTAATTAGAAGGGGGGGAAATTATGCTCAATGAACAGAAGCTCTGAGAAATGATGGCAGTGAATATGATGGGGGGGAAAGCAATTTTAACTTCTTTTTTTTGTGGGAGGAGGTCATAGTTTTCTTCTTTCGCCCAAACCACTTTGATCCAGAAATCAGTATAGGAGAACACATGATGTAGCTGGAGATATTAAAAATACATCAAAAATCTCCAGTATTCTTTCCCTATAGCAGAACTGACCATGTAGAACTGCCACTGGGATTTTATACTCCTAGAGGAGTGGGGAACAGAGGAATGAAATAGACGACTTGTCTCTTGGTCACCGGCTGCTTGGGTACTTCTGTCTGATAGGCAAGCTTATTTTGACGTCATGGAAATTCCTTTCCCAGGCAAGCAGTTTATTATGGAGGGAACTGCCTTGGTTGTGTGAGATAATTGTCCCCAATATAGAGAGCACGGTGCCAAATGTTTCCTGTCAAATACTTCCATTCTGGGCACATCAGGTGCACTATCAGAGTAAAACAAACAAGTGGGGCTGATTCTGAGTAGATCAGACTGCCCATATGAAAGCCTCATCACAATCCAGACATTTCCCCTTTCTATTCCTATAATGTTAATCCTGAAATTGTTCTCATGGAACTCGTTGCTTAAACACACTGCACCAAATAGTTTCTCTGTAGTTGTTTTCTACACTTGCCAGCAGGAGGAAAAATCTATTTTAAATGGAGATAGAGGGCATCATCTATTTCTTTTTGCACTGCAACTTCTGCCTTTCTGCACTTGTGTCACTAAGCAAAGTTATATACTTCTGAGTCAGTGATTCCTAATGTGGTGCTCATGGGCACCATGTTGCCCATCAGTTTGGTTCCTGGCACCCCTTTCTTTCCCCCCCAAAGCATCTCTTTCACAAGGCAAAGAGGCACTCCTGGTTTTCCCTACCTCATTGGAGCAGGAGGTATTTCGGAACAGCTGAGAAACTGTCACTTTTGCATCTTCAGGAGGAACCCATTTGGAAACAGGTGCTTCCATCATAGGACAACACTTGGCTTGCAGCCTCCCAACATTTTGGCTCAAGCTCCCATGGCAGCCATTTTGTGGTGGCACCTGCTGTTCTCAAAATTCCAAAAGTGTCCACAGGCTCAACCAGGTTAGGGATTCCTTTCAACTTCACTGGATTTAGAAAGGTGTAACTTTATTTAGGATGGAATTGTGATTTTGTCCCTTCTGTTTGTTTGTAAGGGAATATGTGAGATCTCTTACACTAGAGTGCTCTAGTGAGAGATCATTAAGTCCTAAAGCATTAAAACAAAGCAGTGAGAAAACAGGGATGCTGAGATCTTCAACATGAACACCAATGGCTAGGTATAGTTACCTTGATGGAACTTCCTGGCTTGCATGTGAAGTGAGCTCCTGATTAGGTCACCTCAATGTTTTTTGTTGACATTTGCTGAGCAGCTTTACATCTGTTCAGTAGATGCTTGTAAACACACATGAATCTGCCTTATACCGAATCAGACCATGGATCTACCCAGGTTAGTACTGTCAACTCTAGCTAGCAGTGGTTCTCTGGGGTCTCAGGCAGAAGGCTTTCACATCACTTTCTACCTGATCCTTTCAACTGTAGGTGCTGGAAATTGAACCTGGGACCTTCTGAACAGAAAGCAGATGCTGTACGATTGAGCCATGCCTCCTCCCATTATGCTACAGTGTAATAACCAGATCATGCAGTGATGAAATGTAATATTATTTCATGTATGTTATGCAGTTCATACAAGGAATTTATTTTTGCCATGTGATCCTTGACTTGAGTCTTGCTTATAGAGTTTTTCAGGTTTCCTGTAAATTACTGTTCCTTTCTTGAAGAAGTAGGCCAAAATGACGAGGTCTATTGTTCATTGGTAGAATGAGCTATGAAAAGTTGATCTTCTGCAAAACTATTGTTCAACATGTAGAACATTACACAGGTAATTTGGTTGATTCTATGCCCAGAAAAAAATCCCATTGTGAAAATAGTGTGTATCAGAAAATGCTCAAAGGGACATCATATCCTGCCTTTAGAAAGCATGTATCAGAAGATTAAATAAAATCATGTTTTGGCCTATATAATAATATCTATATAAGCTGGCCACACCCACAAAATTCAGTGAAATCTACTTTCCCCTTTTTTGGCAAAACTCTGGGTAAGAAGCTTTGAAATGTAACCTTTTTTTCTTACGTTAACTTAGGGGGAATAAGAATGACATGTATACTTATATAGGATTTATTTCTATTGGGTATGCCAGAGTTCTCTGTATCTATTTAATAATGTTTTGTTTAGTCAGATCTAAGGTTGCCAGGTCTGACTCAGAAAATATCTGGGGACTTTGCGGGCGGAGTCAGGAGCAAGGATGTGACATCACTTTCATGATGCCACTAGAGTTGCCAGGTGAGGATGACAAGCCAAGAGTTTTGGCCCTCACATTTGAAATAATGAAGGATGGGGACATCTTCTTTTGGAGCGCCTAGAATTGGACCCCCCGGTCCAATCTTTTTGAAACTTGGGGGTTTTTTTGAGGAGAGGCACCACTAGCTATACTGAAAATTTGGTGCCTCTGCCTCAAAAAACAGCTCCCCCCAGAGCCCCAGATACCCATGGATCAATTCTCCATTATATCCTATGGGGACCAATCTCCATAGGATATAATGGAGCACCCAATGGCCATCCCCCTTTCTGACAGCCCTGAAGTGGGGGAAGAGGCTCCAAACTAGTGGATCCCCTGCCTTCAACTGGGGATTGGCAACCCTAGTCAGATCTAAAGTTATCAGATTGCTTTTGAATAAATGTTTTAATTAATATATCATCTGTTTATTGGCTGTGAAATACAGATCTTCACTTTTAACCTGAAACAAACAAGGCATTCAGTCACCAAGCAGTCACTGTGATGTAATGGTTAGTGCAGGGCTCAGTCAAAGAGGTTTAATCTCCATGTGACTGTTTGAAATAATGCCACCTCACAGGTGGGTCCAAGAGACCAACTCGGTAGTAACAAACTTGTGTTACAGATTGTCACATCTCTTGGACAGCCCATAAATCTTGTTAGTCACTGGCGGCATATACCCTTGCGGTCATGTATGGATCTCTTGGACAGTCCGTAAACCTTGTTAATCACTGGAGGCATATACCCTTGCGGTCATGTATGGATAAGTCAAGTGTCTTATTTGTCAGGCACAGAATTGCTCAGGTTTTTTTAGTGCCTGCACTGCTGGATGCATCCTTTACATAACCTTAAATACATTGCCTCCTTGTGCTTGCACGCTCAGAGGCATCTATCAAGTAATCACGAGAACTGGGCTGCTTCCACATGATGGCAATTCTACATGTAGCTTTCATTGTCTTGGCAACAGAACATTCACAACGGAGTTGTCCCTGCACTTGCCTTGCCTTGGCTCATCAAAGCTGCCACCCCAACAGCTTCTTTTTTTTTTTTAATGGCAATTGACATAATGCTATAGCACTATAACAACATCATGATCTACTAGGACCTTTAAATTCCCAGTTTTCATTTTTAAAAAGGAAGAATCTAGTCCCTTTTGTTGCAGAGATAAAAGGGAAAAGGTATATCTCCTCAACAAAAAGACTTACCTAAAAACAATAAAAGCTGAGAATTTGGAGAAATTAGTATATAGATCAATACAGATTTTGAGAAAAGAACACAGCAAAGCAGGGGAAAATGTGGAAAGTGGATGCTTAGCAAACAACTTTGTTTAAATTCTCAAAACCAAAAATCTGTTCTGTATTACCAAACAGGAGCAAAAATTGTGTGGAAGTAGAGCTGATCACAGGTTTAGTCACTCATAACCGCAAGGGTGGTGTTGTGGTTAGAATATTGAACTACGATCTGGGAGACCCAGGTTCGAATCCCCACTCTGCCATGGAAGCTTGCTGGATAGCTTTGGGCCCTTATACCCTCTCAGCCTAAACTTCCTCACAAGGTTGTTGTGAGGATAAAAGGGAAGAGAGGGAAATTATGTAAGCTGCTTTGGTTATCATTGAGGGACAAAGCAGGAAATAAAGAAATGTTCATGGGAAGGCATTATGATGGTATCAGGAAGCCAACAGAGTAAAACTTATCTGAAATGTGTGTGCGTGCACTCGCGTGTGCACACACACAAACTTTTATTCTTTTATCATATGCCTTTTCGAGATGGGAGATGGTGGATGGAAAAATGGTTGTGGTGATGGACAGGTGACAGGGCGGGCAACAATCTATAAACATGCCATGAACACATTCAAACTGGATGCAGACAAACAGCTGGTCAAACAATTAGTTCTGTGATTGCAGCTGGTGAAAAGCATGTGATCTGGCCCACTGGATCGCTGAACATCTCTCTGAGGGGGAAAAAAAGTGTTGCCGTCAAATTTTTCTATCCCCACTTCCCCCATTGTCCATCATGTTATCTAGAAGGGCTGGGGAAACCTGCAGAACAGTATGTCATACTGGGAGAGTAACTGCAGCTGCAAAAATACACTATCTGTCCTACTTTTCCTTTTGTGTGTGTGTGTGTGTAGAGGCTCTTTGAATGCTGAATTGTAGACATCGTAGAACTTTACAAACATTTTCAGAATAATGAGATCATTGGGGAGGTGGTATGACCCATCATTTCTGATGTTATAGGCACTATCTTGCAACCTTCAGCATTGTACTAACAGTCATAATTGTTGGGCCTGGGAAGAAAAATCACATTGTCCCACCATCTCTTTGGATGCATAGAACTTTGTTCAGGCAGGCAAATATGCACAGAAAGCTGCTCCATACACATGTGTTCCTAACTAGAGAAAGACTTTAACTTGAAGACAGCCCCAAGAGACAAACAAACATTTAAGCACATTCAGTCTTGGGATGTTAACAAATTGCTCCATCAGTTGATCCTGAGATGTAATTATGAATGTGGGTTTTTCAGATGCCAGATGCCTAGTGGCAAAAAATGTTGAATTGTTGCCTAGTGGCAATGTTGCCACTGGATTTGAAAGGCAAAATTAGATTAAGCTATTCTGTTATTATGAAATGGAGTGATTATAAACATATCATTGATGCTTAAGGCGAGCATCTGGCATACTAGGCTCTGTGTTGTGTCACAGCGAAAGGGACAGAGCTGAGGCTGCTAATGATAGGCAATAATTATTTCCTCTGGCCTTAGGGTGGAGTTATATCCTTAAACTTTATCCACCTTGATACCAGCTGCAGACCAAAATTTTAGAAGTGGGAGAAGTGATACTTAGACCAAGCTATAGTGCTGTGAAAGCAATGAAATGTGATGATAACATACCGAGCTGCTGTGGATGAAATTTATCATCAATATATCTAATTTTCAACATGGCCTGATTTGTGGATACTTAAATCCAGATCCTGGGGTCATGGATGGACAAGACAGATCTTCCTACAAACCAGGGAAAAGCCCCATTTTTAATAATCTTTAAAAGCTTGAACAATATCATCATGAACAACAATAAATTGGTGGTTATAACCCTCCAGATAGATAGAAGCAGTGATTATAGCTTTAAGAAGCAGTTGGCCTCAAGGGTTATTTCTAGGCAACCACAACAGTATTGTCAGCCTTCAAGCCTCAGTTTCTGTCAGGTAGGGGAAGCTTTTCAGGGCTGTTTTGGCCTTTAAGGTAGGAGCAGGCAGCTACCCTAGGCTAGACAGCATGACTCACCCAGGATTGGCTGCTTGCTACTGTTCACAGCAGCCACCCCATGAAAACCAGTGCATTGTAGTGATTACAGTTTCAGATTAGGATCTGGGATACCCAGTGTCAAATCCACATTGGGTGACCTCAGCCTGATCTACCCCACAGAATGGGAGCAGAGATGTGCACCTGAAAAAAATCTATAGATTTCAAATTTGTATTTTGGGAACAAGTGCCATACTGGTATCCCAGAGTATTCAGCCCACCCCCCCAGTACCATTTCATAATTATGATTTATTCCCTCCCCCACCTCAGCATTTTTCTAGTTTGTTATTTCATATGGGGGGACATCTCAGGATCAATTGATGGAGCAATTTGGTGTAGTGATTAAGAGCGTGGACTTGAATCTGGGAGAACCAGATTTGATCCCCCACTCCTCCACATGCAGCTGCTGATATGACCTTGGGTTAGATTAGGGTGGTCAATTCCTGGAGAATTGGGGGTGGAACCAGGGGATGGGAGGGACCTCAGTGGGGTATAATACTATAATAAGCCCTTCAAGCAGACAGTTTCAGAGGGTGGCCATGTTGGTCTACAGTAGAACAGCTAGAATCGAGTCCTATATAGGTATCTGACAAAGGGAGTGTTGAATTTCAAAAGCTTATACCCTGAAAAACCCTGTTGGTCTTTAAAGTGCTACTGGACTTGATTCGAGCTGTACAAAGCAGAGTTTCCCTAGGGAAGTTGGTCTGTCATCTGGAAAATCAGCTGTACTTCTGGGAGCTCACCAGGCTCTCTAGGCCCCACCTGGAAGCTGGCAACGCTACGTTAGGCCTTGACTTAGACTCTGTGCTTGTAGCTTTAGTAGTTCAGGGGCAGCCAGATAGTACATGACAGCTCTTACTATTCTAATCATGGCTTTCGACCGAGCTCTGAAGCAGATAGCTGTTTCAGAAGTGAAGTTGTTTCAGAATTCATGATACACAGGCCCGTAGCCAGGATTTTTCAGTGTGGGGGGCCTATTAGAAAGTTGGGGGGAACTAAAATGAAAATAATTTTTTTAAAAAAAACTCCAGTAGGCTGGCCGGCCCCTGCCCCAGCTGGTGGTTCGCACGTGGAGGGAAGGACATGCCAGGATCCAGCGGGACAAAGCAGTTCTCGCCTTTCCTTCCCCCGCCATGACCAACGCACCTCCCCCCTGATGAAGCAAAGAGCTGTGGAAGGGGGCAGTGAGTGCTCTCCTGAAAGCACCGGGGCCTCTGACCTATCTGTAGCCTGACCATGGAGGCACCCCCCCATGCAAGACTCACCATGCCTCTCTCCTCCTGCCTCCCAGCCAGGACAGGACAGACGCAGGCGAGCGGGCAGTGCACTCCCCGGTGGTGGCGACGGAAGTGTGTGAGTGGCACAGTCTGGATGCCCTGCTCAGCCCTTGGATCCTTGGCACTAGCCCCCCCCCCAGCTCTTGCTGCCTCTGTGGCACATGGGTTCAGGTGCCTACACATGTACTCACTGCCGCAAAGGGACCAGCTGTTGGACTGGGTGTTTGGTGAAGGATCCCTGCCAAACCGGAGGAGGCCTTGAGCAGCCGGGACAGGGAGTCTGACCTCAGAGGATGGGTGTGGCTGCTCACTTCCCAGGGGGCACTGGTATTTCCACGTCAGGCCGGGGTCCCTCCTCTTTCTCTGAAAATCCCCCCCATGGGCTCCTCCATGGAGCAAGCAAAGCACCTGAGGGGGAGGAGGAGCTCTCTGATTGGTGCCAGAGGGGCACCGACAGGAAGTGTCCTGGTCCTCCTGGCTCCCCCTGGGGGCTTCCTAAGAGGAGGCCACTCAGCCCCGGCCAAAAGAAGCCACAAGGCTGTAAAAGGTTTGCATGGCGGGTGGCACTTAGAACTAGCAGAAGATCATGAAGTCCTGCGTGGCACATGCACAGTTCTCAGCAGACTCTTGGTTGCTGCAATGGGAAGAGGAGCGTCTTGTGTCTGATGCAAAGGCAAGGGAAGGGGGGCACTTTGGAGAGGAGAGGCAGGTCATTCTGCTGGCTGGTCACCCTGGATTGATCCATTGCCCTCAGAACATGCTCAGTGACACTAGCTTGTCGGAGTAGAGCCTCAGTCTTCCCCAATAGTTGTCCCGAACTTCGGTATGTGGCCCCTGGCACAAATCCAGCTGGGGTCAGTAGAAAGTTGGGGGGCCCTTGACAGGAATTTGGGGGCCCCAGGGGCCCCCACAGTAGCTGCGGGCCTGGTGATACATGCACCCAATGGTTCCTCTAAAAGGCAAACTGCAGCACTGTGCACTAACTGAAGTTTCTGGAGTGTCTTCCAGGGTACCCCTGCAAAAAAAATGTATTAAAGTAAGCCAGTCTTGAAGTTACAGAGTTGTGGGTCAGTGGGGCCAGGTCAGCAGATTCAAGAAAGGAGAACAATTTAGGAACTAAACACAGCTGATAAAAAGTCCCCCTTTCTTAGGGCTGCCCACCTCCTGGGTGGTGGCTGGAATTCTTCAGAATACAGACTTCAGTCTTCAGAGTACAGAGATCAGTTTCCCTGGAGAAAATGGCACCTTCAGATGGCAGTCTCTGTGGCATCACTTGCCCCATCCAGTTGGAAGAAAGAGACAAACACCAATATTGGACCCAACAAGGGCCGCTATTTACAGTCAGAAAGGCAAGGAGAGAAAGTGGGTGTAGAACAGGCAATGCAGGTGTCACCCTAGACCACCTTTTTGCTCTCCATTGGGCGAGGCACCTGACCCGGGCCTGAGCTATCCACCTGGCTCATGACTGTCAGCCTGAAAAACTGTTGGCTGCCCTGTAGTGCCATCCCCGAAGCCGCGGAACTTGCAGAAGGAAGCCAAGCCAGGGCGGTCCCAAAGGCAGGCTCCATTCCCAGCCCCAGGCCATGAAACCCAAAGGCTGTTCCTGAGGGACCACTTATTCATCAATGAAAGTGCACTATGGTGATCACCAGGATCTGCTTCTTATCCAAGTGACCAACCTAATTAAACTGCCAAGTGACCAACCTAATTAAACAGGACCACCACACCCAATTTTCCCATATTCTGCTGCACTGTCAAGAGTGCAAGGTAGGCAAAACACCCCTCCTCATGAACCAATTGTTGAGGGGTGAAAAAATCCTACATGGCCCCCAAAGGCGACCAGCCATAGCCTGCATGGCATACAGGGCAGGAGGGTGGGCCAAGCACAATGGGAAAGAGGACGCATGGGGGTGGAGCCTTTTATTTATTCTGCCAGCTTCGCCCTCTCACCATGGCAAGACACATAATGTGTCAGCTGCTTGGAGCTGCCTCCCTCCCCTTCCGGAGCGGCAAGGCAGCTCCTACTCTCCGTATTCCTCTCCCCAAGGTCACCCCTCCCCAGCTAATTCCCCTAAGACTCCTACAGTTCCCCAAGCGAGAGTTGGCAACCCTACATCCTGCTGTTCCAACAGGATGGATGAGTCCAGGAATGCTCCTAAAGCTCTTATCTAACTGGATAAGATTGCTGAGGAGGAGACAGTTAGGGCAGAGGGCAAGAGTTGGGATAGGCTATCACTTACAGTTTTCTTACATTTCCCACAGAGGCATCTAGCTAGCCACTGCAGGAAATAGCATGCTGGGAGGGAGATCCAGCAGGGTATTTTCTTGCGTTTTTAAAGTTGACTTAGTTCTGCCCTTGCCTTCACCCTGCATTCCCTGTGTGCCTCTTGCTCAGTGGATAATTTTGTTTGCTCTTTACTTAAGTGTTTTACTGTTCATGAGAAATGATTATTATATATATTTTTTGCCAATTAACTTTACATTTCAGCAATTCTTAATTCACATTGGAAGCTCTGTGGAATATAGCCCAGAAACTGTTTTGAACAAATTCATCTAGTCATAGTGGAGAACACAATTAATGTACTTAAAGATTTGAAACAGATGCTCTTCATTAAGTATGACATTGTGGAAGCATTAGACACGCAGTCATCAGTACTGAATACTGTACATTTCAATAAGTCAGATTTTTTCTTAAAAACTCCACAAATTGGAGGAAAAGTAAGAACACAAAATAAACATAATATCCAAAAGGCATTTATAATGTTAAAAAGCCCAAATGAAATACCATCTGCAATCTCTACTAATGCTGGTATCCTAATTAAAATGATCCCTTTGAGGAAGCCATACCAGGAAATAATTGATTTAGATATTTTCTGCTAAAGATGCCTATAGTCAGTTCCCTTAATGCAGGGCCCACAAGGACAAAGCAATTATTTTGGTCTTCCTTGCACATTTGAATAGCATATCAGTCCCCAATTATCCAACCCCCCTCATCTATATCTTATTTGTATGGATGTGATATTAATTTACTTATTAGATTTGAACAGACTTTGTTCAGTTTTTATGCGAAACGGAACATTTTTGTATTCTTGCAGAAAATCCCTTCCCCCAGCCAAATGTTCCTATGAGAATCACTGCCACACATAAAAAGAGAGTGCTTGTAAGGCATGCTGAATCCCACATTTTAACAAAAGGGAACCATTTTCATGCACCACAAATGTAGTATCTGTCTATCTATCTGCCACTGACTTTCTCTGCAGAGTCTTCCTTGGTGGTCTCCTTTCCAAGTACTGATCCTGCTTAGTTTCTGAGATCTGAGAAGATTGGGCTATACCATTTCCCCTCCCCTCCCCATGCAAGCATCTGCTTGTATATAAGCACACAAAAGACAAGTGTATGTCTGCATGTAATTATGTTTGTACTGCATTAAGATGGCAACCATTTGTTACAATTTGGGAGTCAGTTAAACTTTATAAGCATTTTATTTTCATGCTTTCCCACTCCCTCACTTTTTTATTATCTATCAAAAGTTGTACCCCAGAGTACCAGAAGAGGATTGGTCAGATTCTGGCAGCTTTGACAAGCTTGTTGATCAGTGCTACCACTTTCATTTACAATCCTCTCTGATCCCTTTTTCAGTTAAAGAGCTCATTTACTAGACCTCATCAGGGCCAGTTGGGTGTAGTGGTTAGGAGCGTAGACTCTAATCTGGAAGAACCAAGTTTGATTCCCCACTCCTCCACAAGCAGCTGCTGGTGTGACCTTGGGTCAGTCATAAATTCTTTCAGAGCTCTTCTCTCAAGGGCAGTTCTCAAGAGAGCTCTCTCAGCCCCACCTACCTCACAGGGTGTTTTTTGTGGGGAGGGAAAGGGAAAGGGATTGTAAACTGCTCTGAGACTCCTTCAGGCAGTGAAGGGCAGGGTATAAATCCAATCTCTTCCTCTTCCTCTTCCTCTTCCTCTTCCTCTTCTTCTTCTGAGATGCATTCAAGACAAGCCAACAGTGAGTTGTCAGAACCTCAACAACCTTTTTGTCCTTGGCAGCTTTAGCTGAAGGAAAAGTGATAAATGCTGGCATACCATGGCCTGACCAGTAATATATTTGTTGTTCTCCTGACCTGTGAGTACCCTGCCCTAATGGACTATTTTACCTTTCCTTGGCAAAGGCAGGCCCGTAGCTACAGTGGGGCATCTCGGGGCCCAGCCCCCTCACTTACTGCCAAGGCCCCCCGACTTCCCATCCAGCCCAGGCACTCCTTGGGGGGGGGGTGCAGGGTTGTGTGCAGAGTGCCCCCTGACTTATTTAAAGGCCCCCCCAAATTTAAAAATCCTGGCTACATGCCTGGGCAAAGGTAACTTTTTCTGTTTATGGATGCCTCCCCTTAACCAAATTAGGGGATGTTTGCATCTTTTGCTCCTGCTTCATCACAACAAGAAATGGAAGAGGTGGAATGAGCCTGCAGTGGCACAGGATATACCATGCTGGCATTGTTCTGGCACTGGTCTCACAGATACCCTTATGGTCCTTTTACACCATACCTTTATGGTTCTTTTCCATGGGCAATGAATCAATATGGCCTTAGAAGGAGGAGTGTGAGGGCTGTTTGTCCATCAGGCCCAGCATCCTGGCCCAGCATCCTGCCTCACATAGGGGCTAACCAGTTAATCTGGAGGTCCAACAACAGGGCATAGAGGCCGAGACCTTCCCCTGATGCTGCCTCCTGGCTCTGGTTCTCTGCATCCAAATGTGGAGCTTCTCTTTAGTCACCATGATCAGTCTAGTAGCCACTGACAGACCTGTCTTCATTAATCTGTCTAATACTCTTTTAAGGGCATCTATGCCCACCCATGGCCATCACTACATCCTGGTACCCTAACTACAAGTGCCAGGCAGCCTTTTCCACAGGGGTTCTTTGTCCCCTGAATTACTTTTTGTGAGTATTGCAGCATGTGCTGAAAGACAGGAGTAGAGGGAAAATCCACTTGTGTGAGTGCCTCATGCTTCTGGTTCATAGAATCCAGTCAGGCTGCTCTCTTGGTCCCATCCCTAAAATGACAAGATGCAGACCTACTTGGCTTGTTGTATACTGACTCAAACCGTTTGTCTATCAAAGTCAGTGCTGTCTATCCTGAGGAGGCTTTCCAAGGTCTCAGGTAGAGGTCTTTCACACCACTAACTACCAGACCCTTTTTATTGGAAATGCTGGAGATTGAACCTGGGACCTTTTTTCATGGAAAGCAGATGCCCAACAGAGCAAGGTCCTTTCCTACAGCAAGCAGCCTCAAACTGTTGTCTGTGTTGGAGATTGCATCCCGTGTGTGAGGAGCTCCTGAGGTTTGTTCCTGAAACTGCCATCTGCACAACACCCAAGGCCATAAATCTGTTTCCAGAACATTGCCTTTTCTCCTCCTGCACTTATAGCTTCCTTTTGCTGCCACCACCTCCATTCTATCTCCTGACTAACCAGCTCTGCCCCTTTTCCTGGTCTAGGGGGACATTATCGTATCTGTGCCAGACATTTTAGCATTTTTTAAACGAAACCACAAGGAAGGATCAGATTTTACTATAACTTTACACATTTTATTTTTTTGATAGGCATTTTGGGCTTCCCAGAAAGTGCATTATTTACAGTAATCTCCAAAATCTAATTAGGGGAAGTGAAAAGAGAGGCTGGAAAAAAAAACCACCCTAATTACTTTAAACAATGTGTTTGCTATGTTTACAAGATAGCTTGCAAACAGTGGTGGGTCTCAATACATTACAGCTGTGAGTTGCAAAAAAATATGTTGCAATATTAATAAAGCAGCTTATCTGTGTATTTCAAAAAGCTTCAAAGGAATGGACTTTTACTGAAGAAGCAATTTGGAGCATGGGGGATAAGACCCATTATTGTTGTGCGAGTGTGCATGTATGTGTGTGTGCATAACCCTCCCTCAATCTTCAAATGCCTCATGAAATTTTTCCTCTGATATTATTCACTTTGGCTTCTTCATTTCTTAATCAATTCCTACACACTACTCTGAACATCTCCATGTTTCCCCTTACAGTCCTTGTTACCTCTGCTCCATTTAGGCTCACTTCTTGGCAATCATCTCAGTTCTAGTTTCAGATTTGTTTCTGTCTCCAATAAAAAGTCCTGGTTTTAACCTTTTAAAGTCTAAATGGTCTGAGTTCTGACTAATGTTTCCTCAAAGCCGTGGAGTGTTGTGAGCAAAATTCTACTTCATGAGCCAAAAGAGCTACTAGTGTTAAAGTTGTGAGTGAGCCTACATTTGGCTATCATGTAAATTAGTTTTTTTAGAAGATTATTACTACAACCTTGTAAAAATCTCAGAATGAATTCTTTGAACCTATATTACTTTTAAACTATATCCTGTGGTCCAGGAAGTCAATGGTCAATTTCACACTATTTTGACCCGCAGCTTCTCTCCAATTTCCCCTGCGTCTTCTCAATATCAAAAAACAAGGATCAAGAAGATGCGGGGGAAATCGGAGGGAGCTGCGGGTCAAAATGTGTCTGCTCAGTGAATAGTGTGAAATTGACCAATGTCTCAAATTTCTAGGTGGCCTAGAGCCAGTTTGGTGTAGTGGTTAGGAGCGTGGACTCTAATCTGGGAGAACTGAGTTTGATTCACATGCAGCCCCACCTACTTCACAGGGTGTCTGTTGTGGGGAGGGAAAGGAGACTGTAAACTGTTCTGAGGCTCCTTTGGGTAGTGAAGGGCAGGGTAGAAAGCCAATCTCCTCCTCCTCCTTCCCAAGCCATTTTTTCTCAGTCCCACTCCTGTTCTGTAATACGGGGATAATAATGCTGGTCTACTTTGCAGGGCTGTTGGAAGGATTATGACTGCAATTATATGACAAATTTGGAACACTGAAAGTCCTATATAAATGCTAAATATTGTTATTAGAGAAATCTCATTTGCTTCACTACAACAGCAAAAGTGTGCACTGAAATTTCTCATATTGTTTGCATAGATTATCATGTCTGTACAGCTCCCTGCATTCAGTTGGCAAGGTTCCTCCCTCCTTCCTGGCTTCTCAGCAACTCGAATTAACAGCCCTTTACACAGAGACCAGTTCAGTTCCTATTAGGGTGATCAGGTTCTTTTTGGATTAGACCATATTGACTTGATTCTTGGTTGATACATGCAGTTTAAAATCAAGACAAGAAAATTGTTTTAAGGGTAAAAAAGATCTCATTAAGATTATATTTAAAAAGTAGCTGAATCTCAGGCTCCTTAGTCGGGTCACACCACACAGGGCTTCAGCAGAAGAAAACTGTTTATTAGTGAATCAGAACTAAAGACATCTGTACAGCTTGTGTCAGGCTTGCCCAGGAGCAGCAGGGCCTCCTAAGTTATACTAATATCAAACACCCCCCTTAATGAGCTGAAGCCAATGAGTATAGTTCATGTGTGCGGGCAAAGCAAGCAAACAACCTGTTGGTTCCCTGCTTAGGAGTTCTGCAGCTGGAGCTTCTACAAGGTCAAAAAAGCGATAACATACAGACAGTGAAAACGGTAACTCTCAGAGGTTGGTGGACTAAAAGTACCCCTCCACATTTCATAACCATGACAAGGGCTACCTGACACTGAACTACTTAAAATAATTTTTGGTAACTGTCACCAACTCTCTCTTAAAATGATCACAGGGATAACATAAGTTGTGAAATGCCTTCAGAGAAGATCAGTTGCTGAGCACCATCATTTACTCTACCTGGAAAAGTCAAAGAAGAGCCTAATTCAGATATAGTTCAATGTTCAGATTTGCATCTCGTCAAATATCCCATATAGTCCAGCTTAGGGTTGCCAACTCTGGTAAGATTTGTTGTAAAATATTCAAAAGTATTTAATTACTCAGAGTATCGATGGATCTTGCTCTATTGGAAAGAAGATATTTCTTTGTGTTTAAAAAACCTTTATTGCTAAGGGTAAAAGGTATACAGGAAACCTACAAATAAACAAACATCTAAGAGCTACATTTCTAAGCTGCTTACAGTTCAAGTCATGGCTACACACTAACACACAGACAAAGAAGAAGATGTGCTTCTTCTTGACCCCTTGGAAGGAAGTCACCTGAAACAAACAACCAATCTGTATCACAATAGGAGTTACTTTTCCCAGGCAAATGCCCCATTGGCTCTGTGCCAGTTTTCCCTTCCAGGTCAGTCTAAACAACAGTAACACTGGTTAACCCTATAATGACTGGATTGTCAGACCTTGCAAGTACATACATTTCCAACACCCCTTCTCAAGGTCTAACATGTAAGTCATACATACACAAAACATTATTCATTATTCACTTCAACATTTGTACCAATCATATTCAACATTTTACGTAGACGTTCAAACTTCTCTTTGGTCAATGGCTTAGTCAGAATGTCAGCCACCATTTCCTCTGTACGACAATGCTCAATATCTCTCAGCTTCTTCTGGTACAAATCTCTTACTAAAGCACACTTAATACCAATAGATCTACTTCTTGCAGTGGTGCTTTCTTCCTTACATATAGTTATACAAGCCTGATTATCCTCAAACATAAGTACAGGTACAGGTTCTCTTATTCCAAAGTCCTTTAACATATGAAAAATCCATTCAAGTCTACTACAAGCACTTGCTGCTGAAACACACTCAGCTTCCGCAGTAGATTGCGCCACAACAGTTTGCTTTCTGCTAGTCCAGTCTATTAGTCCATCTCCGTAGAAAAATAGATATCCACTTGTAGACTTATAATTGTCCGATTCTTCTCCCCAGTTGGCGTCCATATATACGACTAATCTGGGTCCCTCAGACGGTGCAATTTTCAGTTGTAAGTCCATTGTTCCTTTCAGGTACCGCACCGGTTTCTTCATTGCATTCCAATCATGATGATTAGGTGAACTCACTTTCCTGCATAAGATGCCAACTGCCGCTGTGATATCTGGCCTCGTGGTTTTGCTCAGGTAGAGAAGTTTTCCAACTGCTTCTCTGTATTCTCCAATGTCTCTGAGTGATTTTCCGTTCTTTTCCTTCAGATATCCAGGTTCCATTGGTATGGATGATACATTACAGTCTTTCAT
This sequence comes from Gekko gecko, assembly GCA_029375565.1. Lineage (NCBI taxonomy): Eukaryota > Metazoa > Chordata > Lepidosauria > Squamata > Gekkonidae > Gekko > Gekko gecko. Next base: position 112,476,001 of record JAPDNY010000008.1, on the reverse strand, counting down.
GCCAATAGATTCTACAAAGTCCATAATCTTTCTTTTCTGACATAGAAGAAAAGTTCCATCTTTGAGTCTCTCAATTTGTATTCCGAGGTAGTGTTGTACATCTCCTAGTTGTTTGACTTCCACACCTTTATTCAGTCCATCAGCTATTTCTTTGACATCCTCTCTGTTTTGACAGGCCACGATCAAGTCATCAACATAAATGAGAACATACTGATAGTGTCCATTTTTAATCCTAGTGTACAGACAAGGTTCAGCTTTCCCTTGTTCAAAACCTTGCTTCTGTAGCAGTCCAGTAATTCTGTCATACCAGGCCTTTGCTCCTTGTTTTAGCCCATAGAGTCCTTTGTTGAGTCTGTAGACATAATCCTCTTGTCCTTTGGCTTGAAAACCTTCAGGTTGTGTAGATTTCTTCTGATAGTTCTCCATTGAGAAAAGCAGTCTTTACATCAAGATGCTCTACTATCATGTCTCTTGATGCCGATGTCTCGATGTCTGAAAGTTGCTTGGTCGGTAACTGGAGCAAAAGTTTCAAAATAGTCAGTCCCATATTCTTGTGAATAGCCTTTAGCTACTAGACGTGCTTTGTACAGCTCCACAGTTCCATCTTCTTTATGCTTTATTTTGAAAACCCATTTGCATCCAACAGGCTTTCTCCCTTGAGGTAGCTTAGTAAGAGTCCATGCTTCTTTCTCATATATGGATAGTATTTCCTGTTCCATTGCTTCAATCCATCTATCTCTTTCACTTGCAGGTAAGTTGCATATTTCTTTCCAGTTCTTGGGTTCTTTTGCAGATTGCACAGTTTCACAAAATCCATATTTCTTTGGTGGTTGCCCTTTAGTGCTCCTTTCTGACCATCTCACACTGGTTGTGGGTTCTGCTGCCTCCTCTGGTGTGGTTCCCGCTTCCCCTTCTGTTCTGGTAGTTTCCTCAGAAGGTAGACCTGCCGGTTCCCCAGTGATCACTACAGGTAACCATGCCACCAACTCTTCAGGTGCAGTCCCAGGCGTCTGTGGATCAGTTGCACTGGAAACACTTGGCAAATCACACTCATCAACAAATACAACATTACGTTCTTTAACTGTGCAATTTTGGGGATTGTATATCCTATATCCTTTTCCACCAACAGGATACCCTACTACAAATCCAACTTCAGCTCTGGGGTCAAGTTTCCCCCTTCTCTCCTTTGGTATGTGGGCATACCCTTTGGAACCAAAAGCTTTGATGTGCTTTAATCCAGGCTTCTTTTTAAACCAGGCCTGAAAAGGAGTGATTCCAGTAAGCTTTGAGGGTACTCTATTGTGTAGGTACACTACTGTGTTTACAGCTTCAGCCCATAGGCTATTTGGCAGTCCAGAATGCATTAGCATAGCTCTACACATTTCCTGAATTGTTCTATTCAGCCTCTCAGAAGACCCATTTTGCTGAGGCGAGTATGGGATAGACACCTTGTGTTCAATCCCTTCACGTTCCAGAAACGCTTTAAATTCAGCATTGCAATATTCTCCACCTCCATCAGTGCATAAGCTTTGAGGTGCTTGGCCAAATTTGTTTTTAATTGTGGCCAGGTAACATTTGAATTTACTCAGTGTCTCATCTTTACTCTTCATCATATACACAAAAGTATATTTCGTTTTGTTCTCAGTAAAAGTCACAAAATATTTATTCCTTCCACAGGATGGCGCTAGTGGACCAACAAGATCACTGTACACGGTCTCTAGAAATCTCCCATTAGTAGTAGGAAATTTTTGAGAATATTTTGGGGTGGTCCCTTTAGCTTTGAGACACGTGTCACATTTCTCCTTTGACTTATCACAATTCACAACAGAGATTCCACATTCCTTCAACAACTTTTCAACAGACTGTATGCTCCTGTGTGCAAACTTCAAATGCCATGCATATAAGCAATTCTGATGATTACAAGAGTCATTGCTAGTTTGACAAACTTGTTTCTCATCATTAACAGTTCCAGGTTTCACATTGGCATCTACAAGATAATGAAATCCATCTCTTTCTTCCACTTTGAATGCAAAACCAGGCCCTTTAGCAAGAATTCCACTTGTCTTGTCTGTTCTAAGCAACACACTGTGACCACTGTCCATAAGCTTTTTAGTTGAAATCAAATTATCAGCTGCTTCAGGGACTAGAGCCACGTTCTGCAACTTAACATTAATTACTTCTCCACTAGTAGTGAGAAGTCCAATGGGTACAGTTCCCACGCCTCTGACATCAAGTAATTGCTTATTAGCTTGGAGAATTCTTGGCCTATTGTCAGTATCAAGTTCAGAAAACAGTTCCTCATATTTGCAAACATGCATGCAGGATCCAGAGTCAATTAAAAATATTTTCTTATTTCCATCAACATCATCATCATCACAGATTCTAAAAGCATGATCCTTTCTGTTAGCATGGTGATTCCCATGTTCCTTTGTCTCTGGTTTGGAGCGGCTGCTATAATTTCCTCTACCACTGGGTGTCTTGCCTCTCTGACCACGTGCTCCAAAAAGCTTTTGTCTGCCTTCTGCTTTAGACTCACTGTCTCTGGCATTTCTAAATTCACAGAATGCAACTTTATGATTCCCTTTGCATAAGAAACACTGAATTTTCCTTTTAAATCTTTGCCCATGTTTCAAACTCAGTACAGACATCTCATTAGACAAATCATCATCATTGCTCCTTGAGTCATATTCTTCCTGTAAAATCATCAGTAAACCTTCAAGACTTAAATCATCCTTATGTCTCAGATTCATAGCCAAATTCTTGTAACTCTGCGGTAGACCTCTAAGAATTGCAGTGATTAAATCAATTTCATCAGGTGTTTTGCCCAATTCCTTAAGCTCATTATAAACGCCCATTAGTTTGCTCAGTTTCTCAGGTAAATTGTCAGTCTCTCTTACTTTAAAGTCAAAGACCTGTGCCTTTAAGTAATAAATCTTACTTGTAGTCTTTCCCCCATATTTCTTTTTCAGATATTCAACCATTCCTTTTGATGTTCCCACAGTATATAAATTTGGCAAATCTTTGTAATCAATAAACCCAAGAATTAGATTCTTGGCATAGCCATCCAGTTGTTCAAAAGCACTTTTCTCTGGCTCATTTTCTGGAGGGGTCATTGTTAAGACATGTTGGGCTCTCTGCATTTGCAGCTTTACTGTGAGAAAACCGTGCCAGTGAAGAAAATTGTGGGGCGTCAGTTTTAAGGGTGCAAATTCCCCTGAGTGATGGAACATACTCACAGTCGTGGGTGCTGTTTCTCTGGGTGCAGAAATTGAGGCTTTGGCTGTGGAAGATTCAGCTTCACTCATCCTTAGGTTGTAGCAGGCACACTGCAGGGACTCACAGGGTTAATTCCTTTCCTCAGGCTGTGCAGCTGGGAGCGGGAGACTTCAAAACAATCAGCTCAGCTTTCCTCGTCCGGGCTCCGAAGTGCGCGTAGGAAAAAAAAAATTCAAAAGGTTTTCTTTCAGCTGCTCTCCAAAGTGCAAGCTAGCGTAAAGTGGGGATTCCTCCAATCAGCAAGAATTAAAGTACTCCCACTATTTCTGGCTGCAGCTTTGTTTGGCAAAAAGCAGAAAAACTTTGCAGAAAAATTATTTCCTTTTAAAATAAGCCTCTACCTGCTAGCTCAACTCAGCTCTCTCTTTATCAATCCAATGAGCATTTCAAAAACAAAATTCAACCATCCTCTGCTACCATTTTGTTGTAAAATATTCAAAAGTATTTAATTACTCAGAGTATCGATGGATCTTGCTCTATTGGAAAGAAGAGATTTCTTTGTGTTTAAAAAACCTTTATTGCTAAGGGTAAAAGGTATACGGGAAACCTACAAATAAACAAACATCTAAGAGCTACATTTCTAAGCTGCTTACAGTTCAAGTCATGGCTACACACTAACACACAGACAAAGAAGAAGATGTGCTTCTTCTTGACCCCTTGGAAGGAAGTCACCTGAAACAAACAACCAATCTGTATCACAATAGGAGTTACTTTTCCCAGGCAAATGCCCCATTGGCTCTGTGCCAGTTTTCCCTTCCAGGTCAGTCTAAACAACAGTAACACTGGTAAACAAGTTAATCCTATAATGACTGGATTGTCAGACCTTGCAAGTACATACATTTCCAACAAGATTTGGGATGGAGCCTGGGGAAGGCAGGGTTTGGGGAGGGGAGAGGCCTCAGTGGGGTAGAATGCAATAGAGTCCATGCTCAAAAGTCATTTTCTCAGGGCTCTTTTTGTAGCCCCTGTAAGAAGAGCTCTGTAAGCTCTTGGAGGATTGGCTACATTAGGGATGTGTCACCAATATGCAAAGGAGTTCCTGCTACAAAAAGAGCCCTGCATTTTCTCCAGGGGAACTGATCTCTGTAGTCTTTTTAAAAGAAAAGAAAATCCCAGATAGGCACAGAGAAATCTAATCTAATTTTTTTCAGAATAAGCCAAAATAATTTCCTTTTAATTCTTCTTTCCCCTTATCCCAACACATCTCTTTGCTGTGCCCCTTCCTTTTAACACATCTCTCTCTCTCTCTTTGTGTGTGTGTGTGTGTGTGTGAGAGAGAGAGAGAGAGAGAGAGAGAGAATCAGAGAGAGAGAATCAGAGAGAGAGAATCTGAAAGTAAATGGCAGAGCAGGGTTGTCTCAATGTAAACTGTGCTTGTCAGAAGAGTCTCTCCTTCTGAAGAATGCATATCTCCCTGATTTCCTTTTACAGAAACCTAGCACAAGCATGTTTAAAACAGTCCTTCTTGTCTTTCACCCATCCAAAGATTGATACATGTCCATTTAAGAATTGCCTTTCCATTTTTCACATATGAGCATCAACAGTGGGAGAATGGCTGTAAAGTGTTTATTTAGCCTTCCCCACATTTCTGGGAAAAAAGCAAAGCCATTTGTAAGATTTACATTAGGAAACCCATATATATCCACCTCTCCCTAAAAGCAGTGTTAGGGGAAAGGTCAGATGATTCCCCCTTTTCTGAGATCTATCTGTGAGGAATAAAAATCAAGGCTTTTTGCTAGGAAAGCAGGCAGTTTATTTAAGAATGATTCATTCTGGTACCAGCACACTGAAGTGCCCAGTATGCTGGCATGTTTTAACTGACACAGAGTCCATCTTTTACAGAGGAATGTACACATGGCAGTCAGGCTCTGATAACTTGGAGGAACCTTAATTCTAGTGTTAGACATAACTTTTCCCTGACTTTTGCTCACAGAACACTTTGAAGGATATAATTTTTAGATGAGATACTCAGTCTCCATTGTGTGACCACATCTTGGAAGCCTAAAGTTCATGTTAATTTGGTGGTGAGGGTTGGAGGAAAGGTCATGAACATAATAAATTATGGGAAACTAGAATAGGAAATTGGCTTGACTATAAGAAACTAGTTATCAATGTAATCAGTCTCAAGCCCAACAACTAAAATAAGATGAGGATGTTGGATTTTTACCTCAGCTAGCTAATAATGAACTAAATTTCTCTAACAAGTGGCCAAAGGGAACTGATGGAAGAAGAAGAAGAAGAAGAAGAAGAAGAAGAAGAAGAAGAAGAAGAAGAAGAAGAAGAAGAAGAAGAAGAAGAAGAAGAAGAAGAGGAGGAGATTGGATTTATACCCCACCCTTCACTTGGAGTCTCAGAGCAGCTTACAAACTCCTTTCCCTTCCCCTCCCCACAACAGACACCCTGTGAGGTAGGTGGGGCTGAGAGAGCTCTAACACAAACTGCTCTTTCAGGAACAGCTGTGCCTGAGCTTGTGACTGACCCAAGGTCACATCAGCAGGTGCAAGTGGAGGAGTGAGGAATCAAACCCAGTTCTCCCAGATTAGAGTCTGCACACTTAACCACTACACCAAACTGGAGACAATTAAAATCAGCAGTTTGTTCCATTGAGAATGAGGCTGGCTTAGTGAAGCTATGGAAAAGAGCACATGAAAGATTATACCTTGAATAAAACTTCGTTGGTCTTAAAGGTGCCATGGGATTCCTACTTTGTTCTCTCTCTTGCGTGGTTGCTCTCTTGCTCTTTCCCTCCCCCTTCCTTCCTCCCCAAAGGAGGAGGAGACCTCAGCCAATGGAGGGAAGGAAAGGTTGCCTTTGTATCTCTCCCACACAATTGAGGGAGCTGGGCAAAAGCAAGCTGAGATGCAGCAGCAACCACCCTCAGGAAGGAAGCATGAGAAATTTTGTCACCTTGTGCTCAGCCAAAATACTGTGTGCTAAGGGCTAAAAATCAGTACACCAGCACATGCTAGCACACCTTAGCAGGAACACTGGTTCTGATTACCTGAAGGACTGTCTCTCCACCTGGATTGACTGACTTAGGATTTGAAATCCATACAAGGGTTGTTCCTTAACCAAAATTGAGTTGACTGGGACTCAAGGGAGACCATTTTCTACCCCTGTTTCCCAATCTATGGAGTGTCCTCCTACACTGTTTGAGAGTGATCATAACCTTGAGGGCCTTCTGGATTGTTTAAAGACCTATCCATCCTGGAGGCCCTTGACTTTAGCCTGATCTTTTAAATTAGATATTGACTAGAGAAGAACCATTTCCTTTTATATGTTCCTGTGTGCCAACTATGGTCACCAGGCAACCATCTTAGGGTTGCCAACCCTCAGGTGGGACCTGGGGTTCCCCCAGAATTGCAGATCATCTCCAGATTACAGAGATCAGTTCCACTAGATAAATGGATGTTTTGGAGAGTTGACTCTATGGCATTGTACCCCACTAAGGACCCTGTCCTCCCTAGACTCCACCCCCATATCTCCAGGAATTTCCCAACCTGGAGTAGGGATGCCATTCCCCAGCTGGGGGCAGGGGATCTCTTGGTTTTTTGGGCTCCTGCCTGCTGCTGGTCAGTGGGGGAACTCTGACCCCCAAACGCAATGTGCTGACATCACATGGAAGTGATATCATCACATCAGTGATGTCTCATGGTAGCACTCTGGGTTTTGGGTAAAACTTTATAGTTTGAGGCTGATTTTATCATAGAGTTTTGCTCAAAAACCAGAGCATCATCATGTGACATCACTGATGTGATGACGTCACTTCCATATGTCATAGTGCTCTGCCCTCACTCCTGGAAAGTCCCTCTCCCTTCTCTGCTGGTGCAGTCATCAGACCTGGCGACCCTAAGCCATCTGTTGGTTACCCTGCCACTTAGGGTGGCCTGTCTGGCATCAATCAGAGCCTAGGCCTTTTCTGTTGTGGCTCGGTGGAATGGTCTCCCTAAAGAGCTGAGTGGGGAGATCTTCAAGAGCTGCTACGAGTCCTGCCTGTTTGCCAGGGCTTTTGAGCAGATTTAAATGGAAGGCATCTTTTAAGAGGGGGATTTGGGGTTTTCTGTCTTATCACTGGCTTTAGCTGGGGATGTTTTAAATGTTGTTGTAAGTTCTCTTGAGCCAAGAGGAGTGGCAGGATAGAAAAATTTAAATAAAATAAATGTTGGGGATTGAATCTGGGGCCTTCTGCATGCGATGCAGATACTCTGCTACAGAGCCATGCCCCCCCTCCCAATTTACTAACTTGCTGCAGTAAGTTCTATACACAACTTCTCATTTCTTGAGTGTCTTCCAGCATAAAACACATGCTGTACATTATGACATGTGGCATAAATCAAACACATTTTTGTGAAGTAATACACATTTTTCTGGCCAAATCTCTTCCAGAAACTACATGGAAATTAGTAGTCAAAAAGGATTTTCCTCAGGCCACATGCTGGGTGGAAATTACGAGATGTGGTCATGATGATGAGGGAAAAGATTTCTTGAAATGGAATCAACAAGGATCTGTGTTTATTAAGCACAGGTAACGTGTATGAGGGTGAATATCTGCATGCCTACAAAACAAAAGTAATATTGATTTCTTTAAAAAATATAATTAATGTGACTGTAAGTGAATTCGACTTTTCTGAGGATGGTATGGGTTATTTGATTATGCTTCATTAGAGAAAAGAAAGGCAGGTAGGATAGATGCATCTGACCCTACTATGCTGTGTTTTTATCCTGATTCATAAGAACCCCCCAGTATGGATGTTCTGAGGAAACAAATTTCTCTTTTTGTTATTGTTGCCACTAATACTGCTGCTTCCTGAAGAGGCATCCATGAAGATAACTTCTACATTGGTAGCTTGAAAAATCAGCAATGCAGACTAAAAGAAAGAATCTCTGGCTAAAGAACAAGATGCCCGGTGTTCAAAGCCCAATCCTTATCAGGGATTCTGATTCATATGGGACTTCAAAAGTGTCTTAGTACTTATTCGCATCTTCCCTGGGTAAAGTATAATTTTATCTTACTGAACAATCACTGTATTTTCTGACAAAGACAGTGATTTGCAATTTTTTCTTATCTGAGTTTTCCCTTGAAACACTGCTCTTAGAAAGTAGGGGAAGAAAACCCTAAAGAATACCTTTAATCTATCTAGAAATTATTCAGTAATTTAAGGTTACAACAGATGCTGGTGGAGTACTAGAGGCCTGAATATCCCATATCCCACAGTATATTCCAGACTATATCAGCAATCTTTGGCTGTTGTTGGTTTGTCAGTCTTGTGTACGAGAGGACCATCAAAGCCTGAGGTGTCTGAATCTCTTTTCTGCCTATGTTGAATTAGTTCAATCAAAGCTTGCTCTCCATTTTATCAAGCGAAGAGTAAATCTCATTGAGTAAATTCATTGTCTGAACTTTTCGGTCAAGTAGGGCTGAATTAACCCTAATTCTGTAGCTAAGAGAGCAATCCTAAACAGGTCTACTCAAAATCCTAGCCAATTCTCTTCAGTGAAGCTTACTCTGAGGAAAGAGTAATGATGGCACTGTTAATCTATTATTTTGTGGCCCATGTTACATAGAGAGCTAGTGCCGCATAGTGGTGATGAACATCATCCAAGAACTAGAGGTATTAGCTCAGTTATAAGTGGATTTGCTCAGTTGTAAGTTGGGTAACTACTGTTGCTTAGTCTCTGCCCACCCTACTCTGGAGAGAATAGTATTTTCTTAACTTAGGAAGCCATTCCTATTTGGCAGCAGAAGTGGCAGTCTCTCTGGGTAGGTTCCTTGTTTGAAACTTTTTTTTTTTTTTTTGTAAAACTCTCTTAAAAAAGAGAGAATTTTATTCTTTTTATAAGAAACAGGAAGGGTAGACAGATGGAGAAAGAAAAAGATGGAGTGAAATTTTCCTGTTAGTGAGGGTTAGTTTAGGTTAATAACCAATACCAGTTTTGGCATCTATCGTGGTTAGAAGATCTTCTTTTTAACTATTGCGAAGTCCAAAATCACTCTGTTAATGCAGTTAGTAAAGTCCATTGGGGTTAGTAATTAAACAGCTCCTTCCAGATGTTACAACAGTCCTCAAAATATCTTCTTTTTAAATCTCTTCCAGTTGTGGATTGAGTCCATTTTAACTTTGAAGTCTTCCGTTCCATCACCACTTTCCCCTGGGCTGCTGTCTTCTTCGCTTGTCCCAGTATGGAATACTGCATCTTCCTCCCTGCTGGCGTGTCTCTTCAGAAGTTTCTGTACTTTAAAGATGAAATCCTTCTTCTTTCTTTTCTCTTTTTCCTTAAACTTCTGGCTTTCAGGCTTCCTGGGCTCCACAAACTCTTCAGATGAAATTAGATCTCCAGTTTGTCGCTTGCTATGCTCAACATCCCCTTCTACTGGCAGAGTATTCTCTTTTATAAAAGCGGAATAGGCTTTGGGAGCCTCATCCACCTCTTCTTTTAATTTTATCGCTTCACTGCCAGTTAGGGGTGCCAAGACATTTGTCAAGGTAAATCCGAGATCTTCTTTCTCTTCTTCTTTAATGCCCTGGAAACCTAGAATCAAATTCGATTTCTGTTCAATCTCCATCATCTTTCTAGTTGTTTCCGATATCTGTTTCTGTCGACTGATGAGAACACTATCCATTTTAGACAAAGTTTCGTTGATTTTCTGCAATTGTTCCAGCAGGGGGCACAGCATCTCCTTTTCCTGTTGATTGACAGCAAGCTCTTGGGGGGGCTGTCTGGACCGGAAGTCCCTCCTCTCTTCTCTTCCGGTGTCTGCAGGACTTTTTCCAGTATCGACATTTTGTTTTTTTGTTTACTTTTAAAAAGTTCGTGCCGCATCCCCCAGGAAGCTAAGATAATCAAAATCTTCCATGCAACCCCAACGGTACTTTCACCAACACTTTTTCTTCTCTCAGCCCCCTTCGCGCTCCCTTTGTGGATCTTGCTTCTCAAAGGGGGTGGGAACTCCTCCCTCCTCCCAACGCTTATACGCATGCAGGGGGCTCCGATTTACGCTTCAAAATAGATCTCCAACTCACGATTCGATGCTACTTCTTCTTTTTATTTTAAGCCATAGCGCTGTCTTCACTCCTGGAATTCGGTGGCGCCGCTAAGTCCCATTACGGGCACGCCACAGCGGGGCCGATTGGGGCGGGGAGAAAGCCTCAATTTCCCGGCTGTCTGCCGGCAAAGAGGCTACTCCCCAAGCGCCCCCGGTTCGGAGCCTTTACCTAAGGCTCACTAGGGTCTTTCGCACATGCGAAGACCCCCCCTAACTGCGCGTGGGCTAACCGCCTCCGGGAGCGTCCCGAGAAGCGGCCGCCATTCGCGACGCCGAAACCGAAACCCCTTGTTTGAAGCTTTATTTTATTTTTTATTTATGATGTGCTTTTGTCCCCAGTGAGAACTCAAAGTTCCTGACAACAGTGTTCTCTCCTTCTCCATTTTATCCTCATAACAACCCTGTTGAAATAGGTTAGCCTGAGAGAGACTGAGACTGGCCCAACATCACCAAGCCAGCTTCCATGGCAGAGCAAGGACTTGAACCTGGATCTTCTGACACTCTGACCAATATACCATTCTGGCTAAGCTTTATAGCACAATGATTTTCTCGAGTGCAGAAAGCAAGTTCTTAACTATGAGCATAAAATAATACACATATACTGTTGCGTACACATATTTTTACTTCCAAGCAACCATTAGGAATACAGAAACCCGTGCCTCTTTCTGCCACATTTATTTTACACTTCAGAATGTTTGCTCTCACGTCCAAAGCACAGTAGAGTCACGTTGTGCAATCACATTTTCATTTACAAATGGTGAGGGAGGAAGGTGGTGTAGAGCAAAGAGAATGAGTAATATTCAATATAAAAATGACTTTTGATACTGAGCATTTTGATGAGACATTTAATGACAGCAATGTTGCCTCTGCTATAGCAACCCTTGGAAGTTGCTTTTCATGTTTATGCAAAATCATGAATGAATACATACTGGAAAAGTAAGCAATTCTTGTTTTTCTGAGTTAGGATGTTGAGTCCTGTCATAACTTAATCAAAATGGGAATGGCAAAGGTTGATTGCTTTTAATCATTATGAGTTAAACAAAAGTATAATTTTTAATCTATGCTATTTGTCTACATAAAGTTGAGAAATAGTTTAGGCAGCAGGTAATAAATAAGAGAATAAATAGGGCTTTATCTGGGCACATTTTCTTTGGTATGAAAGGTGTAGTGATGTTAGATAACAAGTAAATCCTGTCCTAATATATAAAAGGGTTGTGGTCTGGCAGGATTCTATGCTTGGCAAAATCAATTCGCTCCCTGGTATGTCGCTCAGAATCTGTCCCTATCCACTAGCTGAGTTGCCTGAGTTGTCTCCCACCCACTGCAGCCCAGGCCACTCTTCTCTGATTGGGCCAGTATTTCAAGCTCATTTGCACATGGAAGCTGATTGGACTTCACTCCATTTCACACCTCAAACTCCCCCCCCCATAAGAGAGTTGGAATTGTCAGTTGTTTATGCAACCTGTTGTATTCTGAGGTGAAATATGTCCTCACTCACAACACTTCCCCTTCAAAAGAAACAAACCCAATAACACAACCATGCCACACTACAAAAAAGACAGGTCACACCACAAGCAGAATACCACAAGGCAAAAAAAAGCTCTGGTACTAATTCTGGCAGGGGATGCTGTGAGTGTATAAAATGATTTATTGACACAGTGGAAAATCTTTTGGAATTGTTGGTGCATTTACCATGGGGCACCACCCAGAGCCTCTGGCATTTTCTCACTCTGCTGGCATCAAAACCAATTGAAGTCAAAATAGAGATATGGAGACTTTTCCATCCTCCTTTGCATCAATTTGTCTTTGTTGGCAATGGCAACCCTAGGCCTGGCTGCTTGCTCCTGTTCAGCAGGAGCATCCCTATGGAAACTGCCTGTGTGATTTTGGACCAGCCGGAGACTTTCTGCCTAACCTGCCTTACAGGGTTGCTGTACAGATCACAAAGCCAAAAAAAACTGCTTTACTCCCTGCTAATGAGAAAGACAGAATTTTGCCTAGAAAGAGGCTGCTGAGAGGGGATGAGATAAAGTTGCCAACTATAGGTATGGAAATTCCTGGAGATTTGAGGGGTTGAGCCCAGAGAGGGTGAGGTTTGAGGAGGGGTGGGACCTCAGACAGGTACAGTGCCATAGACTCCACCCTCCAAACCAGCCATTTTCTCCTGGGGAACTATTGTTGCCAATCTTGGCCCAGTGACCATCAAACCATTCTCTTCCACCCCCTGCTGTGCAGCTGTCTTTCCCCTAGGGTTGCCGATCACCAGGTGCGACCTGGAGATCTTCTGCTGTTACAATTGATCTCCAGATGACCAAGATCAGTTCCCCTGGAGAAAATGGCTGCTTTGGAGGGTAGACCCTATGGCATTATACCCTGCTGAGTCCTCCCCCCCCTCCCAATGCTGCCCTCCACAGGATCCACCCCCCAAATCTCCAGGTATTTCCCTACTTAGAGCTGGCAACCCTACTTTCCCCTCAGTGCCTGTTGGTAGGCAACCAAGCTTGGTCCTGTCACCTGTTTTGGCCTTTGAGAGAAAACTCATTGGGGCCAGTCCTGATAGGGTTGCCAACTCCAGATGAGAAATTCCTGGAGATTTGAGGAATGGAGCCTGAAGCGGGTGAGATTTCAGGAGGGGTGGGACCTCAGACAGGTACAATGCCATAGACTCCACCCATCAAACTAGCCATTCCATCCTGGGGAACCATTGTTGCCAGTCTCCAGGTGGGGGCTGGAGATCAATCAGAATTACAACTGCTCTCCAGGAGGGAGGGGGAGGAGATGGAAAGCTGAAGTCAGGGGGCAGATAACGGTAGGTTGACAATTGGCTGGGAGGGAGATAGGATTGCCAACTCCAGGTTGAGAAATTTCTGGAGATTTGAGGGCTAGAGCCTGGAGATGGTGAGGTTTGCGGAGGGATGGGGTTTCAGACAGGTACAATGCCATAGAATCTACCCTCCAAACCAGCCAGTCCCTCATGGGAAACCATTGTTTTTTTTTTTATCAAAACCCTCCTAAAAAGGAGAGGAATTTATTCTTTTTATAAATAGAAAAAGGTAGGGTATATAGAGGGATAAAGAAAAGAGCGGAGTGAGTATTCTGTTAATAAAGGTTAGTTTAAATCAATATAGATACAGTTTTTGGCAATCTCCGTGATTTGAGAGTCTTCTTTTCATCTAACAAAAATTCAAAATAACTCTGTTAATGAGGTTAGTAATGTCCTTTGGGGTTAATTATTAGTCATCTCCTTTTTGACGTTTCCCGAACAGTTATTTCTTAGGTTGTCTTCCTTTGGTATCCCTCCAGTTATAGGATGGGCCACCTTTGGTTTTCACTTCTCCCGCTCCGGCACCTCCCTCCTCTGGGCCGCTGTCATCTTCACTACTCAAATCTGTCCACGTTGCGAGTGCTGCCTCTTCCTCTGGACTGGCGTGTCTCTTCAGAAATTCCTGCGCCTTGAAGATGGAGTCAATCTTCTCTCTTTTATCCTTGTACTTGAACAAAAGGCCTTCAGGATAGGTCCATCTGTATATGACCTGTCTTCTTTGTAGAAAAGTGGTCAATCCTTTATAAGCTTTCCTTTTCATCCGGATTTCATAAGGCACATCTTTCAATATTCTGATGGTTTGCTCCCCAATTTTCAAGGGCACCGCTGCAACTGCACGCAAGATTTGATCTCTGGTACTTTGCTTGACAAACTTGACAACCACTTCTGCTGGCAGATTATTTTTTTTTTGTAAATGTGGAGTAGGCCCTATAGACCTTATCCATTTCTTCTTTTAACTCACGCTGATCTCTGCCAGTTACGGGTGCCAAGGCATTCGCAAGTATAGATCTGAGATCTTCCTTCTCTTCTTCTTTAATGCCCTGAAATCGAAGAGTCAGATTCGATTTTTCCATTTGCAACATCAAAATTCTTTTTTCTTGCACATCCTGATGCTTTTCTAACTTGTTGACCCTTTTCTTCACTTTTCCGATGTCTTCCGACGAGACCAAACATTTCTGTGCGATCTCCTCCATCTTCTTTGACGTCTCTGTTAGTTGCCTCTGTTGACTGTTGAGAACACCTTCCATATTAGTTAAGGTTTCGCTGATTTTCTGTATTTGGACCAGCAGAGGGTGCAGTAACTCGCTTGTCTGTTGACTGACAGTCGGCTCTGGAGGGGGATTACCCGGACCGGAAGTCCCGCCTCCCTTCTCCGTTTTCAAAGGGACCTTCTTCATGGCAGACATTTCTTGTATTTGTTTACTTTATAAAAGTTCGTGACGCGTCACTCAGGAGTCCCGCTAACTCATTCGCTTCAATGGCACCCCAAAGGTAATTTCACCAACCCTTCTTCCCTTTCATCCCCCTTAGCTTTCTTATGCAAGTCCCGCTTCTCAGTGGGGGGGATTCCCCCTCCTCCCAGCCGCTTATTCGCTTACGGGGGAAGGGCTCGGGTTTCGCTTCAGATTCAGACCTCCAACTCACGGTTCCTGCCGTTTCTTCTTTTTGCTTTAATTCATCGCTGTTCCTCACTCCTGTTGGAAATCGGTGGCGTCGCTAAGTCCCATTACGGGCACACCGCAGCGGGGCCGATTGGGGCGGGGAGAAAGCCTCAATTTCCCGGCTGACTGCCGGCAAAGAGGCTACTCCCCAAGCGCCCCGGTTTGGAGCCTTTGCCTAAGGCTCACTAGGGTCTTGCAAACCTGCAAAGACCCCCCCAAACTGCGTGTGGGCTAACCACCTCCGGGGGCTTCCCGAAAGGTGGCCGCCATTCGCAACGCCGGAAACCGAAACCATGGGAAACCATTGTTGCCAATCTCCAGGTGAGGTCTGGAGACCACTCAGAATTACAACTCCTCTGCGGGAGAGAGGGCAGAAGTCAGCTGAAGTCAGAGGGGCAGATAACAGTAGGTTGATGGTTAGCTGGGAAGGAGATGGGGTTGCCAACTCCAGGTTGGCAAATTCCTGGGGATTTGAGGGGTGGAACCTGGAGAGGATGGGTTTGAGGAGGGGGTGGACCTCAGGCAGGTAGAATGCCATAGACTCCACCCTCCAAACCAGCCATTTCCTCCTGGGTAACAATTATTGCCAATCTCCAGATGAGGGCTGGAGATCACTCAAAACTACAACTGCTCTTCAGGTAGCAGAGATCAGTTCCTCTGGAGAAAATGGTGGTCTCTGTCATTATACCCTGCTGAGGTCACCACAGCAAATTCACACTGTGTGCCCAAAGCCAGGGCACTCTCCCAGAGCCTCTTTCTAGAGCCCGTTGTATTTATTTCCACAATGGGCCTTATTCCTAGTGATTCTATATTTCTGGGTGACACAACCAAGCAGAGGAAACAACTTTCCTGTTGCAGGCTACCAGATGTGCAGAATTTTTTCCCCTGGAGATGTACCAAAGCAAGAGCCTGAGCCTTTTTTTAGAACAAATGTATGTTTTGGCTTGTGTGGGAAAAGTAACTAACTTTGGGTGGCTGAACAGGTACAAGGGTGGCATTTTAATATTGGCCAGATTAAATTGACTGGACACGCTTCATGTACATTTTCACATGTTGCTATCTGTCTGACTATGGGGACAAACACATTCTGAGAAATAAAACATGAAATGAAGGTCGTGCCTTACTCAGTAGGGCCAGTTTTATTGTGGAACATAAACTGGGGAATATCCTCCAATTCCCAGTTATGACTGTGTGGGAAACTCAACTCATGGAGCCTAATGGCTTTATTGGGATTCCAAAAACATACATGAAGGTGAAAGGAAGCTTAATTTCCAAAGTCTACAGCTACCTTGGGGTAATGAGTATGTAAACAGCTGTGAAACTGCCACAAGCTGTTCCTTCCGAGCAGTGCTTCATTAAAATTTCAAAAGGGAGTTACAATTTTACAACATTAATCATATAAAAACAATGAATATATAACAGCTGGGTGTTGTAGTGTATTTTTTTTAATGCACCCACTTGAGGGTAACACCAGTAAACTGTTCCTGACATTTTGGCATTGCTGAGCTTCTTGGGTAGAAAGAGAAGGAAGCAACTAATAGCTTAATTCCTAGATGTCAGCCTTTTCAGACACAACAAGTCTTTAATGTACTTCTTCAAATGCATGTCCCAGTCAATTACTTCAGAAAATGTGAGAGTGCCGGATTCTGTCTCTGTGGAAACACTTTTCTCTTTAAATTGGTAGTTTACCAATCTGACACTGCAGACGAATAATGATCATGACTGCCATCCACCCTTTGACTGGAGCTGGCAATACTCTTCAATTTTGACAGCCTCCTGCCTTTTCAAATATTTGTGGTTTTTTAATTTCTCAATAACAGACACATGCCATGAATGTTACAACTTATCTAGACACAATACCATCTCTCTCTCTCTCTCTCTCTCTCTCTCTCTCTCTCTCTCTCTCTCTCTCTCTCTCAAGGAGCTCAGTCCATGTGCATGGCTCTTCCCTCCTCCATTTTGTCTTTATGTGGTAGGTTAGCCTGACAGAGAGTGTCTGGCCCAAAGGCAGCCATGGAGCTTCATGGCTGAATGGGGATTTCAGCCTGGGTCCTCCCTACTCTCCAACTCCAACTCTCTAGCTACTGTACCATGCAAGCTGTTTACTGCACAGTTCTACCTTCGCCTGTCTTTATTTGTTTAAAACACTTTATGCCATCTTTCCACCCAATCAGGGTCCACAAGGCAGCGATAGGATTGCCAGCTTTGGGCTGAAAAATACAAAGAGATTGTGTAGGTGGAGCCTGGGCAGAGTGGAGAGGACCTCTGCAAGGTGTAATGCCATAGAGTCCACCCTCCCAAGCAGCCATTTTCTCCAGGGAAGCTGATATTGGTCTCCTGGAGATCAATTATAATAGCCTGGAGATTGGCAACCCTAGGTAGGGAACATAAAAATTAAAAGATTCAAACAGTGAAAAATACAGTAGGAATTATAAAACAATTCAATTAAAACACATAAGCAAACAACACTAGAAAAGAGCCAGTAATAATTTTGGGGGTTATGCAAGAGGAAGCAAAGAAGTCTTAGGTACAGGTGTGTAAACAATTTTTGGGTAAGGTTTTCATGAGGCCTATTTGGGAACTGAAGCTGAACCTGCTTCAAAAGTATATTTGAAAATGTGCTTTCCTCATCTTTCATGACTACTGTTCTTAAGTTTTTGAAATACAGACTTTCAGTGCCAGTCTCTTTTGTCCTGGAAACAGGGCTGTGAGGAGCACAATTATTTTATCAACATTCTTCAGATGGAGATTGAAGCTGAATGATTTGTTCAGTACTGCACAGTGCATCTCAGGCTAAATTAGTGTTTTAATCTCCTAAATCCCAGATGAACATTCTATCTGTATGACTAAACTGGCTTCTACAGTAAGTAGCAACGTGGTATTCAATTTTTAAGGGCATATTTTGGTTTCTAGCCACATTTTTAGTTCCTTTCCTTGAATGTGTCCCGAGGGCAAGATTTGTCTGAAATATGTAGGGCAGTCTGTGCTGTGTTGGGAAAGGAAGGCATCTTCTTTTCCCTAATGGGACATAGCGTTTCTCTTGACAGAAGCAAATGAGGTGCATAAGAACATAAGAGAAATGGCCCATCGAGTCCAACACTCTGCCACACAGGGGCCAAAAATACCAGGTGCCATCAGGAGGTCCAGCAGTGGGGCCAGGACACTAGAAGCCCTCCCACTGTAGCCCCCCCCCAAGTACCAAGAATACAGTGCATCACTTGCCCCAGCCTGAGAGTTCCTATCTATACCTAGTAGCCACTGATGGACTTCTGCTCCATATGCTTATCTAATCCCCTCTTGAAGCTGTCCATGCTTGTAGCTGCCACCACCTCCTGTGGCAGTGAATTCCAAGTGTTAATCACTCTTTGGGTGAAGAAGTACTTCCTTTTATCCGTTCTAACCTGACTGCTCAGCAATTTCATTGAGTGCCCATGAGTTCTTGTATTGTGAGAAAGGTAGAAAAGTACCTCTTTCTCTACCATAATCTTATAAACCTTGATCATGTCACCTCTCAGCTGTCATTTTTCCAAGCTAAAGAGCCCCAAGCATTATAACCTTTCTTCATATGGAAAATGTTCCAACCCTTTTATCATTCTAGTTGCCCTTTTCTGCACTTTTTCCAATGCTATAATATCCTTTTGGAGGTGTGGTGACCAGAACTGAGGCCGCACCATTGGTTTATACAGGGGCATTATGATACTGGCTGATTTGTTTTCAACTCCCTTCATAATAATCCCCAGCATAGCATTGGCCTTTTGTATTGCAGTCACACACCGTCTCAACATTTTCAGTGAGTTATCTACTATGACTCCAAGATCTCTCTCTTGGCCAGTCTCTCCCAGTTTGGACCCCATCAACCTGTATTTATAGTAAGGATTTTTGGCTCCAATGTGCATCACTTTGCACTTGGCCATATTGAACCCCATTTGCCATGTTGACACCCACTCGCCCATCTTCGATGGATCCCTTTGGAGTGCCTCACAATCCTCCCTGGTTTTCACCACCCTGAACAACTTTGAATCATCTGCAAATTTAGCCACTTCACTGCTTACTCCCAACTCCAAATCATTAATGAACAAGTTAAAAAGCAGCGGATCAAGTACTGATCCCTGTGGTACCCCACTACCTACCACCCTCCACTGAGAAAATTGCCCATTTACACTCATTCTCTATTTCCTATTAATTAGCCAGTTTTTGATCCACAAAACGACTTATCCTTTTATCCCGTGACTATTGAGCTTACTTCAGAGCATTTGATGAGGAACTTTATCAAAAGCTTTCTGGAAGTCAAGGTAAACAACATCTATTGGGTCCCCTTGTCCACATGTTTGTTCACTCCCTCAAAGAGGTTACTTAGACAAGATCCCATCAATGTGTATTTATAGTTAGGATTTTTGGTTCCAATGTGCATCACCTTGCACTTGGCTACATTGAACCCCATTTGCCACATTGATGCCCACTCGCCCATCCTCAACAGATCCCTTTGGAGTGCCTCACAATCCTCCCTGGTTTTCACCATCCTGAACTTCTTATCATCTGCAACAACTTCTTATCATCTGCAAATTTAGCCACTTCGCTGCTTACTCCCAACTCCAAATCATTAATGAACAAGTTAAAAAGCATTGGACCCAGTACTGATCCCTATGGTACCCCACTGCTTACCACCCTCCATTGAGAAAATTGCCCATTTATACTCACTCTCTGTTTCCTATTAATTAGCTAGTTTTTGATCTACAGTTTTGTCCTTTTATCCCAAGATTTTTGAGCTTGCTTAGGAGCCTTTGATGAGGAATTTTATCAAAAGCTTTCTGGAAGTAAAGGTGAACAATATCTATTGGGTCCCCCTTGTCCACATGTTTGTTCACTCCCTCAAAAAACACTAACAGGTTAGTGAGACAAGATCTTCCCTTACAGAACCCATGCTGAGTCTGCCTCAATAGTTTTTGTTCATCAATATGCCTACTAATTCTTTCCTTAATAACAGTTTCCACCAACTTACCTGGTATCGATGTCAGACTGACTGGCCTGTAATTTCCTGGATCTCCTCTGGAACCCTTTTTAAAGATGAGAATGACCTCTTTCCTACCTTCCTACCTTCCAGTCAGGCCTGTAGCTAATGAGGGGCCCACAGGACCTGGCCCCCTAGCATTTCTTCTGGGCACCCTCCATTCTGGGCTGGCCCCAAATTGAATTAATGTTATTAGCTTTGATGTAATTAGCTGTACCCCCCTGAGGCCCCTCCCCCCAAAATCCCTAGCTACCAGTCCTCAGGAATGGAGGCAGATTTTAATGAAAGATTACATATTTTTGTAAGGAGATCCACAAGTTCACATTTGAGTTCTTTCAGTACTCTCGGATGTATGCCATCCAGGCCTGGTGATTTATCAGTTTTTAAGTTGTCTATCAGTCATAGGACCTCCTCTCTCGTCACCTCAATCTGACTCAGGTCTTTCAACACCCCTCCCGAAATCAGCAGTGGGCAAGCACTTCTCATCTTCCATAGTGAAGACAGAGGCAAAAAATGCATTCAGCTTCTCAGCCATTTCCCTCTCATCCTTCAGAACTTCTTTTACCCTTTGGTCATCCAAGGGCCCCATTGCCTCCCTGGCTGGTTTCCTGCTTCTAATGTATTTGAAGAAAGTTTTATTCTTGGTCTTTATGTTTTTTGCTATATGCTCCTCATATTCCCTTTTTGCCAGCCTGATCATAGACTTGCATTTTATTTGCCACAGCCTGTGTCCCCTTTTATCAACCTCACTGAGACTAGCTTTCCACCGCTTAAAGGAATCCTTCTTACCTTTTACATTACTTCCATTACTTTGTTAACCACGCAAGCTTTTTTCTATACCTATTTGTGCCTTTCCTAACCGACGGTTTATATTTATTCTGAGCTTCTAGGATTGAAATTTTACATAGTCTCCAAGCTTCCCCAATGGTTTTGAACCTTTCTACTTTTGCTTTCAGTTTCCTCCTCACATGTCCCCTCATATCAGAGAAGTTTCTCCTTTTAAAGTCAAAAGTGGTTTTTGGCATCTCCCTATTTATACAAATGTTAAACTCAATAACATTATGGTCACTGTTCCCAAGTGGTGCAATCACTTTTACATCTCTCACCAGGTTTTGGGCATTACTTAGGACCAAATCCAGGATTGCCTCTCCCCTGGTAGGTTCTGTGACCATCTGTTCCATAGCATAGTCATTAAGAATGTCTAGAAACTCAATCTCTTTTTCCTGACTTGAACACATATTGACCCAATCAATGTGTGGGTAGTTAAAATCACCCATTATGACACAGTTATAGCCGCTATCTTTAATTCATCCATCATTTTATAATCCTCCTCTATCTTTTGATCTGGTGGGTGATAACAAACCCCCATTGTTAAGCTTTCTTTTGGGCCCACTATTTCAACCCATAGCATTTCCAGAAGCAAATCCAATTCACTTACCCTCTCAGTCTTACTGGACTGTATACCCTCTCTGACATACAGAGCCACCCCACCTCCAACCCTTTCTCCCTATCCTTCCAATATAATTTATAACCAGGAATCACCATATCCCACTGATTTTCCTCATCCCACCAAGTTTCTGAAATACCCACAATGTTTATTTCCCCCCAACACCAAGCATTCAAATTCCCCAATTTTACCTCGGACTCTTCTAGCATTTGTGTATAAACACCTATATTTTCCCATGCATGTTAAGCCCACAACCTTCCTTTTGCTGCCTCGAGACCTTGTCAGGCAGTCCATATTGTTAGCCACAGTCTCAGTGGACAATTCTAATCCATTTCCTTGTAGAGAAGTAACAGCTACCCCTTCATCTCTCTGAGATGAGCCATCCCGAACCAGAGACTTTTCATCTCCTGTTGACTTTCCCCCAATATTCAGTTTAAAAACTGCTCTGCCACCTTTTTGATTTTAAGCACCAGCAGCCTGGTTCCTTCTCAGGACAAGTGGAGACTGTCTCTTTTGTACAGCTCCCTCTTGTTCCAAAAAAGCATCCCACTGCCTAACAAACTTGAACCCTTCCCCCCTACCCCATCGTCTCATCCATGCATTGAGACTCCTGATCTGTGCCTGTTTCTCCGGCCTCTCATGTGGAACAGGTAGCACTTCTGAGAAGGCTACCTTGGAGGTCCTGGCCTTAAGTTTCCTGCCTAGTGGCCTAAATTTTTCCTCCAGGAACTCACAACTGCATTTCCTCACATTGTCAGTGACAGCATGTACCACGACCACTCTCTCCTCCCCAGCACTATCTACCAGCCTATTTACAATGTGCGTAATGTCTGCTACCTTTGCACCAGGCAGGCAAATCACCATACGGTCAGTTGGCAAGAGGCAGAAGGGCACAGATATGAATGATGGCCTCCAGAACCTTGCTTTGGATGGTGAATCTTACTGGGTAAAAGGACTTTGCAAGCTCTTCATGATTAAGAGTTGGAATGTGGGAGCAGGCTTTTGTGTATGTACCTAGCAAAATACCTGCCACTGGGTTGTGTAAAGTTCACTACAAGGTCCTCAGGGGCAGAGAGGATTTAGGGGGTCAATTTCTGCACATAAACCATGGTTTATAATCGCTCCTCTACTTTCTTTGTCAATTCACTCAATGTTTCTGTCTCTAGGTGCATTAGCCTCTGAAAGCAGAACATTGAGCTATAACTATGGTTTGGCAATGGTTCGGACATCTCACCACACAATAACTATTTGAAAGTATGAGCTGAAAATGTACTTCTAATAATAGTTACAGATTCCAGTTTTTCAACCAATTTCAAATCATGGTTTGCCAATACAGATACAACAAACCATAGTTAAGCTTCCTTAATCACAATTTGTTTGATGTGTGTGCCAAACCACCATATATGAAGGACAAGGGAGGCTTTGTATTCAGCCACAACAATGGTGTCTCATGCAGCACGTGGCTGAAACAACCTGCTCAGGTCTGCAGGCCCTTTTCCACTCTGCCCTCCTATGTGTTTCTCAGCACCTGGAGTGGCTTTTCTTCCAATCTTGGGTAGCCTGCTGCCACCACCTGACCTTTGTATGGAATTGCCCACTGGGAGAGTCAGGACTCCCAGTTTCCCTTCCAAGTTCTGAGGCCTTGCCTCAGTGTCTCCCGCTGTCCAGTGTCAGGTCACCACAGGGACAGTTCACAGCCTTGCTTGCCCTGGAGGAATAGCCACTTGCCAACTTCTGTGGGGATAAGCCCCAGAACTGCTTTGAAAGTGGTCAGCCCCCAGTTTGAACCATTTAAAAACTGTGCCTTTGAAATCTTTAAAAGTTATTCCCCCTTCCACCCTGGGCATGCTGTGGTAGATAGCAGCGATCTCCCCAGTTAGGATGCTATAGAGATAGGACATGTAGTCTGCCTCTGCAACCCCCCCCCCATTGTGTAGTTGCTTTCTCAAAATTTGAAAGATATACTGAGGGGCCTTCCCCCTCTTTGTATGGAACAAAATCTTTAGGGGTAACTTTTATTTTCCTGCTCTGCTTGGCTTGCAGGTGCATCTTCTCAAGGTCATGTCTCCTTCGGTCCTCCTGCATCTTTTGTTGCTTCTCCAGGATCTTCTCCCTTCTGTCCTGCAGCTTTTCTTCACTCTCAAGCTCTTCCCTATGGGCTTCTCCCTCTTCTTTCTGTGCCTGCAGATGCAACTTCTCCAGCTCTAGCTCCTTGAGCCATACCTCGTCCTGCAACTTGGGCACTCAGCTACAGCTGCCCCTATTCAACAACAACAATAACATTTTTAATGGTCTTAGACCAGCACAAAACTCTACAATCTCACAAGATAACACAGAATTTTTAAATATGCTTCCCTTCCAAGTTCTGAGGCCTTGCCTCTGTGTCTCTCACTGTCCAGCGCTGGGTCACCACAGGAACACTGTATGGCCTTGCATGCCCCTGGAGGAATACCCACTTGCGAGCTGCTAACCCTGCCCCATGCTTCTTTTAAAATAGTTTGTCCAAGATGATGGAGGTCTATGTGGTATACAGAACAACTACCAGCACCCAACGTTAAAAAGTATTTATTAAAAAGAAAATGTTTACAAGCATACGTTTAGCACAGCACCAGAGTGAGCAAGGGATTCCAAAAGGAATGGGTAAAATACAAATCCTTTGTCCCTCTCTCTATGCATGCCCAATCAGATGTTAAAACAGGACAGGCCTTTTAGCTTAGGAGTTCTAGATCTCGACAGAGTTTTTTATTACCTTGAAGCTTGCTCTTTAGGTGAGCACATGGTCAATGGTTGTGGAGAGAGGTCTGTGTGCTCTCATGGACACAGCACCCAAGGAAAAGAAACTTCCTTCCTGCTGCAAGTAGTTTTTATCACCTCTCTCCATTCACTGACCAGGTCACACCAGGTTAAAGAGGCTTTTCCTGGAGATCTCCAGGAATCTCCTTCCTGAAGACTCTATAGCATTCTATTCTTTCTCATCTCTGTTTCCTGCTTGGGGAAAGGGGAAGATCTTGACCCATCCATTATTTCTCCTGCTAGATCTATTAGCATTTATATGAAGATGGGCTGAGGTATTTCTGGAAAGCAATTGTACTGATTTCCTCTCCTACCTGTTCTCTATTCAGAGGGATTAAAAAACCCCTTTTAAAATGTACAGTGGAAGTTTTGCTCAGATCAAACCTCCCAGGAAAAAAATGCATTTCTTCACACGGCACAAACAGTTTAATATAGATATAAATGTAATCAGTCAGATTTACAGAAAAGTGGAGGGAGAGGCTAACCAAATACAAAAAGGGGTTCGGATGCAATTTACAGAGGAGTTCTGAACTGTGGGAGGCTCTACTGGTTTTTCTTTGGCTGCCTCTTCAGATTGGTCCTTCTCATTTCCTTTCCTCTCTTCCTTGGAACTCATTCCTTCAGTTTTTTGGTTTCCTCATTCCCCAAACTTGTGGACATTTCCTGCACCCACCAATTGCCATAAGAATTCACTTGTCAAAGGACAATGGTATATTCAGAAATGGAGAGACAAGCTAAACCTTTTCCAGGTCAAGAATACCAACATTCCATAGGAAGTTTTGTTCCTCCCCCCTTCTCCTGATGAAAAGCGATTCTGTTGAAAAGAGTTATACCCATTAAACTGGTGGTATGCAAATATTGCCCTGACCTGGATGGCCCAGGCTAGCCTGATCTTGTCAGATCTTGGAAGCTAAGCTTCTCAGCTAAGCAAGGTCAGCCCCGGTTAGTACCTGGATGGGAAACCATCAAGGAAGTCTAGAGTTGCTATGCAGAGATAGGCAATGGCCACTCACCTCAGAATGTCTTTTACCTGTGGGGTCTCTATAAGTCATCTGTGACTTGATAGCACTTTGCACACACAATCAAAACACAAAACTGATTGACTGTATGAAACAGTGAAAAGTAAATGGAAATAAACCAAAAGCAATGCATTACCTCTAATTACATTTCCCACAGTGAACAGGAAATACATTCTTAATTTTGAATGCTATTTTTATTTATGAAAAAATGACCTTTTTTTGGTTGGTCATTGAAGGAGATTCTGCATTACAAGCTGCTGATGGACAACTTCCTCTGTCTTTCCCCATAAGTATTAAAGGTCAGTGACATGGTTTAGATTGAGGAAGACAGAGGACCTATATCATGAAAGCCAGTACTAGGGAAATCCTTAATATAAACAACAGCACCAGAGGGTACAAGCAAACCATCATACAATTTATATAACTTTGGAGGACATTAAAATTTCCATGGAATTTGCCTTGCACACACCAGTAGCCTTTATTAGGCTTGCCTGTTTAAAATAATAAACTAAACAAACAGAAAAGGCAAACCTATACAAAAGAGATGGGCTTCAGCTGAACCAAAAAGGAACCACATTGCTGGTACTTAATATTAAAAAGGTGGCAGAGCTGCTTTTAAACTAACCCCAGGGTGCAAGCTGACAGGCCTTGGGGACCCTCGAGTTCAGGGCAAGTCAGTCCAAAGAGATGATGGTGTAAATGGTAGTGTAAACACTCAGGGTAATATTGATAGGAGTACAACAGAACTTGGGAATGAGGGTAGGAAAGTAAAGGAAGACCATGTGCAGTGACATCGGGACTGATGGAGGCGAGGTTTGTTGGAGAGGGAAACATGGTAGAGGACTCTATATGCCAGTGCAAGAAGCCTCCATGCCAAGATCAGGGAGCTGAAGGGGTTGGTGCTAAATGACATTTTAGATATAGTGGGTATCTCAGAAACATGGTGGAATGGGAGAAATCAGTGGGATATGGGTGTCCCTGGGTATAAGCTCTATAGGCAGGACAGGGAGGAACATGTTAGTG
Organism: Gekko gecko; assembly: GCA_029375565.1. Taxonomy (NCBI): domain Eukaryota; kingdom Metazoa; phylum Chordata; class Lepidosauria; order Squamata; family Gekkonidae; genus Gekko; species Gekko gecko. The sequence goes on along the minus strand of JAPDNY010000008.1, from coordinate 112,449,905 downwards.
GAGGTGTTGCATTGTACATCAAAGGGGGCATAGAATCAATGTCAGAAAATATTAGGGAAATGAACTGTCCAACAGAAATTATATGGATGGAATTACTGGGCCCTCAGGGTTACTTAAAAGTGGTGGTATACTGTTGCCCACCTGATTGAACTCTTGAGGTTGATCTTGAGATGGTGAAGGAAATAAGGAAGATGACTAAAGCAGATAATGTTTTGATACTGGGAGATTTCAAGTATCCTTACATTGACTGGGTGAACATGTACTTGAGTCATGCTGCAGAAATGAGATAGTTAGATATCATAAATGACTGTGCACTGGAACAGGTGGTCACAGAGCCAACCAGAGGGTTAGTGATCTTGGACTTGGTTCTGAGAGGGGCTCAAGACCTAGTGAGAGATGTAGATGTTGTTGCATCAATTGGGAATTCAGCATTCATGCCAATGGAAAGTTACCTTTAAAGTTCAAAGCAGTTACATTTGATTTCAAAAGAAGGAACTTTACAAAAATAAGATGAATAGTTAAAAGAAGCTGGAAGGGAAATACAAAAGGGTCAAATCCCCAGAGGATGCTTGGAAGCTATTTAAAACCACACTACTTGAAGGAAGCCCAGACAGAATGTATTCCCTAGGTTAGGAAAGGTTCTGCCAAGTCTAAAAGAAGGTCTGCATGGTTAACAGTGCAAGTCAAGGAAACCATCAAAAGCAAAAAAAGGCTTCTTTTGAAAAGTGAAAAGTCTATCCCAATGAAGGGAACAGAAGGAACCACGGGCTCTGGCAAAAGAAATGAAAGTTGATTAGGCATGCAAAAAGATAATTTGAGGAACAGATTACTAAAACCATCAAGAAGAGCAGGAAAATAGCCAAAGAACCAGTTGGGCCTTTGGATGACTAAGGAATAAAAGGATTGTTAAAGAAAAATAGGGAGATAGAGAAGCTCAATGAATTCTTTGCATCTATGTTCACTATGAAAAGTGTGGGGCATGTACCCATGCCACAACCACTGTTTTTAGGAAGGGAATCTGAAGAACTGTGTCAAATTGAAATGATGAGAGATGAAGTTCTAGACCTGCTGGGGAAATTAAAAACCAGTGTCCTGATGACATACACTCAAGTGTTCCTAGGGAGCTTAAATGTGAGCTAGTGATCTACTAACCCGTATATATCTATCAATACATTTAGCCACTGTACCAGAAGACTGGAGGGTAGAAAATGTTACATTGATTTTTAAAAATGGGTCCAGTGGGGAACCAGGAAATTACAGGCCAGCTAGCCTAATGTCTGTCCCAGTCAAATTAGTAGAAACTGTAATCAAAGTTAGAATTATTAGACAAATAGAGGGACAAAATCTGCTGAGGGGAAATCAGCGTGACGTCAGCAAAGGGAAGTCCTGCCTCACCATTCTTTTAGAGAAAGTGAACAAGCATGTGGATTACAGTGATCCCATACACATTATATACTTGGACTTTCAAAAGGCTTTTGACAAGGTACCTAACCAAAGACTCTGAGTTATCTTAGTAGTCATGGGACATGAGAATGGCTTTTCTTATGGATTAAGAGCCAGTTTGGTGTAGTGGTTAAGTGCATGGACACAAGAGCTGCGCCACTGTCATGCCTCCCTTTGCCCCATTTCTATTGGTCAATTTCCCACTTGAAGCCGCACGGCCACATTTTGACCCACAGCTTCACCCAATTTCCCCCGCGTTTTTGTGATCCCGTTTTTTGGGGATCATGAAGCCATGGGGAAAATCAAGCGAAGTCACGGGTCAAAATGCGGACGTGTGGCTTCGAGTGGGAAATTGACCAATAATAACAGGGCAAAAGGAGGCATGATGGTGGTGCAGCTCTTGTGTGAAATTGGTCACAGTGTCTGTTGTGGGGAGGGGAAGGGAAAGGAGTTTGTAAGCCACTCTGAGACTCCTTTGGGTAGTGAAAGGTGGGTATAAATCCAATCTCTTCTTCTTCTCTTAAAAACTGGTTAAATGACAGGAAGCAAAAAGTAGGAATCAATGGACAGTTCTTGCACTGGATAGAAGTAAGCAGTGGGTCCCACGAGAATTGGTATTGGGGCTGGTGCTATTTAATTTGTTCATATATGATCTGGAACTAGGGGTGAGCAATGTAGTTGACAAGTTTGCAGATGACACAAAATTATTCAGGATAGTGAAAATCAAGGATGACTATGAAGAAGAAGAAGAAGAGATTGGATTTATACCCCGCCCTTCACTGCCAAAAGGCGTCTCAGAGTGGCTTACAAACTCCTTTCCCTTCTCCTGTGAGATAGGTGGGGCTGAGAGAACTTCTGACAGGAACTGTCCTTGAGAGAACAGCTGTGCCAGAGCTTGTGACTGACCCAAGGTCACATCAGCAGGTGCAAGTGGAGGAGTGGGGAATCAAACCCGGTTCTCCCAGATAAGAGTCCGTGCACTTAACCACTACACCAAACTGTGCACTTAACCACTACACCAAACTGAAGAGCTCCTAGAGTATTGTGTTCAGTTTTGGGAACCACAATTTAAGAAGGATATAGACAAGCTGGAACGTGTCCAGAGGAGAGCAATGAAGATGGTGAGGGGTCTGGAGACCAAGTCATATGAGGAGAGGTTGAAGGAGCTGGGTATGTTTAGCCAGGAGAAGAGACAACTGAAAGGTGATATGATAACCATCTTCAAGTACATGAAGGGAGGTCATATAGAGGATGGTATGGAGCAGAGGTCCATCAGTGGCTATTAGCCACAAGGTATAGATAGGAGCTCTCGGTCTGGGGCAAGTGATGCACTGTACTCTTGGTGCTTGGGGGGTCAACAGTTGGAGGGCTTCTAGTGTCCTGGCTCCACTGCTGGACCTCCTGATGGCACCTGGTATTTTTGGCCACTGTGTGACAGAGTGTTGGACTGGATGGGCCACTGGCCCGATCCAACATTGGCTCCTCTTATGTTCTTATGTTGTTTTCTATTGCTCCAGAAGGTTGGACCAGAACCAATGGGTTGAAATTAAATCAGAAGAGTTTTTGGCTAAACAACAGAAAGAACTTCCTGACAGAGTGGTTCCTCAGTGGAACAGGCTTTCTCAGGAGGTGGTGGGCTCTTTTTCTTTAGAGGCTAGATGGCCATCTGACAGTAATGCGGATTCTGTGAACTTAGGCAGATCATGAGAGGAAGGGTTGCCTCAGTACTTAGTTCTTGTGGTCCTTTCTTAGACACCCAGGGAAATGCTGATTGCCACTTTGGGTTCAGGCAGCATTTTTTCTCCAGGCCGATTTGGCCAGAGATTGTGGAGTTTTTTTTTTGTCATTTTATGGGCATGGAGCAGCAGTTGCTGTGGGTATGGAAGGGGAGGTATTTGTTAATTTCCTGCCTTGTGCAGGGGGTTGGACTAGATGACCCTGGAGGTCCCTTCCAACTGTATAATTCTATGATTCTAACTAAGCACTGATTCAACCCTTCTTGCCCTCCCTCTCATGATCTGCCTAAGTTCATAGAATCAGCATTGCTATCAGATGGCCATCTAGCCTCTGTTTAAAAACCTCCAAATGTGGCGAGCCCCCCACCTCCAGAGGAAGCCTGTTCTACTGAGGAACCACTCTGTCAATTCTCAGGTGCTTAGTGTAGGTTCTTTACATTTAATTCCATAGAGGTGAGCCAGATCTGCATTGATACTTTGGGTGAGTCAAAATAGCTCCTGAAACAGGATACAGCATAAATTAATGACTTGAGTGCCCTTCTTGATTGGGGGAAAAAAGGAAAAAGAGGAACCACATGTTGGTTATGGTAATAGCAACTTCCTTGGACTGGGCAGATGCCTCTTGGAGATTGGGTGGTGTATCCAGTGTTGAAAAATCTTTCGTTATTGAGAACAATATGCTACTGAGCTGCGAGAGATTGCATTTAATCAGTTTATAATGCCAGCACACCCTTCCTCTTCTTCCCTGGGATATTGTCATGACTGTACCAGGTGCATTTATGAGACTCCCTGAATTTCAGATCCCTTTGGCTCGTAGGCTGTAAAAGGAAGTGCCTATTAAAACAACTAAGTCCAAAATAAGAGGGGGACACCACTAACCAAGGGGGTCCCAGCTGGAGGAGGGGGCAGGGTCCTCACATCTCCTCCATTTTATCCACAAAACAGCCCTATGAGGTAGGCTGTGAATGGCCCAAAGTCACTCAGCAAACTTCCATGGCAAAGTGGGGATTCAAACCTGGGTCTCCCAGATCCTAGTAAGCCATTCTAACTGCTACACCACGCTGGCTTTTGTTACTTATTGCTAGCTGGTTGCAAACAAGACCATAAGAAGAAACCAACCTATGCTTGCTGCAGAAGCAAAAGCAAATGTCTGTCACTATTGAAACACCAATCTAACATGTTTTCTTTCAGGAATCAAGTTTACAAAGTTATGTAGCACCAGAGGACTTGATGTTACCTCTTTGACAGATGGAGATGGTCCATAAGTAGGTAATTTAATAGCCAGCTCTCCTGTCCTTGGGCCCAACAAGAAAAAAGAGAGACAACAATGGGTGAAATTCTGATGGATCTAGTTAATTTTCTGTTAAGAAGAAAACCAATTTGCTAAAAAAAAAAAATCAACATTTTAAATGTGTTAAAAGTGCTGACATTATATGACTATCATGGTTGAAGGTAGAAAAGGAGAAAGACGGTTTAGCCTGAATCAGGGAACACTGAGTTTCATGGCCTGCTTGTACTTAGCATACAGTTTTCATCATACCTCTGGATTCTTGCAATGTTCTGTACCTAACCAGCCTTTCAGTTAAGGTTGTTCTTTTCATGGGTTCAGTTAAAGCCCATGTTGAGTGTTTCTGCTCTGAGGGTAAAAATGGATGTGACTTTGAAAAGAAAATTAAAAATGTCTCATGTCTTATTATGCTGGTTGGAGTAGTGTTATATGATTGGGCCTATATTTTTTCAGCTGCAGCTTCACAGAATAATTTAAACTAAGAAAGAGGAATGGGAGATTGCCCCTCCTTTCCTCAGCTTCTCTGTTCAGATCAGTCATACTATTAATGTCTCATATGACATCAGATTTGCCCTCAGGCCAAATTTCACAGCTTTGGGAATGGAAGTGGATAAGGACACGAGCAGTGGGAAAAACAGATAAAGCAAGTTGGGTATTCTTCAGTTAATTCAGCACTGATATAGCAAGGTTTTGGCATGATGGAAAAGGTAGAGAGGGGTAACCAAAGTTGGAAGCATTAGAAATAAAATTTGAATATCTTAAAAACAAGAATACAAAAATATCCCACATGTCACTTGCTCTGGGCATTTCTTGTCCCCTACCAGGACGAGAAGTGTCTAAGGAGGCATGCTAAGAGCCAGAACTGCAGAGAGGTAACTGGGAACCTGAGCCAAAGTATAGTCTTTGGTGCCTCAAATGGTCGTACATAACATAGTGTAAAGTACATGGGATATCACAATAATGAACATATAAATTATATATTTCAGTGAATGGTATTTAGTGATAAATTTATTAATAAACAGGAATTCCACTAGTGAGACAAATAATTATTCATTTGTTTACTGCATTTATATCTTGCCTTTCTCCCCAATGGGGACCCAAAGCTGTTCTACATTGTTCTCTCCTCCAGTTTGTCTTCATAGCAACCCTGGGAAATATGTTAGGCTGAGAGAGTGACTGGCCAAAGGTCACTGAGTAAGCTTTCACGGCAGTGGGGATTTGAACCTGGGTGTCCTGGATCCTAGTCCAACACTCCTACCACTACACTAGACTTCTTATTTGACTCTGTGAACTACTGCCCTGGAGATCAAAGGTGAAAGGTCATACAGGCACAACCTTTTTTGTCCACTAACTTTAGGCAATGTGAACCAGTACTTGATATCCTTCAGCTTTGTGCTCCTCTGGCTATTTCTCCCCTTTGCCCCTCCCCTTCCTGCAGCCATGCTAGCAGCAACCTCTGGCCTTTTGGGTTGGCAGAAGGACAGATCAAGAAGACTTCTCTTCAGGTGACATAGACTCTTCAATAAGATCCAAGTATTTGCAAACCAAAAGCAACCCCAAGAAGTGGACACAAAATGGTAGTAAATCCGAGGATGTCATACTGACTTGCCATCTCACTGCACGATCTTTAATATTAGATCATGTGAGAAACTGCCAAATGGATTAATTCACTGTTGTACTTAATGAAAACTATAAATACATTAAAGAAATATATCAGGGCAAATCCTCATACTTATTTAACTATGCTCAAACAAATTGTGTGTATCTGTCATGTTTAAATTCTCATCCATGAACACAAGTATTTGAGGTCTGTGTCCTCATGTTATCTATCATACCTGTCTGGTCCATGTACCTCCAAAACCACTTGATAGCACCTGTATGCTTTATTCAGGAAGCAGATGTTCAGGATGGGCAGGTATTGTTTTAGGAGTCAGACTTGGAGGAAATAGGTGGTTTTAAAGTGGCAGGTCGAGCCAATTGTCAAACTGTTTGCTTGTGAGATTCTAAGGTTGGGTTGACTTTGTTCTCCCTCCTGGGGTGATAAATACAACTTGTTTTGGTTAAATGGCTGAATGCAATCAAAATTGTTTTAAAAGACACTGCAGACACTAGAAGTAGGAACTTTTTTTAAAGAAAAGGATAGTGTAAATGCTCTGTAGAGATGAGAAAGGTCACAAGGACTAACCATGCTACTCTCAAGGTCAATGGAACAGCTTTTGTTTCCCTCTGAGCTAGCCAAAATAGCTAAGGAATCAATCCTCAGGTCAGCCTGAAAACTTCTTAGGATTTTATTCTATTAGTTGTATTTTGTGAGAAGACTAGAGAAGGTATTTGGAGAGGTGGCATATATGTCTTCCAAATAAATAAATAATCAGATGGCCTCCAACACAGACATTATATATGGATGCACTGTTAAGGGGCTTTTATTGCAAGTGAGAAGCAGAGGTGGTTTGTCATTGGCTTCCTTTGCAGAATCTTCCTGAGTGGTCTTCCATCCCAGTACTGACCCTACTTCGCTTCCGCGATCTGATGAGATTGGGCTATACCATGCCACCTTCTCTCACCAACATGGGCATTGGTCAGTAATAAACATTTGTTTCCTTACAAAACTGCTCGTAGATCTGAACTATTAGATTCTGTGTTTACCATGATCTTGAATGTAGCAGGGTTGTATCCCTCCTGATTCCTAGGGATCCCTTCGTTAAGCTACCTTTCTTCTGTTTTTTTTTAGGGGGAAATCCTTTATCTTATCCTATGGTAACATGATTATTAATTATACGTATTTATTCTTAAAGTATATTCAACCATTACAATGATAGAATGCTGAAAAGCAGACACAGCTTTTCATGATTCTATTTGCTGGAAGTAGCTAATAACAAGGAAAAGGATATAATTCTTAATATTGTATGATTAAACTACACAAATTTTATCTGAAAGACTGGGCATATCATACATTTTAAATCCTCCACCCAACATGGCAACTAGCTAGCCTCTCCTGAAAGAAAGAGAAATTATTTGCTTTCTATATTTCTGTCTTTTCTTTTAATTAATAATACACAAAGTGGTGAAAGAGCCACTTTTTAATTAAAATACATTGGAGCTTGGATTGGAGGGTTAAAGCTATATGGATTCCCTAAGGGAGATGATTCTATAATGGGGCAACGCCTGAGAAGGCCAGTTTTGCCTCCACAAATGATGGACCTTCTGCTTGTCTGCAGGGATGGAGAGACAAAGAAAATCCTCAGTATGTTTGCAGTATCTGCACAAACAGTTCTTCTTTGATCTGAATCTTGCAGTTTCAGCAAAAGTGCTAAGGAAAATATTCCAATCACATTCTCCATTGCAGGGACAAATGCTCTGCCCAAATCTTTAAGCTTCAAATAGAAGAGCAGTTACCCTGACTTTTGGAATGATCCACAAGTGGTCCACATTTTCTCTGAAAACTGTTTCCTCTATGTATTTCAAATCAAGCAGTAAACCCTGGCAAAGAGTCAAGGGGGATTTTCTCCTTTAGTTTTTGCTTTATTAAGACCATTTTGTCCCAACTTTAGAGAAGGTTTTCCAAATATCTCTGTTGCTCCTTCTGTTCCCAGGGCTGGATTTTGTACCCACATGGTTTTGTTCCAATTTGCTGTAGCTTTCTGGTCATCACTCCCTGTGGCCTTTTGCCTTAGTTCAGTTCCCTGACATCAGCCAAAGCATTTTCCCACAAAACCTTGGGCAATCTGGGCCAAGCCACTTGATGCACAACTCTGCATGGACTACTGGCGTTTATAAGCATGAGAGTGTGCATGAACTGACAAGGGCTACCAAACATTTCATTTCCATTCATAGGCTCTAACTGATTTGTTAACTGATCTCTTACATAGGCTTGGAGCTGTAACAAGTTAACCTTTTTTAAGTTAACCCATTCACAATAAGTTAAATGTACCTACCTGAATATGTCATGTAAGATGTGCTTCTATTTTGGTAAGTAAAGTCTTTTTCTTTTATTACCATTGGAGTCAGATCATCTTTGTAATTTGTTTGAACAGCATTTCCCCCTTAACCAGGAAATGTGGAGTATCGTGGATACTGCATAAAGCTTCTCTGCTTCCAAGTCAAGTGATTTTTTTGTTACATTTAACCCAATATTTAAAGCTGGCTATTAGCAATATTGCTGATTGCCCTCTATGATGTTCTGTCCACTTTCCTCCCTTAGAGGCTAGATTTTCCTTCTGTTGTCTGTTTTCTTCTAGTTGACTGTTTTAAGAACATAAAAACATATGAGAAGCCAATGTTGGATCAGGCCAATGGCCCATCCAGTCCAACACTTTGCCACACAGGGGCCAAAGATACCAGGTGCCATTATTAGGTCCACCAGTGGGTCCAGGACACTAGAAGCTCTCCCACTTTTGTCCCTCCCAAGAACCAAGAATACAGAGCATCACTTGTGTCAGACTGAGAGCTCCTATCTATACCTTGTGACTAATAGCCACTGATGGACCTCTGCTCCATATGTTTATCCAATTCCTTCTTGAAGCTGTCCATGCTTGTAGCCACCACCACCTCCTGTGGCAGTGAATTCCATATGTTAATCACTCTTTGGGTGAAGAAGTACTTCCTTTTATCCGTTCTGACTGCTGAATGAGTGCTGAAAGTTTTTTTTTCTTTCCTGAAGAATTCTGACGGTCTCAGAATTCAGGGGTTGAAATTTCTGAGGTAACTCAGTGTAGATAACTCTGACGTAAATCAGTACATGCATAGACTTTAGTTCTTATGTTTCAGGCTAATTAGAGTTTCTTAAGCTGTTCAGAGTTACTTAAAATCTTTATGTGAAGAGGCTTTTGTCCCATGTTTTCTCCAAACACTTCAGTAGCCTTTCTTTGAGTAATCTCTAACTCTTTTGGTTTCCAGAAGGCTGGTACACTCTGTCCAGTACCCAGTACTTGAAACACTGGTATTCGTCTTGGGTTTTTAACTGACTCTTAAGGTCTCTAAAGTCAGTTTCTAACCATACCAAACCAGGGATCTCACACTGTTCAGAGCTAACTCCCTGTTTAGACTGGGTAGAAGAAGAGGAAGAGATTGGATTTATACCCTGCCCTTCACTTGGAGTCTCAGAGCGGCTTACAAACTCCTCTCCCTTCCCCTCCCCACAACAGACACCCTGTGAGGTAGGTGGGGCTGAGAGAACTCTAACACAAACTGCTCTTTCAGGAACAGCTGTGCCAGAGCTTGTGACTGACCCAAGGTCACATCAGCAGGTGCAAGTGGAGGAGTGGGGAATCAAACCCGGTTCTCCCAGATTAGAGTCCACACACTTAACCACTACACCAAACTGGGTAGGGAAATTCCTTCTCTGTCTAGAAGGTCTATCCTCTTTCCTTAGCCTGAATGGAAGTTTTTGTCTACCTACCCACTCATCCTTACCAACTTTCCTCAATTTTCCTGTGTTAAAACTGTCTCAATCAGGACTGAATTCTGAATAAATTCTCCTTCTCAGCATTCAGCTATCAAGTCTATCTCCCGTCAGCTGATGCAAACCAATCAGATTGCTTGGAGCAGTCTGTCACTCAAGGCTCTGTTTCTGTGAAGAATTAACCCTTCACAGTCCTTTAGTTGTTTGTATAGCACTTCTAAGCTTTTAATAAGTACAGTCTGTCACACCCTCTCCCTTCAACTTGATTGCATCTGAGTCCAGTTCTGTTGGTACTCATGGACTGCATAATAAGGCTCCTGAACAATTCAGCCTGTGAGGTATCCAAGGAGAATTGCTAAACACCACTTGCCAGCTGTCAAATCAAATCATTTAATTTCCTAATACATGATAGTACTATAAATATTGAACTTAACAGAGAAGGCAGAAGGTTGCTGTATTATTGTGCTTGTAAAAAGCCTGAATAGCCTTGACTAGCCTGAGTTCATCAGCACTTGGCAACTAAACAAAGTTGCCCTTGGTTAGTCCTTCTATGGTTGACCATCAAGGAAGACTGGGGTTGCTATGCACAGGAAGGCAATGTCAAACAAATCCTTTGGGTAGTGAAGGGTGGGGTATATATCCAATCTCTTCTTCTTCTTCTTCTTCTTCTTCTTCTTCTTCTTCTTCTTCTTCTTCTTCTTCTTCTTCTTCTTCTTCTTCTTCTTCTTCTTCTTCTTCTTCTTCTTCTTCTTCTTCTTCTTCTTCTTCTTCTTCTTCTTGCCTTGAAAACTCTATGAGGAGTTGCCATAAGTCAGGTGTGACTTGATGGCACTTTATTATTAAGAATAATATGATACTGTTATATCAGGACCAGTGTTCCCTCTAAGCTGAGTTAGTGTGAGTTAGCTCACCATTTTTTAGCCTCCGGCTCACACATTTTTGCCTTCGCTCAGGAAGGATGGCTCCAGAGCAAACTAATTTATGCAGCAGCCAAATGGCTCGCTCACAACTTTAATGCCAGTAGCTCACAAAGTAGAATTTTTGCTCACAAGGCTCCACAGCTTAGAGGGAGTGCTGATCAGGACCATGCTAGATGTGGTAGGGACAGCAAAATTTGCCTATTTCCTGTATCAGTTAATATATAAAGCAGGAATTGGGTGCAAGAGAAAGCAAGTGAATTGCTCATGCTCTGCCATTGTAGAACTTTTCTCCCATTCCATGTGTCAGTTATTGGAATAGGCCAAAACAGTGGATTTATCACGAATCTGAAAATCTAGTAGTGATTCCGTGAACCATAGAATGCAGGCTTGCTGTATTCGAGATCCCATCCCAACCAAATGTAGTCCCACAGCACTCATTACATCTGCCAGAAAATTGACCCCCCCACACATACCTTGAAGGCCCAACCACACAGCAAAATTGACATTTCTCTTGATAAGTCATAAGCCCTGATTCAGAGTTTGATCATGCCCTCCCCTATCTTATAGCCCAGAGTAGAGACAATGCAAGGCGTGGGATATGGCCCTTCATCATGCAATACCTCTGTGTCCCCACCAATCAGCCCTCCTTTCTTAGTGAATCACACTATTCCTGCCTTCCCAGGTATGACTTAACTAGTCACAAGACCAAGCCTATTTATAAAACCACATCCTAGGTACAACATGAATCAGGAAGAAGGCTGCACACTGTCTACCAGCATTTGGGTGACTCCTTACCCAAGCTCCAAACTTCACCAGCAACACATGAGAAGGGTGGAGCCTGCTGAGACTCTTCTCTTTGAAGTCCTCCCATTGGCCGGGCACCAACCCAGGCCAGCCAGTGATGCCTCTTGCTGCATTTGAGTGCTGGCAGGACTATACCCATGGCTTTAGAAGAGAGTTGAGTGAACCTATGAGCAATGATACTTATTATCAAACATAAACAAGTATATTAATTTTTTATTTATCTTAATGGTCAAAAAGAAGAGTAAAAAGTAGTTTTGCTCACAGATCTGCAATTTAATTGATAACAATTTAGGCAAGAAAGAACAAGGAAAACTATGCAGGAGAAAAAATTAAGACATAACCAATCCATTGGATTCCTCCCTCCAGCCCTATGGTTCCATAACTCTGAATGAATAAAAGTTATATTTATTTATTTATTTACATTGTTTATACTCTGCCTTTCTTCCTGGGACTCAAAGCGGATCACACAGAATCATACTGCATACAAGTCCCCACTAATTCATTTGCCTTTCCTCCCTCCAGAATTCTGTCCTATTTGTCTCTTGTGGCTCCCCCCTGCCACTTTCTTCCCACTTTGTTTATGGGGGCTTTGGGTGGGAGACTGGATGTGTGTTTGTTGTTTAAACATTGAAGCATGTAATATAAAAATGCTGTGTGAGAAACTATAAGTAATCACATATATGGAGAGAGAGACAGAGAGCGCAAAATAGCACAAAAGCCTATTGGAGGAAAACAAATCAGGGCTTTCTGGAAATAAAAAGTTAAAGCAGCTGTCTGTTGATTTCTTTTTTTATAACAACTTTCTTTAAGTGAACCAAATGTACAAGCCAATCTGTTTGTCCTTGATTAGCTTTTTAAAGGTTGTTGCGTATTATCTGAGGCTGCAGTCCTGATCACACTGATCCACTGACTTCAGTGGGATGCACTTCAAAGTGAAATGTATTTTGGACTACAAATATCAGCAAAGTTTGAAACAGAAGCTTCTTCCCACGGTTTAAAAAAGATCAAACAGAAATGAAGTTACCACAGAAATGATGCTCCATATTTTACAGCAATGTCCACATCATCTACTGTGTTATGAATCTGGTACATCACTTGTCTACAGAAAATGAAAATGGAGCTAAGCATTGTTAATGATGTGTGCTTCCACTGAAGTTGGTATTCTGTACTTAGGCCGTTTCTACACTCTCCTTTTAATCCATGTTCATTGTGGTGTCCTCCAAGCAATTCGGCACTAAAATCAAATTCAACCTTCTTTTTAATCCAGTTTTTTTCCCTTTCTGCACTAAATCGAGTTCAGCCTTCTTTTTAGTGTGTGTTTCCCCCCCATTCTGCATTATGTTACCTCCCTTCAGTGGTCAGCCCGGTTTCAGCCTGCTGTTGCCCTGGGTTATTTGGATGCTGTTTTGCTATGGACTTAAATTGCCTCAACTTGAACACTGAGAAAATTCAGAGTGGCAGGCAAATGCGGAAAGGACTTCTCTCAGCGGGGGGGGGGGAACCAGTAAAAAGGGCACAACTCCAAGCAGCCAAGAACAGAACAACTGCACTGGAGACTACTGTAACACCATCAACATGTGCCAGTCATGGAACAGTTTGCCAGCAACGCCCTCATGCCAATTATATATGGAAAGAACCAACCAACAAACTGCAATGTCAGGATGCTTTGTTTTTATTTTGTTTTTTTGAATAAATTTTTATTAAGTTCCCCATACGCAAGGATAGGGAAGGGGCAGGGGAAAGAAAAAAAGTATTGGTTTTCTGCATGTAACTTTCCTTCATGTTGTACACCAATAAACTGTGAGGTTTAAAAATTCATAAAAGCTTCTTAATATTATAACATTAGAAAGTTCATATCTTTATATTTCTCTCTTATCCAATTATAAAATGGAGTTCATAGTCCAATGAAGTCGTCTTCCATTTGCCCTTTTAACATCAATTTGTCCATTTCCTCATTTTCCATAGCCTTTGCTATTAGATCACGTTCTGAAAGTGTTGATAGAAGTTTCCAATAAGTTGCAAACAAGATTCTAGCTGCAGTTACTACATGAATTATAAAATATCTTTGATTTCTGTTAAAGTTCTCTAGTATACAATTCAATAAAAACAATTCTGGTAGAAAAGGTACTGAGATCTGCGAAACTGTCTGTATAAAAGTATGTACCATAACCCAAAACTTATGCATTATATCACATGTCCACCACATATGATAAAATGTACCCACATGTTTTTTTACACTTCCAACAATTATTTGACATATTTTTATACATTTTAGCTAATCTGTCTGATGTTAAATACCATCTGTAGAACATCATATACAGATTCTCTTTAAATGCCACCGATTTAGTTATTTTCACATTCACTTTCCATAGTTTGCTCCACTGTGTAAGATCAATATTATGACCCACATTTTGCATCCATTTCACCATACAGTCTTTAACCATTTCATCTTCCATTTTCATTTGCATTAAAAATACATACATTTTCTTGATCAACTTATCATTAGATGTGCACAACTTCTCAAATATACTTTGTTCATAATAAAAACCAACTTTTTTATCTTTAGCATATCTAGATTCGATTTGAGCCACTTCCACCAATTGATACTAATCCCCTGCTTTATTAATTCTTCCTTTATTTTTAAAAGACCTTTGTCATCTAAGAGATCTTCATACCTAAAAATTCTATCTGAGGGGATTGAACTTGATTGTGAGAAGGCTTCCAATGCCAGTGTGCTTTGGTGACACCACACCGCCCTGTGTCCCGTCCTCACACAAGCTATAACAAAGAAAGTTCTAAAGGCAACACAAGACCCTCTATCATATGGAGAACTGTGGCATGCCCAGTTGGAGCCCTGTGCCAACTCTGCACTGGCAAATTTCTGCAGATGGGGTTTTTAATCCTTTGCTGCTCAGATTTGTCTTTTTGAATGCCAAGCAAGGAAGCATGGCCTTTACAATCATATCAGCTGGACCAGGTTTCAGTGATTCTGGGGCCCTGGGCAAAAATCCAGGATAGGAGCCCAGAATCAATGCCACCCTGTGCCCCAGGCCACCCTGAGCCCAAGTAGAATTGGCCCACGTCTCCTGCAAAGTGGGCATCTTGGGGAGGACATCTTTAATGGTATTTTATTAATACTATTGATATCATTTTGGTGGTGGGTCTTTCCCCTAAATGGTCAGTCTTAATCTGGAGGAAGGCGTCTTGTTTAGGGAAGGGTCTTGTTTTCCCCAGAACAATGCTCTTCACAGGGCAGAAAGGATTGGTAAGACCCAGGGCTACTGTTGTTATGAATGAGTGATTCCTCATTATCCCTCATTCATTAGAATCCACTTGTTTGTAATAACCAAAGGATCTTCCCTCCATAGAATGCTGAACCCTGTAAAAAGTAAACAAGACAGGGGTTAGCAGCTGCTTCTCTAATTGGGATTCAAAGTCCCCCAAAGCCACATTATTTACTTGGCCATGTTAGAAAACATGACTCATTGAATTCTTGTTCCATATCTAAAGCACAGATTCCATAATATCCAGTGACACTTCATTTTGAACATTCCACATACTTTATAAAATCCAGATAGTATTTTAACACATGGCTGTGCACCCCCCCTCCCCAACTTCCTGTCAGCTCTCATTGAATTGGTTCAGACTGGTGCAACAGAGGTCAAATTGTATGTATGCTTGGTTAATTGGTAACTTCTGCTAAAGCCTCCTCCATCATGCAAGGTAACATATTTATTTATTTACTCTCAATTTATATCCCACCCAGCCGGTGAAGCACTGGTTCAAGGCAGCTTACATAGTTAAAATACAGTAAAAACAATAAAAACAGTAAAAGTTCACATTTACAAATTAAAACAATTACATAAGGTGCTAATATATACAGATGGCGGCGATATACGACCATCTATACATGGTCTGAGGAAGAAAGGCCATATCCAGTGTAGTGATATAGGGCCATGGCATGCTCAATTTATTATGATTCATTCATCAGTGGCGGCTCCTAATCAAAGGCTTGGTGGAAGAGCTGCATTTTACAGGCCCTGTGGAACTGTAAAAGGTCCCGCAAAGCCCTGATGTCCTCCGGGAGCTCGTTCCACCAGTGTGGAGCTGCCACTGAAAAAGCCCTAGCCCTCATACTGGCCAATCTGGTGTCTTTCAGGCCAAGGACAGTCAGACAGTGTTGGGTTCCCAATCTCTCTGGGACACATATGGGGAAAGGTGGTCCCTCAGGTAGGCAGGCCCCCGGCCATATAGGGCTTTAAAGGTCAAAAACAGCACCTTGAAATGAATCTGGTATGCTATTGGCAGCCAGTGCAAGGCCTTCAGCACAGGCTGGATGTGATCTCGTTTGGAGAGACCCATCAACAGCCTGGCTGCTGCATTTTGTACCAGCTACAGCTTCCAGATTTGGGATAAGGGCAGCCCCATGTAGAGAGCATTGCAGTAGTCTAACCTCAAGTTGCTAGGTCATTGTGTTCAAGGAAGGGAACCAACTGCCTGATCAGCCATAGATGATAAAAGTCTGAGTTGGCAGTGGCTGCTACCTAGGCTTCCATTGTTAAGGCGGCATCCAGGAGCACTCCCAAGCTTGGAGCTGGCATCAGTGGTGCCCCATCAAGGTCGGTAGTGGGATCCCTACCCTCGGATCACTCTGACTCAGGCACAGGACCTCCATCTTCATTGGATTCAATTTCAATCAGCTCAGCCTAAGCCAGCCCACCACGTCCAGGCCATCCGCTCCAGTTTATCTAGGACAGAGTCGGACTGGCCACCCAACAATAGATATAGCTGGGTGTCATCTGCGTATTGGTGACACCCTAGCCTGTGCCTCTGGGCAATCTGGGCAAGGGGGCGCATATAGATGTTAAATAACATCGGGGATAACACCGCCCCTTGAGGAACCCTGCAAACCAGCGGGTACCTCTGGTATTTCTGTGCCCCTTCCACTACCCTCTGTCCCCAACCCTGGAGAAAGGAAATGAACCATTGTAAGGCAAGCCCCTGAATCCCAGTGTCGGTGAGGCGGTGAATCAGCAGCTGATGCTCGACCAAGTTGAACTCCACCGGCAGGTCCAACAACAACAGCACTGCCTCGATCCAGATGCCTATGGAGGTCATCTGTGAGGGCAACCAGTGCCGTCTCCATCCCATGATCTGGCTGAAAGCCAGACTAGAATGGGTCTAGCATGGAAATGTCATCCATAAAGCTCTGCAACTGAATCACCATTGCTCTTTCCAGTAACTTGCCCAAATGGGGCAGATTGGAAACCGGCCGGTAGTTGGCCAATTCAAAGATAGTTTGGTCTATGAGAGTACAGCTGGGTACCAAAAGAGGAAGTAAGAGAACATCCTGACTTAAACCTTGGATCCCTCATGAAAACCTACCTTTATTCTATCAGATTTTAAAGGACAGTTTCCTTCGCCCCCTCCCCCTTGTTCTGCTATAAACAATAATTTTTCTTCCTATGAACTTAGTTCTGACAAGAGAACTCAGATACTCCTGCATGGTCCTTTGAATGAGCATAATGCTAATAGTTTCAAACTAGGGGAATCAAAAGCAATACCTTTTAAAGGAATTTATGCATATCTAAGACAGATTTATTAAGTACAGTGTGTACATGCAGGGAACTTGCTTTCTAGTGCTTAAAATTACAAGGGGTTCTGGCTTAGTGGTAGGGCATCTGTTTTGAATGCAGAAGGTTCCAGGCTCAATCCCCAGCATATTCAATTAAAAGGACCAGGCCGTAGGTGATGTGCAAGTCCTCTGGCTGAGATCTTGGAGAGCTGCTGCCAGTCTGAGTAGACAATACTGACCTGGATGGACCAAGTGTCTGATTCAGTATAAGGCAGCCTCATGTGTGTTCAGTATAGAACATAACAAAATTTGTAATCTATTTCCCATTCTCCAAGTGACTCATCTCATATGGTTATCGGGCACTGGACTGTGTGAACTAATTCTAAATTGTCTCATATCATTCTCTCATGGATGTTTTACATCTCCTTTGGTGTTGTTGACTCATTTGGAAACCATGATCTAGTTAGTGATAATGAGAGATCAGGAACAGGGAAAGTTCAAAGACAGATAAAATATCTGCTATCTAGATAATCCTTGGTTTAAACCGTCCCTAAAAGCAATTGAAGAAAAAAACTGATATGACTGGCATTAAGACTCTTCTTCATAACAGCACATTTTATCCAGAATGTAATATAACAGACAATCAGTTTTGTGCAAAATTGCCGTTGGTTACAATTTTTTATGTAATATAATGAAGACCATCTGTCCCTGTATTGAGTAACTGAAATCAGATACAAGGAACTGAGATTTAACTTATAAAAATTCCTTAAGATGTGTTGAAGTCAGAAGTGTCTCTATAGGAATTCATTCCTACTGAAAAGTGCAGGGGACACATGAACAGAACAAAATGTCTTATTCTAAAGCAAACCATTGGGCTATCTACCCTGGCTACCAGTGGCTCTCCAGAACCTCAGGACGAGATCTTCCACATCACATTTTACCCACTAGGGATTGAAGCTGGGGCCTTCTGCATGCAAAGCTGATGCTCTACCTCTGAGCCATAACTCCTACCTAACACATTGCTCTGTCTGGCCTTTGCATTCTGACATAAGGCCTGATTTTACATGACTGTCATAACATGGATGCCACTAAGAAGCACTTATTTAATTGATGCAGATGCTTTGCATATGGTGGGCATGATGGGTTGTATCCTGTTATGTTTAGCTGAAAATAGTTTATTCCTTCAGCATAAGCTGCCTTCTTCCCATACAAGAGACTATTCTCCAGAGAGACTTTGGCATCAGAGGAAGGCTCATGCTGAAGAAACAGGTCACTATTAGCTGACTGGAGTGGGAGCATGCAACCCAATGCTTAAAATGTCTGAACCTGTGGACTGGCTGAAATTACCAGCATGCTAGTCCAGCTTCTACTGGAGTGATAGAACGTAGCTGTTCAGTAGTGCATTCATATGGCTGACCCATATGGTATGCCTGCCACATGGAGTAATCACCTGGCAACTGAATGTTGACAGCCTTGTTAATATTTAATTATTTCCAATGCTACAAAGCCAAACAGAGTTCACCATCCTCCACCAACAGCCAGTGTGGCAGTGTGGTATAGTGTTAGTGTGTCAGACCAGGATCTGAGAGATGTGTGTTAAAATCCCCTGTCTGCCATGAAGTTTGCTATGTGATCTTGGGCCAGTTAACTCTCTAACATATTTCAAAAAGTTGTTTTGAGCATAAAATTTACTAGACAGATAAATAGACCAGAGTTAAGAATGCTTTGTCCATTGACTTCAGTGGCTTGTGGCCAGTGGAAACTGATTTGATATTCCATAGGATTAGATGTTGCCTTTATACCTGTAAGTAAGGAGGCCCCCCCCCCTTGCTTTTGGTTTATATGTCAACGGCTCTTGAGGAAGAGGGCAACATAATTCCAGTAGCAAAATTTTATGTTGTGAGTTTATTAGCAATGATCCACTTCATGCTGGGAACTGATTCAGATTTCATCACTGACCTGAACAAACCCCAGAAGAAAAAATTCTAGTATTTTAAGGCAAGTATTTTTATATGACAAAGTTTAAACACATCAGTGAGAGATTAAAATATGAGGATTTATAAAAGTCCTGCACACACCACATTTTAAAACCTTGCTTTTGTTTTTGGACTGCAAGTCAGCAGAGGGGGAAAAGGTCAGGAGTATTAGTATTACCAATGTATCCTTGAAAATATACTGCCTGCAACCTGGACCCTCCAAGAGGTAAGTGGTATCTAAAAGCGGGAGTTTTCCTTTCAGTGTTATGTTTCATGTTACAGTTCAAATGGTTTAGAGAATTATTTAATAAATGTTTGATACAGGCAACAGGTTCGTCAGACACCAGAACCAACAGGTTTGTCCATGATGGACAGCTTGTTGCTTAGCTTTTCTGATTTATCTGTGTTCCTCCCCTTCCTCTTCCCTGATTTGTATAGAAGAAACAAAACTTTAGTTCATCTAGGTCAGAAGTGTTGAACTCATTTGTTATGAGGGCTGGATCAGAAATAAATGTCATTTAGTCAAACTGGGCCATATGTGCCATAAAAATGTAATGCCAGATACCAGAGATATAAACTTTATAAAGGATACAGGCAAAATCAATTAATATTATTTTTAATCAAAATAAAACAAATGTGATTGATTTCTAGCAGTGAAGAAGAAGAAGAGAAGAGATTGGATTTATACCCTGCCCTCCACTACCCAAGGGAGTCTCAGAGTGGCTTACAAACTCAAGAACAGCTCTTATCAGAACTACGGCTTGCTCAAGTTCATCCAGCCAGGTGCAAGTGGAGGAGTGGGGAATCAAACCCGGTTCTCCCAGATTAGAGTCCGCACACTTAACCACTACACCAAACTGGCAGTTGATTTACTGGGGACCCACAACCCCCCCCCCCAATAAATGTATTTAATCATATGCAAGACTAAGCCTTTTCCAAGGGATACCATAAAGGGGGGGGGTATTTTACATTTCCATACAAATTAGTTACTTTTTGTATATATAGGAGATGAGTCGTCTTCCTTGCAAGTAAGTAAGGTAGTTTTTCAGCAAACCCCTCCCATATGCCCAGCCTCAGCAGCCGAGCATGGCTATGATCTGTCTCTCACCCTTTGTTTCCTCTTTTCCTCTGTCCTACCTCTGAAGATCTCAAGGACTCCATCCTCCACCACCACCACCAACTCTGTGAGGTGAGCCAGGCTGAGCAACCAACCCCAGGTGACCCAGATGACAGAGTCCTGGCTCAGGAGGAGGGTATTCAGAACCTGGGTCTTGCAGATCCCCTTATTCCCAGTTCTCATCCCTCCTGCATTTCCAACAGAAGTGGTGGGGCTGAAGGGAAGGCCTGACAGAAAGGATGTTTCCAAAACCTCCAGGGAGTGATTTTTGTCCTCCCATGACTCCTCTTTCCTCATGGACTGAGGTGGGGGGAAAGGGAGGTCACCCCCCACTTGCTCACTCTGCCTCCTGGCTCTGTGGCTGTGCAATGGAAACAGATGTGCAATGGAAATAGCAGTGCCCCCTTTCCCATTTGCTCCTCCACTCACTTCCAAGGCTGGGACATCTTTCTCTTCAGAGCGCACACAGAAGACAGCCCAGTTGCCTCCCAATCTATGTGCTGGCCCTCCTCCTCCTATCTCCTCTGCTGGCCCCACCCCCTCATCTCCGCCTGCCCGATCTCACCAATCCCCCTCATGGTCACCTTTTTTAAAAAATGTGATGCTGTTTGGTGCAGTGGTGGTGCACTGGCTGCTCAGCTCCACCTCATTGGAGGAGGTGGTGGTGGGGAATACCATGCCTCTTCTTTCTCCACCTTTGCTGCCATTCCTCCCATACTATTTTACTTCAGCCTCTTAGCCCCATCGCCAAACCATTTCCTTTCTATTTTTTGACAGCTTTGACCACACACACCTCACCGTGTGTGCCCACATGCCCCCTCAAGCAGCCTCCTGCCTTCCCTCACCTAGACTAGTTGTTTGTGGGACAGATAAGAGCCCTGGACAGGTCACTTCCGGCCCTTGAGCCTTATATTTGATATCCCTGATCTAGGCGCCCATATTTAGATCTCATGGTAAATTGGAGTTTGATCCAAGGCTTTCCAATGGGGAGTGTGCAAACAAGGCACCAACATGGTATATGGTATCTATCACAGACAAATGTTCCAATACAGCTTATAGGAACCTGACCATGCCAATTTGTCCTTTATTAATTATAGGTGAATTTTCAAATGTACACAAGAGAAATAGGGACATGCTAATTTTTGGAGGAACTTCTTCAAGTGAACCAAAATTCATGTGGAGAGAGCTCTGCATATGTACATTTGTACTCACATAGATCTTATGCAGGTAGTCCAATGAATATGAATTCATTAGGGACAGAATTTGCCATTCCAGTCTCACGTCCCTCTTTTTTGCACGTATTGTTCACCCTTGAAAGGTAAAGCCCAGGACATAACCAACTTTCAATGGGCAAGTCCATCCATATTAGTAAAATCTTATTTCCCTTATGAAGAAGTATTTGTTGCATGATATATAGCTGCTATGAACCAAAGGGAAGGGCAAGATAGAAATATTTTAATAAATAAATTAATAACAAATTTAATTTCTGCTAGAATAAAATTGAAGACATTTTGTTGGTCAAAAACTTCATTTCAACCCATCACAGCAGAAAATCATAGTTTTGAATACCAAAAACTCAGTTTAGATTTGACAGCATTGATTCTACCGAATCCAGTTTGCTGATGAGTAGTTACCAAGTAGAGAAGGCTCAGCTAGGTGTTTGTGGCTAACTCCTAAACAATCCAGAATCTGAAACCTATAGATTTCTCAGCAAGTCCAGCACCCAGTGTCATATTTTAAACAATGTATCAAGGAAGATGCTGAATTTTTAATTGCAGCCCATAAATCTGCTCAGTTGTTAATAGCTATACAGCTGGAAGATCGTCCTTCTGGTGTTTAACATCCAAGCTACTGAAGACAAAATCGTACCAGAAAAAGGGAAAAGGCTTAACATTTGGATTAACTTGATGACGAATGGTGTCTCTACAGGTGGTGTACTCTTAGATTTCATGGGCGTTAATTGGATAACAGTATTAATCATCACCTCTAAGTGCTGGTACACCTGAATAACTCTCTAAGGGGAAATAGAAATCCAGACATGACTCATATGTGACTTTCTTTTAAAAGCACGGCAGCAAGTCTTTGCAACTGAAAAGTGCCATTTGGACTGCCATCCATTTGGAAAATGTGTTGTACAATGCATAGACATTTGTTACGAAAAGAGAAGGACCAGCTAAAAGGCCTACCACTTCAGTGCTGGATAGTTTATTCAGGACGGGAGCTGTACTGGGTTGGATGCAGCCATTTTTGGGTTCAGTCTGGCCCAATTCTTGTCTTTCTTACAGTCCCTGTTCCAAATGGCTATTCAATATGCAGGTCCCATGATCTCCAACATAGCCTTTTTGTGTGATCCAAAGGGACCCCTCCTCTCATTTTCAACAGTGGGAAAGCTTCAACCTGGTATCTTGATATAGCTAAATGTCACTCTGTAGGCATGTCTAGGCCTGATCTGTAAAGTTTTGTTAGGTTCACATCTGGAGACTCGCGGAAATACTTTCCCACCCATATTTCTGAAATTTAACTGAATTTCACATCATTAAAAATCATTGTATCTATGACTTGTATGCTTGGAAGACACTGAAGTCTGGGAACCTGTGTGGCAGGAGGCATTGACACTTTCCCCACTTTCTGGTGAGGGATGCTGGTAAGAAGAAGGAACTAGTCACTACAGCTAGCAATTTCACAGCAAGCCATACAATCACCTGGCCTGAAAACTCAGAGGATGCTGGATGACCAATCTGGTGTTATAGAGGGATGTTAAGATTTCCAAATCTGCTGACTTTTTAAAATCTGGACAGCTTGTTTATGGAAAGCCACCTAGTCTTATATTACTAACATTCTGGCTTCAAACAGTCTGAATATACCTCTGCTTACAATGGCACAGGGTGGTGATAAAGATAGTAAACAGGAAAAGTTGGGGTAGAAAGATTAGCAAAGTTAAGGAAAAACAATACTAAGTGGAGGAAACTATGCAGGACATACCCATAGCATCATGGAGTTTGTTCATTTAAGATAAGGATCATATTAGAGATCATGAATTTCTCAGGGAAAGTTTAGAATTCTTTTGCCAGATCCAGTGTACACTAAAGAAAATGTGGCTATGTTTTTTAAATTTTTAGGTCTAACCACTTATATATATATACTATATAACTTAATATATAGTATTATATGTATGAAAGTCTATTAAGTCTATATATATGAAAGTCTATTAAGTGTAGTAACAACATGCATGCATAGATAACTGGTGGTCACTGCATGATGCAATGGAGTGTGGCAGAGTCTAATTAATTTTTTTGTGTATCAACCACATGAAAGTGAAAGCAAAAAGCATGTAAATAGAGAACTGGTGTAGGGGTCAGAGCGCCAGAGGAGACCCAGTTAGTATATGTACTCTAACATGAAGCTCATTGGATAGCCTTGATCCAGTCACTCTCTCTTCCATCCAATCTTATATGGTTGTTTGGACCATGTCATGGAAGAAGGAGAACTCTCTATGCCCCCCCCGCCAACTCCTTGGAAGAAAGGTGGGATGCCAAATGCGATCAAAGTTTTAAAAACAGTTGCAATAAGCTGCCTTGGAATGTTGTAGAAGCTCCTTCCTTTGAAATTTCATGGGAAGAAACTGATAGAAACGTTGTTGAAAGCTACTGCCTTAGGGTAATGGTTCAGTCCCATTGGGGCCCTCCAATTCTGGGCTTTCATGTGGCTCTCCATAGTGGATACCAAGTTACCAAAACTTTGACAAGTATTCTGCCACCACTTCACATAAATTTCCCCTTATGTAACATAAAGCTATGAGTTACAGGTGCACAATCTATCCAAATGCACTTTTATTAGGTTATTTTCTCCTCTGGTTGTATTTCTCTTCACTTAGAGAATTCATCCAGATCTTCTTGTCTTGCTCCAGAACTCTGTGTTCCTTGGCTATAATAATATATAAAACAAATGGTCCCACACAAGCATTCTATTCAGTAAAAAATATAGGACAGGACTCCCTTTGCCTCAGCGCATAACCTGATTCATACTGGAAAATGAAAATCTCATGGGACAAATGGGGGCTTAACAAAGGTCACAAGATGAATTTCTCACAAAATGTTTCTTTATGTTTTGAGGAAAGAGCTATACTTTGCTTTGGTTCCCTAGCAGAAGAATAGCAGCCACACAAGATTACACTGTTCACAAACCTAGCACTTGGCATTTGAGCCGGAAGCGTACACACCGTTATCACAGAACTATGACTAAGAATGTAATAGGAAGGCCCTGTGTTAAATCATGAGGTGACTGGGGGTGGGGATATGTTTTACTGTTCATGCTGCAACACAATGACTCAGTTTGGTTTGTTCTCAAAGACAAACTTTTAAGTTTAAAGAAAAAGAATGGCATTGGTCATTTTACATTTCTCCCATACCACTCTTCTTCCTCACCAAGCTGCTCACTACAGAAGAATGAGTGGGACCAACACACAGGGTAACAGATTGTACTGAATGGGCAAGGCATATGCCTAGATCCCAAATTACTGCATTCCTGCATAAAGGTATTTCAATATGTGTGATGCATGAATTCCACACACATCTGGAACTCAATATATCCTACATCTCTGTGCATGCACCTATAAGTCTGCCTTCCCTCTGGAGCTACTGAATATATGTTTGGTTGTTGATCCTTCACAGCTTTACTTTCATTACCTGATGTGGGAGAGCTTTGTGCTCTTTTGCCAAGCCACAATGGGAAAAAATAACATAAAAGTTTCTGGAAACGGCACCTTCACTTGTGCTCAGCTCTGATTTGAACCCTCTGAAGCCTTGTGGCCGTGCCACTGCACCATGCTGCTTCATAAAGCCAAGTATACATCATAGGTGATGTTAATTCCACTGATCCATTTTGAATGGGGAATGGGATAAGGAGTCCTGAAACATTACACAAACTTATTTCCTAAACTATATCAATAGCCTTTTCCAATATCAGGAACTTGGAGATGGATCAACAGAACATTGATCTTCCCAATATTAGTTTCCTATGCTGAAGACAGAAGAGTGGATTCATCTGTTAACAAGTGAAAACAAGTCAGGAAACAGCAAATACATTACCAGGATTCCTGTGAATCCACTGGTATAAACTGGAAGCAGTTCTACTGATACCAGTGGACTCAACCAGTGTAAATTCAATATTAAAAAAGAGCTAGCCACATATAACTATCACTATCTGTTGTTGGAGAGTGAGAGCTAGCCACATATAACTATCACTATCTGTTGTTGGAGAGTGAGAACACATTTGGAGTGTAACAGAAATATCCCCAGATTGGATTCTGCAATAGTGCATTAAAGGCTACAGTGGAACAGACTATTTCTCAACTTTGTTACTGATTCTTGTCTTACAAATACAACCCTTGATACACTTCTGTGTTTCTTCATCTTGGCATTGCTGGGAGGCCAGATTTCATAGGCTTTGTCAAGAGGATTAAGCTTTACCATGTGTGTGCAATGTTTTCCATAGTCATAACAAAACAGAAATTGCAGTTGGAGGTTTTGTGCAGTCCAGTTCTTTGCACATTTTCCCAAGAGTAAATTCTGTGGAGCACAGCGGGAATTCTTCACTTCCTAAATGTGCACGGGACTGCAACTGTAGCAGCTTTGTAGTTGAGCATTGCAGATGGACAACGAGGAAAGTAATGACTGAAAATACGGTAAACAGTGGGCTGGTATAAACATCCCAGCCTAATTTAGCATATTTTGGTTCTGTAATGCTGTGAAATGCTGCAAGACAAGAGCCAAGCAGAAGATGAGGCCTCCCCCATCCTGTATAGTAAGATTGTGATTTAACGCTACCACTGAACCAAATTGTGTTAATTTATCATTCTTAAGCATTACTCCCATTTCCTAGGATTATGGCTTTAGCCTTGTGCATCCATTACAGTTTTGTTGTCCTCCCCCGTGGCAATTCTGAGCCATCTGATTGTCATATCCTCAGTCCATTCACAAAGCTCAGGAGGGTGAACTGTAATTTTTGCTGTTGCCCAAAGCTGCCAGAACCTCCACGAATAGTTTGACCAATGGCTGTTTCAGTAGAAGAAAGATCCCATCAACATCCTTCCACTTCTCACATGCACACTTCCCCCTTTCTCCATTCCCAGCCAACCTGCTTGTAAACCTCCTGTTAAGATCTATGTATACAATTCACAAGATTTTAGAACATTATTTAGAGATCTCATGTGTTTTGTGTCCCAGTAACCTCCAGACCAATGCTCCCTCTAAGCTGTGGAATTTTGTGAGCAAAAATTCTACTTTGTGAGCTACTGGCATTAAAGCTGTGAGTGAGCAGTTTGGCTACTGCATAAATTAGTTTGCTCTGGAGCCATTCTTCCTGAGCTGGAGGCTAAAAAACTCAGCATAGAGGGAACATTGCTCCAGACTAGTTTAGTATAACATGCTGTACTTGAGACTACCTTTGCAAAGTTTTTGAAAACTCTCTCTGTGTGAAGTGTCATCAAGTTGCTTCCAACTTATGGTGACTCTATGAATTAATGACTTCCAAAATGTCCTATCATTAGCAGCCTTGCTCAGGTCTTGCAAACTGAGGGCCCTTGTGGCTTCCATGATTGAGTCAGTCTGTATCATGTTGGGTCTTCCTCTTCTCCTGCTGCCTTTAACTTTTCCTTGCATTATTGTCTTTTCCAGTTACTCTTGTCTTCCCATAATGTAACCAAGTCTCATACAATTTATATCTAAAGCTATAGCTTAGCTATATCCATATCCATATCTATATCATAGTTATAGTTATATAGATAAAAATTATATACTGAATGCTGCTGCAGGAGTCCTAATGGAAATATACAGTACTGAACATATGGCTCCTAACCTAATCCAAGTTGATGATAAGAATGATGACCCCATGTAGCTTGAAAGCAGAACGGCTGCCTCCACCTCTACAATCCTTCCCACAATCTAGGATTTTCAGCTGGGCTGGTTAAATACGCGGACTCTAATCTGGGAGAACCGGGTTGATTCCCCACTCCTCCATTTGAACCTGGCTGGATGACCTTGGGCAAGCCATAGTTCTGATAAGAGCTGTTCTTGAAAAAGAGCAGTTTCAGTCAGAGCTCTCTCAGCCCCACCTACCTCACAGGGTGTCCGTTGTGGGGAGGGGAAGGGAAAGGAGTTTGTAAGCCGCTCTGAGACTCCCTTGGGTAGTGAAGGGCGGGGTATAAATCCAATTTCCTCCTCCTCCTCCTCCTCCTCTCCTCCTCCTCTCCTTCTTCTCCTTCTTCTTCTCCTTCTTCTTCTCCTTCTTCTCCTTCTTCTTCTTCTTCTTCTTCTTCTCCTTCTCCTTCTCCTTCTCCTTCTCCTCCTCCTCCTCCTCCTCCTCCTCCTCCTCCTCCTTCTCCTTCTCCTTCTCCTTCTCCTTCTCCTTCTCCTTCTCCTTCTCCTTCTTCTTCTTCTTCTTCTTCTTCTTCTTCTTCTTCTTCTTCTTCTTCTTCTTCTGTTTTCCAAGTCGGATGAGCACTTGAATTTTTGTGTATTTTAGGATGATGTTTTTTATGTTTGTTGTAAGCAATTTTGTGTTGCTAAGGAAAGGCAGATAAAAATATTTTAAAATAATGAGAAGATAGAAAGAATACAGCATAAGATGAAGCCACACTACACTACGCCTAAAGTTGACTCCGATGGTTGATTTGGTGCTTTGTTTTTGGTTTACATTCAAATGAAAAAGGGCATATTTGCTGTTCATGGGCTTTGATTTACTCTGACTGTATGTATGCAAACATCCTCCAGAATAGTCTTAATGCTACAGCACTGAGTTGTCAAGAACACTGTCTGTTTGGGTTTCTGCCATTATTTAATTAAAATGAGCCAATATAAATATGCTTCTGCACTGTTCAGTGACCCCTAAATTCTTTGAGGGATAGCAATCCCTTAAAGGATACATGCACTACAAAAAAAAAATCACGCTAATTAAAATATTAGTGTGATTATTTTTTTTGCAGTGTATGTGTCTTTTAAGAGACTGCTACTCCTTAAAGAATCTTCTTACACAGATTGGGATTCAGCATGTGATCCACTAACCTCAGTGTGGTGATGCATATGGAAGCAGCTGAGTGCTCACAGTCCCTGAACATGCGGCAGTAGCTGTGACTGGTTGGAACAACTGCAGGTGGCTAGCAGCTGCAAACTTTTGCAATGATCCAGTTCTCCTGTAACAGGCATGAACCACTGGCATCCACTGCAGAAAAACTAGAGCCTCATGCATACGTGTAAGGTACATGGCAGAGAGTGTGAGCACATCAGTGCAACAGGCACTTAGGTTCGTGATGACCAATTTGTTTTTCAGCAAATAAATCCAGCTACTCCCACTGACTTGGCTCAAGGATAAGACTGGCGTTATGCTTGCCTGTTAAATCAGTGATCATCCAGCCAGCCACTGAAACAGTGACACAGAATTCAGAGCCTAAACTTCAGCAGATGACAGAAAATCACAACCATATGCTCTTCACAGATTTTCTAGGAAAGTCAGACAGATGGCAAAGATTAGGGTATTTGTTGCCTCATACTTTATTTCCTCTGTTCAAAAATATTGATTGTTCTTTCTGAATGTCTTTTTTTCCTAAACAAGTGCTTCTTCTCAGATATTGTATGTGGAGGAAACTTAAGAATATATTGAATAGTTCCATGCAAGTGGCACATACGTTTTTGCAAATTTCTGAACTAGTATCTGAAGGCTAAGGTTCCTAGTAGATATGGAATCTTACACATGGTAAGGAAGAGGGCATGAATGTGCCCAACTTCCCCAGAACACTTGCCCCATCTACTATGCTATTGATTATTTATGTCAGAGCACAATGGCTGCGGTCACACATACTAAATAATCTACTTTCAGTGCACTTTCCAACTGGATTTTGCCAGTTCACACAATAAAATCCAATTGCAAACTGCACTGAAAGTGGGTTGAAAAGGGATTATTTAGTGTGTGTGACTGCAGCCAATGTGAGAACTGAGGCTTAGACTTATTCTGACTTGCAACATGACATGTGTCATGATGCCTGAGGCAAGGTAGGTAGACAGAGAAGGAAGGTGTGTTCTTGTTCTTCCTCCCATTCCTTACCATGCCCAATGCTAGATTGATTTTTTTTTTTGCTGAACTTTATGTACCTGTAGGAGCCCCAGGACTTCTCCTCTCAGCATTTTTTTTTTCTGAAACAAAATTTTTTTATTGGGATACATTCAACATTTCCAATCACGTTACCAATACAATTTCAGAAAAGAAGATCCCCGTCCCAATCCCCCCACCCCCCAATAGGCTTCCAACACTGCTAATAACAAACAGAAAAATTATAAGGCAATCAAGCTTAGACTTAAGTACATCGACAAACCAGGTAACACATTTGAATTATATATAACCTCTACAATTTCAGCATATTGTATATAACAGTACATACAGTTCAAAATTCATTTCATTTCTCGTTCAATATCCATACGTATCCAAGTTATATATTTTCCCCTTCATTCTATATTCAGTTTCTAGATACAATTTCAATCCTTCCCAGTCTTTTAGGTATTGTTCTGCCATTTGTCCATTTAATTTCTTTGTCATTTTGTCCATTTCCGCTAAAAATAACAGTTTTCTCAACCAGTCATGTACATCTGGCACCTTCTCCATTTTCCAATGCTGAGCAAAGGCCATTCTCGCCGACGTAATCATGTACCATAACAATGTCCTTTTTTCTTGTGGAATTTTTTCCATTGTCAAACCGAGGAGAAGAAGTTCTGGCTTTCTCTCAATTGGGATTTTCAGTATTTTCTGCATCACACAATGTATATTAGACCAGTATGCTTTCACTTTATCACATGACCACCACATATGGTAAAAAGAACCCTCTACTTTTTTACATTTCCAGCATTTATTACTCAAGTTCTTATCCATACTAATATTGGCAATCTTTTTTGGTGTCATGTACCATCTATACATCATCTTATAACAATTTTCTTTTACATTGATACAGGTAGACATTTTAAAAGATCTTTTCCACAAAAATTCCCATGATTCCATAGAAATTTCTTTGTTCATATTTATGGCCCACTTTATCATTTGTTCTTTAACAGTTTCATCCAAAGTATATACAGTCAATAAAGTTTTATACATTTTTGATATCATTTTCCG
Source organism: Gekko gecko (assembly GCA_029375565.1). Taxonomy (NCBI): domain Eukaryota; kingdom Metazoa; phylum Chordata; class Lepidosauria; order Squamata; family Gekkonidae; genus Gekko; species Gekko gecko. The sequence continues at coordinate 112,419,493 of JAPDNY010000008.1, read as the reverse complement.
TTCTTTTTTCAACCATATATTTTCAATATCATCATTCATAGTTCTAAAACCAAACTCTTTACAGTCTTTTTTATAGATGTCCCTTATTTGACAATATTGTAGCCAACCATACTCAAATTCTAATTCGTTATTTGGTTTTAAAACATATTTTTCCCTTCTTTTTGCAACAATTCCTGATACTTCAACCAGTCATTACCTTTATATTCTGAAAACAAATGTATAACTGCAGCTGGAACAATCCACAGAGGCCTTTCATCCGAAATTGTATCCTTATACCTGATCCATGCATCAAACAGTGTCCTCCTTACATAATGATGCTTAAACATAGAGTCAGCTTTGTTTTTCCCATACCAAAGATAGGCATGCCAGCCAAATCTGCAATCGTGCCCCTCAAGAGCTAAAAGTTTTCTATTTTCCAAATTTACCCATTCAGATAACCAAGACATACATACTGCTTCATGATACAAACGCAAATTCGGGACTTGGAAGCCACCTCTGTCTTTAATATCATACATTATCTTCATTTTAATTCTTGGCTTCTTCCCTGCCCAGATAAACTTAAAGATTTCTCTTTGCCATTTTACCAACACTTTTCCATCTTTCACAATTGGTATTGTCTGAAACAGAAACATTAACCTGGGCAGTACATTCATTTTAATAACGGCAATTTTTCCAAGAAGAGATAACCTTAGTTTTTCCCATTTTTCTAAATCACTCTTTATCAAACCCCACAGTTTTTCATAATTATTCTTAAACAAATCTATATTTTTCATTGTAATTTCAACTCCCAAGTACTTAACCCTTTTAACCACTTCACATTCTGTCACATTTTGTAACATTTGTTGCTTTGTACCAATCATATTTTTACACAGTATCTTAGATTTATTTTTGTTGACATAAAACCCTGCAAGATCACCAAACTCTCTTACTTTTTCAAATACCTTAGGCATATTATTAACAGGATCTTCAACAATAAACATAATATCATCCGCAAATGCTCTTAATTTAAATGAAAAACCTCCAATATTCAAACCTTTTATATTATCATCATCTCTGACCGCTTGAAGCAAAATCTCCAAAATCCAGATAAATAACAATGGTGACAGGGGACAACCTTGTCTAGTACCTTTTCTTACCCGGAACATATCTGTTGATTCTGCATTGACAATCACCGAAGCTTTTTGTTCTTTATATATCGATTGAATCATTCTTGTAAATTCTACGCCCATCAAAGATTTCTCAAGCACTTTAAACATAAATTCCCAATTCAAATTATCAAAGGCCTTCTCTGCATCCAAAAATAAAAAAGCAACTTCTTTTTCAGGGTGTTTATCATAATACTCAATTGCGTCCAAAACAACCCTCATATTGTCTTTAATTTGTCTATTTGGTAAAAAGCCAGCTTGATCTTCAACAATAGTATCTTTCAAAAACTGTTTAAGGCGCTCTGCCAATATTTTTGCAAATATTTTATAATCGTTGTTCAATAATGAAATGGGCCGGTAGTTTTTAACATTTGTTAAATCTTGCATTTCTTTAGGGATTAAGGTGATTGCAGCTTCATTCCAGGAGTCTGGGATCTTTCCTGTCTTTCTAATTTCATTTAAAAGAATCTCCAACACCGGGACCAAATCTTCATGAAATTTTTTATAAAATTTAGCTGAAAAGCCATCCGGGCCTGGGACTTTAGAGATTTTTGCCTCAGCTATTGCTTTACTGATTTCGTCTTTAGTTATTGCAGCATTTAAAAATGTTTTCATTTCAGGGTTTGGTTGTATCAAGTTAGCTTTGGATAAGTAATCCAACATTTTTTGAGGATCCGCTTGCTTCGATTGAAAGAGAGTCGCGTAATATTTAAAAAATTCCCTTTTAATTCCTCCTGGGTCTAAAATCTCTTTATTTCCATCTTTCAAACAGGTGATTGTTTTATTCTCTCTTCTTTTCTTTAATTGCTATGCTAAATATTTGCCAGGTTTATTTGCACCTTCAAAGGATTTCTGTTGCAATTTTTTCAAGTTCCAAAATACTTCTTTGTTCAACCTTGCCTCATATTGCTCCCTTAGAATCCTCAATTCTCTCAAAATCTTCTTTTTACCAGGCCTTTTCTTAAGTTCTGTTTCTTTTTTCCGAATATTTTCCATAATTTCTTTGTCTATCTTCATTTGTTGTTTCTTTTCATTATTATTAATTGCAATCAGATGTCCTCTCATCACAGCCTTGTAGGCTTCCCATACCGTTTGCGTCTGTACACTTTTATTTAAGTTCAATTGAAAGTATGTTTGGGTTTCTGACCTTATTTTATCCACGATATTTTGCTTGTCCAGCAAATCTTCGTTAAGTCGCCATCGAAATTTTTTCCTCTTAACATACGTTGACCATTTTATCGGACTGTGGTCAGAAAGAATCCTAGGCAATATCTCAATTTTGCGTGTTTGCAAGATTAAATTCTCTGTCATCCACATCATATCTATCCTGGAAAAAGATTCGTGTCTTGATGAATAAAAAGAGTACTCTCTATCTCTGGGATGTTTGATTCTCCAAACGTCTGCCAAGTGTTCATGTTTAGTCAATTGGAAAAAGACTTTAGGAAGTTTGCCCATGGCCTCAATTCCTTTTTTTGATTTTCTATCAACAACATTGTCAACAGTACCATTAAAATCGCCCATTAAAATCGTTTGCTCATAGGTCAACTGTCGTAGTTGTTCCCACAGATCCTGAAAAAAGTTTTCTTTTGCCCCATTGGGAGCATAGAGATTAACAATTAATGTCTTTTTGTTCTGCAGCACAACTTCTACCGCCAAAAATTTCCCTTCATCGTCTTTAAAAATTTCTTTTGGTTCCAGCTCTTTTTTAATATATGTAACAACTCCTTTTTTCTTTTGAGAGGAGAGTGAATAAAATTCCTCTCCTAATCTTTTTTGAATCAAAAATTTGGCATCTGATTTTTTAATATGTGTTTCTTGCAAACAAACAATATCACATTTCTGTTTTTCCAACCAGAGTCTGATATTTTTTCCTTTTTTGGGGTGAATTCAGTCCATTAACATTCCATGAAATTATTTGACTCTCCATGTTGATTTTGTAATTATTTATCAGAGTCTTTAAAATTATCATTGATGAATCTGGTCATTTGGTCAACTGACTTGATGGTGACTCTCTTCTGCTTGAACGAAAAACTGACACCTTTAGGAATTTCCCATCTTTATCTTATGCCCTCTGTTTTCAGCTTGTCAATCAGGTCTTTAAAAAGTCGTCTGTCCTGAAGCATCGCTCTGGGTAGTTCCTTTAGGACCATGATTTTCTTGTTGTCAATTATGAAGTCATCCTGAAATTGTTGCTTGAACAAATCCTCCTTCAGCTTCTTAGATATAAACTGGACAATTACATCTCTAGGTAATTTTTTCCTTTGCGCAATCGCAGAATTGACTCTGTATACCACATCAATCTGTGCCGCCACTCTCTCCTCTTCCATTTTCAAAAAGTCTGCAACAGCATCTACCATGACTGAATGGATGTCCTCATTCTTGTCTTCAGGGATCCCCCTGAATCTCATGTGGTTAATCATTGCATTATATTGGACCATCACATTCACTTTATCTGTTTCTAAAGTGACCTCAGCTATATTAGATGCTACTCCCTTCACCCTTACATCCATCTCATCTGCTCTTTTGGTCAGCGTCTGTATCTCTTTTGTAATTCCAGACATTTCTTTTTTCAACTCTGTTACTTCTGTTATTACAGTCTTTTCCAGCTTCAGAATCGCGTCCATCACTCGTTTCTCCATAGCTTCCATCATGCCCTGTAGCTTTTTTTCCTCTTTCCCAGCCATTTTCGGGGAGGACCAGGTATTTGCCCTCTGTCGTTGCCGCAGGTCGTAAGCCGTTGTTCAGAATTTTCCCTCCAACTCACTCTAAATCAAAGTCCTTCTTGTGCCCACCTAAATCGCACTAATTTCACTTTTTTATATTAAGTCTTTCGTTTAAAATCAAAGAAAATTTTTCTGACCTTCCCAAAATGGCGGGCGCAATTTCTCTATGGTAAATGGTTCTTCCGGGTACTCACTTCCTGTCCGGCAATCTTAATGGTCCCCCTTGTTCCTGATTTCTTCCCTTCTTCCGGCCTCCTTGGTCTTCTCTAGGATGATTACTTGTCTGTTCTGAAGTCACTTCCTGTTTTGCCGATTTCTGCTGCAGCAGCTACAGTACTTTTCCACTGCAGTTCTCGCGGAGTTGCTGTTAGTTTCTATTTTAAAGTCAATAATCTAACCGCAGGAATGATCAACAATTCGGCTTTTTGGCCTTTTTTAGCTGTTTAACTGCACTTTTTCCGCTCCAATGTTAGTACGACAGATACAGCACGATCATGCGCTTCATCGGATGTTGTTTATTTTCGGCCGAAACGCGTCTCCGGTGAGCAATTTTAAAAAGTTACCTTCAAAGTCCGTGTCTTGTTATAGCAGTGTTTCCTTGATATCAGTTTCCGTAGAATGTTTTGGAGGTCTGGGTCATGCGTTCTTATGTTGAGAATCCAACTCGGTGGGGTCTTGTAGAGATTTTCCGAAGTGCCTTCTCTGGAGGAGGGGATCAAGGCTGGTCGTGGCGCTCTTTAAAGCCCCGCTATCAGCCGATCTCAACTCCTCTCTCGGGCCAGGCTCTCTGCCAGTCACCCCCCTGCCTGGGGGGATCTGCGGTGGGCTATTTGAAGCCCACCCTGTCGTCAAGACCCTCCGTTTGCTCTGGGAGCTCTAACGAGCAAGCCAGAACACCTTAGGACGCCATGAATCCCAGACCGGAAGCCTCCTCTCAGCATTTGTTATCACATTAGACAGGCATGGCTTTGAGATTCTCTGATATGTTATAGTTTTAATGTCAATGGGCTTCTAATGTGATGTTAAAACTATATACCATTAGGAAAATCTTAATAAATTCTTCTGTGTACATTAATCATGAAAATGCATGCTAATCTGTATACTCATTCATTAAGGAAAGACACAGAAGTAAGTTTGCAGTCTTTTAATTTTGGCCTAGCAGACATACATGGCCATGACACTGGGCGGAAGGACGAAGAAGAATTTGATGAAGCTCAGAACAATCAGTTCACAATATCCTAACTTGACCCTGACTAACCATTGCCAATCAGAACAGACAGTACTGTGCTATATGGTCTGCTAGGCAGAAGGCATTATATGGATTGATTTCAATGGATTCAACCTGTAATATTTACTGATAGTTGGCAGCTGTCATCTGCAAAGTATAACAATGCAGGAGGCATGACACAGTTTTAAAATAATTGCCATTTTTTTCTCTCAGGGGAAAATGGTTTGTTTACAGACCAATCATAAACCCTGGTGCCAAAAATTAACTTTTGTATACATGCTCTGGCTGGCTGGCGTTTATCATTTGGAATGTTGAGAGCCATGTGAAGTGCAGCATTGCAGATAACAGAAAGGGCAGTCAATGACCTATAGAGTGTCAGCCTCTTTTTCTCTTGGGGTGAGTGGTTTTGTTTTGTTTAGTTTTCCTAGAATGGCTTTCTTTAATATTCAGCTGGTCTTCAATGATATAACTTTGCCTTCTTTAGCACTGACGTTTAAATCTGAAATGATCACACACATTTTATTTTTGAGAAATACAAGCAGACTGTACTATGCTGACCTTGAAGCAGCCACATCAGTTATCAGCAGCATGGTCCCAAATGCATTGTACTTTTCTGTGCTAAGCACAATGTTGGCATTTGCTGTTAGCTGGAAATCAAACTCTCATTCCGTATCTGTTACTTTGTATTAATTAAGGACTGCTGTTCTTTAAAAGATGAATGATTAATTTAGGAATGATGTTTACACTGGTTCAGCTGTATCTTTTCCCGTTAAGTGCCTTGAATTTGTTCAACTACATCTCTGAATCTTGTTATACCTGCAGTATTTATAAGCCTTTGAAGGATTCTGCTCTTCTTTGATGATGCAAGTTGTATTCCAGTGCAGGTTTGGCCCCCTTGAGATGTGCAATAAGCAGCTTTATGTCTGTTGTTATGTAATCCTCTTCAACAAACAAAGCACATATGAACAGCAATGGATATGGGACAGGTGTTTTGTGTGAGTCTTTTCTAATGCATAGGTATCCTCATTCACAGAAGGATGTTGATTTAGTAGGAAAGATCCATGTTAGCCCTACCCATATAGTAACATTATGCACATACATAAACAGCACAGTTTGTGATCTTATGCTGCTGCCTGCATATGGAATGGAAGCCTTAATTTTGAAAATTATTCTATTTTGGGATGTTTCCTGGTCACTTTTCTTAATAGTTAGGGCATTTATGTGCATAACATCTGATAACATAGAATAGTCTTCTTTAAGAAATAGATCTGTTTGCCTCATGTTTCTATCAACATTCCCAATTTCATTATATTATAACAGTGCCAAATAATTGTTCCTTCTTTCTAATTTGTTTACCTACAGAGGCAATGGAAACATGCTTTATTTCAGCCTTTTTCTCTATATGAGAAAGAAACAGATTTACAAAACCAAGAACAATGTAGGACTGACCATGTGATGTAGCGGTGTGCATTCCAGAATTCCTGAGCTGAAAATATACATGAACATTGATGTTTTGGGTCATTACCATGATTCTCCAGAATGGTTGCCTAAATCTGGGGTTCTTGGGCATTATTAACCCCTACCCCAAAGAATGAATATGGGTGTGTGTGTTCAGATGCTTACCATAAGCAGCTGCAGATGTCTTGATCTTCTTTGATCCTCCTTTGAGGGGGCGGAACCCTTTTTGTTCTCTGCAGGTAGGATCACTGGAGGAACCTTGTTCAGGGGCCCAGAGATTTGGACCCCTTGGTCCAATTTGCTTGAAACTTGTGTGGTCTTTAGTGGACAAGCAGCACTAGCTCCCCGGCAATCTTGGTGTCATTTGGTTAAAAAGCAGCCACTCTAGCCCCTCCCCCCAAAGTCCCTCATGGGGAATAATGGCAGAGTAGCAGTTGTCCGTCCCTCCTCCTTTGTTCACTTTGTGAAAAGAAATGAACAGATCACAAAAAGGAAGGATGGCAAACACAGAGTTTTCAGGAGAAAGGTTTTTGCTTTAAATTGTTGGTCAGTCACTGCAAGAATAGAAAATGAAATGAATATAGACGAGGGTTTTTTTTGTTTTTTTTTAGTGCTGGTAGCTGGCACCATTCCCCTCCCCCCAGGAATCAATGGAGAGAAGAGCATCTATACCAAAGCACACCTACTTCAGTGGCCTGTAAAATTTGACCCCTTTGTTCAATCCGCTTGAAACTTAGGAGAGCCCTCCAATTGGTTCCCCATTGAAAATAATGTTCCTGAAATTTTGGAACCTCAAGATCACATAGATTTGATTCCCAAACTGGTTGTGTCCTATCCAAATACCAGCAATCACCGTAAAAATCACCCCCCAAATCCTGGATCCAAAATTATAACCTTTTTTTTCTTGGAGCACACCCCTGACATGATACAGTGCAACATTCAATCAAGGGAGCCCAGTTCTGTTCCCCTTCCCAACCCATACATCAGGACCATCAACATTCACCAGCCTGTGCTGGTCAGTGAGCAAAATGTCCAAGTAGGAAAAAAAACACACCATTCTTCGTCATGAGGCTGAGAAGCATTGTTCTTCAAACTCACCAAGCAGATACACTTACCTAGGCCTGACTGATTTGCCCTGAAGCCCAAGTAGTAACCCCCTCCTATGGTTCCCCCTACACTGTGTGCCTGCCCACATGGGCATGCATGTGCTCACCATTTCTCCTCTATGGGCTGCCAGCAAATCTTGCACTCTTGCCCTCACTCTTTGCAGCAGAGAGAATTGAGTGGAACTTTATCTGGTAGTATGCTCATCATAACATCATTTATTTCATTTTTATCCCCACTCTTCCTCCAGATAACTTGGGATATACAGGGTTCTCCATGCCTCCATTTTATTAATCACAACAATCCAGTGAGGAAGGTTTGGCTAGAGAATAACTGACTCAAAGTCACACGCTGAGTTTCTTTCCAGTGACAACTAGACAGTTCAACCACACTGGCTACCTTTCTTATTCTTCAAATCCTATTTACATCAGCTGCATATACATACATAATATGAATAGAATGGCAAGATCCAGGCAAATTTAAGTCCTTAGTTCAATATGGGAGTTAACAAATACTTAAATTGCTTCCAATGAAATCAATAAGACTGAAAAGATGTTTAGCTTTGAATTATGTCTATTATTTTAAGTATAATTACCCAATTTAACAAAAATTAGCCAATTCTGAATATAATGTATAGACAGATGCCTCCTTCAAACAAGGTTTAGAAACACAGTGAAATTCTCAGGGGCTGCTAGAAATGTTTTCACTAGAAGTAGAGGCAGTCCAGTAGTCTGGGTGGAATATCTTGGAAAAGGAAGATCAAAAATTCCTCTTTACCCTTTAGTACATTACATGAAGCAAAACCATCAAATGAAGATAAGAGGAAGCAAAATGAAAAGGAGGCTAAAGGTAACCTGACACTGTACAGCAGGTAATCATCTGGGATCTCAGGAATACGTAACATTACTGAAGCTTAAGAGGATTAGGCATGTATAGATAATGAGAACATTCACAGCTTCATTTGACAGATTAAGGTCCATTTTTTAATTACTGGTAAATGACAATATCTCAAGCAACATAAAATCTAATGATAAACTTTTAACAAGGTTTACAGCTTCCCTTCTCAGTAACAGGTCACTATGTTTTAAGTGTGCATTCACTCATCAATCATTGAATTATTAAATGTTCTTTCCATTTTAGCTATGAATTCAAAGTGGCTAATCAGTAAAACAAATGCCATAAAATCATTACATTAAAAAACACACAGCTGAAACAACTAAATCAGAGCTAGAAATCAGATAAAATGAAGCAGCAGATTAATTAATGGCTAACTGCTAGCTTTGGGTGGTAGAACTGAGTGATCTTGTAGCAATTATGTCTCTAGGATGGGTTTCTCTGGGGTGCCAATTCCACAAGAGCATGACGACTACTGAGAAGATCATGCCAAGCTTTCCCATAGATCTGATGTCTGTGAATGAAAGACCATGGGTTGGACTTTGACTAATGCTTGCGTGGGCACAAGGGATTCCACACTTGGAGCATGATTCCCTCCCTCCACTGAGATACTGAACTGTCCTCCAAGAACAGCAGAATGATCAAATGATCAGCAGGCTTAAATGGGCTCAGGTGTCCCCACCCCCAGGCTACAATCAATTTAGTGCAGGTGTCTGCAATGGAGCCTGTGGGCACTTTCTGAATCCTGGGAGCTGGGGGTAGATAACCACTGCAAAATAGCTGCCACCAGTCTAGGCTGGGAGTGGGGGGTGGATGGGGTCAGCCAGGTTTCTGTGCTGGGGTTGGGGACTGACAGCTGGTGGCAGTGGGATATTATATAACCTGCTGAAGAATCCATATCACCCAGTGTATAGAATGAAAAATCTGATGGTGGTTTCACCTATTTAAATTTTCCCTGACAGTGAAAAATTTCAACAGCAACTAGTTCTAGATTTCTGCCTGCCTTTTGCAAATGAGCTATTCCATTTATGCTCAAAACTTTGTGTTTTTTAAATTATGCCAACATATCATCAGTCTAGCTAAGATTATGTCATAGCCATACTTAGACGAAGTTAACCAGAAGCAACAAAATGAAGTTATCTGAATGGTGCAGGATTTTTTAAAAAAAGTATAGAAGAATAAAAGGGGTTAAGGAAGGTCCAACCATGAGTTTTGTCCAGGCCTCCAGAATCGCTAAGATCAGCCCTGCTTGCAATGTTATAACCTATGATGGAGCCAGCTGTTTCTGAAGGAGCTCCCTGCAGATGCAAAGGTGTTGTCTTCCAGGTTCTTCTAAAGCACCTCCTGTTCCATTGTGGAAAAGGAAAAACAGGATGGGCTATTTGAGAAGAAGAAGAAGAAGAAGAAGAAGAAGAAGAAGAAGAAGAAGAAGAAGAAGAAGAAGAAGAAGAAGAAGAAGAAGAAGAAGAAATTGGATTTATACCCCACCCTTCACTCGGAGTCTCAGAACGGCTTACAAACTCCTTTCCCTTCCCCTCCCCACAACAGACACCCTGTGAAGTAGGTGAGGCTGAGAGAGTTCTGAGAGAAACTGCTCTTTCAAGAACAGCTCTGACAGAACTATGGCTTGCCCAAGGTCATCCAGCAGCTGTGTGGAGGAGTGGGGAATCAAACCCAGTTCTCCCAGACTAGAGTCCACACACTCTAATGGAAGACACGCCTTGGGGAGGGAGCACATAGACACCAAGAACCCATTGGTGGGCACCATGTTGCTCATAGGCACATGTTTGGGATAAATGATTTAGGGTTTTCAGAGTAATAATCAGCATTTTGAATTTGGCTCAGAAGCAAATCAAAGTCTATGTAGTTTTTAAAAACAGCCACCACCATCTGGTGACATATGTTCCCTAATCTACCCCATTCATACCAACAGAAGCTTTCAAACTATCATGTATTAGTTATTGGACCCCAGATCATTACTGAATCCAGGCACTCCCTCAGAATATGCACTATCTCACCTAGGCTAGATGGAAGGGAGAACTAGAGCTGGGTGTTATCAGTATACTGTTGGAGGTCACTTTAAATCCCCCACCCAGATGTCCTTTTCCAATGGTTTCATGTTGATAACATGGATCCTTGTGGCACTTTATAATGTACATTTGTCATGGGATATGGGAGAACTTTCCCAGCACTACTTTCTGGAATTGTTTCACAAAATGCGAACAAAACCACGAAGGCACAGATCCCAAGTTCTCTTCTTACAAGACAATTCAGAGATCCAACACAATCAACTTTCCTGCCCTGGCTTTCTATCTTTTCTAGCATAGATTGTCCAATGCAGATTCAGTCTCAAAAATGAACAAAGATTGTTTCTAATATTGTTACTAATAAGAGAATCATATGGGGGGGGTTGTGAATAGACATCCTGATTTCATTGGTCAGTATTAGAACACAAATATGAGTCTGAAAAGTAAAACCAATCACAGGGCATACTTTACTCTGCATTCTGCCTTGAAACAGTAAAGTTCTGAGAACCAATCACCAACAATTGCTGTATACAAATGGAATTAATTGCCTCTGTTTTAAATTATTGATCCTGTTCAAGCACAGGCATCTTGACCTATATTTCAGATGCATTATTTATGTAGACCATCCTTCAACACAATGCCTCAGTGCTCGGCAGCTGTAATTTGTTGCCTGTTGATCAGTATCTTTGAGCTTTATGTCTTCAAAGTCTTCCCAAGTTAAAGATTGGGGCTTGCTGGTGTAATTGGCTAACAGTCAAACCCGGCACCTTTTTATGTTCCCTTTTCTACCCCCTGAAATTTCTGTAGCGTTCTCTTTGTTTTAATTCTTTTTCTCCAAAGCCTTTAAAGTTCCGAATTCTTTCTCTAGTGTCCTTTGTGTTATTATTTTAAAGATTCTATTTCACTGCCTCCCTCCATGGTGCGCTGCATGTTTTCTTTGTATTATGCTTTTCTTCTTCTCCTTTTGTACATTCTGCCTTTTTTGATTTCTGCTGCTTGAAAAACTCCTTTCTACCCCTCTAGACATTTATTGTCTTTTCCACCCCAATCTTTTGTGGAGGGAGTCTAATTAATTTATTACTGGTCTGAAGATTTCCTTCTGATGTCTCCAAAATTTGCAGGGCCAGGCCACAAGGAAGGGATAATGCCTAACTGCCTTTACACCAGAACTTTAGGAGTAACCAATGGATGATATTTTTGAGACTGCCAGAGTTTTATCCATTGGACACAGTTACACTAGAAATTCACAGTCCACTTCCAGATTATCTCCTCACTCTTCAAAGCTACTGATCAGAAATTATCATCCATGTATATCAGTTAAATAGTCAATAAATCTACTCCCCAAGTTTATTAAGCTTTATGCCAGCTTCTATTTTGAGTGAGGCACAAATCTCTGAGTGGCTTTAGGAGGGACTCTATCTCCTCTGTGCTCCAGTCAATGGGAAAGGCACTTGGAAGGAAATGTTTGAACCGACTTCCACTCCCCGTGGTGGGCTTTTGTGGCAATTTAGTCCATGGGATAATGTGGGATTAAGTGGTCTCCTTTTGGAGGCTGAGTAGGAAGTTTTGGGTTCCCCTTCAAATCGGCATGGAAAGAGACTTTTCTTGATTGCTTGTCATTGTTCAAGGGGTTGGTTGGTTAGTTATTATAATCAGGCCTGGTCTTTATACTGATTAGGCCATAACTAGGAATGACAGGAATAGTGTAGGTTGCTAGAGTTTATGTATTTATTTTATTTTCTTCATTTATAACTCAGTTTTCTTCCCACTGGGTTTGGGACCCAAAAAAGCTTCCATCATTCTCCTCCCTTCCATTTTATCCTCACAACAACCCTGTAAGGTAGATGTGACTAGTCCATGGTCACCCAGGGAGCTTCCATGGCAGACTGGGGATTTGAACCTGGGTCTCCCAGATACTAGTCCAACACTCAAACCACTACACCATGCTGGACTAATGGGTGAGTTCCCTGAGACTTATAAGGATGAAGGGTCATTCCTAAACTAGCTGACCATTGGCGTGTATGACTAGGTGAGTTGAGCAGCACATGGGAGGAAGGGAGTCTAATCTGCACATTTGGTGTCTCATGTCTTCATTTTGGGTGCTGGCACAATAATCTTTCCTTTTTAAATTTTTCACAGTTCTAATTGAAGGGCTTCTTTTTTCTTTACCAGTGACCCATAGTTCTACTTGTTCTCACTCAATATGTATTATATCATACTGTAGCATAATTTTTTAAATGTTTATACATATTTGCCACTGTTTGTGGAACTGCAGATGCTGCATCGAATCAGTCATTACTGAGTAGATCAAGATAGTTGAACAGATTAGTATAGAATCAAATCAACATAGCAGAATATATCATAATTTTCAAAAAAGGTGGCTGTCTTGCTTTAGGATTCTTCTGATGGAAAGCATAATGTATGGACGGATAGATAGCAGTTCCTGCTGTATACTCAGTGGACTTTTAGAACTGGAGTGTGCGGGGCATGCAGGACTGATGGTTCCCTCTCCAAGCTATTAACAGTAGTTCTCTGTCCCTCCTCCCATACTTCTATAATCACTTCCTTATTCTTCCCTTTAAAGCTACCACACCAGCCTCTCCTGTTTCTCTTCAGTGTGAAGGAGAAGGAGGCATGCATACACACATACACCTTCTCTGGATGGGGAAAGAATGTTCTATTGACTCTTTCCTCCTGCATTATATAACACCAAAGCTGTTATTTGCCTTCTCCAGAGAAACCATGACAGTAACTGCATCTTTCCCCCCTGCAAGGCAAGTTACAATTGGGGGAGGGGGGAGGATTGCTTAGGGAAGGCAGCAGAGAGAAGGTTTCCTGATCTGATCACTGCAGACCTGTGCTTAAGTGCTATAATTTTTGTACAAACCACTTGTGACAGATTGCACAGAAAAGCAGGCTTTTTTAAATGCTGCTTGTGTCAGAGAGTCAGGGAGTTCAAGAATTCGGCGGGAGGGCGGGATACAAGCCTAATAAATAAATTAATTAATTGATTGATTAATTAATTAATTAATTAATCTTCCTTGGAGCAAAAAGCTTATGTGATTGGCTGCTCTACTCACTCTCTGATTGGCCAGGATCAGCTGAGAGAGGAAATAAAAGAGCTGATTCTGGAGGGAAAAGTTTCATTTGCCTTTTGGTCTTTGCCTGAAATCTAACTTCTGGATTAGTAGCCAAAAGGTTTGGCTTCTAAGTGAAGAGACTTTGGGAGTCAGTGATTTCTGTCAGGAAATTGTCACAAAAGTACTTCTACAAAGAGAAAAAGAGAGACCCCATAGTCTTAAATACATTAGAACGACTCTGAGGGCAAATTTAGATTCCCAGTCAAGAAAGTTTACAGAACAGCTTTATACAGACACCAGATACTGGAGAAGGATTTGACAGAAGGTCTGGGTAGTAGGGGTGTGCAAAAAAAGAAACAAAACTCGCCCAATTTGGTTTGGCCAAATTGGGCCAAATTTGATTCAGCTGGCCCAATGACCCCTGAATGCCACTCTTGGCAACTTAAGCAGATTCGGGCCTCATTTGGCCAGCTGAATCAGATTTGGCCAGGGGCACCTGAGCAAGCCAAGGGAAGGCAGTTTAAACTTCCTTCCCTCCAAGGGCCCCCCTGCCTTGTCTGGGCTCCCTGCAATGAAGGGAACGTGCCGTCTCTGCAGCACAACTTGAGTTTAAAGATTAAATCCCCCCAGTTTCGCCGCAGAAGTGGCACGCTCCCTTCATTGAAGGGAAGGGGAGGGAGTGGGGAGGCAAGCTGAGGAAGGCTTCTAGAACCCCTGCCCTTCCCTGGCTTGCTTGCCTCTCCAGGTGATCCAGGAAGGGCTGGGGAGGGAGCAGGGAGGCATTTAAATGCCTTCCCATTCCTTCCTCCACTTGCCCGCTTTGGCTGAGGAAGGCTTCCAGAGGCCCCCCTGCCTTTCCTAGCTTGCCCACTGAGGCAAGCAACCTAGGAAAGGCCAGGGAGGGTGCAGGGAGATGTTTAAATCCTTCCCTTTGCCCTCTCCAGCTTGCCTGCTGCACCAGGCATGCTGGAGAAGGCTTCCAAAGGCCCCCCTGCCTTTCCTAGCTCACCCATTGAGGCAAGTGAGCTAGGAAAGGTTAGGGAGGGTGCGGGGAGGTGTTTAAATCCCTCCCTGTGCCCTCTCCAGCTCACTCGCCACAACGGGTGTGTTGGAGAAGGGTTCCAGAGCCCCCCCTGCCTTTCCTAGCTCACCTGCCAAGGCAAGCAAGCTAGGAAGGGCCGGGGAGGGTGTGGGGAGATGTTTAAATCCCTTCCCATGCTTTCCCTGGGCTGGGCACCCCTTTTCGGGCCATTGCCAAATTTCAGTGGCTGCTTTCAGCAGCAGGCCAAATCAGATCAGAAAATCTAATTCGGCCCACTGCTGCCCAAAAGGGGGTTGAATGGACCTTTTTCGGGGGTGAATTTGGTTCAGATGAACTGAATGCACATCCCTACTGGGTAGTTAGAGAGAACTCCCAAAGAGGCCAAATAGGAAAAGGAGTTATGCTTCTTAGAGACAAGAAGAATGATCTTTAGTCAGTAGGAAGGGGTTGGGAAGAGAACCCTGGTCTGTGACAAAGGGGAAGGGCTTAGATGCCTCAGGAGTTGCTGGAAAGCTATAATATCTAAAGGGAAAACCTAGATCTCTGGAGGGAGAAACCTAGAAGCACTAAGACATAGCTATTCTTTAAAAAACTGTACTCAAGAATTCTGTGTAAGAGCTGAAATATATAATAAGCAAAAACTTCTCACTGAAAAGAACTTGAAACTAAGAAATTGGGGCTATGTTCACACACAGTAAATAATCCACTTTCAATCCACTTTCAATGCACTTTCAAACTGGATTTTGCCAGTTCACACAGTAAAAATCCAGTTTGAAAGTGCATTGAAAGTGGATTATTTAGTGTGTGTGAACGCAGCCTATGCTTCAACAACACTCTCTTTTATGTTCAAAAGCCTGAATTCTGTATATATTAGAAAGTTTTATCTCAGCAACCTCTATACCTTGAATCTTCATATTTATATACTAGGAAGAAGGCCTGTTGCAGCCATAAATGCAATGGGTGCTAGCTTGGGCGGGTGGCTGTGAGCCTTGCCTCTTCCCCCCTGGCTGTTCGAGTCCCCCGCTGGCCAAGTTGGCCGGGGTCGTTCCCCCTGTCCATTGCGCGGGGAGCGCGAGCAAGGCGGCTCTGACAGGGAAGGTGAGGTGGTCTAAACTGCTTCTCCTTCCACAGGCTTGCTCGGCTTCCCCATGGCCGTGGGGAGGGTGATCAAGCCAGCTCTGAGAGGGAAGGTAAGGGGGTTTAAACCACCTCTCCTTCCACTGGCTTGGCTTCCCCACGGCCACGGGGAGGGCTACCAAGGTGGCTCTGAGAGGGAAGAGGAGGCAGTTTAAACCATGTCTCCTTCCATGGGCTCGCTCGGTTCCCCAGTGGCTGTGGGGAGGATGGGAAGAGGAGCAGACCCAGCACCCCACCAATGGCACGTGAGTAGTCTTATGTGGCAGCTGACAGGCCAATGGCTGAGGGAGCGCATGGAATCTTGCCACCCCAAATTGCTTTTATAATATAAGAGAAATTCCCTGCCTGTTTAATAAAATCTTTATTCTATTTTTGAAAGTAAATCTGCCTCAAGTCCAATTTCACAAGCCTTTTTAAAACAGGACAGTTCCTGTTTTTCCTCAAGTTCCTTTACTGGGTCTAAAGCCTAAACAAATCTGTGACAGGGTGGTACAATTTAAGCTTATGAAACAAAGAAGAAATACACACTACTGGAGAGCGACAGTTACTGAGGGGAACTAAAATATTTTTTTGGCAGGGAAATTCTGCCTGAGAGGTGGGAAAGAGACAGGGGTCTGTCATACCACCATTTTGTGGCTGGCTTCACCGAAGCCATCATTTTGTGACCAGTATATCCCAAGCCTCTTTAAAAAAATTAAGCCACTTTCAGAAACATATTCTGCCCTTCCCTGTTTTAGATTATTAAAATGATAGAGGAAGAAAGAAATTGTGTATCTCTTTGTACAGAAAACATGTTATTTAGAAATTTGTCTACAATGTTTTCATCTTTTGCTTTTCTGTAATGTGATAACAGTACAGAACTGAGGCAATTGTTTCTGAAAAATTTCTGATGGAGAATGAAGCACTGTGCTCTGTTCATATGATTGCAGCCATTACTTGAGCCATATTCCTGCTTCATGTCTCTCATTTCGAGAGCATTTGCAAAGTGCATGTGTATTTTATAAATGAATAAATGACATCCAGTTTAGGCTTGCAGAGCCACACGTGAATTATCACCTTGTTTTTTAGTGTAATTAACACTTCCAGCTGCAGAATAATTAAAATGTCCATCATTTCGGAAACAACAATACCATTGATGGTGTGAAGACTAAACAACTGAGTACATCTAAACTCCATTTGTCAGCACAGGGGGGGAAAAACCCTAAAAATGGGGGGAGGAAGGCAAAGATGGAACAAATGAAATTGATTTGGAGGTGAGTAAGCTCTGTCTTACATATCCAGGTTTTCCAGATGGAAACCTCTGAATATTTCAGTCTTAAACATATTGGCTCAAATCTTGTGATCTTAGCATACTTCCTCATGTGCTACTTGTTCTGTTTGCATGAATGAATGGTTTTCAGTGAGCCTTTATGGAAACTACAGTACTAGCTTAAGAGGAAGCAAACTGAATTGAAGAGACTATGTTGTCTTGCTCTGCTTATTATTTATTTATTTATTCATTCATTCTGATTTTAATGAAATGTCTGTTTAAGAAAGTTTGATCACAGGTTTTAGTAAAATTTTAAGTTTTAAGTTTGGGATGCTGTTTCTTCTTAGCCTGAACTGCAAGCTGTGGAAGGTCAGTAGGATTCGACTGACTTTCGAGCAAGGGAACGTTTACCTTTACCTTTTAAAACAAATTAAGGAGGGAAGGCGGTATGATATAGCCCAGTCTCATCAGATCTCAGAAGCTAAGCAGGGTGGGTACTTGGAAGGGAGACCTCCAAGGAAGACTCTGCAGAGGAAGGCAATGGCAAACCATTTCTACTTCTCACTTGCCTTTCTTATTGGTCTTGTAAGAGTTCGTGTCAAGTCCTGGACTCAATCACTCTCACAACACTCTTGTAGCAGGAAGATTTGTTTATTTGGAGGTAAAGAGATTCCAAGCACAGACAGATTCTGTGTCAGAACTGGCCACTGGATGCCAGGTCCTACCCTATACAAAAAGCAGGACAGCCCCCCCTATGCAAACCACTCAATCAATGTTCACAGTCAGTCCACCAAAGCTCCAAGCCTACCCTCAGAGCCGGCCCAACCCTGCAAACTAACAGTTACATTCCAAGGTCAAGCAAGAAGCTGAGATCATGTACTTCCCAGGGTCTTGCACTCACTACAGAAGCTCAAGCAGACATTCACACCAGCATCCACTCCTCCTCCCATCCTGGCAGAGAAGATAAACAGCACTAGAGATAAAAACAGTGAAAGAAGCACATCTAAGAAAGCAGTTAACCCCTAACGCAACAGACCAGGAGTTTGGGTGGACAGTATTGTATGGCAAGTGAGGCCTGAGCTTGACAGTTCACTTTTAACATCACTGTGACAGAAATTGTTATGTTGCTCTTAAATGCGGGAGAACGTTAGTTTCTACTTTGTATAAGAGCTGTTTTAACACAATCAAAATAGCAGCATCAGTGTAAATAGGAAAAGGCACACTAGGGAAATGGAAGCAAGGGTTATTAAACATTGTCTGGCAACCACTGGAAAACTGGGGAGAGGACATGGGGTCGTGACAACTGGTGAAATATCACTTCCTGGAAAATCCAGAAGTGACATCACATATCTCTAGGAATCACTGGCAAAAGTTACCGGCAATTCCTAGAAAGGACTTTTATCACTTCCCAGTTTTCCTCATAAGTGACATCATGCCATTGGCTGAATGGTCATTGTTTAATTCTCCTTCACCCCCATTGTGGGGCTGGTAACCCAGTAGGTTAATAATGAAAGTTTGGAGGGGGCATGGCTCAGCAATGGAGTATCTGCTTTGTATGCAGAAGGCCCTCACTTCAATCTGTGCCATCACCACTTGAAAGGATTAGGTAGTCAGTTATGTGAAAGACCTCTACTTGAGACCTGGAGAACTGCTGCCCATCAGGGTATACAATACTGACTTGTATAGATCAATGGTCTGATTCAGTATACCAGTCTTTGTGTGCTCCATTCATCTAGATCCAAGATAACATACTTTTATCTGGTATTCACAACTCAGTCTTATACTCTCAAGGCACAAGGTCAAGGAGATGGCTGGCAGGTCCAGAAGCTGGGGTAGGGGAGGGACTGTGAGAGCAACACCAGGAAAACAGGCAGCCCAGGTGTATTTTTAATTTTTTAAATTGTTTATTACAATCAGTGTACAACGAACAGTAAAACTCTAGAAATAACAGAGTAATACAATAAGGTGTTTTTTGTTGCTGTATAAACATTTTTTTAAAGAACAAAAAACTAGAGAAAAATACATTTTTAAAAGGAAGAAATAGAAAAATTCAGTTCAGTTGTTACTAATAAGGTACGTTTTCAATGAAAAGTATCAATCTCTTTCTGCAGGTTATTAGAGTACTCTTGTCTCTGAATTTTTTTTTCAGTATAAGGAAGCCATTTTTCTAATAGATGAGAGTGTCTCGTTTGAGAAGTTATTTTTCATATATTATCTGTAATTTTATATGAGATGAAATAGTCTCATAGTTTGAGATACCATAATTGCACTGCAAGGGGTTCTCTCCTCCCATTTTGTGGCTATAACATTCTTCGCCACTGTGATCATTAACATTATTAATTCTTTCTGATTTTTGGAATTTTTTAGTTTCCCATAGGTTCAATAGTATGAGCTCTGGAGTCTCTGGAATTATACAATTGGTTATTTGCAAAATTTCCATTAAGATCTGAGTCCAGAAGGATCTAATTACTTTTCAGGACCACCATTTGTGTAAATAGGTTCCCTTTTCTCCACAACACTTCCAGCATTGAGACGATATATTGTGATTAGAGTATACTAATTGAGCAGGGGTTAAGTACCATCTTGAGATAACTTTACATGTTTGCAGTTGTATATTTATCACTTTAGATGTATAAACCATTGTATTCCAGATTAATTACCATTGTTCTTCTGATAATTCTTTTTGTAAATCTTTCTTTATTCCAGGCTGTTTGATAGTGATGTAGTTTTTAAATTTTTAATCTATAAAGCAACCCATAGATTTTAGAAATCAGCCCAGGGATATGAAATTGGACAAAAACTCCTGGCTGGGGAGAATAAAGCAGCCTTGCCTCAAGGGCCAGTTTGGGGGCTGTGCTACCTGTGGTATATTGGTACTGTTGTTTTAAGAAGGACTCCCAGAGGCTCTCTAGAGAGGAGAGGCTCAGGTCTGTGACCATAACTGAAGAAGGAGTTAAAGTTACTAAGGCCTAGCTGTGGCCTGCTCTGTTAATTGACTGTTGTGTTCCGTTAAACTCAGCACTGATTCTTTCCTTCCCTGAAGACATAACACTACCACCACAGATTTATTTATTTATTTAAACTATTTTTATGCCTGTCTTTCTTCAGACCCAAGGTGGGTAGATAGGATTTTTCCACACAGCACCCGCCAGGTCATTTGCCAAGAAGTCCTCCATTCCTGGAAGTGACTGCAATGCATGTGGTGACCACCAATGCTCCCTCTAAGGTGTGGATTCTTGTGAGCAAAAATTCTATTTTGTGAACTACTGGCATTAAAGTTGAGAGAATTATTGATGAAAGGACTACCTGACTCCACATTCCAGAATACATGGACATGGTTTTATAGCTGGTACAACAAGTTGGAACAGGCTGATATTGTTGTAACATAAATATGTACCCTAGAGGAAGGGAAGGAATGGATAAGAGATATACTCATTTTTTTAATATGAGGTTTAGGTTAGATGTTAAGTAAGAACATGTATTACCCCCATTTATGTTTTGTGGTAAGTGTTGTTTGTCTGTATTGTATTGTATTGTATTGTTATATGTAAAAAAAATAATTAAATTCTGTCCCTTGGGGCAGTTAAAAAAAAAGTTGTGAGTGAGTGATTTGGCTACTGCATCAATTAGTTTGTTCTGAAGTCATCCTTCCTGAGCTAAGGCAAAAATCTGTGAGCTGGAGGCTAAAAAACTGTGAGCTATCTCACACTAACTCAGCTTAGAGGGAACACCGGTGACAACAGACTTGTACATTTAATATAATAAACTTTTACCACTTCAAAACCTTCTTATAATGCTCTGTCCCTCTCCAAAATTCTTACAGGCATTCATTCAAAAGACCGGAGCAAGATCTCAGGTAATTAACAACTATCTAGGTTCTTTTTACTCTTGAGCGCCCCCATTGTATGCCAAAGTATAATATTAGCACTGTTCATTCTAGCCAAGAGCCAAACTCATAATAATAATTAACAATGCCATTTTTACCATTTTAATTTGTTGTCATACTGTGACATTAGAAGTGGCTCTTGGCTATAGAAGGGAGGCTTTGTTTGCTCCAAACATCCATGAAGCTTCATTGCTTTAAAATTTCTGTAGGTTGATGGAAATGATGGTTAATAGAATTACTTTGGATAAAATACCAGAATTGACATCCAAAATAGCAATAATAACAAGGTAAAAGCAGGTCAAGACATGTCTAGATGGGGATTTGTGCATTCCATTATGCAAGAGAAATGGAAACAGCTGCCTTTCATGCATCAAGGCATCATAGAGCTTAACAAGCTTAATAAAACAGGGCCAGCTCCAAGTTGTCATGACCTCTTGTCTCTCCTTTACCTCCACATACACAGAACACAGAAACTTGCACAGGAAACAGAAGAGAAACTATAATATCAAATGAGCGAAGCAGTAGTAGGATCTTACCTGTCATTCCCATCCCTATTCTCTGTGTATGAATTGGTTTTGTGTGCACAGACTGAACACACATATATGAACAATCTGTTCTTCTGTTGTTTAAGTGTCAAAAATTCTTAACTTTCTTTATAGGGATGGGTACAAACTGAGAAACGAACCACAGTTCAAGTTCAAACCAGGCCAGTTTAAACTGGTTTGTTTGGTCATGTTGTTCCCAAATCCAAAAATGAACCACCTTTTTTTCCATTGAGGTTTGTTTGGTTCATTAGAGCGGTTCGTTCTCCAGACAGCTTGGCACTGACTCAGTCAATTCCTAGGCAATGCTGGTGATGGACTTGTGGAGAGCCCTAGAAACACCCATAGCAGTAGTCCATAGCTATGGGAACCAACCACAGAGCTCCCATTCTGCTCTATGGGACCAGATTGTATATATATTTACCACACCCTGACTCAGCTGCTTTCACTTTGCAGCAGGAAGAGAGAGGAATTAGTCGGCATGTGAGTGTGAGTTAGGAAGAATGGCTTGCTGCATGGCTGATTTAAGGGGAGGCTAGAGCTGAGCTTGCCTGGTGGCATCTGCTTTGGGGGGCTATAACTCAATCATCCCAACTCTAATGTTCACCAGGCTTGGAAGGCAGATGGAGGACAGCCCGCTGAAGACTCCCTGTGAGGTTAATGTCTCACCACCACGAACCACCATTTTCCTGATTTGTGCCCATCCCTATTTCTTAACTATGTAGCGTTTGTGCATATGTATCATAGACAGAGTGACATGATTCTTACTGTAGACTGGAGGAAGTTCCTTCAGTCTAAGGAGCCTTTGTCCACCTGAATTTGAGTCAAGTAGCATCTTAGAGACCAACAAGATTTTGGGGTAGAAGCTTCCAAGAATCAAAGCTCTCTTCATGAGATACCATATCTGAGGATAATCATACCTGACAAAGGGAGCTTTGACTCTCAAATGCTTATTCTCTAAGATGCTACTGGACTCAAATCTAGCTGTTCTACTGCAGACCAGCATGGCTACCCTCTGAAACTTTGTCCAACTAGAGGCTCTTTTGTTGGAGGAAAGCCACTAAAGTTGGAGAAAGTCTCGATAGCCTGGAGGAAGATTTCAAGCTTTGCTCAGTGGAGTGGTAAGAGAAACACCACTGTTTATCTACTTGCCTTGTAATCTGTGGCTTGCCTCATAAACTGCTGTCTTTGGGAATTCATGTGCTCTCTGCATACTTTATTAACTCCTGTTTTTTTCTTTGTGGCAAATTTGTAGAATGGATTGTATTGGCCCCACCCCCTGACCCACAATTCCCTGCCAAATTACTCCCCTGAGCTACTGAACTCTACACTTGGTACCAACAAGGAACTCATGCACAGGAATGTCTCAACAGTAGCACTTCCTAACACATCAGGTGGTTTAAGATGAATGCTAGTCATTATTCACATGCTGACAGTATGTGACATTTCTCCCTACTAGTGACTAATATTCTTAGAAGATAACCTTTTTATCTTAGAAGCATGTAACGAATGCTTAAAATAAGCTTGAAACCAACAACTCTTGTCTTCCTTCAAAGGGTACACCCTAGTCTTTGGCATGAAGTTCACTGGGCACCCAAGATCTATTTCCTTGGATGGAAGAAAAAGGGATATAGCATGGAAAATTCAGCTTGTGCAAAATGTTGCAGCCGAATTGTTGCTGGGAGCATAGTATGGTGATTAGAATATATCAATTTAAGTCTCAGTTCATTGGCTACCAATAAGTTTCCAGGTTCAGTTCAAGGTTCTGACTATTACGTCTTAAGTCCTTCCAGAATTGGGACCTACATATCTACAGGACCACCTCTGCCATTACACTCCACTGGATCAGCTCCGTTCATCTGAGCAGAGTCTCTTGAAGATCTCCTCCTGCAGACTAGCACAATCTATAACAGCTCATGCTGCAGCCTTCTTGGTTATAGCTCTTACCTAGAGCAATTTCCCAGAGGAAGTTAGGAAAGTCCCCCTCCTTCTTCTGTTCTTCTGTGGACTTCCTAAGTCAGAACTTTTGAAGAGGACTTTCTGGTAAACTGGGGTGCTGTTTATAAAAATGTTTTATTGATGTTCTAGTTTTAAGTATTGTTATTTATTGGTTTTAAACATTTTAGTTTTATTGTTAGATATTGGTTTTAAATATATTTGTGATCTGCTTTGAAACTTTTTTGAGAAAGGCATGTTCACTTTTGTCCAGGATGATTGCATGGACAATCTTTGAAGGTTCCTCTCTTGTGTTGCTTCACACAGGAAGAACTTTCAAGGCACCTTTGGGCTCATCATATACTGTAGGAGATTCAGTTGTTGTCCCTCATTAACTGGTGTGGTTCTCTACCCTAGCCTGTTCAGCTGCTGCAAAAGCAGTCTTTTCCAGATCTGGGAACTCCATCACCATTCACTACATGGACCTCCTTACTTTCTCATTCCTCTCTTTGGCCTCATCTGAGTCCTTCTGAGCTCACTGTCACAACGTGCCTAAGGAAATAAGTCACTCTTTGCTCAGCTTTGTTTTTAGCTGGCCAGGATGCAACACCCTCAGGCTGCCCACAGTGTCTTAGCTCATGGGATAATTCCAGTTCTCATGCAAATAGTATAACTGTTTGAATTCACTTGCAGGTCATTGCAAATTTGCTCCATAAGTAAATCTTGTTTTTCATAAGTAGTGCTTGTATTTTAAATTTTTTTTTGGAAAATATGTTGCATAATGCAGGGCTGCACAGTAATCCGGGACTATACTGGACACAGCCCTAGAGTGGTAGCTCTTTTGGGATTCCAAAACCGGGAAACCTTCAAGCATGTGGCAGGCCACAAAACATGTGGGTCACAAGGTACTTGTCACGCTTGGCCTGCGCCCCTGGCCCTGGTCCCCCGGTGGGCGTGGTGTCCGGCAACCCAGCAGGAGAGGTGGTCTTGGCAGCGGAGGGTACTCAAAAAGGGGGGGAAGAATGAGGAACCTCAGACTGGCAGGGGATGGGGTTAGAGTCACCTCGTAGGTCCCTCTGCCAGTGTGCATAAGAATCTCCCTCGCCCCGTCTCTCTCCGCTTGTCTGTCTCACTCTTCCGATAACTTCCTTCCACACACTATTCCTCCCCGGCCCCTCATCCTCCTCGCCTTTTATCTCCCCGCCCCACTCCCAGCACTCCCATCATTCCTGCTGTGTCCGCCCCCCACCTTGGCCCCACCTCCCCTTATCAGCTGGGACGCCGAATTGGCCTGCCAGGTGGGGCAGATGTTGCACCGGCGGTGGCTCTGGCGGCCGCGGGGCTGTGCCACCAGCATCAACATGCAGCTGTACTAGCCCAGGAGGGCCCATCCATGGCCTGCCCAAGGCTCCGCTTATGCCACCGATCCCGGTGACCTCTTAGGGGATCCGGTTTCGCTGCCACACCTAATCAGCACTGTCTCTTCCTTGGGGGCTGGCGTTGACTGCCTCTGCTCTGCCACGGTCGGCGCACCCCGCCTCAGCCACCCGACCTGTCTTCGCTTCCCCTCAGCCTGGAGGCTCTTCTGGTGAGTGGGAGGGTTGGGGTTGCTCTGGCAGGTCCCTCGGGGGGCGGCCCATGTCCCGAGACTGCGGGGCCAGGACAGTACTTAAGCTCATGATAAATACAAGATTTGGATTGTGTATATGTCTTTAGCAAGATATTCTCCAGTGACCCTCACTAAGACTCACTGACATTTGGTTGATGTTTCTCAGTTTATCATTCCAGTTCTGTTTTACTGTATCTGTCATAAGCCCCATAAGGGTTGTCAACCTCCAGGTGGTAGATGGAGATCTCCTGGGATTACAACTGATCTCCAGGTGACAGATATCAGTTCCCCTACAGAAAAAAACTGCTTTGGAAGATGATGGCATCATACTCCACTGAAGTCCGTCCTCTCCCCAAGCACCAAGCTCTGCAGACTCCTCCACCAAAATCTGTAGGAATTTCTCTACCTGGAGCAGGCCACCCTACCCATAACACCAGTGTGTATACTATGCAAAATTTTTTACAAAAAGAGGGCAGCTAATAACTTCTGGAAATCTATGATGGTCAACCTCCAGGTGGGGCCTAGAGATACCCCAGAATTACAACTGAACTCCAGGCTACAGAGATCAGCTCCCCTGGAGAAAATGGTTTTTCTGGGGGATATAGCATTATACCCCATTGAAGTCCCTCCCATGTTCAAAATGTGCCTTCCCTAGGACCCACCGCCAAATCTCTAGGAATTTCCCAATGCGGAGTTGGCAACACTATAAAAATTTATTAAGATGGCATCACTCCTGCTCCATTCAAACTCTGCCAGAAATAAAAGTTTCCCTCCTTATCCAGTTCCTTTTGGTCCAATGAAGTGCATTTCTTCCCCTGAACTGCAGAGGGGAGCTTTCCCTTTTTATATTCTGTTAAATAACTCCTGTGACTATGCAATTACTTGTTTTGTGTTTCTGATATGTTCCTCTACAGGCAGCAATCTTTTAATTGTTCTGATTGGTTGCTAGGATCCAGGTACATTTCCTTACGCATATTCCATTATGGGTTAATCAAAACTTCCATAACAAAATAAAAGCCTGATAAAAGTCCCAGACTGTTTAACCTTTTAAGACAGACATTCCCTAATTGTGACCCATGAAGCAGAAGGCAGCCTGCAAGCCGTGCACTGCGACCTACCAGTAATTCAATCAACCTCTTGTTTGTTTGTCGCTACTTTCCTGGGACTTCAAGGAAAACTGTTGAGCAGATGGTTTTATACAATTTTATAATTTTTGCAAGCTTATTTTAGGAAACCTACCTATTTTTTAAAATCATTTTTTGTATTTAAATACTTTTATCTCACCCTTGGGGGGCTCAAAGCAGCTTACAAATATACAAACAATTTACATTTAAATGGCAATATACAACCCAGTGGACCCCCAGGGAAATGTAACACAGATTATGAGGCATAAGGGAATCCAGTGTTGGTCCTGGTTCTATTGGCATGACTCACAAAGGACCACAAGTTAATTTATTTATCTATTTTATTTAGTTTGATTTGTACCCCTCTGGAGCAGGCTCAGGGTGGCTTACATAAAATTGCAACAGTAAATAACAGATAAAAACATCAATATAAATATCCTCATAAACACAACATTATTACTAAAACCAGAGCCAAGAGTCCTTTGGCTTGCCCCTCTGACCAAATCCTCAGACTTTAAGTTATCTGCAGGGGGGGGGCAAATTGGCAATCACCATTAGTGGAGTTGCCATCTTCCCACAGGTGGTGGGCAAACTCCCTTCCAGGGCTCCAGGGGAACAAAAGTCAGGGGCAGGGAGCAACTTCACACAATAGTAAAAACACTGAAATAAGTGAAGTCCTAGAGCATCATGACATCACTTCTGGGTACAAACTGGAACTGACATCACAATATTGCATGCCATCATGTGACATTGCTCCCCTGCACACACCAAAGGTTCCTGCTAGTTGCCAGCATTCAGCATTCAGCTGGCAACTCTAACCCTTAGGCTTGTGTGCAGGGGAGCAACTAATGAACTCAGATACTGTGGGATACGCCCTCCAAGTACCTGGGGAGGGAATATCATAATCTGAATCTTCATGATGGTGAGGTGCGGGAATGGTGTTGATCAGCAGCACTTGTTGGGAAATTGTTGGCGTAGAAACAACAGAGCTTGGAGCCAGGGTGGTTCTGCCCAACCACTGGTGAACCCATTGGGTGGCCTCTTAGGGGGAAAATGAAGTTTGAATAAACTGCAGTTGAGTTGTATTAACATTAATAAACCTTACCTTAACTTACATTATTATCGTTTGGCATTTTTATTTGCAATGTGTGGTGGCAAATGTCTGGGTGCATCTTGAATGCAGCGTTAATAGCTAACCTAAGGAAGGAGGAAGACGTTTTCCAAATGTAAAATGAAGGGGGAAATACATGCAGAAAGTTTTGTTTCCCCAGGGACCCTCTCTTTTTGTGTGTGTGCAGAGGATTGTCACAAAGCAATAAACGAATCAGCAATACTTCTTTACCCAGAGGACTATTTAAACAGTGCTGTGAGTGAGACTTTGGAATCTTTCAAGTTCTCATGTTAAATCTATATGGGAATACAATCAACAGGAGCAATTCACATTGGGAGTCCCTAGAGGATACGCCAACTAGGAATATTGATGGGAGTTTGTTGCTGTGCTGCAATGTAATGGGTAACAGAAGAAAAAAAAAAAAGATCTGTATCCACAGAGAGGCCAGGAAATTTCCTTGACTACATACTAGAGTTGTTTTTCACCTAAAGTGTTTACTCTGAACAAATGTGTTTGTAAGAGGCACACAGAGAACAACAAAACTGAAGTATCATGCTTATTTTATTTAGAATTCTTTAGGGTAGATGTCAGCCAAAAATAACAGAAGAATGCCATTGGCTGCATGGTTGAGGTTAATTGGTGCAAGATACTAACCTTTGGAAAGGGAATCGGTAGCTTTGTTTATTAATTTTAGAGTAGGTTACAAAGTGATCTATTTTTTTAGACTGTGTGTTTCTTGGCTGGGTTAAGCTATAGTGAGCCTAGTTAGCAGGCAGAGTTCTGAAGGGGCAAGAGAGTGGCTCTGTTCACACACACTAAATAATCCACTTTCAATCCACTTTCAATGCACTTTCAAACTGGATTTTGCCAGTTCACACAGTAAAAATCCAGTTTGAAAGTGCATTGAAAGTGGATTATTTAGTGTGTGTGAACGCAGCCAGTATTTGTTAATTTTTCTGTGAGTTATATCCACATCATGTTTGCTGTTGTTCAGTGAGACTGGAGATACTTATACTGTTAGGTGAGTGTTTTAGGGAGCAAAGATTTGTGTAAGAAGTGGCCAGTTTTGCTAATACATTTCTGCTGCATTTATTAACTCTGCATTTTACACTGAAATCCCTAATAGTTTCTGCACAGAAGACGTTGATGAAGAACAGTTACAGGTAAGTGCAACTCTGTTTTCTTCCTCGTTCATGCATCTACTTCCCCACCCAAGTTAATGTGTTGGAAACTAGCCAATGTTGGAAGCTGATGCATAAAATTGTGACTCTGGACAAGAAGGGTTTAGATAGTTAGACATTAAAATGACATAAATATTGGATTAAAAGTGATCTTGTAATCATGCAATAAATCTGTATCAATTACATTTGCACACTCAGATACATGAAGGATAATGGCTACAATCCTAAGAGTACTGTTATGGGAGTAAGTTCCACTTAATAAAATGGGATGTACTTCCAAGTTGACTTACTTAAGATGGCTTCTAATATCACTTATTTTCATCCCAAATTCTTTCTGGCTTCCAGTCTCTCTCTTGAATTTTGGAATTGTTTTTCTTTTCTTATGGAATTCAGGTCTTCTATATGTCATATTTCTGCAAATGAGAAAATGTAATATTTTAGGAGGCAATAGTACTATTCAGTTTGAATTTTGATTTGGTTGAATATTCGGTTTTATATTACATTAAGAAAGGTTATAAAAATAACTCTAAACATTACATCCTTGAACAAATTTAGAGTCCAGTGGCACCTTTAAGACCAACGAAAGTTTATTCAAGGTATGCACTTTTGTGTGCAAGGCACACTTTTCCAAGTACATTGGAATGGTAGATGAGGTTCTAAATATTCTTGAATTTCAATACTATAGCACAATTAGAAGTTGTTCACTTAACTTTTGTGTGCAGCAATTTCATTTGGACCTTAACCACAAAAATCAGGGGGAAAATATATACTTGGGTTAGGGAACAGATAATTCATGGTTGCCTGTAACAGGGAGCGTGGCAATCTGTGTAATTAGACTAAATCAGGCAGAAACACTATTATCAGCTGTTAAACGCTATTGAACCAGTTGGCTTTTTACCTTTGTTTTTCCACTTGAGATGAGACATGACACCTTAATTGAATAGATCTTGATGGCGGTGTCAAATTTAAAACATACAAAAGTACTTCCCTCCTTTCTCCCACCGAGTTCTGGTGAGCAGTTCTAAAAGTATCTGAGACCAGCCCAGTGACTGAGACATCTATAGTATCAGTAGTGAGAGAGCTAATTTCAGCTATTAGAATAAAAAAGAAACCGCATAGAAAAGAGAGCTGTTGAGGCAAGGTGACCAATATCTTTCATTCCAATTCACTTCAATAATATTTTCTTTCCAGGAACAGATTCATCACCTGCATAACAATGCCCCATAGTTCTTTGAGTTTTGCTGTCTGTTACCTCTGCTTATGCCTTGTGGGCTTACATGGAGGCAGGCACCACAGGAAAGCTGAGGGGAAAGGGAGCCTGGGCTATTTCACCTGGAAGAGAGATCCCAAATGGTCCTTTCTCCTAAGAATATCAGGGCCCTTCTCTTTGTAGAGAGCTGTGACTTTGACAACAGAATCCACTGAACCAATTCTTATCCTCACCCCAAATCTATTATTTATTATTTATTAAGGACATTTTTATATCTGCTTGAGGTGGCTTCCAAGTAAAAACCTTGACATAAAATCATCATTTGTTATTTGTTATCAATATAAGAAAACAAACAAGCCATAAAGGAGAACCCATAGACATGAAATATTTAAAAATCCATAAAACAGATCACAGACCATAATAGAATAATAAAAACAAATAATTTTAAAAAACTTAAACTAAAAGCCTGGGTGAAAAGAAAATGTTTTGGCCTGATGCCTGCAAGGCTTCTGTGGCAGGCACTGGGTGAGCCTCAAGGGGGAGAGCATTCCATCTGCCATCTTTCCAGAGGCCTGCTTGAGGTGGCTTCCAAGTAAAAACAATGCCATAAAATCATCATTAGTTATCAATATAAAAAAACCAAACAGGCCATAAAGGAGAACCCATAGACATGAAATATTTAAAAATCTATAAAACAGATCACAGACCATAATAGAGCTAAAACAAATAATTTTTAAAAATCTAAGCTAAAAGCCTGGATGAAAAGAAAATGTTTTGGCTGTAGCAGGCTGGGGAAGGGAACAAGAGGCAGAGTGGGTCAGTTTCACTTCCTCCACTTCCAAGCAGAGGGGAGTGAAACTGACCTGCTCTCCCTCCCCTTTGCTTTCCCAGATGACCCGCCATGGCAAGATGACTGAAGGAAGCAAAGACAGATTGGGGAGGCATTTAAAGGTTCCTCCCCAATCTGTTTTCCCTTCCCTCCCTGATTCAAAGATGGATACCCAAATAAAAGCCAAATAAGATCAGCTTTTATTCAGGAGCTCCTTCTTGGTAGCTGAATCAGATTGGAGAATCTGATTCGGCTGAATACATACCAGAAAAATACTTTTTTTGGTATTTATTCCATTCAGCAAAGCCGAATTCACACCCCTATCTGAGAGGCAGCATTTAACTGGTGGGTTGGACAATGTAGGAGGAATTTGTCCTTCAGGTATTCTGGCCTCAAGCCATTTAGGGTTTTAATGGTAAACATCAACATAAGAACATAAGAGAAGCCAATGTTGGATCAGGCCAATGGCCCATCTAGTCTAATACTCTGTCACACAGTGGCCAAAAATACCAGGTGCCATCAGGAGGTCCAGCAGCGGGGCCAGGACACTAGAAGCCCTCCCACTGTTGTCCCCCTCAAGCACCAAGAATAACAGAGCATCACTTGCCCCAGCCTGAGAGTTCTTATCTATACCTTCTGGCTAATAGGCACTGATGGACCTCTGCTCCATATGCTTATCTAATTCCCTCTTGAAGTTGTCCATGCTTGTAGCCACCACCTCCTGTGGCAGTGAATTCCATGTGTTTATCACCCTTTGGGTGAAGAAGTACTTCCTTTTATCTGTTCTAACCCTACTGCTCAGCAATTTCATTGAGTGCCCATGAGTATTGTGAGAAAGGGAGAAAAGTACTTCTTTCTCTACCTGCTCTATTCCATGCATAATCTTATAAACCTCGATCATGTCACCCCTCAGCCATTGTTTCTCTAAGCTAAAGAGTTCTAAGCACTTTAACCTTTCTCAGGGGTCTTTTCGGGGGGAGCGCACCGGAGCGCAGCTCCGGGAGCTCAGGAGCCAAGCCCCGCCCCCAGCCGGCGTCCCGGAGAGTCTTTCAGGCAGCCGAATGTCAATTTCAGCTCCATTGTATCCTATGGGCCATTGAAGTCAATGGTGAAAACATAGGGTATATTCTAGGGGCTGGAGGGAGGGGTTTGAGGGAGAGGCTCAAAACTCACAGGATAGCTGATGGAGCCTCTCCCCAAGATACCCACCAAGTTTCAAGAACATTGGACCAGGGGTCCAATTCTATGGGCCCCTAAACAGGTTGCCCCTATTCCCTCCATTGTTCTCTATGGTGGGGAAAAAATAACTTTTTTTCCCACCATAGAGAACAATGGAGGAAATGGGGCAACCTGTTTGGGGGCCCATAGAATTTGACCCCCTGGTCCAATGTTCTTGAAACTTGGTGGGTATCTTGGGGAGAGGCTCCATCAGCTATCCTGTGATCTTGGAGCCTCTCCCTCAAATCCTCCCCCTCCAGCCCCCAGAATATACCCTATGTTTTCACCATTGACTTCAATGGCCCATAGAGTATAATGGGGCTGAATTGCCACTGAATTTCTTTCATTCCCTCCTTTCCTTCTTTCTTTTTCCTCTTTCCCTCATTCTTCTCTTCTCTTCTCTCTTTCTTTCTTTCCCACCTTCTTCTCTTCTCTTTTTTCCTCCTTTCCCTGTTTCCCTCCTTCTTCCCTCTCTTTCTTTCTCTCTTTCCTTCCTTCTTTCCTTCTCTCTACTCTCTCTCTTTCCTTCCCTCTTTCCTCCTTCTGTGGCCCAACTCTCATGAGAAGGAGTTTAAACTTTAAACCCCTTCTCTCTTAGCTCCCCCACCCAGACCAGCTGGGGAAGGGAAGGGGAGGCTTTTGAAGATGCTTCCCCCCCCCTTTTGCTTCCCCTTCTGACATCACTTCCGGTGATGTCAGGGGGCGTGGCATATGCTAATAGCCTAATAGCTCATTAGCATACCATATGCTAATGAGCTCCTGCAGCTGTTCTTCTACGAAAAGACCCCTGACCTTTCTTCATAGGGAAAGTGTTCCAGCCCTTTTATCATTCTAGTTGCCCCCTTCTGCACTTTTTTCAATGCTATAATATCCTTTTTGAGGTGTGGTGATCAGAACTGTACACAGTATTCCAAATGAGTTTGCACCATCAATTTATATAAGGGCATTATGATACTGGCTGATCTGTTTTCAATTCCATTCCTAATAATCCCCAGCATAGTGTTGGCCTTTTTTATTGCAATCACACACTGTCTCAACATTTTCAGTGAGTTATCTACTATGACTCAAAGATCTCCCTCTTGGTCGGTCTCTGCTAGTTCGGACCCCATCAATGTGTATTTATAGCTAGGAATTTTTGCTCCAATGTTTATCACTTTGCACTTGGCCACACCATTTGCCATGTTGACGCTCACTCTCCCATCCGTGACAGATCCTTTTGAAGTGCCTCACAATCCTCCCTGGTTCTCACCATCCTGAACAACTTCATGTCATCTGCAAATTTAGCCACTTCACTGTTTACTCCCAACTCCAAATCATTAATAAACAAGTTAAAAACATTGGACCGAGTACTGATCCCTGTGGTACCCCACTGCTTACCACCCTCCACTGAGAAAATTTCCATTTATATTCTCTGTTTCCTATTAATTAGCCAGTTTTTGATCCACAAGAGGACTTGTCCTTTTATCCCGTGACTATTGAGCTTACTTAGGAGCCTTTGATGAGGAACTTCATCAAAAGCTTTCTGGAAATCATGGTAAACAACATCTATTGGGTCCCTTTTGCCCACATGTTTGTTCACTGCCTCAAAAAACACTGACAGGTTAGTGAGACAAGATCTTTC
This sequence comes from Gekko gecko, assembly GCA_029375565.1. Lineage (NCBI taxonomy): Eukaryota > Metazoa > Chordata > Lepidosauria > Squamata > Gekkonidae > Gekko > Gekko gecko. The sequence goes on along the minus strand of JAPDNY010000008.1, from coordinate 112,386,140 downwards.
CTTGAATCATGCCAGTTTGGTGTAGTGGTTAAGAGCATGGACTCTAATCTGGGAGAACTGGGATTGATTCCCCACTCCTTCACATGCAGGTGCTGGTGTGACCTTGGGTCAGTTACAAGTTCTCTCAGAGCTGTTCTCTCAAGGGCAGTTCTCAAAAGAGCTCTCTCAGCCCCATGTACCTCACAGTGTGTCTTTTGTGGGAGGGGAAGAGAAGGAGATTGTAAGCCACTCTGAGACTTCTTTGGGTAGTATTAATCCAATTGGGGTATAAATCCAGTCATAGAATCATAGAATATTAGTGTTGGAAGGGACCTTGCAGGTCATCTAGTCCAGCCTCCTGTACTCTGCAGGAACATAGCTGAAAGATAGCCCTACAACATACCTGAAAGATGGTCATCCAGCCTTTGCTTGAAAACGTCCAGTGAAGGAGCACCCATCACCTCCTGAGGCAGTCTGTTCCACTGCTCAACCACTCTTACAGTTAGGAAGCTTCTCCTGATATTTAGCCAGTATCGACTGTCTTTCCCACCCATTAGATCTAGTCTTGCAATCCAGAGCAAGAGAGAATAGATCTGCTCCATCTTCTACATGACAGCCCTTCAAATATTTGAAGACTGCAATCATGTCCCCTCTAAGCCTTCTCTTTCCCAGGCTAAATATACCTAGCTCTTTCAGCCTTTCCTCATAAGACTTGGATTCCAACCCTTTCACTATCCTGGTTGCCCTCTTCTGGACACGCTTGACCTTGTCAACACCCTTCCTAAAATGTGGTGCCCCAAACTGGATACAGTACTCTAGGTGAGGCCTGACCATAGCAGAATAGAGCAGAACTACCACCTCCTGTGATCTGCACATAATGCTTCTGTTAATGCATCCTAAGATTGCATTAGCTTTCTTCGTCGTCATATCACACTGCAGGCTCGTGTTTAGCTTGTGATCAACCAGAACACCTAGATCCCTTTCACATGTGCTGCTGTCCAGCCAAGTCCCTCCCATTCTATATCTGTGCCTTTGATTTTTTGTACCTAAGTGTAGGGCTTTGCACTTATCTCTATTGAAATTCATTTTATTTGTCTCAGCCCACTATTCCAGCCTATCTAGACTCTGTCTTCTTCAGAATTAGCAATCCCACCCAGCTTCATGTCATCTGCAAATCTGATAATTTCTTCCTCCAGGTCTATGTCTTTCTCTGGCTCATCTATAAAAACATTGAACAACCCTGGGCCCAGGACCGAGCCCTGCAACACTCCACTCAAGACTTCCCTCCACGTAGTCACAGAGCCATTTACAAGCATTCGCTGGGTATGATTTTTCAACCAACCATGAATCCATCCAATGGTTGCGCCATCCAGCCCACATTTAACCAGCTTATCCTCAAGAATATCATGAGAAACTCTGTCAAATGCTCTACTGAAATCTAGATACACTATGTCCACAGCATTGCCAGAGTCAATCTTTTTAGTAACTCTGTCAAAAAAGGATATAAGGTTGGTCTGGCATGACTTATTCTTGATAAACCCACTCTGGCTACTACCAATTAACTCATTCCATTCAAGGTGCTCACAGAGCGTTTAATAATCTGCTCTAGAATTTTTCCAGGTATTGATGTCAAACTGACCGGCCTGTAATTTCCTGGGTCCCAGGAAATCATCATCATCATCATCATCATCATCATCATCATCATCATCACCACCACCACCACCACCACCACCACCACCACCACCACCACCACCACCTCCTCCTCCTCCTCCTCCTCCTCCTCCTCCTCCTCCTCCTCCTCCTCCTCCTCCTCCTCCTCCTCCTCCTTCTTCTTCTTCTTCTTCTTCTTCTTCTTCTTCTTCTTCTTCTTCTTCTTCTTCTTCTTCTTCTTCTTCTTCTTCTTCTTCTTCTTCTTCTTCTTCCTTCCTCCTCCTCCTTCTTCTTCCCAGAACCAGATTGAAAGCCAGTGCAGCTTGTGAAGAAATGTGCTGTGCCTCAGGATCCACATCAAAGTGCCTTTTTACAAGTTAACCACTGGCAAGGGGGGTACGCTATGGAGGAAAGAGTCAGCTAGGAATGGGGGCAAATCATTGCCAAGGATATGCAGATGGCTCTGGCAGGAGGAAAATGTAAGATATTTGCAATGGTAGTAAAATCTTCCATGAAGACTCTGTCACAAAGTGTTCAGGAAAAACATCTTTTTTGATTTTGGGGTAGTAGTGGTGAATATACACTTTTCCTAAGCACATTCCAAATTAAGAACGGATGTATGCTTGTGTCTCCAATCAGTGCTTCTGCCATTGGGTAGGCATTTCAGCAACTGTAGACAAACAGAAAATATAAGCCCATACTTCCAGTTTCATAGTTGACTACTGGACACCTTTACACTTTCGTTCTTCAAGATCACAACATCCACAGATCTCCATCCACAGCCAAACCACCTTAGTAGGACTTAAATGTTCTGCATACCAAATTTCAACTACTTGCAGTGCTAGCTCTAAAAAAATATGAAGACACTACTTTCTCTTGTAAATCTCAGTTTTTCTTAGCTCGTAATGGGAGCTATGCACAGCATCCAGTATGAGAGCCACTTAACCTCAGCCCAAAGGGCCATGTGATGTGTAAGTGTGGCTTCTTCAATTACAAAGTCTTCAACATATACTTCAATAGAGGAGAAGCTGCTCTGAAGCTGAATTATGTGGCAGCTTCCTCTGATGAAATGGATGGGAAACGTTTGCAGACAGGTACAAGGCAATGAAGACCAGTGTGCATATGGGGTTCATGATCATCCTTTACAGAGCTTGTTCAATTAATCACCAAAGAACTTTTTTCAACTTAGGGAAGGTAAAACAAACATCAAATTCAGATTTTTTAAAATTTTCTGCAATGAAATTGGAAGCATGCTTCCACTAAGAACAACCCAACTTTAGAAGCAGACCCACCTTCATTTTTCTGCCTATCTCAAGCATTCTGGGCAAGCTTCCTCCGACATCAGGTTATTCTTTGGTGTCTGACTGAGAGAAAATGAATGATCTATTCAGACCTGATGAAGGATGCAGCAACATTTACTGACTACCAGCAGAGACAAATGAGAAGGAGGTAAGGTCAGAGCATGAAGAAGTACAACTGGCCCATTGTTGCTGAACCCAAAAGACTTTGGATCCACAGGGCACTTGAATGTTTTAATTATTTTATTTCATGATAGCTGCTTTTTCATAGTATCCTAATGGCTGGGAAAGATTAAAGGGAACAGAAGAAGGGAACAGCAAAGGATGAGATGGTTAGACAGTGTTACTGATGCAACAAACATGAAATTGAGCAAACTCCAGAGGACGGTGGAAGACAGGAGGGCCTCGCATGATGTGGTCCAGGGGGCTGCGAAAAGTCGGACTCGACTGTGTGACTGAACAACAACAAAAAACGTGCCCTGGTGCTCCATTTAGAAATTCTTGATCTATAATATGTTGTGGTAGCTTGCTGGAAGATTCTCAAATCCCCCAACTTTTGTAACTGCATACTACTGAATAAGGACAGAGATCAAAGCCCTTAATGGTGGGCAACTGGAGATGCATTAAAGCCCTCCAACAGACCACTGCACAAACTGCCACTTATAATGTCTGGTGAATCAAATTTCTCCTCTTATGATTATGAGTACTACATGCATTCTACTAGTGCCCAATAAATATGTATAGCTATTTTTCAATAGAGTCAAGGATCAGTCACCTGACATTTTTTACTCTAATTCTTTGTTGACCCATTTTCTTATTTTGTTTTAGCAAACATTCTCTTTATAAGCACATAAGACAAGATATCTTTACTTCAAGAATGTAGCCAAAGGGAGTATTATCTCTAATTTCAGTCCAGTACTGAACTTTCCCACAACACAGAGGTCATGAAGTCAGACTTATAACCATCGTAGCAGTTAATAATTTCAGATTTGTCATCTTTTCTGAAATCACTTCTATTTTGTCCACTACAAACCCATTCATGTGGCATCTCCCTTTTATAAACTGAGCACACTGGTAGAATACTGAATATTTGAATGGATAGATTGATCATTTTGGCCTCTTATACACTACAGGGAGTGCTAATAATGAAGTACTTCTTGTTCAGAACTAATTTCATATTACCCATGAGGAGGCCAACTAATACATTTTCTAACCCTTGAACGAGTAATATACTGAGTCCACATTGGAAAATTAATGATCAGTAATATTCATAAACATTCAGATTTGGCCATTATTCTGGCAACTGACTGTCTGGGTTAGAGTTCCAAAGTGCCAGGGAGAGGGAAGAGAGTGATTCAGAAGATATATAAGTAGGAGGAAAACAGAGCTATGCACAGAGCATGCTACTAGAGAGGATTGTGCTGGTAGGGTTGTCTTTCCAAAGTACTGTTGCCACTAGTCACATTGCTGGCTCCCTGACTTAAGGAGAGAGCTTTGGTTTGATTCCATATAAGCACAGGGGCTTCTCTTTACCTGCTACCCAGAATGAGGCAGATGTTTTGCTTGCTTATGACAGTTGATACATGGCAGCCATCCAAATGCAGTCTTGGCTCAGCTGTGTGCCGGAATACAACAGTGGTCTATCCACCTATGGTCGCTTCTGGATCAAGATACAGTGGCTGTCTGAATGCCTTCAGCACAGCGCCTCAGCTTGTTGTTGTGACTTACTAGCAAGCTGTTCTTTCATAGTCCTGATTCAATTGTAAGGTGTATATGCTGTGATTTTTTTGTAACCCTCATGAAAGAATTCACTCCAGATTGTTCTTATACTTTATTAAATCACTAAAGAATATATAAACATAACACACGTTTTCAGCTCATGTTTTATATTTTGTCTATTACAGTTTTACCGTGATTTCTCCTTAGTTTTTTGTATGATAGCAAATCAGCAGGCAGCAGCACTAGTGACAGGGTAGCGAAAAGAGGCAAATGTCACACCTCTGCATCAACAGCAATAGGTCATACCTGCTATGCCATCTTAATAAATCTGCACTGCAGTTAGTAAGAGAGAGAGAGAAGCGCTCTACATACAACCGCTCCATGCAGTGATTGAGCACTGGTTCTGCCACCCAACTTGGCATGATTGCTGGCTTATCTGCACAGTGCAAATTTAGGAAGGAATTGTCCACACATATGCTCCCTCTCTATAACTGGGGATGCTGCCTTTGGAACATCACTTATCATGGAGAGGGAGTGTACATGCGGATACTTCCACTGGATGTAAGTGCTGTGCTCATGAGCTAGTGATCACAATGAGATGGAGTGTAGGGCCAGCCCACATACGTCCACTCTCCTGCTCTGCATGTTCAGTCAAAGCACAGAGGTGTGGTGAGCTAGACAGGGAGAAGGATGGAGGGAGGAAGGTAAACTACCTTCAAACCATATGAAATGTGAGGTGCCACTGATGAGGACAGCTCTACAATGTCTTGACATATTTAATGTTCTCTTAAAGGCAGTGATGGAGTATGTGTGATTCGAAAGCTAACCCTTCCATTCCCATACTGTTTCCTACAGAGACCAAACCACTACATGCTATTAACCCAGGAAGGAGAAAAAAAAATGTTTCTGGTAGGATATCTCCTCTTCATGTGTGAAGAAAGCACAGATGGGGGACTATCTTTTAAATAAATAAATATTTGTAAACAGAGAAGCATGTACATGAGTATAGATGAACTCTTTATACTTCTTTACATACCTACCTACAGGGGTCTTTTTTGGGGGGAGCGCACCGGAGCGCAGCTCCGGGAGCTCAGGAGCCAAGCCCCGCCCCCAGCCGGCGTCCCGGAGAGTCTTTCAGGCAGCCGAATGTCAATTTCAGCTCCATTATATCCTATGGGCCATTGAAGTCAATGGTGAAAACATAGGGTATATTCTGGGGGTTGGAGGGGAGGGGGACATAGAGAACAATGGAGGGAATAGGGGCAACCTGTTTAGAGGCCCATAGAATTGGACCCCCTGATCCAATGTTCTTGAAACTTGGTGGGTATCTTGGGGAGAGGCTCCATCAGCTACCCTGTGAGTTTGGAGCCTCCCCTCAGACCCCCTCCCCTCCAGCCCCCAGAATATACCCTATGTTTTCACCATTGACTTCAATGGCCCATAGGATATAATGGGGCTGAATTGCCGCCGAATTTCTTTTATTCCCTCCTTTCCTTCTTTCTTTTTCCTCTTTCCCTCATTCTTCTCTTCTCTTCTCTTCTCTTCTCTTCTCTTCTCTTCTCTTCTCTTCTCTTCTCTTCTCTTCTCTTCTCTTCTCTTCTCTTCTCTTCTCTCTCTCTCTCTCTCTCTCTCTCTCTCTCTCTCTCTCTCTCTCTCTCTTTCTTTCTTTCTTTCTTTCTTTCTTTCTTTCTTTCTTTCTTTCTTTCTTTCTTTCTTTCTTTCTTTCTTTCTTTCTTTCTTTCTTTCTTTCTTTCTTTCTTTCTTTCTTTCCCACCTTCTTCTCTTCTATTTTCCCCTCCTTTCCCTGTTTCCCTCCTTCTTCCCTTCTCTCTCTTTCCTTCCTTCTTTCCTTCTCTCTACTCTCTCTCTTTCCTTCCCTCTTTCCTCCTTCTGTGGCCCAACTCTCATGAGAAGGAGTTTAAACTTTAAACCCCTTCTCTCTTAGCTCCCCCACCCAGACCAGCTGGAGAAGGGAAGGGGAGGCTTTTGAAGATGCCTCCCCACCTTTTGCTTCCCCTTCTGATATCACTTCCGGTGATGTCAGGGTGTGTGGCATATGCTAATAGCCTAATAGCTCATTAGCATACCATATGCTAATGAGCTCCTGCAGCTGTTCTTCTACGAAAAGACTCCTGCCTACCTACTTATACCATTCATTTTGTTGGAAAAGGTGATGGCCTATTATGCACGGGTGTTTTCCCTTGCTTTCAGCATGCATGTCTGTCAAGTGTTATTTTTCATTCTGCATTGATTTTCCTCCCTTCAGTGGTCAGTTTGCTTTCTGGTCACTGTTTCCCTGGGTTTTCTGAGAGTGCTTTTGTGCAGATTTTCCCCTTGTTTCACTTCCAAGCCAAAGTTAATTCAAAAGCGTACAGATTCCCTTGGATTTCCTCCCACCCTTTTGTCGCCCCTCAAAGGTCACTCCCGTCCACGTTGAGGTCATTCCACCTCCTCTGCACCTTCCACCATCCTCCCCCCTTTATCAGTGTACAAGCTCCATTGATTACTTTCCCCCTCTTTTTAATTTTTTTTTACAAGTGGCATGAGTCTAGCAATGTGTGACTATTGCTAGTCTCAGATCACTGAATAAAAAAATTAAAACAGTGTTTGTTTGTTTTTTAAAGGACCTGTGCGAGGTTTAGTTCCCTGCTGGTATTCACTTGAAAGGTGGATTGAAGAGGAGGCAAATGGCAGTGTCCTCAGTGCAAAAAAAAAAAAAAGATTTCAGTGCTGCATGCAAACAAAATAAAGGGGGAGGATCTTCAGCATAGAATTAAATTGACATGAGATGTAAAAAGAGGGAGAGATACTGGAATGAGAAGCCTAAAGCTTTGAAAACATTTTCCCCTTTAAAGCTTTAGTGAACAAAGTTGGGGGGACATTTTGGCAGTCTCTGGAAGTTTAACATTAAAATGTTGGAACAAAGTTAGAGTCCAGTGGCACCTTTAAGACCAACAAAGTCTTATTCAGGGTGTGAGCTTCCGTGTGCAGGCACACTTTGTCAGACAATGAAATGGAATTACAGAACATAGTTGTATATATAGGGGTGGCTTGTTAAATCAGCGTGCAAAATAGTAAAGATGTTTATTAACAAATCAAAAGAATGACAAGCTTGGTTTCTGGTTATCATCTGTTTGGGTTCAACATAGGTAATAAATATGTCAGAACTGGAGACTGATGTGCCCTAAATTGTGAGAATCCAGTCGTTAGACCCAATCCATCTCCTTTCTAGCATGAAGGCAAACTTTACAGTATCTTGGCTGCATACAGTATTTTTCTTGTCCCCAAAACAGAGAAATTACATTTAAATCTACCATTACAAATTACATTACATATTCAACTATATTCTTAATTGTTAAGAGTAGTAAACTCAGATTTTTAAAAAAAATAACATTTTGCTTCACTAAAACATGGAGTTAACTAACAGAATCCTTTTCTGGGCTGCAGTGTTATGTCAGAGATCAACAAAATATTGCATTGCATTACAATTATTATTATAATATACTATTTTTTTTAAAAAAAATATTAAAATATAGGGGATGTATAGTGAAAATACATATATGAGGATTGAATAAGTTAGCATATGTAATGGGATAAGAAACCAATATTGCTGTTAAGTCCTGGCAGGGTGTTTATTCTGAGTGTTGTAATTCAGCTATTGGCTGAGCCACGTGGACCTTCTGCAAACCACCAAACTTAAGAATCACTTGGGATCTATCAATTTAGAGGAAAGAGTGCAGTTGGTGGCACAGAAGAGGCTTTAAAAAACTGCCAAGATCATGACCAGTGTACAGGATCAAATTAGAGAATCACAAAGAGAAAGCCACACAATTTGCAAGGGTGGGCAGGAAATTAGCATTACTATGCAGCTGTGGTAGGGCATTGGCAAAAACACAATTTTTTCCAATTCAGTGGCACAAGACTGAAAAAAGCTCTCCAGAGCTTCTGTCAGAGGACTCCTCCCCCATGCAACCTGCAGTCCTGTGCAAAGCATGGTGGAGTTCCAGCCAACTTTGCACAGTTGCATGCACACACGTTGCCAATGATCAAAGCTTGCAATGCCAGTGTCATTGGGTTCTGTTATACATTCTGTACACTCAATATGTTTCCCTCAAATTATTAGAGTGTGTGACTCTATCTCATTTTTCACAGTGGCTGATAACACAGCAACCCCGCCCCCCCCCCCAGGGCTTGGCAATATGGAAAACAGGCCTTCACAACTGCTTGTCAGTTTCAAAAAAAGTCTTGTCAATTTCAACATCAGGTTTCCCCCCTTTGCCTGAGTTCCTTTGTTTTCCTTTTCATGCAACAACCTAACACTAAAATGCATGCACAAAAATTGAACCATGAGGATTTAAATGGAAGGTGCTTGCTGGATACTATTGTAATAGGTCAATTGTGTAATTTTTTTTTTTAAAAAAAAAACCTTTGGATGCCATCCCCCACATCTCACCAGTGACGTTCCCACCCTGATTTAGAAAAGAGTGTGTGCGTGTTTGTTTTTTAATGTAGCTGCAGAATAAATACACTGGAGGGAAAAGAATGGTGTATGGGTTGGGCACAGAAACCTACTGCTCAGAAAATCTGCAGTAAGCTATTTATAAGTAGTAGGCCAATGTCTGGTGTACAAAGAGGAAGAAAAGAATACTCTGCAGGGGGCAGCAAGAAGATAATTAGATAGGATAGCGAGGTCAGCACCTTGTGTCCTTTAAGTGTCACTCCTTGTCTGTCTCCAGATTGCTACTCTTAGGGCAACATCCTGCTTCTTCTTGGAAGTTCCACACTTAGCCTTGCCCTCTCTCTGTGCCTATCTCTGCACCATTCTTGTGGGCCATGGGAACTGGTGAGGCCACATCTTCACAGTTGTGGTCAATGCAGCCAGTGGCCGGAGGGAAGAAGGGCAGGCATGACAGAGGTGAAAGAAAGAAGCAGCCGGGGAAGTGCAAAGCAACTTGCCCACAATGGAGGCTGCCCACAGCAGCTATGTGAGAGAGCTGGACTCTTCATAAACAATTTATAAGTCAGGAGGCCTAGGTGGTAAGTTAGGGGGCCCAGCCCCAATATACCCCACTGTAGCTACGGGCCTGCTGTTAAGTCAATACTGTCTCATGGTGACCCTATGAATTAATGTCTTCCCAAACATCCTATTGTTAACAGCATTGCTCAGGTCTTGCCAACTGAGGGCCATGGCTTCCTTTATAGAGTCAATCCATCTCTTGTTGGGTCTCTTTTCCTGCTGCCTTCTACTGTTCCTAGTATTACTGGCTTTTCCAGTGACTCTTGTATTCTTATTATGTGACCAAAGTATGATAACCTAAGTATGATAAAAAAAAGATCATGGCATCCGGCCTGATCACTTCTTGGCAAATAGAAGGGGAAGTCATGGAAGCAGTGACAGACTTCATGTTCCTGGGATCCAAGATCATTGCAGACAGTGACTGCAGCCATAAAATTAAAAGATACCTGTTCCTTGGGAGGAAAGCTATGACAAACCTAGACAGCATAATAAAAAGTAGAGACATCACCTTGCCAAAAATATGTATAGTCAAAGCAATGGTATTCCCAGTAGTAATGTATGGCTGTGAGAGCTGGACTATAAGGAAGGCCAAGCGCTGAAGAATAGGTGCTTTTGAATTACAATGCTGGAGAAGACTCTTGAAAGTCCCTTGGACTGCAAGGAGATCAAATCAGCCAATCCTAAAGGAAATCAACCCTGACTGTTCCCTAGAAGGCCAAATACTGAAGCTGAAGCTCAAATACTTTGGCCACCAAATGAGAAGGGAGCACTCACTGGAGAAGACCCTGATACTGGGAAAGACTGAAGATAAAAGAAGAAGGAATGGCAAAGGATGAGATGGTTAGACAGTATTACTGATGCAACAAATATGAAATTAAGCAAACTCCAGAGGACGACGGAAGACAGGAGGGCCTGGCATGATGTGGTCCATGGAGTCACGAAGAGTCGGACTCGACTGTGTGGCTGAACAACAACAAGTACTGAACAAAAGATAATAGTAGTACTTTCGGGATATTTTGTTTGGGGCATCTTAATGGTCATGGTTCAGTAATGTATAAACAGGATTGATGAAGAGCCAGACAATGTTAGTCAGAAAAACTAATTTTAAAAGAAACTTAGACACAGTTTAGCTAAAGTTAAACACATTTTTAGTCTTAATCATTTCAATAAAACAGTGAAGCACATAATTATCTCTTTAGATCAAACTTGACCCATTGATTTATAAGTTTAAAGAAAAAAAAATCAAAGCTAACATTTCAATTTTGGGAAGAATTAATGTTATCAAAATGCCTATACTCCACCAAATTCTCTCTGTGTGTACTAATGTCCCAGTTTTAATTCAAGATAAGAAATTCCAAGAGGTATAAAATCTGTTGAACAGCTTAATTTGGAATTATAAGGAGCCAAGAATAAGATCAGCCCCTGTGCAACATTGCTGGCATAGAGGTGGTTTAGGACTAACCTAGTATTAAGGGTATCTCTGAATGAGGATTGTCCTCTGACCATATTAAGAAAACCTATGTTAAAATTCCATTACATGTGTGGATATGGTTTTTAAAAACTGAAAGGCAGGAGACTTATAGTCAAGATAAGTATAGGATTGAAGCATTGAAGAGATGGCCATGTTTTAGTCAGAAATTACCACCTTCCATTTGTTGTGATTAGAAATCTGTCTGTCTGTCTATTCATGACCCCAACAGTTTTAAACATTGGGAATCCTCTAGATATGCTTGGTACCACACTCTAATTGTGAACAATAAAGTTGTACCTTAGGGGCTGTGTTGGAAAAAGGAAGTGGAAACATTTCTGTGTTTCAATATTTATAGATATGTATAGCTAAAGTCACAATTAAGGAGGGAAATTCTAATGAGAGAATTCACAACGCTTGAAGAACTGGCCTTTCAAAGAAATGCAAGGCTTGTTTCTAATATATTATTATTTGTTCATACATTTGCTGTGTAAAAAAGAAAAAAAGTATCAAATAAAGTGGCAGAGTGATCTGTGTCAACAAGCAAATCCTGTTTCATGGAACTATTTGGTTACAAGAGGATCAACTTTATCAGGGAAACTTTCTTTAAGAGAAAACATAATTGAAATGGCAAACTATTGGTTTCTGTCACAAAATAGCTAGATTCAATTCCAGCAGCACCTTACAGGCCAACAAGATTTGGGTGGTTTGAGCTTTTGAGAGCAAAGCTCCCTTTGTCAGATAGGTTGAGTGTCTGATGAAGGGAGCTTTCACTCTCGACAGCTATTACCCTCCCAAATCTTGTCTCTAAGTTGCTGCTGGACTCCAGTCTAGCTGGTCTACTGAATACCGACATGATTACCCTCCAAAACGGTCACGAGATAAACTCACTAAAATATACAGTACTACGGCCGAGGACAGACTGGCAATTTGCCCCGGAATGGGACCCGGGCTGACAACGATTCAATACTGGAGTAAATGGAATGTTCACACAGGCACATCTGCCTGGCATCCCCCACCCGTAGCCTACCGGTGCTGTTGCGCTTCACTGCCGGATTAAAAAAACACCTGATAAAAGCCGGCACAAATCTTGAAAGCCTGCGTTCGTCGCGCGTTTCTCCGCTTCCGGGAAGTCTGAACGCGCAGCCGAAAAGCCGGGAGCAACCCGTGTTGGGCATGAGGCAGCAGCGGTGTGATTGGCTGCGCTCCGCTCCATTGCCCAATGCGGTGCTGGCGTTGCAGGGCAAAAAAAAAAAAAAAATCGGCAAAATGCGCTTATGCGCACATACACCCACAGCCGAATTAATGGGGAAACGGCGAATATAGCATGCCTTCGGCGCGGCAGTCTGAATGCTCCCACGCGCCTCCATCCCGTATCTTCCGGCAGCGGCCCCCGCTGTGTGGACGGGAAAACCCGGTATAGTTTAATCCGGGTTTTTTTTGCCGCGACTGGCTACCGGGGCAAATTGCCAGTCTGTCCTGGGCCTACAAAGCACTGCTGGTAGTTTGGCAGTGACAGTGTCACTTTCACATGTGCTGTTCGGGGCTTATGAGCCACAAAATATTCTAAAATGATTGTTGCAGGCACCTCTATTGGCATTGGTTTCAGCATAGGTTGTAGGGCAAAATTGTTATTGTTGATTTAGGTAGTCAGAATTCCATCTCATCTTTAAGAACTGGTTCTATATGCAGTCACAAATGCTCATATTGTATATGCAAGATACTGAGAGAAAAACTCCTCCACCAAATATTATGGTGGACTCTGGATAGCTGTTTGTAAGGCTAAAGAAAAGGGGATGTCCCCCCCAGTGGAATTTCAGGATTTTTGTAATGACTCCCATGCCATATGAGAAGCAGTGCACCTCAGTTTGCCTTGGGTACCGGGTGGGGGAGTTGATAGTTGAAGCAGGGCTCATTTCCTGCAGGAGCGCACTGGAGCAAAGCTCCAGCAGTAAGGAGCCTAGGGGGCGGGCACATGCAGCAAGCACCATCCCCTGCTCCCAGCAGCCCCCTACCTTTCCTGGCCCGCTGTCCGACCCAGCGGAGCACTGCCGCGAGCTGGCCCTCAAGCTGCCCCACCACTGCGTGGGCCATGGCATCCAGCCCGCCCAGGCTCTGCCCATCTTCATGCTGGCCCTGGCATGGCACCTCTGCAAGGTGGGCCCTGGCAACTCCTGCGAGCCCTGCGAGGAGCTCTGCCCTGGCCTCCTGCACCTACTCCGCCTCCTTCTGTGCCTCTGCCCTGCCACCGCCCTGGCCACCTACCTGCTCAAGGCCATGTGCATCCTCCGTGCCACCCTCCTCAACCCACGAGCAGCCGCACACTTTCCTGTGCTTGCTGGCCATCCAAAAGAGTCCAGTGGCACCTTTAAGACCAAGGTTTATTCAGGTACAAGCTCTCCCTCCTCTGTGAGGGCAGATCTGCATGCTCCCCCCCCCCAAAGCTAGCAATCCAAAACAGTCCAGTGGAGCCTGAGCGGTGGGTGTTGCCTTCTGACACACTTCTGGTGATGTCAGGGGGTGTGGCATATGCAAATAAGTTATGCTAATGAGTTCTGCTAATGAGCTCCTGCACCTCTTTTTCTACGAAATGACCCGAAATAAGTTTAAAAACCACTTTAGCTTAAAGAATTAGCTTCATTGTTAGGAGGATCCCACATGTACACAGTTTATGCCATTTAGGCTACTGATCACAACAGACACAGAATTTCACAATTAATCATAGTTTCTAATTAAATGTAATTTGCCCCACAATGACTGTGTCAATACAGCAAATTTGTGGCATCAGAAGTTTAACAAAAGTTTATATTTGAGTAAGGCGGGGACTCTGAAAATCTTTTACACAATATGGCCCTGTATATTTACATACTCTAATTATTGGATTGCTTTGCACATCTTAATTATTACATAATCACATGCCTCAAATATATAATTACATCTACTTACACTAATTGCTTAACTAAACCCATGGAATTAAGGAGGACAATTAAATTGTATATGGAATTTAGTAAATGTGAACGTCATTTATGTACTATAGATACAAATCTAAATTAAAAAGAAAATCTTAAGAATGCACATGTATACCAGCAAAACATTACAGAACCTGAAGAACTGTAAAGATAAAAATGCATAGCTTTCATCCTTTCCCTACCTTTTAAAGATGACTTTTAGCTTCCAGTCATCCTCCTTTAAGAGAGTAATGCATGATTGATCTAAAGAAAAAAATACAGAAGGAAGCAAGAGAAAATAATTAATGTTCTCATATAGTCTCTTGGTTTGATTTCCACTTTTTGACACTAGTGATTAGTTATGCTCAATCACCCAGTAGTTTGCCTCCTGTCCTGGTCATTGGTTATACTCAGAGAGCTGATTATTTGCTGAGCTGTTTGGATATGTCCACATGAATTCAGTTGTGTCCGACTGAATGATTAGACTGTTTTCTCGCATAATTAGACTGATTCCTACAATTAGATTGCTTTCTTGCAGCTTCTGCCCCCCATTGGCTTTCTCCACCTCAATAATTAAAAGGCATATAGTTAAGGGGTAAAAAAAATATCAATCTGATATTTTTGATCTGAGACTTATTACCTAGATGTCTCTGAGTAATTCTGGTGTATGTTTACCCATGAACCTATATAATCATGTGATCAGTTCTTGCAATCACTTCTATCATTACCTTTATTCACAGAGTCTCAGATTCAGCCTTGCCCATTATGCTTGCCTGACTCCCAAGAATAAGTGTGCTCATGAAATATTCCAAATGGGATTGCAAACGTTTATACATTCTCATACGTAGAAAGTGTAGTTTAGTCTAGTAAATTCTGAACACAAGATGAATGCCACTGATTGATGGCTGCACAGGTACAAAAGCAGGGCATGCACTCAAAATGTACCTGTTTTTATGATGAATGACCTGCCCATAATGATGTTGGTATATATATAATCCAAGCAGTTCGGGGAATTGTGAGCATACACCACTAGTGGCACAAATGTAAAGCCATTCAAAATGCTGCTAGTTTTTAATTAGAAGAGATCGTTAAAAGTGGAATGCTTAAATGAGAAAAAAAATAACAAGCTTTGTGAGTATGGTAAATTGGATTTTCAAATGCATTCATTGCAAATATTCAAGCATCACTTTTTACAGATGTGCATTTGTGTGAATAATTCATTGTAGATCTTAGCCAAATTTACAAATTGCATACCATTCAATGTAAACAAAAATTTCTTTAATAGTACACACATGCAGGTCAAATGTGCATCACTAAATGCTGAGCAATTCAGGTTTAGAAATGTCTAATATGCGTCATTCAGCTGTGGAATGGATTACAGACATATTATTTTTATTTCTTTTCCAGTATCTTTAGAGATTTTTTACTAAAAACATAGAATTTTTCAAAGTTGGATTCATCAGGGCCTCCTTTTCAGCGGCATCTTCCATTGGCCACTGGAGAGTACAGGAGCACCTGGTATGATATATCTTGGTTTGTGATTTTTAGTTGTTGCATATAAAGATCCAAAGATTCTGAAATGATCATTATACACTGGAACTCTCTTTAGCCAAGGATGCCACCTTATGATTGCTAAGTGGCAAAAAGCTATATACTTTCTTTGACAAATATTTATGTGTATCTCAGTATTTTAGAGAGTGCAAGCCAGGTGTCATATTTTTTCTCAAAAGCTTTAACTTTTATATCTTGATGAGCAAGGGAAAAACAGAGTTCTAATGGGATATTTCCAATTTTATGGATATGGGGAAAGCTTCTATAGAAGTAAAGCTTCATCTCTGAAGTGCAATCACCTCAGAAAACAAATGATGTACAATGTACCTGTGTCATAAAACAGTAACCCTTGTCCTCATATCATGATGGCAAATGCAATGAGGCAGAAAAACAAGGATGGTCAAATGAGTTTATTGTGTACTAAGCCTTCTAGGTTTAACATAAGTGGATTAAGGCAGTTATAATTGCTAGACAATGGAAATCTCCATCTTCAAAAAAAGAGTTTGATTTTTTTAACAGTTGGTATTTCTCCACTAATATTAATTAGAGAAAGATACCACCTGAACAAGAGACAGATCCAAGAGAGGATGGCAGGACACCCTGTCACCCTTTCTGCCACTGTGCTCTCTCAGTTTTGAGGAGCTAAATTTTTCTGTTCAAAATAAAATAAGAAATCCCATGGTGGATCAGATCAGTGGCCAACCAGTTGCACTGGAACACCAGCTAATGGGGCATAAAGGTCAAGGCTTTTCATGATTTTCCCTTCCTTGATTCCCCCCCCAATTTTGGTTTAGAAGTCTGTTTTTTCCAACCTATTCTTCCCCACTTGCCCTCCTGCCTTCTTTCTCCTATATCCATTTCCTTGGTGGTTATCATTTTTAAAACATGAGGTTTTTAATGGAATCATTTTATTTATTTGACTTAAATCCCACCCTTTCAGCCAAGCAGTCTCAGGGCAACTTACAAAACTGTATAAAACACTAAAACAAGAAGATCAATAAAATCACAACAGTATAATTCTAAATATAACAAATTATAAAGTGCTAGTACAACTAATATAATGATGGCAGACATTTGCAGCAATCACAAGTATGCTGTCAGCATAGTCTGGGTTGTGTCAGGCTGTTGGTGGTATAATAATATTGATATTGATGTTAATATTGATGTTGATGTTGGAGCCAGGGCCTTGCTCTATGTAGTGTAGCTCCCTAATCAAAGGCCTAGTGGAAGAGCTCCATCTTACAGGCCCTGCGGAACTGTAAAAGGTCCCGCAGGGCCCTGATGTCCTCCAGGAGCTCATTTATGATGTGAGCTGCTTTGGAATACTGGTTAAAAAACAGGATTACAGTTCTAAAGGATGGTTGAACACCAACACCTTGTTGACAGAAACTGCTGAAATATTCTAATAGTTTGATTAATATTCCATCATTACCTTAATTCACAGAGTCTCAGATTCAAAAGATTGTTTTAGGTGAGTTCGAAGAGCTGTACCACAGCCAGGGAAGTTAGCAACGTTTTTCCTTTGAACAACAGGCCTACTTTCCATGGCACAAGTTGCTTTTGAGAGACCTCTCAGTTTTAGCACGTTTCTTGTATGTCTTGAAAGCATAATTGAAATGTTTGACACCCAGCTGCCCTTGAGCATGCAAAACTAGTTTCACAAGTCTTTGGATCCTGGCCATTATCTTTTAGCTATCCCCTTCACTTAGAAGGAATTTCATGGAAGGTAAAGCTCAGTTTTCTCAAACCTGCAAATAGAGATACAGAAGTTTCTGTTGCTGCTATTTTTTTTTACCAGAAGCAAGTTTGCTGCAGTTGCTTCATTTTATTGGGTTATCACAGTATGCTTCTTAATTGGATATCAAACAAATGGGGAAAATAATTGCCCCAGAGAGGTCATATTTGATTTCAAATATTGGGCAATAATAGATTTCAGGCATAAGTGATAGAGGCAAGCCCTTAGAGAGCAACCGACTAGCTACACCTGATCTTGGCTGGTTATCTGGAAAGTATGAAATACAAAGCCTTGAGTTAAGAGAAGAGTTCTTGGTCTGTGTGCTTCCTGACAGATAATCACAATGCAGCCAATAAGACCTGTTCTCCTCTTAGCCATGGGATACTCCCCACTGTAGGACTTCTCCCTGGCTATTTTTACCAATTACAAACCCCAAAAATCTGCAGATTTTTTTCTCTTGCCAGGCTTAATGTTTTACCATCAGCAATTTTAACTGAAAGATTTCAGGGTATACCCCTTATTAATAGACATTGCCCCTGTTTAAATGGAATTACTGAAACGATGTCCCATGTGTTGTTAGAATGTCCTTATCATAATAATATCGGACAAAGTGTTTTATCTTCAGTCTTATCCAGCATTATGGATTTTCCTGATGCATATAAACTGTTGTTTCTGCTTAACAACACTGATGACAATATAACTGATTCAGTGGCAAAATGTTTATATGCTGCCATTTTTGTACGAAGCAATATACTGTAAACTTGGGATATTTTAATTTGTGATTCATTTTCTGTTTAGTTCCTTTATGTATCTGCTCAATGTTCTCCCTTTTATAATGCCAATAAAGGTATGATGATGATGATGACAGATAATCTTAACACCAGTCAGGTATGCAGCACCACATACCTAGATGTGGTCATGGAAAGTGCCATCAAGTCACAGCTGACTTATGGTGACTCCATAGGGTTTTCAAGGCAATTGGTGTTCAGAGGTAGTTTGTCATTGCTTGCCTCCACATCATGACTCTGGTATTTCTTGGAGGTCTTCCATCCACATACTAGCCAGGGCCAATCTTACTTTGCTTCTGAGATCTGATGAGATTGGGCTAGCCTGGGCAATCCAGGTTGGGTACACAGCTAGGTAGGTAGCTGAAATAATACTATTCCCCCCTGGTTCCAGTTCTTTTCATTGCATCAAGACCAAAGGGTAGGCAAGTTAACATGTCACTCTGTTATTCCATAAGGACATACAAAACAGCTTTCCACTACTCGTTTGAAATCTTAAGGGAATCCATTGGCGCAAAAGTGCTTGAAGTCCTTAGCCTTTCCCACATTCCTCCTCTGCTTCCACTGCCTGTTGGACATCCATAAAATGCCAGAGGAAATTATGGAGATCATTCCTTGTTTTTCTTGTGCAGCTGATATAGAGAACTTAGAAAAAGGAAGAGTTGAGGGATTTTGAAACTGGATTTTGTTTTCAAACCAAATACTTTTATTTCCATTGTACCATACTGCCAATGTAGGGGATAAAGTCGCTTCTAGATCTAAGCAAGGCTGTGAATTATAGGATGTTTTGGAGGTCATTAATTCTTAGGATTGCTGTAAATTGGAAGCAACTTGACAGCATTTCACACACACAAATACACACACAGAGTACAGGATATGGTCTCTTTTTAGTTGACCCAAAGATTTTTGATGATTAGTCAAACTAACAACATTTTTCTGATTTTTTAATCTCTTGCTAGTCTAATAAGTGTTAGCCTATGAAAATTCACTGTTTTTCTTTCTCACATTAGATCATAGACTTATTTGCAGGAAATGTTTTCCGAGCTCAGAATGATGGTTAACTAGAGGTGGACATTCAAATATTCCTGACCTGAAACAATGCCCCAAATTTCCTGTTTCATTTTGGATTAGAAATATCTGAAACAAGATAAGGCACTCCCCAAATACTTGGAAAATTAATTTTGTTTCCTGAATTTTGCAGATTGTTTCAGTTTTGGTAGGTCTTGCTGGCTGGTGGAGGAAGAGAAGAAAGCCAGCTGGATCCCAGCAGCAGCAGCCAGCTTGGCTGTGAGCTCTCCTTGATCTTGCACGTGGAAGGGGCAGGTGGAGCAGCAAGAGAAAGTAAGAATGTCTGAGGCTGGGCTGCTGACACTGCCATGGCTCTTTCAATGTCCACACTAGTCACTGGTCCAGCAGTGGCTGTAGGGAGGGCACAAGGCTGGGCCAGCCCTTTTCACCATTAGATACCATGATGGTAGGTGTGACTCACTGGAATCAAGGGGGGTTAGAATTCACCTTTGGAGGCCTGGTCTACCACTAATTGAAAACAGTAACAGTAGACCTGGACCTCCAGAGACCAAATCTACTCCCACTGATTCCAGTGGGAGGAAGACCTGGAGTCTGGACGGAGGCCAAATCTGTCAATACCTGATATTCCCAAACTTTTTTAAAAAATTACCTTAAATGAATTTTGGAAATGATATTCCAAAAATTTTGCACAAAACCAACAGTCACGCCATTTATGAAATACTGAACTGAAATTAAAATATTTTTGAAGTGTACATCCCTATAGCGAGCCTTTAGCCTTGGATCTGTCACCACCAGGTTTTACACTGTACAACTGTTCTGAGAGCCAGTTTGGTGTAGTGGTTAAGGGCGTGGACTCTAATCTGGGAGAACCGGGTTTGATTCCCCACTCTTCCACTTGCATCTGGCTGGATGATCTTGGGCAAGCCGTAGTTCTGATAAGAGCTGTTCTTAGAAAAGAGCAGCTTCTGTCAAGAGCTCTCTCAGCCCCACCTACCTCACAGGGTGTCTGTTGTGGGGAGGGGAAGGGAAAGGAGTTTGTAAGCTACTCTGAGACACCTTTGGATAGTGAAGGGTGGGGTATAAATCCAATTTCTTCTTCTTCTTCTAGCACAGAAGAAGTGAAAAAATGGGAGGGAAAATGGGTGTTTCACTCCTATCCTGTTGACTTCCCAGACCAAGACATCTCTTAGATTGGGATATGAAGATATCAGGGCAGCCATTTATGATTAAAATTCTTCCCCACTAATTGTGTCTCCTCAGAGTTAATAAACCTCAGCTTTAGTTGATTTATCTTTTTAGTAAAACCTCAGTGTTGTCAAAAGATAGAATAGGAACATTCAGGAAAGGGTTTCTACAAAGAAACAAAAATGATTTCTGTTATGGCCTCAACAAGAGGACATATGGGCTTTCAACCAGTGTTCCCTCTAAACTGAGTTAGTGTGAGCTAGCTCACAGCTTTTTAGCCTCCGGCTCACACATTTTTGTCTTAGCTCAGGAAGAATGGCTCAAGAGTAAATTAATTTATGCAGTAGCCAAACGCTTGCTCACAACTTTAATCAGTAGCTCACAAGACTCCACAGCTTAGAGGGAGCATTGCTTTCAACCTATGTCAAGACTCTTCAGAGGTCACAGCATCATCTGTTGCCAGCTTGAACTCAGTGGGAGAGCTAGTTCGACAGCAGACAATGGAATAGGTAGAACAGACCAAGAGTCATTTTAAAATACAAGTACTCTACTTGACATAAGCAGTTGTGCAATATGGCTAATTAAAATAATCTAAGAAAGGTCAAGTAATTGGCTGGGAGGCAGAGAAGTAGCTGCATGGTAAACCCCCCACCCCGTTTTCCAGGGCCCAAGAACATGCAGTACTATTCCATCTAATTATGAGGGTAGCTTAATTTCTTTACAGGTCAGAGCAGCCAGTCAATAGCAATGTAGTGATTATCAGTCTGTTTACCGAGTGCATTCTGCTTCACAGATAATTTTATTCCCATTTCCGTTTCTAATTAGTTCAGATACAAGTGCTATAGTAACTGGACAACATGTTCTTTGAGGAGATGGAACATGTGACAATTGCATAGCATTCGACTAAGCTCATTAAGGAGCTGGTTTTATAACACGCTTGAGAAAGTTTCATTGGTTATTCAGAAACATATTTCTCACCATATGAATCCATATAAAACATGTATTAAACAGTATGTTTTAAAAATGTTTTTCAGGATCAAGATTCTTGTTATGAATTTTACTCCTGGTAAGAGAATTGTGAATATTCAAACTCGGTTGTTTCAAGACGAAATTTCCAGCCTTATTCCTGGACAGCAGATCTTCTTGGGGGATCTCATTACGTGTGTACGTGCCATCAAATTGCAACTGATTTACGACAACCACAGCAGACTTTCAAGGCAAGTGAGAAGTAGAGGTGGTTTGCCATTGTCATTGCTTTCCACTGCAGAGCCTTCCTTAATGGTCTCCTATCCAAGTACCAACCCTGCTATACCATGCTACATTCCCTCCTGGGTTTGGAGGTTTATTTTTTAAATGTTAACAAAATTTACAATGTCATGATAGGCAGAGCAGAATGCTTTAAAAAAAGAATATTTGGACCTTGGTTCCAATTGTGGTACATTTAGTTCTTTGGTGCATATATGTTCTGAAGACCCACTGGCCCAAGCTAAATTGCTATGCTTTAATGATATAGAACCCACTGGCTGCAAATGGGTTAGCAGGCATTTGAGCATAAGAAGTAGGGATGGGCATGAACCAGCTCACAAACTAAAGTTCATCACAAATTCTGGCCAGTATGTGCTTTGCAAGGCTATGTTCACAAACTAAAGAGCCACCACAAACTTGCATGAATGTTAAGACAATTCATGGCAGTTCACAAAGAGCAGAAAGCAAGGGTTTAAATGCCTCTGAGGCATTTAAGCTCCAAGCCATTTAAACCCCTGCTTTCTGCTCCCCACCACTTTTGGCAGGGTGTAGAAAGCAGAGCTTAAACCCCTGCTGTCATGTTCAGGGCCAAGCCTGGTTCTGTTGCTCTACCCAGGGTTTCCAGGATACACAAATACAGTAACCAGGGCTCTTTTTGTAGCAAGAACTCCTTTGCATATTAGGCAACACACCCCTAATGTAGCCATCCTCCAAGAGCTCACAGTAGCCTCTGTAAGAAGAGCTCTGTAAGCTCTTGGAGGATTGGCTACATTAGGGGTGTGTCGCCTAATATGCAAAGGAGTTTCTGCTACAAAAGAGCCCTGAAAGTAACAATAAGCACAACAATAGGTATGGAGGCAAGGTCTACAAACCAGACAGGTCAAGGGTTTGGTTCCAGGGAGGAGGAACAGGTGCAGGATGCAGGGTCTGGGTTGTAGGAGGAAGCACAGGCTACCAGCAACAAGGTTACCAGCAACAAGGTACAAGACAACAAGTCAGGGTAGATAGAGCTCTGTTTACTAAGCAGATCAGATCCACTTCACAGAGGTGTAGCAAGGAAGGTTGCTTCCACACTAAGCCTTGCTCAGTGTGTTGCTTTTATCTGCCTTCTTTGCTGACTCACCCCCCCGAGGCCCAAGTATTGCTCCTTACATCGCATTCACCCTGTCTGTGCCTGTAGCCATCACTGCATCCTCTGATAGCTAATTCCACATTTTAATCACTTCCTGTGTAAAGACATATTTCTTTTTTTTTTTGTCTGTCCTGAATCTACTGCTCATCAGCTTCATTGGATGCTCTTGAAGTCTAATATTTTGGGAGAGGAAAAACAAGTTCTCTTTGTCAACTCTTTCCCCCCATTCATAAGTTTGTAATTCTCTATCATGCCCCCCAGTCATCTCTTTTCTAAACTAAAAAGTCTCAGACTCTTTACCTTTTCCTCATAGGGAAGGGGCTCCAACCCCCTAATCATCTTGGTTGCCCTCCTCTGTACTTTTTCCAGCTCCACAAGGTCCTTTTTGAGATATGGTGACCAGAACTGAACAAAATATTACAGATAAGGCCTCACCATAGATCTATACGGGGGCATTATAATATTGGCCACTTTATTTTTAGTTCCGTTCCTAATAATCCTGATACAGAGTTTGCCTTTTTCACTGCTGCAACACACTGGGTTGAGACTTTCATTGACCAGTCTACTGTGACCCTAAGATCTTTTCCCCTCTCACGCTCAGCAAATTCAGAGCCCATTAGCCTATACTTAAAATTGGGATTATTTTGTTCCATTGTGTATCACCTTCTGCTTACCAGCACTGAACTTCATCTGCCATGTTGTTGCCCACTCACCCAATTTGTGGAGATCCTCCTGGAGCTCTTCACAGTCTGCCTTGTTTTTCACCATCCCTAATAATTTTGTGTCATCTGCAAACTTGGCCACTACATTACTCACCCCTTGTTTTAGATAACTTATGAACAAATTAAATAGTACCAGCACCAATACCAATCCTTGTGGGACTCTACCACTTACTTTGGTGTAGTGGTTAAGTGTGCGGACTCTAATCTGGGAGAACTGGGTTTGATTCCCCACTCTTCCACTTGCAGCTGCTGGATGACCTTGGGCAAGCCACAGTTCTGGTCAGAGCTGTTCTCTCAATAGCAGTTTCTGTCAGAGCTCTCTCAGCCTCGCCTACCTCACAGGGTGTCTGTTGTGGGGAGGGGAAGGGAAAGGATTTTGTAAGCCGCTCTGAGACTCCATGTGAAGGGTGGGGTATAAATCCAATCTTCCCCTGCTCCTCTTCCTACTTCCCTCCATTGTGGGAACTGTCCATTTATTCCAACTCTTTGCTTCCTGTCATTTAACCAAGTTTTAATTCATAAGAGAACCTGTCCTCTTATCCCATGACTGATGATTTTACTCAAGAGTCTTTGGTGAGCTCCTTGTCAAAAGCCTTTTGAAAGTCCAAGTATATAATGTCTACAGGGCAACCATTATCTACATGCTTGTAGACTTTCTCAAAGAACTCTAAAAGGTTGGCGAGGCAAGACTTAATACTACAGTACAGCAGAATTGCACCCTTATAAACTCAGTTCATTCAATGAATTAACAAGGCTGTGACTGTGCTTACAACTGCATTCAAAGTCTTTTCAATAATAACTGAATCTGCTTGAAGTTTGGGGCTGTGTACAGAAGCTACTTGTTGAGCTATTTAAGAAAAAAAATATGGTTAGTGTCCAGCTGTTGTTTAGTAACCCCAAGATCCATTTCTCCTCTACAAAGCAATTTTGGAAAGAGTCAAGTCATGGGGTAAAATGTACATAGGAGGACAGTTGCTTAACAATTCCTAGATTGTCATATCTTAATGAGTGCAGAGAAGGCCCAGTCACAACTGTCAGCCTACTCCCAGTAAGCCTGCATTCCAACAAGGCTTTTGGGGCTCAAAAGATGTTTCTCTACCCAGATTACTTTGGGCCAGTGAACTACTAGCTGTGTTAAGTAAGCCTCCCTTCACCATGTTGATGACTCAAGGAATTCATCAAATGTTCCTTAGTCCACCCAACATTCCAAACCACAGAGTAAGCACAACAGGGCTTGTTTGAAGCATTTTGCCATCCCAAGCCTCACTGTTGGGGACATCTCAGAACTGGCTGGTGGTAGGGCAGGTCTGAAAGGTGATGACGGGAGTAAGCCAAGCTCAGCACCTCTTTCTGTACTATCCCTGGGAGACAGCAAACCAAACCCCAGCAACACTGCAAGATTTCCAGGGTTTTCTTGCCTTGGAAGTGGCCAGTGGCAGCCCAGGAATGTAGGAAACTCACCTCTTCTCACAGTGCTGTATGGCTGGGAGGTGCTGTCAGCATCTCAGGGGCTCACTTTTGTTATATCATGGTAAGTTGTGAATTTGGTGATGTTCCCTTATTGAACTGTTTAGTCAGGGCTTGCTTGTAGAAAAAGCCCAGCAGGAGCTCATTAACACAATAGGCCACACCCACCAGCAGAAACTCATTAGCATATTATGTCACACCCATGACAGCACAACTCATTAGCATTGTAGGCCACACCCCCATGTTACCAAAAGTATGGTCATCCAGCCACATCCACCTTTTGCTTCTTATTCTGTTTACCTTGTTTGTTGTCAAAACCCAGGGCTTTTTTTTGTAACAGGCACTCCTTTGCATGTTAGGCCACACAGCCCTAATGTAGCCAATCCTAATGAGTTTCTGCTGTTGGGTGTGGCCTATTATGCTAATGAGTTCCTGCTGGGCGTGGCCAACTCAGGAGCCAGCCAGAACTCCGTTCCTGTGCGTTCCTGCCCCAAAATAGCCGTGTTTAGTTATTTTCCCCTGGTCCTTTAGACAAAAAGCATGTGCTGTAGTTTAGTTTCACTTCCCCTTGCTGGTTGTTGGCTGTTATTTTGTGTTTCAAGCCCAGGCCTGGAAAGGCCCTGCTTTGTTTTAATAAACTTGCAATCACTCTGGCACAGTGTGCTGGTGGAATTATTACAACTTTATTCCCAGCCAGTAGTGGCACAGGTCTGGGAGCAATGCGTATTACCCCATGCTTGTGGCAGCCAGCAGAAATTTTTGTCCTGGTAGTATGTTGCCACTCGCTGATTTATACTGCCCCAAGCAGTTGCCTGGGCACAGAACAGGCTTTGAGGCACAACATTTTAGGACTCTGCCAGTTGAGGACAATGTGCCAAAAAACATTCTATGTCAGCCCCATTTGGTGACTGGCAAGTCCTGTTCTGTGGACAAGGGGTCAGTGGGTGGGAGGATTACCACCATTTTGAAGTACTGAACTGTGTGGAGATTAGGCATGCTTAGATAAACACAACTTCACCTTATTCTCTTGGATGACTGTCCCAAGATAGCTTACTTTGCCTACCCACTTCTTGTCTTCCATCATTCTAAAGGGCGGATGCTAATGCACCTGGACAAGGCAGGTTGGAGAACCAATTATCAATGGATATCTTCTAGTTAGCTCCCCTGACCTGGATGGCCTGGGCTAGCCCAATCTTGTCAGATCTCAGAAGTTAAGCAGGGTTGGCCTTGGCTAGTATTTGGATGGGTGACTTCCAAGGAATACCAGGGTTGTGACACAGAGCCAGGCAATGGCAAACCACCTCTGAAACATCTCTTGCCTCAAAAACAAATCTAGCTCACCACTTAGTGGTGCATAATGCTAAAGAGCTAGAAGTTCTGGCTGCCAGAGAATCTTAGGCTCTCCTGGCTCATTGTCATTGTCATGTGTTGAAACTTTCCTTCCTTTCTGTATGGCACCCCCCCAACAGTTACCACACTTTCAGTCAACAGAAATGGACCTCCCAGTTTTCCATCCAAATGTTTCTATGTAGGAATATTCCTTTCAATTATCCTGAGAGGTCACACCTTTGCATTGCATATGAATGTTGGTGAACAGTAACACCATGCTGGTGCATGAAGACCGGAGAGAGCTTCATGGTGATTTCACATAAGTCTGCTGAAATGCATATTACATTTATGAATCTCCTTGTTTCAGAGGGCAGCTGTATTGGCCTGCAGTAGAACAACAAGATTCGAGTCCAGTGGCACCTTACAGATCAACAGGATTTCTGAGGTATGAGATTCAAGAGTCAAAGTACCCTTTATCAGTATCTGACAAAGGGAGCCTTGACTCTTGAAAGCTCATACCCCCCAAATCTTGTTGGTCTGTAAGGCACTATTGGACTTGAATCTAGCAAGTCTTGTTGTGTTATTCCTTGTGTGGCCCACCTCCTGTTTGAGCCAGTTTGGTCTAGTGGTTAAGAGCCATGGACTCTAATCTGGAGAACCAGCTTTGATTCCCCACTTCTTCACATGCAGCCAGCTGAGTAATCTTGGGTCAGTCATAGTTCTCTCAAAGCTATTCTCTCAAGATCAATTCTCAAGAGAGCTCTCTCAGCCCCACCTACCTCACAGGGTGTCTGTTGTGAGGAGGGGAAAGGAAGGAGATTGTAAACTGCTCTGAGACTCCAAGTGAAGGATGGTGTATAAATCCAATCTCCTCCTCCTCCTCCTCCTCTTCATCCTTCATGAGATTAACTTTCAGGCTTGCAGGATACAGCAGGATTGTGCAAATATGAGTATCATTTTCTCCTATTTACTACATTAACTTCTCTGTTCCTTTTTCTGGCTGCAAAAGTAGTGAATATGTTGCATAATCTTCAGGACTGAAAGTAACACGTTTCTTAATGCTATAGGCTCTTTTGGGGGAGGTGGGAGCTACCACTTTTGGCTAGTTTATACTGACCCATATGATCTTAATTTCCCCTCTAATGATCCTGGCATTCACTTCTGTGGGTTCACTGGCCTCATCCTCTTCTTTATGTAAGTTTCTTACTACTGCATACACAAGTGATTTATCATATGAAAACTTCAGAGTAAATGTTAACCTTCCATAGGGCAGCTGGAAATTTAAAGAGATATTTCTTTTTGTGTGTGCTTATGTGCACCCATGCCTGTAAGTCACGGTGACCTCTGGCAACTCCTACTAGGGCATGGAGGACGTTCAGAGAAGTGGCTTGATAGCCTTCTGCCTCCCAGCCCTGGTACTCTTTGGAGGTCTCCCATCTAAATACTTACTAGGGACAGCCCTGCTTAGGTTCCAAGATCTGACAAGATCGAGCTTGCCTGGGCTATCTTAGTCAGGGCTAAAGAGGGTTTTCTTGAAGGACAAAGGTGAAGTGACTTTTTTAGACTTATTTAAATTGTACCACTTATAAGTAAAGAAAGTATGTCAGGGTCAGATACACAAATAAATGGACCTGGTGCCAGTTCTAATAGTTCTGGACATTCAAAAGAGGGTTTTTCTCCTAACTGGTAAAACAAATGTTCAGATTTAATAGTGACAATGACGCTGCAAAGATACAGCTTTTATATTGCCTTCTCTTTTGTTCCAGAAAAAAGAAGTGTGATGACCCCTAATGCCAATACAATGGCAACTAACTGCTCCAGGTCAACAGCAGATGCGCTATGCTCTGCTTTCTTAATGATTAGATTTATACTTTAGCGGGAACGCTGTAGCTTTGCACTGGTTGAGACCAGGTGCACCTCAAAGATATAAAGCACATGCCTTCTGGGAGGAGGTGGAGCAGGAGGAAGAGGCTGATTCTTGACTGTGTTTTTCAGTTACCCCTTGATACCCTTCCACTCAATAGATTTTTTTTTTGGCAGCATCAGAGAGAGCGAGAGAGAGAGAGAGACGTTTGTTGTTCTCTTCCAGCTGGACACCAGGGTCCTGCTGACATCCAGCTGGTAGGGAGGAGACAAACGTATCAAAAGGCAACTCATACTGAGAGAGAAGGTAGGAGCCATCAATAAGGAATCCAGAGCCAGCTGCTGTCAAAACAAGAGCTGACAAACACAATAAGAGACAAAAAGTTCTCTGAAAAAAATGTCATCAGTGTTACTTAAGCTGTTGCTGCGGAAGTTGAGAGTAAAGCAGCCATTCTTCTTCTTCTTCTTCTTCTTCTGAAAAAAATGGACAGAGTTCTAGAAATGTTTGACCTTTGTTTTCATCAGACAAGCAAAATGCTGTTTTATAAGAATAGAGCACCATCTTGTGTTGATAAGTCACTACACCTTGGCAAGGCTTGTAGATCAAGAGCTTTTTCCATGTAACCAAATCTAAATAGAAACGGATCAAGAATCTTTTCTATGCTTAGGGTACAACAGGGAAAGGGGGATCAAAGCAGAACAGGCAAAATATCAGAGGTGCCAAAATAAACCTGTATGAAATATTTAATGACAACAAAAGATCACATTGTTGTGACCACTGTCTACTGCCTGATTTCAGTGTTTGCCTGAGGCCTCTTTAGTAGTGCCAGTCTTAGACCTTGGTAACAAACTGATCCTGCCTTTCTGGCCCCAGACTTAAGTAAGCATGTCTTCCCCCCTCTTTAGTTCTTCAGAGGGTTTTTATTACCAGTCTCGCCCTGGGGTTCAGAGAACAAATATTTAGTACACAGTCAGCTGGGTGAATCAAAAGACTTAGCTCATCATAGGTCTTTGTCTAATACTTAAGTTCTCTGTTTTCATAAATGTTGTTTTCCTGAAGTCTTATTTGCTTTCTTGCACAGATCTTGGCTGCCTCTCTCACTGCAGCTGGCCTTTCTTTTTTCTGTTATCACTGCAGGAACCCCAGTTTTAGATGTGGTGTTCCCCAAATCTACCAATGTTTTGTGCATCTGGGAACATGCCTCCTTTTGACACCACGCCACACCACACCACACCAACTCTTTGCTCCTTTCTAGCTACTTTTAACCCTTTAAGGAGCGAACGGGCTCTTCTTTTGACAACCTGTAGAGGTTGCCCATCAGTTCTGGTGACTCCCATATTTACTTCTCATCACGGTGGTTCTGCTAGCATGGAGTTTCCACTTGTGAACATTTTGCCATGTCCTAGAAAAGTCTGTTTAGTGGCAAAACCATAACCATGGATAGATCAGATCTTTTAATAAAGCTATATTGCCCCATTGGCATCAACGCAGCAGTCCCTTTTCTAGGTAACATGGCAACATTCTTCAGGGTTCAACCAAACCAGATTAAAAATCATCTGGCATACTATCAACATTATGATGAAAACTTGAACAGAACAAGCGTTATGCTTGGAAAAGTCTAACAAACCACCTATTCCCGTATGAAGCTACCTGTTCAGAGACCTACTTCAGTTGCCCCCACCATCTTAGACCAGATGAGTGGCAACCAGAGGAAGGACAGTATCAGTCATGGCACCAAAACTTTGGAACTCCCTCCCCAGGGAGATTTATCTGTCTGCCTCTATTGGTGTCTTCTGCCAGTGGGTGCAGATTTTTATGGTTCAGTTATTGGCCCACCTCCCTGGTTCTGGTGCTGTTTGTACATGTGTTTTTATGGAATCTATATAATATTAGCCATGTGTGACCCCCATCTGTGGATAGCTAAATCCACAAACTGGAGCCAGATGGATGCTAAACAGATTTTTTCAGCAAACTTGGGGGACTGCTCAGGTGTGTAGAAAAATCTGAAATGTTCCAAAAAAATACATGGGGGTTAAATTCCTCGCCAAAGTAAAGTCGTATTCTCTGTGCAAGCACAGAGAACGTTCTTTCTTACCTTGAGTAGAGTGGTTGGTGGCTGCAGTGGATCCCAGTACCTGCACCAGGCTTGACATTGGCTGTGGTGGAGCCTGGGACCTGCAACAGCTGCCATGGAGCTCAAGAACTACAGTGGACCTGGCAGTGGCAAAGAAGCCAGGTGTTATGTGTTGAGCTGTGAATCAAGCCTATTCTTTTCAATGTTAAGCTTGATTCTGAATGTGGATTCTAAGCTGTCGCATTCTTATTGGTCGGTTTCTGTGAAACCAGTGTAAATAGCCAATCACTGTGTGATAATGTATCAAAGCGGGAACAGTTGTGATTGGACCTTATCACTGCATTTCTATTGGTCCTTAACTATTTCTGGGTGTGGCTTTGACAGCCGGGAGAGTTTAAAAAGGAGCTGTGCTCCACTGTTTGTGTTGTGTGTTCCTGAGTTGGTGTTTGTCCTTAATAAAGCTGAAATCACTTGTTGAGCTTACTTCGTTGTTGAGTCTCATACTTAACAATTGGCAACGAGGATGGGATACTAGAGTGGGTAGGCAGCCCCGCTGAACCGAGATCACAATGGCAGACGAGGACACACACCTGGCCGAGCCGGCTGAGGCTCCACGAGTAGAAGTGGACTCAGGTCAGCAAGGAGACTGCAGTTCACCGGCAGTCCACCAGCAAGTCTGACAGTGATGCCAACGGCGTGTGTCGGACTCGATAGACACGCCCACCGCAGACCAGGCCGAGAACTTCGACGACCCGTCCCTGTGCAGGCTGCGGCGGTAAGCACAACAGAGACCTCTGTCGGGCTAAAGAGCTCATCTGCCACTCCTGTGGGAAGCGAGGTCATCTGGCTCGAGTTTGTCGGGCTGCGAGGAAATCACCACCGTCTTCGCGGCGAGCAGACCCCAAGGTTCGGCCTCCAGATGACAGCAGAACATCCAACTGCCACCAGACTGCCACCTGCCCATCGACCGTCCTGGCGACCGGTGACAAGGCCACTCGGAAAATTCACATCACGCTTTGGCTGGACGGCGTTCTGTGTACGATGGAGGTGGACTCCGGCTCATCCATCACCATCATCTCCACTGAAACGTGGCAGCGCTTATTTCCGAGGAGGAGCCAACGTCGCCTGTCTCCAGTAACAACGCGTCTCACCGACTTCCAGGGACGACGCATTCCGTTGGCGGGACGAGCTACCTTCCTGGTGGAGTTCAAGGAACAGAAGGCTGAGCTGTCCCTCCTGGTTGCAGAGGATGAGAGGGTCAGTTTGTTGGGCCTTGATTGGTTCGAGGCTCTAGGTATTGCCATCTCTGGTATTAACAGCATTTGTGACAATAAAAGGGACTCATTGTATAGAGAGTTTCCTGAAGTCTTTGGGGAAGGGCTTGGATTGTATACTGGGCCCCCGGTTTCTTTTGATTTAGACCCTTCAGTGCGTCCCATACGGCTTAAGTACAGAAAGGTACCCCTCGCTCTCAAAGCAAAGATCGAGGCAGAGCTGGACAAGCTAGTTAATCAGGGTATCCTCGAGCCGGTGCCCTATGGTCGGTGGGAGACCCCCATAGTAACGCCCGTAAAGGCAGACGGGTCAATACGCATATACGCTGATTATAAGTGCACCGTGAACAAAGCGCTCCAGCAGCACTCCTACCCAGTGCCGGTCATCAGCCATGTGTTGGCTTCACTGGGAGGAGGAAGGATTTTTGCTCAACTTGACTTAGCCCAAGCCTATCAGCAGTTGCCCGTAGACGACACAACTGCTGATGCCCAGACCATTGTGACCCACAAAGGGGCATTTTGGGTCAAAAGATTGCAATTTGGAGTTAATGTAGCCCCGGGCATTTTCCAGGGTTTGATGGAGGGGCTCCTGCGTGGGCTACCTGGAGTGGTGCCCTATTTTGATGACGTTTTGGTGGCGGGCTCGGACGAGTGCGAACTCATGGCTCGGCTCAGAGCAGTACTAAGCCGGTTTAAAGAAGCCGGACTACGGGTCAAACGCTCCAAATGTGTGGTTGGAGCAGACAGGGTAGATTTCTTGGGATTCCTGATTGATGCAGATGGAGTCCATCCTACACCAGACAAGGAATCCGCCATCAAGAACGCGCCCCCGCCACGGTCAAAAAAGGATCTCCAGTCGTTCCTGGGGATCCTACATTTCTATCATGCCTTCCTGCCCCACAAGGCATCGGTTGCAGAACCCCTGCATGCTCTGCTCCACAAAAACACAAAGTGGGAGTGGAGAGAGTGGCAGGAACAAGCTTTCACGGCCGTGAAAGAACTCCTCTCATCAAGTGCGGTGCTGACCCACTTTGACGAGAACAAACTGCTGGTACTTGTGGCTGACGCGTCCCCTTACGGGGTGGGCGCTGTTCTCAGCCACCTAATGCCAGATGGGTCAGAAGCACCGATCGCCTTCTACTCACGATCACTCACAGCGGCGGAGAAGAACTATGCCCAGATCGACAAGGAGGGCCTCGCCTTAATCACAGGAATCAAAAAATTCCATGACTTTGTTTATGGGCGGAGGTTCCTCCTTGTAACAGATCACAAACCGCTTCTGGGCATCTTCTCCCCGGACTGGCAGACACCGAACATACTGTCCCCCAGGATGTTGAGATGGGCAGTCTTCATGTCGACGTATGACTTTGAACTAGAGCACCACCCGGGGAAAGCTATCGGGCATGCCGACACCCTGAGCCGTTGCCCTGCACCACTGGACACCAGAGAACTCGAGCCAGAGCTGGACATTCTGGCGCTTGAGGAGCTCCCGGAGGCACTGGTTACCTCCTCGGACATTGCCGCTGTGACGGCTAAGGACCCTGTGCTTGCCTGTGTCCTTAATTGGGCATGGAGGGGGTGGCCGGCAGGGAAAATGGCGCCTGAGTTCAAACCGTTCGTTTCGCGCCAGAACGAGTTATCGGTGATGAAGGGCTGTTTGCTTTGGGGGAGTCGGGTGGTGATTCCCGCCAAATGGAGGGAGGATGTTTTGGAGGCATTACATGTGGGCCACCCTGGCATGGTCCATATGAAAGCCCTCGCCAGAGGGTACGTGTGGTGGCCGAAGCTGGACGAGGACATTGAGGCCTGGGTAAGGCAGTGTATGGAGTGTCAACGGTCCCATCCAGAACCACCACAGGCTCCCATTCAGCCCTGGGAGAAAACAAGGAGGCCATGGTCCCGCCTCCATATTGATTTTGCGGGCCCATACCATGGGCAAATTTTTTTATTTGTGTTGACAGCTACTCCAAATGGTTGGAGGTGGTGCCTATGAGGTCAACAGGGTCTGGGGCAGTAATCAACGCCCTCAGGAGGTTGTTCTCAACCCACGGGCTGCCGGACTGTTTGGTCTCGGACAAAGGGCCACAGTTCGTGTCAGCCGAGTTTGAAAAGTTCCTTAAAGACAACCTCATCTGCCATGTGACTTCTGCGCCGTTCCATCCGGCCTCCAACGGTCAGGCTGAGCGGATGGTACGGACGGCGAAGGAGTCACTTGGACGCCTGACGTGTGGGGACTGGAGCCAGAAAATTGCCTCTTCCCTCCTGAGGCAACATATCACCCCATGTACAACGACGGGGAGGAGCCCAGCTGAATTGTTAATGGGCCGTAAGCTGGCTTCGTTGTTAGACCGACTGCACCCTGACCTCGACCAGTCTAAGCAGCAGTCTGTAACCCCAGAGCAGGGGAGAGTGTTCTTAGTTGGGGACAAGGTGTTTGCCCGCAATTATGCGGAAAGTCATAGGTGGCTACCAGCCGTGGTCACCAAGTTAGCAGGGTCCAGGTTGTACGTGGTCCGGCTTCCCAGCGGACGGGAGATACGCTGCCACGTAGACCAGCTCAGGGAGCGCTGGGCAGACTCAAGCGCCGAGTCGGTGCCCGAGCCTGAGCTGGTCCCCGAGCAGGAGGGGCCTCCCGCCAAGGAGGTGAGTGCTGTGGAACGGGAATCGGAGTCTGGGCAGTCCCCAACTCCAGTGCCTGAGATGCCTGTTAGTGTTCCTCCTTCCCCTGCGAGAGAAGTCGAAGGAGTCCCCGAAGTGTGTGCCGCTCCACCGCCATTGGAGCAGAGACCGCTGCGCCGGTCAAGCCGAAGCCGAGGTGCCCCCCCCCACCTGAAAGATTATATTTGGAAGGGTAATGCTCCATCTTATGGGGGAGGAATTTGTTATGTATTGAGCTGTGAATCAAGCCTATTCTTTTCAATGTTAAGCTTGATTCTGAATGTGGATTCTAAGCTGTCGCATTCTTATTGGTCGGTTTCTGTGAAACCAGTGTAAATAGCCAATCACTGTGTGATAATGTATCAAAGCGGGAACAGTTGTGATTGGACCTTATCACTGCATTTCTATTGGTCCTTAACTATTTCTGGGTGTGGCTTTGACAGCCCGGGAGAGTTTAAAAAGGAGCTGTGCTCCACTGTTTGTGTTGTGTGTTCCTGAGTTGGTGTTTGTCCTTAATAAAGCTGAAATCACTTGTTGAGCTTACTTCGTTGTTGAGTCTCATACTTAACACCAGGGAGCTGCAGCAGGCCACAGACTCATGTGTAGGTAGGATCCCAATCCCCTCAATTTCTCACCAGGCCAGCTGCAGCTCCTGGATTTTCCTGCAACTGCCAGTGGGCCCTACATGGCTCCTGATTTGCTCCACTGCCCCCAGGTCCACTGTCCTGGCTATTGGTGAAGCAGCTTGGGAGCTGCAAATATCCTGGGAGCCTCAACAGGCCCCCTGCAGCTGCAGGAGAGCCCAGGAGCTGCAGCAGGTCCCTCACTTGTTATTTTATAATTTAAATGTTGTTTTTCATTGTTGAGATGTTTTTATATGCACTGCCTTGGGGACCCTGATCAGGTGGAAAGGTGGCATAAAATGTTTTAAATAAATACAAAATATAAATGAAATTTTGAAGTAGCTATTGGGCATTTTATGCAGAAAAGTTGATGCTTGATTTAATTGAATATATGGACGGTATGTAGGTAATATTTTCCCCAGCCCTAGCAGTTACCAGTTCTTTTCTAAAAAATTGATGTTTTGGTGAAACAATGGGAGGTTCCATAGAACCATATTAATGGTGATGTTTTTCTCTAAAGCCTCATATGTCAGGGGAAGCCATCTTGGACCAGTGGAAAGCATCACATTTAGTGGAACAAGTCTATGGAATCCAACCCAATGGCTCAAAAATGGTACCTTTGTTTCAAGTGCAAATAGGTGATATGACTACTTGATTTATGACATTTTGCTTTTCTAGGTGGTCTGCATAATGTGTGATACACCAAGTAAAACCATAAGAATATGACATACTATATGTTTCAG
Source organism: Gekko gecko (assembly GCA_029375565.1). NCBI lineage: Eukaryota > Metazoa > Chordata > Lepidosauria > Squamata > Gekkonidae > Gekko > Gekko gecko. Next base: position 112,350,645 of record JAPDNY010000008.1, on the reverse strand, counting down.
AGCATTACTAGTAACTTACTAGACTATACCAGCTTTGGGATATATTAAAATTGCTTTTTGCAATTATGGATAATCTCTTCTTTCCCATAGGTATTTCTACAGTAAATATATACAGAACACTTGTTTGCAACAAGGAACAGGTATCAAGTCTATCTGTGTTGCTAAGGTCAGCTGGCAGTCTCTCCATAGACATTATGTCTTGATGGGAGAAAAGGCAATGTGTCTGCTTGATGTAAGTCCTTTGAGATACCTAGTGCCTTATGATGGTTTACAAGTTGTATACTCCTGGTATAAAACCTTTAGCTGTGCAGAGTACACTTTGCTCAAAGATTAGAATAAGATGTAATATGTACAGGAAAAGATTTAGCACAGAAAGTATAAACTTGCTCTGTAAACCTCTGTGATTTTACAAAGCCCATAAGCAACCCAGGATCTGGAATATGCCCTACATTTCAAGTTATGTTCACCAAATGAATCCACCACCAAAGAGAATGGATAACTGTGGTCTTCGGCATAAACATGACTGAGCAAAATTATCTAATAAAAGTTTTTTTTTTCTTTCTTGCCCTTGTGTACCCCAGTCCAAAATCACCTCCAAGGTTCATATGACCTCGAAGATTCATACCCTCCATATAAGTAGTTTCTAGAAATTTCTGGATGACAGGCATCTTGCTTGTCTGCTCTTGGTGCATTTGACAAGTCTGATGAGGTGTCAAACAGCTCTTCAAAGCTCTTCTTTGAAAAAAAGGAGAAGAATGAGAAGAGCAGCTGGTTTTTTGGCATGTTTACAGCAGGGGCTGTCAAGACAGACAAAATTTTATCATAAATGCCACCCAACACCTATGGAAGAATCTAACAGTTATATACGAATCTGCTACTCTTTTCATCTAGAGAATGTTTAGTGATCTGGCCTTAGTGATTCTCTGATGAAGACAGTGTGGAAAGATCTTGCTTTAGTAATAATAATAATAATAATAATAATAATAATAATAATAATAATAATAATAATAATAATAATAATAATAATAATGCAGCATATAATCAGGACCATAACCAACATTCCTAGTTTTATATAATTTTATTGTCACCACAGAAATCAATTATTTCCTTATAAACAGTCAATGCTTTCTACCTTGTCACCAAACCACAACATCTATGTGTAGTTGAATACCTATGAATTGTTAGCGGCAAAACCACATCATGCAAAAAAGAACAGGTATTGTTAAAATTTGGAAGTTTTTAATCACTTATAATAAACATAAATAATTATAAAATTACTGCTGACTCACTTGATATACAGGACTCGCTGAATAATGAAGCCAGGTGAGGTAGTGACCTCAGGAAAGGCATTATGATGAAGCCACCATCTTGCTCTTAGCCTCATGCTGGCCCTTTACCCTCACTGTAGAGCAAGGATAGCTAATGTGCCATACCTCCTTGGTCCCCAGGACTCTTGAAATATAGTATGGCAAGCCTGTAAGATTTCCAGAATTCTCACAAGATATTCCTTCCTCTTGATCAGCCATCATCATTTTGGTTGCCCTGACAACCCTGCCAATTATTATGATGTCTTAGACAGAACCGGCAAGGATCCAGAAAGCCCTATGGGGCTTGTATGGCTCGCCAAGTTATGTTTAAAGAGGATTCGAGAAGGTAATCTTTGAAATACATCACAACGGAAGGATTGTTAAATTCTCTCATAACCATAGACAGTAGAACAGTCACAACAACATGACCAATACCAAACGTTTATGAGTTCTCAAAAATTCTTTTAAACAGAACCATTTTTCAGCTTGGCCTAAAAGCAGAATTAAGGATGCAGTTTGTACTTCCAATGGGAGCCCATTCTAAAGTGCTAGAGCTATTACAGAAAACTCTCTAGATAATGCCATATACAGTGATTGTTCCTAGAAAGATTTTACTGAGAAGAATACATTGGGATATGTGGATCCCTGGTCACAAAGCAGCATCTTTAATGAAAGATGATAAACACACAGGAAGCTAATATCATTCTCTCAGAATGGATGAGAGATGAGTAAAATTAGGTACAACAAACTGCAGCATTTTGCACTAACTGAAATTTCTAGCTGTGGTCAGGCAGGCTGTTTGTTCTGGTATGGCCTCGCTTCTAATTGATCCAGGTTTTGTTTTGTTTTTTTGTAATGAAGAGTTTTGATCAGACCTCCCCCCTTAACCTGCTTCAATGCACTTTCACCCAGTGGTTGATTGATCAGATGTGGCAACCACGGAGTGGGGCAGTTGAGCAGTTTTTTTAAAAAACCATTTGTCTTTTGAGCATGCACATACATGCCTATGGGAAGCAGTGCTTCAAACTCCTGGCAGAATGGCAGCAGTTGATGGCCAGTGGTATTGCTGAAGGAGGCTGCTGGGATATGCAGTTCAGTGCAATGTTCCCTCTAAGCTGAGTTAGTGTGAGCTAGCTCATGGTTTTTTAGCCTCCGGCTCACACATCTTTGTCTTAGCTCAGGAAGGATGGCTCCAGAGAAAACTAATTCATGCAGTAGCCAAATCGTTCTCTCACAACATTAATGCCAGTAGCTCACAAAATAGAATTTTTGCTCACAAGACTTCACAGCTTAGAGGGAAAATTGGTTCAGTGCAAAGGAAATGTTTTTGAAACTGTGCTTTTGATAAATTCAATGTTTCAAATATTTCAAAGCTGGGGGTGTGGGGAGAATAGAGAAGCCTCATCCTGTGTCTTGTGTGCTGCTGGAGTTTTTATTTAAAAGCTTGGAGCAAAGCTGGAGTCATGGGCATTGTTCTCCGATTGACTTCCTCCCTCCCTCTCTGAAAAAAACTCATATTTTCAATTAACCCCTATCCCACCCCATGGCCAGAAAACACAGAAAAAAGTACACAGGTATCTTTCTTTGGAAGTTTTAAAAAAAGAAGTTTTCAGAAGCTCGAAAGAGAGAGAAAGAGAGAATGTACAAATACATTTTATAATTTTTATATGTTTAAATGAACAGTGCAATACATATGACATTATAAGAATTATATAAAATTATAAGAAAAATTTCATAGAAAAATACAGTCTTCGATTCCAAACCTTAGGAATATTCATCAGTAGGAATGTAGGCTTTGGGGTTCACGAACAGGGTTCAAGAACGACACGAGACAAGATCTGCTCAAGCTAACTCTGCCTCTCCAAGAAACAGCAGCAGCATTTTATTCCTCCTTTCCCCCTCCCTCTACTGCATATACAGAGATAGTTGCAAAGCCTAGTATGATCTACTGTGAGCTAAAATAACAGAATGTACTTTTGCTGACAAATTCTCTCATGAAGATTGCAGTTACAGAAATATAACAAGCCATTGTGTTCTTGAGATAGTAAAGCTTCCCAACCTCCCTTTTCCATCAGCCGAGTTCATAACAGACTATTGTTTACTAAAACCTTTAGGCCTGTGAAGACATTGTTAGGCCTGTGAAGACATTGATCTGTGCCACATAGGAACAAAGTCTTTTTATAGAAAGTTCATCAAATGGGAAGAGTCTGCTTAAAGAGAAGAAGATGCATTTCACACTTCAGTAGTGTATCCTAATTGGAAGAACGTCAAGTCCTGCTGAATGTCAAGTCCTGCTGAAACAGTGGCCAGCATAAAACTGTGTTTTGAAGATTTTTTCAAAGCAGGAAAAGTTCAGGATACAAGCAACGTGTTTTGCAAATTAACGGTGGCAAATTAAACATGAGAACTTTCACTGACACAGCACCCTTCCCTGGAGGCTGGTCAAGATGACAGTCTCCACTCTGCTAATGATGGAGTTGTCCTTGGCTAATGTGTACCTTTAAATTCCTTCATGGAATTTGGTACTGTGTGCTGTCACTTCCCAATAATATTTATGGATTTATGAAGCCATGATCACTAAGCCCACAACTGATCAACAGGGATGTGTCCTGATGAGATGGAACTAATGGCAAGCTCTGAACTCCTGGCTAACATTAGAACATGGGATTCCAAATCTGCTGGCAAATTTACACATTTCTCAGGTTCAAGCTTTGGTTGCCAAAGAACGTTGAATCCCATTGATGACAGGTGTCACTATCTTATACTACTAGATCAAAGAAATGCAGAAGCAAAGCCAAGCAAAAATATTTGGAAATCCCATCATGGATTATTTTTATTAGCCATGATGGATATGGTTTAGTATCATAATTAGTCACCTGATTTCTAAGTGAATGGTTTCTGGTTTTATAAGCAAAGAAGGTGTGGACCTGACCACTTTCTTGATAGGAGACCAATAGGAGCTCTATATAAAGATTGCCAAGAAAGAGGAAAGCTTTAAATCCTTTGAGAGCAGTCTGTTCATTTGTGTACACACACACACACACACACACACACACACACACACACACACACACACACACAAACATCAGTGGTTCTCTCCACCATACTTGAACTTCTGTCTCTGGAACCAAGTGCATATAGAGTTATATGACTGGCTTTGGCCTTATCCCTTACTTGGGATAAGGACCATATACCAGAACACATGAAGCTGCTTTATCCAAAGTTGAACCATTGGTTCATCTAGCTCAGCGTCTTCTACTTTCACAGACAGCACTTCCACAAATAGGGTTACCAACCTCAAAGTAGATGAGAAGTGAAGAGGTGACACTCAAACAAGAAAAGACTGTGGTTCTGTTGGTCAATGGCAAGGCTTCATGGGGACTGTCAAGTCAGCTTGTACTGGAGCAGATTAATAGTTTGGGGTTGGTGCTGGATCCTGGCTTATGGTTGGAGGCCCAGATGTCCACCATGGCACATCCACTTATTCATTTCTGCTGATACCCTGGCCTATGGCATGTCCATTTATCCATTTCTGCTGGTACACAAGCTATGTCATTCCTTGAAAAGCATGATCTGGCCGTGGTGATCCATGCTGTGATTACATCTAGGTTAGATTAATGTAATGTACCCTGTGCCAGGTTACCTTGAAATGGTCTGGAAACTTCAGTAGGTTCAAAATGTAGCAGCTGGGCTACTGTCAGGGGCTGGGTACAGGGATCATATCCCTCTGGTGCTGAAAGATCTGCACTGGGTGTTCATTTGTTTCTGGGCACAATTCAAAGTTGCTTTACATTTATAAATGTCCTAGATTCAGGGAACTACAAGAACTGTTTCCTCCTATTTGCCTTACATGCCCTGCTCTCTATGTCCTTGCCTTCAGAGGTGAGACAGGTGGCAAGCAGAGATAGGGCTTTTCCAGTGGTGGCCCCTTGTCTGTGGAATGCCCTTCTCCTTGAGGTTCATCTGGTGCTTACATTGTGTTCTGTTAGGCATCCAGCTGAAGTGTTTCTGTTCACCCAAGCATTTAATTAAGTGGTTGGTCTTTGAACACCATTTTTATTGTGTATTTTTACTCTGAAAATAGCTAAGCTGATTCTAAGATGCTCAATTAGTTGTTTTTTCTTATGTGACAGAGGTTTTTCATGATGAACTTTAACTTATAATGCCACAGGAGAGATCCCCACCCAAAATAAATAATTAAAAAAAATAAACAGGACCAGTTTTCCCAGAATTACAGCTGATCTCATGACAATGAGAAGATCAGTTCTTGTAAAGGAAATGGTGACTTTGGAGGGCAGACTAGAGCATCACGTCTCCACTGAGCTCTCTCCCCTACCCAAACTCCCCCCTCTCCAGACACCACCTCCAGAATCTGGAATTTTTCAAGCTAAAGTTGACAACGCTTTCCCTTGACTCTAAGGAAGAGAAAGCTCTTTCCCAGCATCTGCTACCAGAAACTGAAGCTGGGACTGTCTGCATGTAAAGCTTGTGCTCTATCACTCAGCTGTGATCCTACTGAAATGAGTGGAATGGTGGTGGTGGAAACTACCAGAAAATCGCAGCTTATGGTGACCCCATATAGTTTTCAAGGCAAGAGACATTCAGAGGTGGTTTGTCATTGGTTGCCTCTGCATCATGATGCTGATATTACTTAGTGGTCTCCCATCGAAATACTAACTAGGGCCAATCCTGCTTAGATTCAGAGATCTGGCAAGATCATGCTAGCCTGGGCTATCCAGGTAGGGGCAAGTGGGATTTATCTCTGAGTAAACCACACAGAGGTTCAAACTGTACATCTTTTCCAGACTCAGTGCAATCCGAAACAGAGTCACACCTTTTTAAGTCCGGTGAAGCCAATGGGTTTAGAAAAGTGTTAGTCTGTTTAGGATTGAACTGTTATTATCTTTTGTCATAAGGTATATCATTGCCCTACTTTGCACTGGTTGTACCTGTTTTTTGCACAATTCAAAGGGAAAACAAAAGGAACAATAATCTGGATATTCATTACAACACCAGGGTTTATATGCTCTCATTAAGCATTAATTGGTAGTTGATGGCTATTGCTATTTTTAACACCATTAGTTCATAGCAATATAATTAGTAACACTAAGTACAGAAACAGCATTAATAGCATTACTAATTGTAAATCTGGAGAGAGAAATGCAACGTTACTGGTTAATTTCCAGGCAGTATCTCATGATAATTGGCTACAGGACACTTGTGCTGAAGTAGAAAGGTAAATAATTTAAAATCTTTTCTTGGAGTTTGCATTACTAATATCCTCGAAAGCGCTATAGCTGTGTCATTTATTCACGAGGTTTTGCAGGATTACCCATTTCCATGTACCTTTAACTGCCTCTATAAAGCAGCTAGTCTAGATTTTCAAAGAGCATTATGAGAATAATTTCATTTGGGTATGGAAGCAAGATGATTCAAATCTAAATCCAGGCTCCTCTGACTAAAAGCAAGACGTAGTCTGGTGGCATTTTCAAGACTGGCAGGTCTGTCATGGCACGTTTTCATGAACTAATGGCTAGTTAGTCAGATGCATGAATTGTGTTCTCAGTCAGCATAGCTATGATTATCCACTGCATGTCAGTATTAGTAAAATCAGCTGCATCCAAAAGCCTTCAAGAGAAACAGAACTATTTCCCAAACAACAGCACTTTGACCTGGCCACAGTAATACATGCCTTTGTGACTTTCAGATTGGATTCTGCTAATGTATTCTGTTATTTTATGGTAAATTGTGACTTTCATGATGTTCTCTGGCTGATAGGCTTACTAACTTAATAAGTCTTGATCCAACCTAATTGGTGTCTAATTAGTTTCCACTTCAGCCCCAGTTCAAAGTGCTCATTTTGATCTGTAATACCCCAAAGAAGGATAAGGGTACCTCCGTTACCACAGCTGGAATGGCTTGGCTTTAGCTCTTGCCACCCTCACACTTCTGGCAGCCAGTCACTTAGGAGAGAACCTTCTCACTGTCAGAATTCTGGACAGGTTCATCAGTGGATGGATCACTAGATGATAGTAGTTATCCTTTTCTGTGCTTACAGGCTAGTTGCATTTTTCTAAAACTTCTCAGCTCTAAAGGTTAGATGTTGAATATGGCAGTTCTACTTTATACAGTTTCTTTGCAGCTCTTGTTATTCATTGCTGATTTCTCAATTATTTATCTGTTGTTGATTTTATTTCTCTATGTTTTACTTGTTTTTCAGATTCCAATGTTTGTATAAATGGCTGTTTTATTGTAGATATTCTGAAAGATATCCTTTCGAAAATAAATTTTAATATAGTGGAAAGTAAATTAATTTGCTTTCTTTTTAAAATGATGTCTGATACCTAGTGCTTATTTCTTTACAGTTATTAGGGAAGGGCATGAACAGGATCATTTGGAATACCGTGTACCTCATTTGGAATACTGTGTACAGTTCTGGTCACCACATCTCAAAAAGGATATTATAGCATTGGAAAAAGTGCAGAGAAGGGCAACTAGAATGATAAAAGGGTTGGAACACCTTCCCTATGAAGAAAAGTTAAAACGCTTGGGGCTCTTTAGCTTGGAGAAACGACGGCTGAAGGGTGACATGATCAAGGTTTATAAGATTATGCATGGGATTGAGCAGGTTGAGAAAGAAGTACTTTTCTCCCTTTCTCACAATACAAGAACTTGTGGGCACTCCATGAAATTGCTGAGCAGTCGGGTTAGAACAGATAAAAGGAAGTACTTCTTCACCCAAAGAGTGATTAACATATGGAATTCACTGCCACAGGAGGTGGTGGCAGCTACAAGCGTGGACAGTTTCAAGAGGGAATTAGATAAACATATGGAGCAGAAGTCCATCAGTGGCTATTAGCCACAAGGTATAGATAGGAAATCTCAGTCTGGGGCAGGTGATTCACTCTATTCTTCATGCTGGGGGGGGAGCAGTGGGAAGGCTTCTGGTGTCCTGGCCCCACTGCTGGACCATCTGATGGCACCTGGTGTTTTTGGCCGCTGTGTGACAGAGTGTTGGACTGGATGGGCCATTGGCCCGATTCAACATTGGCTTCTCTTATGTTCTTATGTTCTTATCATGAACTGAAGTTCATAACAATTTTGGCTGGTTTGTGGTTCATGAACTGAATTTCATGGCAGGTCAATTGACATGAACTTTCCACAAACTTTCAAGCAGTTTGTGGTGGTTCATGCTGGTTAATGAATGGATACATTTCCAGACAAACTGTCTCTGCTCAACTAAAATGTTTACCAAACTTCAAAGCAACAAAGCAACTTCAAAGCAATGGGGGGTGAGTGGAATTCTCCAGCCTTGGGAGCACCCATAGATTCCTTGTGTGTTTGATGTGAGTAGCTTGCACTTTTGAACCTGAGCCTGACATTTTCCTCAAAAGCACTTTCCTGGGGGCATCTTCTTTGGGGGTGCCATAACTTGGGTCCCCTAAATCCAATCTCCATATAACTTGCCAGCTCAATCACAATCCAAGCAGGGGGTGGGAATTTTTGCAAGCCCAGCAGAACCAGCACAATGTACAGAGTGCCAATGCAATCACAGAGTGCCCAGTACCAATGTGGCAAGGCCAGCTCAACAGGACTGATGTCAAGCACAGAATCGTAATCCAGGGTTGTTGTTTTTTTGCAAGCCCAGCAGAACCAGTACAATGTACTAGTGCCTGGCAGAATCCAGTGCCAATGTGGGCAATGCCAGCTCAATCACAATCCAAGCAACAGGGCATTTTTGCAAGCCCAACAGAACTAGTACAATGTATAGAGTACCCAGCAATACCAATGCCACTGGTATTGCAAGCTTAAAAGGACTGATCTCAAGGCACAGAGTCACAAATCCAAGAAAGGGGGGTGGGATTTTGCAAGCTCTGTGAAAGAAAATGGGAAGTTTTGCAAAGAAATACTGGCAAAGGAAGAAAAACCCCTCTTGAAACTGACATGACTATTTTGAAACAGACAACAGCATTTCCAAGGCTGGAGAATTCTCCCCCCACCCCCCATTGCTTTGAATTTTGGTAAACATTTTATTTGTGAAGAGACAGTCTCTTTTGAAATGTATCCATTCATGAACCTGCATGAACTTCCGTGAACTGCTTGAAAGTTTGTGGAAAGCTCATGCTGGTTGACCTGCCATGAACTTCAGTTCACGGACCACGCACCAACCAAAATTTGTCACAAACTTTGGTTTGTGAGCTGGTTCAGGCCCATCCCTATTAATTACACTGACTTTTGAGGATACATTTGAATGAACTGCTATAATTAGAGAACAATGAGTAGACTCATTTTTGTTACTTTTGTTTCTAGTAGGGATGGTCACAAACTGGCTCATAAACTAAAGTTCATGACAAATTTTGGCTTGTTCATGGTCTCTGGTTTGCACAGGTTCCATTCTATACACTTCTGAACCTCCTGAACCTATGCCTGTCATTTCCCCAGAAAGCACTTTCCTGGAGGCAACTTTGGGGGCCATAACTCGGCCCTGTAAATACAATCCTCACCAAGATAGGAGGGCAGGTATAGGAGCATCAGCCAGAGATCCTCTGTGAGTTTGGTGTCTCTAGCATGCTGGGGGGGGGTGTTGTTCTCCTGCATCACAAACCTCATGAATCAAACTAGTTCATTTGGTAGCTAAAAGTCTGTGACAGTTCATGGTTCTTGAGCTGGGTATGCCACGAACCACAAACTGCATTTTCCTGGGCCATGCCCATCACTAGTTTCTACAGTATGAAGAATATACTCCAGTTTATATAACTAAAACTACTTGGAGTCCCTGCCAATATTTAGTTATTCATTTACTTCATTTATACCCCACCTTTCACCCCAATGAAGACTCAAAGCTGCTTATATTGATCTCCTCTCCTCCCTTTATTATGAGCGAGGATTATTGTTTCAGGTCAACATTGCATGAAGAATTTTGGATATCCATGAAGTGGGTGGAGGTTGCAAGCAATCAGACTCTACCACATATGTTTTTTGGAACCAATGGTTCTTGGAACTATCTGCAGCTGTTCAGTTACCAGTTCAAGGAGTACCTTGAGGTAGCCAAACAGATGGACCCTGAAAATATTTAGAATGGTACATGAGAGTTTATGTTAAGAAAGTATACTGATTCTGGGACAAAACTATCATAACTTTTCATATTTAGTGATGAGGTCTAAATTACTTCTAACTACACCAAGAGATCTTGGGGTCACAACAGGAAATTAATTGATGCCATCATCTCAGTATGCTGCAACAGTAAAAAGAAAATTCAGTGTAAATAATTATTAGAGAAGGAATGAAAACAAAATATCAAATATAATAATATTTTTATGTTAGAAAAAATATGGTTAGAAAAGTACAGAAATTTTTGAAGAAATAAAGAGTCTTATGATGACTGTTCAATTTAAAGCCTTTATCCTTCAGAAAGGAGGAAACTGTTCTCTGAAAACAGTAGATTATGGGATCATCCAATGGAAGTGATTTGCCAGAGTTTCCTCAACTGACACAGAATTAACTTGTAGAATTCATTGCCATAAGGTATTGTGATAGACTCTATCATAGATTACTTAGGATATAGTTTTCAAGGCTAGTCACATTAATCATACCTCCATATTCAGAGGCAATATACTCTGGATTAGCAGATACAAAAACATCCGGGTAGCCAGCGCTGGAGGTGGTGTAGATGGCCTCCTATTTGTTTAGTTATGTGATTTGTATATCATCTTTCAACATACATGTTCTCAAAGCAGTTCACATAAAGAGATACAACAATTTAAATGTCAAAGGCTGAAAAAACACAATGAAAATAAAAACAGGGATACCACAAAATTTGCATAAAATTTCTTTAACAATTCAGTTTACATTGATCAACTGTTATGATCAGACTTGAGTTTCAGGGGTCCCAGTCAAAACACTCAACAATGATTCTTCATGAAGTTCAGTTTATTGAGGTTAGTACTAGACACCATGAACTCTTGTGTCAGGAGTAATGAGAAAACCCCGGGAACCCCAGTTATACCCCTTTCAAATGAACTCCCCCTGAGTCCCTTAAACCAATAAGCAAGCACTTGGGAGTGCAGGGAGACAGCAGCCTTTGCATTCTCAGAGGGGAAGCCGAGACAGGCAGAAAGCAACTTCAAGGACACTGGGCAGATAAGAGGTAGCAGAAGCACAGAGGAGAAAGCAAGAGGCAGAAGCATCCCCCCACATTCCAATCCATCGCAGCTAGCTGACAATGAATCAGTCACCAGGTCTGTTCAGTTCAACACCAAACATCTTAAATACTTGCTGAACAGGTTTGTGTTGGGTTTTATTCAAAACTGAACATGGATGAAAAACAGATTGGCAGCTAGGAGTGTGCATCCCAAATTCCCAAAACAAAAATATACACAAAAATTGCTGCTTCTGATCCTTACTATGATTTCCAGAAGAGTAAACACAAACCCAAGATTTTTAGCCTTTACAAAAAACAGCTCCTGAAAAGATTGTGTGTTTGTGTGTTTATGTGTTTGGTGTTTAATGTTAACAGCAGGAGGAGTCTTGTTTTTCTTTGATTCTCCTGATATCCTGGGCAACAGCCTTTCTCCTTTCCAACTGGATCCTTGCAAGGAATCAGGAGCTCTCCCAGCCAATCACCATTGACAACAAGCCCCAGAAAATGAGTTTTAAGGCTCACAGCTCCTGCTTGAGCTGCATGACATTTTCAGAATAATGAGAGCCCCAACCCACCAGAAACTCCTTAAATAGCAGTAGTAAAGGTACCCCTAGAACAAATGTCCAGCATGAAGACATGTGTCCCTCAGTAACAGGATGATTGATTATTCACATACAGTCACACACACATGTACTCTATTATTTTTTGGGAAAAAATCAAACTATTTTCAGACTTAAATAACAGGGCAAAGGTATTTTTTCTGCAAAGCAAGCCCTCTTGACTTTGTGAAAGGAGACAACAGGCCACAACAAGGAAATGCACAGTTTTCAGAAGGTTAAAAAAATACTGTTGGTCAGTCATGTAATAGTACATACAGAAACTGGATGCAGCCAGTTTTTTAAAAGCCGGCAACCAGAGCTCTCCTGCTGAGCTGCCACCATTTCCTACCCCCCCATAAGAAAGTGGAGAGAAATGTGCCATGGGGCATTTAATTTTTTTTTTTTTGGGGGGGGGGGATCTGTAAAACAGAACCCTTTTATCCATCCTCCTTGATGGTCTTTGAGTAGCTGGAGGACTATGTTCTGTGAAAATTTGGTGTCGTTATCTTTGAAAACAGCTGCACCAGACTCTTGCATTGATTTACTCATTGAAAACAATGGTCCCAAATTCCAGAATGTGAAAAAAAATCCATGGATTTGAATCCCAAACTGGTACTGTCCTACCAAAAATCAGGAATAAATAATAATGGTGTCCTCCCTGAATCCTAGACCTGAAATTATATCAGAATTTTTCTTGGTGTACTCCTCTGTCAGCAGCCATTAACATCACTAAAGACTACACAATGATAGGATTGTTTTCCCACCCAACTTTTTAAAAAATACTTATTTATATGATTTATGACTCATTTAATGGTATTCAAACAAGCGCTTGCTGAGCAGAGCAGTAATGCAGCAAGGATGGGAGGAACCAGAATTCAACTGGGTCATGTAAGATAAAAGGGTGCTTTCACACACGCACTACATAACACACTTTCAATCCACTTTCATTGCATTTTTCAACTGGGTTTTACTGTGTAAAACGGCAAAATCCACTTGCAAATGGTTGCTAAAGTGGATTGAAATTGCATGTGTGAAAGCACCCAAACTGATTGTGCTGTACTGTATTGTTAGGAAGAAATAGGGCAAAGCTGTCATGGTGGTGGTGGGGTGGGAGAACATGTGAGGAGACTTGCCCTCCCCTCCCCCTCCCCCTGCTATACATGGTACTTGGCATCATCCAAGCTCTGCCTCTTTTAACGATCTATCTGCTGCTTGAGGTGTAGGTATGGCTTTCTTGCCAGAAATAGAGGTTGGTCAAGGCAGGCTTACCTCTGTTCCTTCCTTTGTTTCTGGTCCTGGCTTGAGCACTTGTGACAGGGTGTCCACTGTCCAGATGTTTTAAAGCTTCCTGTCCCACTGTCCCAGTTGGGTAAGTTTCCCTTCACCCTATAATGAGCTTGAGAGTGCCCCCACATGGATCCTTTTTCTCCAATCAACTTAAGGCACACATCTCAAACCTTTATGGCTCAGTTTAGGTCATCTAAATAGCCATCTATCTTGTCCCTTTCTGACGTTTAGGTGAATGGTTATCTCCACGCAGGAAGCTCATTTCCACTTAGCTGGCCTTTTAAACAGATTATAGCCCCACGCCCTGACAGACTGGGATCTCCAGGGTATAATTCAAGGTGTCTTGCAGCTTTGTGTTGAAACAGAAGCAACCTGCTGAACAGGTGAACAAACAAATGAACAATCTGGCAAAAAGGTTTCCTCTTTGGTGTACAAACCACTAAATGCTGGTGCATTCCTTAATAATAGCAGTGTTATTAACAGCATTGTTTAAAAATGGGTTTCAGCATGACAGAGGGATGTTTCCCCTCCTTCTGATAGCATCAGAGGTGGCAAGCAGGTCTCTTTTTCATCTTCTTTTCCACATATCTGAGAATTGTCAAGTTTGTCTTACAGTTTCCTTGGAATGATAGAAAAACAGATGACAGTTATGAGTTCAGCAGCTTAAAATGCAAATTGCTTTCTGCAGTTGCCATTTAAAAAAAATGCTTTGAAACTGGCATTATTACACCATTGATGCCATTTTTAGTTCTGCAGATAGAAATGTGATGTCTAGTGAGGGGTTTAGGAGGCAAGGTTTTTCCTGGTGGCACAAGAAAATTTTGGAAAGAGTAGAAAATTCAGTAGCAATTCTGAGGCAGCTGCCATAATATCCTCTCCTTTCAATGTATTGCTTAGCAAATTTCTGCTTGAGGTCATATAAGGACTGCTGGGGAATACTGCATCAAGGCCAAAGTGCATTTCCAGGTTGCTTAGATTTGCTGAAGCTGCATCTATACAAAGAATAAAAACGTGCCTATAAAACTATGCAGGCATCTGAGATGAGTTATATGCAGGGGTCATTTCCTACCAGAGCGCACTGGAGCAGTGCTTTGGCAGGAGGGAGCCCCACCCCCACCTTCTCTGGCCCAGCTGCCTAAGCAGACAGCCTGGGGAAGGCCTTCCAAGCAGCAGGGAGCCATTTAAATTCCTCCCCGTGCCTCCCCCTGCTCGCCCACTGAAGTAGGTGGGCAGGGAAGGCCTGTTGAGCCGCTCAACCTTCCCTGGCCTACCAACCTAAATGGATGGAGCAGGGAAGCATTTACATTTAAAAAAATCTATACTGAAAGTTGAAGTGACATCCCTGGGGTTCCCCTCTGTTATGATCTGTGTAGGCCTGGGAGACAAGCCTAGAGGCCTAGGCCTCTAGAGACCTGTGTCGGAATGGAAAGCAGACAGCCTACAATCCCCATAATGCTTAGCGACTGTTGTAACCAATTGGAGTTCAGGGACTGTGTGAGGAGATGTAACTTAAACTTTCTGAACTGTGAATCTGTGTTCTTTTGCTCTTCTGCGGTCTTCCCTCTCACAGAGATAAACTGAGGGGACAGTCTGGTCTGAGGATAAAGTTCTCTCACTTGGGACAGAGTGAGTACAGGCAGGAGGCCTGGTATAAGAAGGATGTGGGCCTTGAAATAGTAACTAGTTAAGTGAAATAGGTAGTCGCATTAGTGTTTTTTATTTTGCCTTTAAACACTGTTATATATTTTACAGCACCTTGGCTTGTTTTCCTTGCCCCAGTACTGTATTAAGAAACCAATTGTTTTATTGTTCTCTGCCTGGTCATCATGCCTATAGTTCTTGGCTTAAAAGGGGGCATTTTGGTTGGGCTTGGGAGGGTACTCTGGGCCTTCCCAAGGGGACCCTATGTCCAGAGTGGTGGCAGCTGAAGGTGGCAACCCACTGGGGTCATGACACCCTCACAATCCTGACACCTCAAGGGAAGGTGGGAAGGCAAACAAGATGGATGCCTAGCTTCCTCAACCTTGCTAAATCTGCCCTAAAACATATCCAAGGCCAATACCATCCACTTCCTTCTCGGTTAAAGAGCAGTTGGAAGTAACATGAGGGAATAATCTAATTGGGGCACCAAGTTTCCACACTGCCAGCTTTCAGTCTCTAAGCACCCTGTTGCATAGGAAGCACCACCCCATGGTATTGAGTGACCTAGGAGGCCACAACCCTTCCATTCCTGTACCTCTGATGTACTGGACACAGGAAGACAGCAGCCAGGGTCCTCCCTCCATTTTGGATTAAATGTATATGATTAGCTTTACACACAGGGGAAATAAAATGCCATCTGAACCCCAGAGACCCTCAAGGCACCATAGACCTGTCTTGGATGCCTAGTAAATGATTTAACTCCAGTCAGCCCATGCCTATGAATGCTGCACCCCACCCTCTACAGATTTAAACTAATCAGTTCCACCCCCAAATGATAACAGGTATCCATATGATTTAGCTCAATCAAGTGCCCCACAGCCAAGAAGCTGTTTAGCAGTCCTGGAAGTCAGACCTTAAAAATGAGATTTTACCCGCCCCAGGTTTAGGCACCAAGGGTTCACAAGATCAATAATATAAAAAGGAGCCCCATGCCCAGCAACTCAGATTTGGGCACCCTTGGGAACCTAGAGCAGATACTCTCTCTACAAATGACCATCTGTCACCCATGGTCTTCAAAGACTCTCAGGCCATGTGACATCCCCTTCTTATCAGACAGGTAAATATATATTTTGTCCCCCCCACCCCCAGGGGGTGTCTTTACACAGGCCTCCTCTACTGGACCAGCTGCTTAGTTTTGAATTTGATCTCTCAGCTGCTCTTTTATGTTGTCCTTTTTACTCTAATTAAAAGTGTATGATTAAATGTCCTTTGCCCCCTTCCATTTCTGGAACATATGGTATCAAGCTTGCCCATGTATACACTGGTGTAAAGCTCCCAAAGGCTGTGAGTCTGCAAGTGCGCATAGTAAAGCTGCACCCATGCAATGGCAGCCATTCATGTAACAACCCACTCCCCATAGTAACATGAAAGATTAGGTAGAATCCCCTACTTAATAGAGCACAGGATTTATTTGAAAAAGTTTGGTTTATAAAGAAAATACAAAGAACAGAATTGCAGTCTAGAAAATAAAGCAAAATGATGGTTCTAGCATCTTATACTTGCATTACATAATACACCAGCTAGCAAAAAGGGGGCAGTTGGAAGGATTCACAAATTACAGACTCATCTTCCTGGCCAGAGAATCCACAGAGTATTCCTTATGCTAACTTGGCTCTGTATAGGCAAAAGATTTGACTGAACTTGCTTTAGGATGCAGGGAAGGAGAAGTCAGGCTTATTCTAGGAATGTGCATACAATATATACAGATGTATCTTGCCTAGGGCCAGCATACTCTGAGGTGGGGCAGCTGCAAGGGCCCAGGGCTTCTGGCAGGGCCCTCCATCCACTCACCACCAGTGTTCCATCTATACGGAGTTAGTCTGAGCAAGCTCAAGTTTTTTAGCCTCCAGCTCACACATTTTTGTTTTAGCTCAGGAAGGATGGCTCCGGAGCAAACTAATTCATGCAGTAGCCAAATTGCTCGCTCACAATTTTAATGCCAGTAGCTCACAATGTAGAATTTTTCCCACAAGACTCCACAGCTTAGCGGGAAGTTATGAGTGAAGGGAGCTGGTAGTGGGCAGAGGGGGGGAGGGTGCCCCCTAAACTTTTCTCTTTAGTTCTTGGCCTTTAGAAAATGAAGACAGGGTGGCCTATTCAAGGAAGAGTGACAAAATTTATATGTAATTTATAGATTGGACAGTTTATATTCCTAACTCCCTGTTGACTCAATACAGCAGTGGTAGGAAGATAGTTCTCCTAAGAACTGTGACACAAGTGAGACTTCAATGCCTGGGAAGGAAAAATAAGACTTCAGCATTCAAATGTACTGTGAGGATCGCTGCATTGATTGGAAGGAGAAATCCGTGTGGCTTCACAGCCTTCTCCTTGCCAGCAGATGTCTCTATAAGGCAATAATTCCTGAGTGAGAAAAACATGGGTTTCCTAAACTGGAATCTGACATTCTTTGAAAAAAAGGGGGAGAACAAGTTTGAACCGCTGCCATTTAGAAATAAATGTTCTATAGCCATTTTAAACTGTTCTTTAGGTACTTGCTCTCTTTTTTCCCTTGTATTCTGGTTACACAACATGCTACATCTTTGCAAACCACAAGATGATGATGAGAGAATATTTTAATGTCATTGTAGGATGCAATGACATAGTGTTTCACAGCTAGATACTATCATGTGCTTGGGAATTTCTTGCTATTTTAGGTGTACTTTTGGGATAGAAATTAGTAATAGAGATTTACTGGTGCAGCCATGTATATTACAATTCTCAATAGCTAAAATTAATGATCACTTCCCAGTACTGCCCCCATCTCCCATTTCTTGCCACATGTCATCAATTACCCAAAGTACTGATACTGACATTTTGAACTGAGTATTCCCTTTGTCATCCCTAAACAATCAGTGCTCTCATTTGTTCACATTTCTGGCTTAGCAATTAAATAGAGATCAACTGGTTCAACTGCGCTTCCTCAGATATATGTTCCTCATATTTTTTGGTGTCCCACTGAAAGTGATGCTCTTCAAACATCTCTTCTTTTAAACAGCTGCTGAACTCCAAGTCCAAAATGGAGACCCAGCTGCAAATTCTGTCACACACTGAGGAGCATCAGGAGGAAATATAGTTTGGCCTTCCCTCCCTAAAATGCACAAATGGAAAGTGGTGGGAAGGGCAGTGTGTCTATAAAGGAGAAAATGCTGAAGTTCTTCAACTCTGGTTTGGTTCATCTAGAAACCATGTAGCCAATGGTTTTATTACTAAGATATTTCTGGGTTTTCATCCTTGAATCTTGACTTCAGTGTAATATCTGCAAACTTAGTTTGCTGTAACTGTTGAAATAGTGGCAACTTTTTTGTATCTGGCTTCTAAAAAGCAATGTTAACTGTATTGAGTACTCCTTATGTTTTGTATAATTCTTAGTGCATAATGCCAATAAAGGTTGTTCTATTGCTGGCTTAGTAACAGCTAGGAGTTTTCAGGATATATTATAACCTGTGATTCCTGACTGCACATCCACAGGGTTTTTTTTTTCTTTGCAAACTTTTAGAATTATAATGTGGGCAAAGATCATATTGGCTCTGCATTGGCTATTTTTTAAAAAATCCACTTTAATATTGTGTTGACCATTTTGATTCTGGTCTTAGTGGTGGCCAACATTCTTACAATAAATGATGATGTTTGGCCAACCCGTACACGTTGATATTGTCATTCATATTATTTAAAAATTCTCCCAGACACCATGAAGAGTTTTATTTTGAGACTGGCTAGTGGAATTTTGATCAAACTCAATCCATCCTTAGTTATACCAGGGAGTGGATGGATATCTGTTTTGGAAGAGTTAGTGATGAACAAAAGGGCATATGCAAATTTAAATGCTGATATATGCAATTCAAGTCCTCATTTACAGTACAGCCCTAAGCAAAGTTAAACTCTTCTAAGCCCATTGTCCTTCATGGTCCCAGAAGGCAATAACTCTGCTTTTCAGTGCATTGGCAGGATTCATTAATTCTAAATGGCATCTTCTTTTGGAGTCAGGGCATCAAGCAAGAACCCTGGTACATGAAGAGCTCATTCTCAGGCAGGCCATTTGTATATGCCTTAATGGAGTAAGAACTGAAGTGTGAGTAGCTTAGGAAAATGAAAATGGCTAGCAATGAATAGGTAGGTCTGGGGATTTGGCAGCAGCTCGTGAATATTCTAAAACTGTTATTTATACTGAATGAGTTTAGGGGACCATAAACAGGGATGATCCTATTTATCTTAACATCAGTTCTGTAAGGGTGGGTTTGCCTAAATGATGGGCATTAACCCCGGATCACTGAATGAACTTCACAACTGAAAAGGAATTTGATCTCAGGTCTCCACAAATGCAAGGCCAACACAAACTACAGCTCCTGAAGTTTACTGAGTTTTAAATCTGCTGCCGTAACATCATCTAACTAGTGTATACCAACTGCAGTCTCCTTTGATAAAAATGTGCCTTGACTAGTATATCAAAGATTCTCTCTATGCACAACTATGAAAGCTTCAGAAATTTGAAAGAAAATCCCTTAAGGAAGTCTGGTTTTGAGGTGGAAAACAAGCACTTATTCAGAAACAACAGGAGCTTATGTTGCCTTCCAAAGAATAAGAACTGATCCATTATAACTTGAACGTTGAACCTAAACATCCTAGACAAATAATAATAATAATAATCAGACAGTATTTATTGCCACCTAGTGTTCTTCTGAATTTATGACATCTAGCATAAAGTTCGGGATCACAGTTCAGTTTTCTCACCTATTTGGTTGAAATGAATGCATTCAGTTATGCAGATGTTTCATTCTAACTTAAGAAAAATCCCTTTGTACAATTAATGAAAAAAAGGGACCATGAAATCAATAAGCTCTTCTGGAATTTATGAATTGTGATCAGTTAAAAATGTTAACATTTGCTTATTTAAAACATATATATCCTGCCTATCTCTTCAGGCTCAAAGGAGCTAACAACACAACTTTAGGTTGCAAAGACACAAGACATAACACAAGACACAAGATTAAAAATCCACAGGTTTTAGATTGAGAAGCACACAGAATTTTTTAAAATGCCCATAATTAAAACCACACAGAATTAAAACAACAACACAGAATTTAAATACACACACACACAGAAAATCTGCCAAAACAGTTTGCCTTCCATCCAACTCTCTCTGAAATGAACTTGTTTTACATAAACTTGTTTTAAATGTGGTGGCTCTCCTTCATCTTTGTTTTGCTCTGTAACTAGCTGGTAATAAATGCTATCCTGTTAACTTCTCAACAGAAATTGTTCTCTCTCATTCCCTGGCTGTTCTGAAGGTCAACCACTTTGGTAGACTGTCCCAAAAGACTGTACGCACTATGGAGAAAGGCCACAACCTGGCTGTTGCTATACGAACACTCCTAAAAGAGGGCACTATATTAATGTATAAGAAACACAGTTTATAATATTTTGCAGTCTACTGTATGCATGTTATTAAAATATAGTCATGAACTATGATTACATTGTTATATCTGAAACCCAAGATTGGTTGGTTATTTAAAAACAGGACATGAAACCTCTCCATAGAACAATGTTTGAGTCCAGTGGCACTTTTAAGACCACCAAAGTTTAATTTTGGGTATAAGCTTGAATTACAGGTGCCACTGCACTCAAACGTTGTTCTATTGCTTCAGACCAACATGGCTACCCACCTGAATCTAACCTTTCCATACTCCTTTTAATCAATAGTACACTGACCTTCCTATACTTTATCTCTCATATTCTTCCTGTATTTTGGCCCCTCTGTTTTCTCAGTCTGCAGTCCCCTGGCTCCTAGTTTTCTCCATCTTTCCATATACTGATCCACCAGTTCCTAGGCCCTTTGTGTAAAAACACACAATTACCTTCAAGGGTGCCTCTCAAAAAAAAAAAAAAAAAAAAGCGCCAGGCCAAGGATGTAGCAGGGACTGGTCCACAGAAGGAAGTGAGAGTGGACAGCTCCTGTATTTAGCTGGTAATAAAAGCTACTCAGAGGGGGAAAGGGTGCAACAGATACCACTTTCTAGAGATTCTCATAACAGAAAAGAAGATTATAGGGGCAGATGACATGCAATATGAACACCTAGAGGCAAACACAGATCAGGCCAGCCAGCATGCTTAAAAGGAGCTCCAGAAATGAATTTGCAAGAGTCAAATAAATTCCAGAAGGCAGCAGAAAGCCTCCCTACCTTCACTCTTGGTTGTGTGTGGACCCCTTTGATCTCATCAGATTTTTTTTACTCTCAGCCAACCAATTATTTACCTCTTTCATAACATCCAAGCTGATCATCAATATTCTGTACAGTAACTCTTCCTGTATGTTTTAATTTGTTAGCCACCTTGGTGGCCCTTAAGAGAGCAGAAAGGTGGAATACAAATTTTGTAAAATAAAATTAAACATAGTATTTCAGAAACAAAACAAAAACAAACCCTTTTCCATGGTGAGATTATACATACACAAGGTCCATGTTAGAAGGAATGGTGCTGAGCCCTAAAAGGTATATGAAAATGAAGTTGCAGAATCAGAGCAACATGGAAGATTTTGTAGGCATAGAACTCAAGGGAGATGGAATTATGTGGTACTACTTATATTAATAGCTTCTTCTTTTGTTACATGGATGAATATAGGAATGAATGTACCTAAAATTAGGTTCACAGGAGTCAGTTAAGATAAGATAATACATTTATAAGGGATGAGCCCTGATGGGACAAACACCCTTTGATGGTGCACCTTAGAAGTAGATGAAAATGTGTTTGTTTGTGTGTGTGTGTGTGTGGGGTAAGCATGACCTTATAAATAGGAAACAGAGAGTGAGTATAAATGGGAAACTTTCTCAGTAGAGGGTGGTAAGCAATGGGGTACCACAGGGATCAGTACTCAGTCTGATGCTTATTAACTTGTTTATTAACAATTTGGAACTGGGAGTAAGCAGTGAAGTGGCTAAATTTGCAGATGACACAAAGTGGTGGTGAAAACCAGGGAGGATTGTGAGGCACTCCAAAGGGATCTGTCGAGGATGGGTGAGTGGGTGTCAACGTGGCAAAGATCCTAAATATAAATACACATTGATGGGGTCTGAACTGGCAGAGACTGACCAAGAGGGAGATTTTGGAGTCGTTGTAGATAACTCAGTGAAAATGTCTGGACAGTGTGTAACTGCAATAAAGAAGGCCAACACTATGCTGGGGATTATTATGAAGGGAATTGAAAACAAATCAGCCAGTATCATAATGCCGCTGTATAAATCATTGGTGCAACCTCATTTGGAATACTGTGTACAGTTCTGGTCACCACATCTCAAAAAGGATATTAAAGCATTGGAAAAAGTGCAGAGAAGGGCAACTAGAATGATAAAAGGGTTGGAACACCTTCCCAATGGAGAATGGTTAAAACTCTTGGGGCTCTTTAGCTTGGAGAAACGACGGTTGAGGGGTGACATGATCGAGGTTTATAAGATTATGCATGGGATTGAGCAGGTTGAGAAAGAAGTACTTTTCTCCCTTTCTCACAATACAAGAACTCATGGGCACTCCATGAAATTGCTGAGCAGTCCAGTTAGAACAGATAAAAGGAAGTACTTCTTCACCCAAAGAGTGATTAACACATGGAATTAACTGCCACAGGAGGTGGTGGCAGCTACAAGCATGGACAGTTTCAAGAGGGAATTAGATAAACATATGGAGCAGAAATCCATCAGTGGCTATTAGCCAGAAGGTATAGACAGGAACCCTCAGTCTGGGGCAGGTGATTCACTCTATTCTTGGTGCTGGAGGGGGCAGCAGTGGGAGGGCTTCTGGTGTCCTGGCCCCACTGCTGGACCTCCTGATGGCACCTGGTATTTTTGGTCACTGTGTGACAGAGTGTTGGACTAGATGGGCCATTGGCCTGATTCAACATTGGCTTCTCTTATGTTCTTATGACCACTTCTGAGGCAATTAGGCTGAGGCCTCTGCCTTGCCAGTGCTTGATGGTTGCTTCAGAAATTGGCTGGAATCAGTGAAGGAAGACGAAAGCCTGAGGAAAAATGGTACTAAAGCAGCAGCAGCAGCAGAAAGACCTGCCAGTCAGTGTGAAAAGCAATAAGAAAGATATGCTGTTAAGGCATTTTAGGGGGAACATTTCATTTTGAGGGTAAAAAGTCAGCACTGGCCTAAAATTAATTCCCAGTCTGCTGTGCAAAAATCCAGCCTCAGGAACATCACCCTGTGTAGCTCTCAAACAAATAGGGAAAGTGTGTGTCTGTGTGTCTGTGTGAACGCTGGATCAGTGCAATCATGTTTTAATGATCTGGGGAGGAAAACTGGGGCAGACAGAGATCCCTTACAATTTTGTGCCCCCTGCCTTTCTAATGAGGCTTAGAACATGTGCTAGTGTGCAAAGCTGGATCTGGAGTACTCACCCCATGAGCTCTCTGTGTGAAATATCCAGCTGAAATCTTGAGCAGCTGTTCTGCAGGTGGTAAAGTATAACAAAAATCTTTGTGTCTTTCCCCTTTAAAGCTGCAGTTTCTGCCCTCTCTAAGATGAAAAAACAAGTTTTTTTGAATTTCCCAGGTGATATGTCATGTCAGAGAGTATTAATCGTGGTAGCCTAAAGCAGGTAAATGCAATTACTTGTTTGCTACTGTAGGGGAAATAGTCAGGTCCAGGATGTTCAAGCAACGTTAGCAGTTGCCCCATGAAGCTCACCCTTCAGAAGTTTGTAAGGCTTGATTTGGAGGATGGAGATCAATGTTCATGACTAGGTTGATGGATAATAATAGATGGATACATACTATGATAGTGCTTTTCATTGTAGATGTCACAGTGTTCTCAGCCCACAGGCCTTATATAGAGTAGAGATGAGTGAATATGCCCTATTTCATTACGTTTTACATTTGTCTGTATTGTTATGCATGCTCCACTTCTCCAAGCAGGAAGACATTCCAGGGGCTAGCATTTACTCTTGTTGGTGCAGAGCGCTGGAAACTTACAGTGTTTATACACACACATACACATAAAGAGCACAGGTGGAGGCAAACAAACATTCTTACAGGGCAGCATATCTGCTACCCCACAACAGATCTCTAGAGGAAGAGAAATCCTGTACCACTGATGTGCTTCAGGCAATTAAGTGAAGTCTGTCTGCTCCTTTAAAAATAAATATATATGTATATATTTACCAAGCACAAGTCAATACATATAAGTTCCATACAATAACAAACTATGTGCTAGCCCTTCTGAGTACAATTAAACCATCAAAACATTCACCTTCAACAAAGGAAAAAAAGATGGGAAGCCAAGAAAGAACTAGAGAAGGATCATATCTTTGTAAATTGGATTGTTTGGAATATCCTGTTTAGAAAGAAATTGCATTAGTGGAAAGCAGGGCTCTTTTTGTAGAAAAAGCCCAGCAGGAACTCATTAGCATAATAAGTCACATCCAACAGCTGAAACTGATTAGCATAATAGGCCACACCCCTGACAGCACAGCTCATTAGCATATTAGGCCAATGTTCTCTCTGAGATGCACATGGCAAAAGGAAATTTTAAAAGGATTCTGATCTGAATGTCCCCCCCCATTTTGTTCATGCAGATCCACTTATTGTTTAAAAACAGACACCCTGTGGGGTAGGTGGGGCTGAGAGAGCTCTTTTGAGGACTGCTCTTGAGAGGACAGCTCTGAAAGAACTCGTGTTTGACCCAAGGTCACACCACCAGCTGCAAGTAGAGGAATGGGGAACCAAACCTGGTTCTCCCAGATTAGAGTCCATGCTCCTAACCACTACACCAAACTGTAACTCAAAACCTTTAGAAGCAAGTATAAGAAACATAGGACACCGTCTTCGCCACATCAGAGCCTTTAAGCAGATCTTTTCCAAGACAGTTCTTCAAAGCCTAATTACATGAACTAAGCAGCAAGCAAGATACACTGTTTTGAAAAGTATTTCCCTCATAAATACTCAGAGATCCTGTGGTCTCGCAGCAGTGACATTCACAAGCAATGGACAACCCAGGAGACTAAAGATGCATCAGAGTCCTCAACATGATGCTTAAGCAATGGGGAGGGGAGAGAGAATGAGAACGCACTTATGTAAACCAAAAACACTGGGACACACTTCAGCACAGAGGAGGAAGAGCTTGTAGCTGAATAAAACTTGGTCTTAAATGTGAAACTGGACTGTTTTGAATTGCTAGCAATGGGTGGGGGGGACAAGCAGATCTGTCCCTCACAGAGGAGGGAGAGCCTGCAGCTGAATAAAACTTGGTCTTAAAGGTGATACTGGACTTTTTTGAATTGCTAGCTATGGGAGGGGGGGGAATGCAGAGATCTGCGAAAGAAAGAAAGAGGGAAAGAAAGAGAAAGAGAATGAAGGAATGAAGGAAAGAAAGAGAGAAGGAAAGAAGGCAAGAAAGAGAGAGAGAGAGAAAAAGAAAAAAGGAAAAGAGAGAAAGAAAGAGAGAAGGAAAGGAGGGAAAGAAAGAGGACAAAGAGATGGGGGGAGGGAAGGAGGCTCTCCCACCCTCATCAAGCCCCCGCCACCCCCCATCAAGCTCCTGCCAACCCCCCACTGTGGATCTGTCACCCTGATCAAGCTCTTCAGGCGTGGGCCTGGGAAGGCCAGCGGGGGGGCTCTATGGACCTTCCCCAGGACCCAGCACCTCAGCACAGGCATGGGAAGGCTGGTGGGTGGGCTCTTCAGGCCTTCCCTGGGACCCAGTGCCTCAACACGGGCCCAGGAAGGTGGGTGGGGGTTGGGCTCTGCAGCTTACCTCCTTGCCTCTTGTTCCAGGTGGCCCAACTGAGGGCTGCTGGAAGCAGGGGGCGGAGCTTGCTGCATGTGTCTGCCCCCTGGGCTCAGAAGGCAGTCGCAACTCCATTCCAGTGTGTTCCAAACCAAAAATAGCCCTTGTGGAAACCAAGTTGTAGTTGTCAACTAAACCAAGTATCGATATGGGAAGGTAAGGGATTTTTCCAATAAGCAGCTGCAGTATTTCTTGCTGTAGAAAGTAAAATAGAGATTAATTCGTTATGTGCTTTATTTCCTACTGGGGGTTTTGGTATTCTAACGTCTCAATGGCTTTTCCCCACAGACAGACACAGATCTGAACCCTTCCATTAACTGAAAGGACCAGAGCCATCCCCTGACAATTGAGGAGATGTCTGTAACCATTAATATATATATTCTTTTGACTGACCCATGGTCATGACATTGATGAGTTCTAGTCTGCATCAATATGTTAATCAATTGTTCTGGGTTTCCAGTTTTTGTGCTGATTTTATTTGGGTTGTATATTCATGATGTGTGGGTTTTAGAGACAATTTATTCGTATATATTGTATATAAGTTATGCGTATAATTAGGTAACATTGATTTACTGATGCACAAATAATGCTGGGAAAATATACATATTATTTAAATGTGGGGGAACTTGAGTGGGAAGAAACAGAAGTGGCATTAAAAAAAGAATCACAGGGTCATTTTTCCACAGTAGGGCTCATGGCTCATTGGCAGAAGGCATGCCTGGCATGCAGAAGGTCCCAGGTTCAATCACTAGCATCTTTAGTTAAAAGGATCAGATAGGATGTGATGTGACAGACCTCTACTTGAGACTCTGGAGAACCACTGCCAGTCAGAGTAGACAATACTGACCTAGATAGACCAATGGTCTGACTCAGTATAGACTGATTCTTCTGTTCAAGACAGCAAGGGCAGATTGACCTTTACATTTACTAGGAAAATTCCTGGTCAGCCAATGCCCTGGAGGAATGCTGGCAGCAAAGAGCTACCCAAGTCAAGAACTGATTGTGCTGTAGATGCCATTCAGCTCAGATCCACCCAAAAGCTATGAGGACAACTGGTGTAAGTTCATCTGTTTAACACTGAGCCACCCTGGTCAGACTTAAGACTTTGCTCCTGTTTTTAAAACTTCATCTGGTCCTGCAAGGGAGAGGTAAACCTGAAATAGTCATTTTGAAGTTAAACAAGGATAAGAAATTTGAAATCAGCCCCAATTTGGTACTGTGACACTGTTACCCCCAGAAACCCAAAAGACTTCTAGCACTTTGTGATGTCATGCAACATGGGGATGGGACCATACGGACCACCCAAATCACTTTCAGACCCAGAGCAAAGAGGCCAAAAGGCCAGGGGGAGAAGCAGTATTGATCAGATTATTAGTTTGCCAAGGAAATAAACTGCCAGCTAAAAATTGTAGACAGCGAAGTAAGGATTTTCAGTTCCTCTTTGCAAGAAGTTTCATCGTAAAGACAATTCACTTCAGAATCCAGCCACATAAAGAATTGTCAGAGTTTGTAACTATGAAAAGCAAATATTACAGAAGACTTAAAGGGATTTTCAGAACAATGCCTAACACATGAAAGAGAGAAATCTAGTCTCCATTCTGAGTTAATCATAATGGCAAAGCATTTCCTGTACCTGAGCCTCAATACATCTGTAAGCAAAGTTCCAGTGACAGTAATAACATCAGGTTTATCTAAGGTCACAGTCAGCTTTGCCCCAAACAGATACTAGTAAAGGAAATAAGTTTCTTGGAAGCCTGAAAATTAGTGGATAAGTTAATTTATTTTGATTCCAAAAATAAGAAACTCCCCTGATGGAAAGGATTTGGGTATATAAGCAATGGAATTGTAGCCATGGCAGGTTCAGTTTCTCCTGCAGAGCTGACCTCGATCACCAGTCCAGCAAAGGATAGCAGGATGAGGCAAAGTATGACTTAATCTCTCTTGCTCTACACACTCTTCCCTCCTTTTCTACCATTGAATCTGGCCCAACCGGCCTTTGGCAAACGGCATCCTACTGCATCATCCTGCTGCAGTTTCTCTCATTCTCTCCCTATCTCACAACCAGAGCCCCACAGCTCTCCACTTTTGCAACTCAGAAACTTCCCCTTGTTCCCATCATCTGAATCTTCTGGAATAGGCATTTTCTAGTCCTCATCAACTTCTGCCCTCAACTGGATAGCCCAGGCTAGCCTGATCTCATCAGATTTTGGAAGCTAAAGAGGGTTGACCCTTGCTAGTATTTGGATAGGAGATCTCCAAGGAATATGAGGATCATGACATGGAGTCAGACAGTGGCAAACCACCTCTGAATGTCTCTTGCCTTGAAAACCCTATGGGGTTGCCATAAGTCAGCTGTGACTTGACAGCAAAAAAGTATATCAACCCAATTGCAGCAGCTCCTTTCTCTTGGTCCCTACCAGGACCTAACATGCATTCTCCTTCCTTTGTTGGGTCCCCCAAAAATGAATCAGAGAAGAATGGAACATTACTGTTAAATAAAAAAATAGGATTGAGATTTTCACTACTGCTATTTTGAACTAGCATTGATTAACTTATGTTTTTGCTTGCCTTCTTTGATCTATCCACTTATTAGCCAATAAAGTTTACTATTGCTGAGTATAGGCATCTTTTCTCACATCCCCTTTGGGGGAGGGGTGTCTCAAAGTGAGCCAGTGTCTACACAGCCCTAAAACAATCCCTAGAACCCAAGATGGGGGGTGCATTTGTGGGGGCACCTATATGTATGAGCCTCAGATTTTGCATAACAACTCACAACTATGAATGTGGGAAGTGAGCCTGGGACAGAATATTCCCCATGGTAAGAACCGGAAGGCGCCTGAATGAATTAGGTAACTAACAGCCTTACCATGTAAAGCTGCTAAAACAAATTTGGTTATGGGCAAATGTGTGGCATAATGTAGTGGGAAATACCTCTCCTATTGGGATTGAAGGGAACCGCTTCTCTTTTTCTTTGGATGGGTCTGTAAGACTCAACACTTCTACTGACATTCAGCTAATTAACTGTCTCTTGTTTTGACAGTGGTGTAATGCTTGTACAAGGTATCTAGGGACTATAATATGAATATGGACTACGATAATTAAACCTTCTTATGGCTAAGTATCTTCATTATACTTTTACACAGGAGGGAGCATGTATCCCTCACTTGGCATTAGGCAGCCAGTCTTTTATGTCTGACCTGCTAAAAATAATAATAATAATAAAAAAAGAAATGGTGTGACAAATATATACATCAACTACAAATATCTTTCAATTAACCCCTCAATTAGTTCAGTTAGTGCTAAATAGCTCAATAAGCCAGAGGGAGGATCGTCTGGGAGTCAGTTCACATGCTATAGCTGCTATTCAGATAAGCATTTGTTAGGGATATGTATTCGTCATCAAATTAATTACAAAAAGTGAACAATGAAATGAAAAGGCTCAGTTCATTCCCTTTCATTTGTTTGGTCATGGAGAGGTGAAAAAAATGAAATGAAAAAAATGTATTTACTCCACATGGCTTTCTCCCTTCACTCACTACAAACACACGCATGCTAACTGGTTGTTCAGGAGTCAAGCAGATGGGGAAGAGAACCAGATGCTGTTCCTAATGAGTACAGGGTGTTGGTTACACGGTAGAGCCCTCTAGGGAATATAGTCCTCATGGTTCCTGACATAATGCAAGGGAGTCACAGTGGCTTGAATCTCACCCAGATTTCTGTGGGGACAAGAAGGATGGTTTTAGCTGATCTCCCCACCCACTGGAGACGTCCAGTCTGCCCCCACCCCAGCTATTTCTTTGGGTTTCTTGTTGCCAAGGAGCAGGATTTTGGGGTGTTTGGAGGCTGCTACAGGAGGGAGCAATCAGCAAAAATGCCCCCTCTGCTTGTAACCACAGAAATCTAGGGGGGATCCAAGCCAATGAGCACTGGGGTACAATGTGTCAGATGCAGGGGTGAAAGTAATCCAGTCAGAGTACCAGGTAGAAGGTAACTGGTTCTTCCCATCATCTGTTCCAAACTCCAAAGAGAGATAGTGCAGGTAAGAAATTTAAGTTTCTTTCTACCCTGAACAGAGGTTTTGAAAATAGTTTCCAAGGTGCTAGGGCATGCTGGGGGGAAAACAGGTGGTTGCCTTCCTGTCTTCTCAGGTAGCAGTTACCATTACTGTCTTCATGTTGACAAAATAGACTAGAATCCTGCTACTCATTTTGTAGGAACAAATTTTATAGATATTTTGGGGTGGGTCTCCAACCTCCTGCAAAGTCTTGTTTAGAATTTTTAAAAATTATATTGTAATTTTGTGGCAATGAGGCCTCTAAACATTAATTGAGCCAGTATGATGTCACAGAATGGCCATGAGTACTCTAATTCAGGGGTGTCAAACATGCAGCCTGGGGGCTGTTCCCTGGCTTTCCTGGGGGCTCCGCAGCCACGGAGCCTCCAGGAAAGCTGGCTCTGGGAGGGAAGGGGCAGGGGTTAGAACTCCTGCCCCTTCCCTGGCTTTCCTGGGGGTCCCGCAGCTGCGGAGCACCCAGGAAAGCCAGCGCTCCATCGCCCCCCTCCCCCGGTCTCCAGGTCCCACTGGGAGGTTGGCATCCCCAGTGGGGTGGGCGCCCCAGGCTGTCCTGCCTAGGGCACCCAGACACCTGGGGCCGGCCCTGAACAGCACAGACATTTTGATGCAATAATTCAGAGCAAGAGGTGTCAGTTATCAGACACTGTTAAATAAACAAAATATTGCAAGAGTGCTAATGTTTTAAACATGATTTTATTTTTAAAAAACCCTTTGTGTTTGTGTCCTTTATAAAGTTTATATCTCCACTACCTGGCATTACATTTTATGACACACATGGCCTGGCCCAACAAGGTATCATTTATGTCAGATCCAGCCCTCATAACAAATGAGTTTGACACCCCTACTTAAGAAGTCTGAAACAGAATGTACACAAGTAATCTTAAATGATGGAGCTGAAACCTTGCTTTCATGGTATAAAATCTTCACATTGAACCTAGAACCAGGAAGAAATGTGTGCAACAATTTGAGAGCTTTAAAGTTCAGTAGGTCCTGGGAGAGAAAAAGAAAGGCAGTTATGTCTGATCATGCAGTTGCGGGCTGCCCCCGCAGCTTCAAAGGACTGTGTGATCGCACAACTGCAGGTCAAATTCCTCTGGGGGAAATAGCCTTGCTTCTCCTCACATTATCTCGCATGTGTGACCACCACCAGTAACAATCAATTATTTACTTTCCTAAAGTACTGGATCAATTAAAGCGCAAGAGCAAAATTCCTAGATTAGACCATGCCACTACTCTTCACAACGGCATTCTCACAACGGGTCAGTTTGATCGACTGGTTTATGTAGTGAGCCAGGCTAAAGGTGGTAAAGCCAGGGCACAGGGTCACTCCTTGGTGTTTAAGGCTGCTCCTAATTGAAGGCCTGGTGGAAGAGAGCTCTGTCTTATAGGCCCTGTGGAACTGTGAAAGATCCCTCAGAGCCCTGATCTCCTCCGGGAGCTCATTCCACCAGTACAGAGCCACCACTGAGAAGGCCCTGGCCCTGGTTATCTCCAGCCTGACATCCTTGGGGCCTGGGAGGGCCAACCAGTTTTGGACCCTTGAACACAGTGCTCTCTGGGGAACATATGGGGAAAGGCGATCCCTTAGGTATGCTGGACCCTGACCATAAAGGGCTTTAAAGGTCAAAACCAGCACCTTGAAGCAAATCCGGTATGCTATTGGCAGCCAGTGCAATGCTTCAGCACAGGCTGGATGTGCTCCTGCATAGAGAGGCCCATCAACAGCCTGGCCGCAGTGTTTTGCACCAGCTGCAGCTACTGGATTTGGAACAAGGGCAGCCCATGTAGACAGCATTACAGTAGTCTAATCTTGAGGTGATCATTGTGGGAATCACTGTTGCCAAATCGTTGCATTCGAGGAAGGGAACCAACTGCCTGATCAGCCAAAGGTGATAAGAGGCTGACTTGGTAGTGGCTGCTACCTGGGCCTCCATTGTTAAAGAGGCATCCAGGAGCACTCCCAGACTCCTAACCTCCGGTGCTGGCACCAACTTTGCCCCATTGAAGGTTGGGCATGGGATCCCTACCCTTGGGCCACCCAGATTCAGGCACAGGACTTCCATCTTCATTGGATTCAGTTTCAGTTGACTCAGTCTAAGCCAACCAGCCATGGCTTGTAACACCTGATCCAGATCTTCTGGTATAGGGCCAGACTGGCCTCCCAACAGCAAACAGAGCTGGGTGTCATCTGCATATTGGTGACACCACAGCCCATGCCTCTGGGCAAACTGGGCAAGGGGGCACATATAGATGTTGAACAACATCAGGGAGAGTACTGCCCCTTGAGGCACACCACAGGTCAGTGGATGTCTTCGGGACAGTTGTTTCCCTAGCACCACCCTTTGTCCCCAACCCTGAAGGAAGGATGCGAGCCATTGAAAGGCAAGCCTCTGAACTCCAGAGTCAGTGAGGCAGTGGATCAGTAGCTGATGGTTGACCATGTTGAATGCTGCCGACAGGTCTAACAACAACAGCACCGCTGATCCACCTCAATCCAGGTGCCTCCTGAGGTCGTCCATGAGGGCGACCAGTGCTGTCTCTGTCCTGTGTCCTGGGCAAAAACTGGACTGGAAGGGTCTAGAGTGGAAGTGTCATCCAAAAAGCTCTGTAACTGGACTGCCACAACCTTCTTGATTAACTTGCCCAAATAGGGCAAGTTGGAAACTGGCTGGTAATTGGCTAATTCGGCCAGATCCAAAGATGGTTTTTTCAAGAGGGGACAGACCATGGCCTCCTTGAGTGTCCCAGGGAACTGATCCTCCAAGAAGGATTTGTTGATGATCTCCCCTAGGGCACCTTGAAACCCAGCACGGCCAGCCTTCACTAGCCACGATGGGCAAGGATCAAGGAGACACATGGTAGGGCATACAGTTAGGAACAGTTTATCAACTTCCTCTAGACTGAGTGCACTGAAATGATCCATAACCCAGCTCGAAGACATGCACGGAGCCTCAAGTTCACTCACTGTCTCAATTGTGGCGGGGAAGTCACGACGAAGTGACAAGACTTTGTCTCTGAAGTAGCTCACAAAAGCCTCACAGCCAATATCCAATTCCCTAGTGTTTGACCTGCCTTGTGGCAGAGTTGTCATGCACCAAATCGTTCTAAACAATTGGGCTGAGTGTGAGCTCACAGATGCAATCAGAGCTGTGTAGTGTTCTTTCTTCGCAGCTTTGACTGCCATCACATAGGATCTCATAAACATTCTGTAAGATGTTCTTGTAGCTTCATTGCGGGTACACCACCACTGTCTCTCTAGCTGTTTTAGCCTACACTTCAG
Source organism: Gekko gecko (assembly GCA_029375565.1). Classification (NCBI taxonomy): domain Eukaryota; kingdom Metazoa; phylum Chordata; class Lepidosauria; order Squamata; family Gekkonidae; genus Gekko; species Gekko gecko. The sequence goes on along the minus strand of JAPDNY010000008.1, from coordinate 112,317,482 downwards.
CAGTTGCAGCTCTTTGGTGTACCAAAGTGCAAGCTTAGAGCGAGGGCATAGAGGGCACTGGGGAGTGATCTCATCAATGGCTGCAGAAAGTCAGCTATGTCAATCCTCTACAAGCTCATCTAATGAGTCACCAGGGGGCATTGGAACCTATAGAGCTATCTGAAGCTGCACAGGGTCCATTTGGCTCTGCGGACGAGCTAAAATATGCTTGCCGCCCAAACAGGGTTGGGGCGAAACATTCAGATGGCCCTCAGGGCAAGATGGTCTGACCATGGCACTGCCTGGGTAGTGATCCAGTCCACCACAACCCCTTCTGAAAAGATCAGATTGAGCATGTGACCAGCCTGGTGGGTAGGAGTTGTTACAAACTGAGAGAGTCCCAGTGCTGCCATGGACAACACTAGGTCTGCTGCCTGAATGGAGGTCATGTTGTCAGCATGGACATTGAAATCCCCCAAGACTATCAGTCTAGGATGTTCCAATGCCCAGTCCAACACGGCCTCCATCAGGGACAGCAGGCTATTGGCTGGTGAGTTGGGCAGTCGGTACACCAACCAAATTGCCAAACTCTGCTCAGCTTCCCACACTAGAGCAGCACACTAGGGGGGGTAATGTTTGCTGCAGTGTACCCAGCAGAACCAGTGCCACTGTGGCACTACCAAGAAACCAACAGGACTAAGGTCAAATGTGAGAATCTCTGAAGTACAAGAAGGGGTGAGATTTCTGCAAGGACAGCAGAAATAGTACACTGTACTAGTGGCCAGCAGGAGAACCCAGCCAGAGCCAACCTACTGGTGCCCAGTGGCAGAACCCATCCTACTAGTGCTCAGCAGCAGCAACCTGTGCCATTACGGCAAAGGCCAGTCCCACAGGTCTCTACCTCTAACCCCCTCCCCCAAAGACTCCTGAATATAACCTAGGAGAGATTTGCCATTGACTACAATGGCCCCATAGGGTATAATGGAGCCGAATATATTCGGAAATCCTGACTATTTCCTGAATATGGTATCCATACCAATCTTAATATTGGGGAATATTGGGATATACCAAATATGTTTGGATGAGAGAATCCCAAATCCTAATAATACCAAATATTTTTTCTTTGCACACCCCCAAAATGCTCAACAGGGAAGCTTGTACTTCTGAAGGCCCAATACTTGTCATTGCTGTCCCCTCAAAAATGCTCCCTGAGTGACAGGATTGCCTGGACTGCTCCCTCCAGATGAAGAGCATTATTAATGGAATTTGTTGGTGATTATTTCAAAATATTTATAACCCCTGCTTTCCTCCTTGCTGACCACAGGCAATAATATGGTCAAAAACATTTTTTTTAAAAAAAGGTCCATAGCCAATACAATACAACTATAGTATCAGTATTTTCAGACCATTTAACAGCACAACCAATAAAAATAACTCATCAGAATAGCATTTAGTTCTGTACTTAGGTCAGTTCTTCATTTTCTCCTGACTGTTGGAAGAGTTGGAGGTTCTAGTTAAGTCTCCCACATTTTGTAGGGTTGGAAAAAGTAAGTAATTAACTTTGTTAGTTGAACCAAGTGTATAAAAGTATGTTTGTCAGACACATAAATAAAAGCTGAGGACCTTCAATGACTTGCTGAGGGCATCTCATTTTCCACTGTATCCCCTCCCCCAATATTTCCTTTTCCTCTTCCCTGGCAGCCCCTACAGCCTCTCCCCTTTTCTTGCTTCATTCTCACTTTCCCACCAACCAGTCAATTTACCTTTATCTGCCCCTTGAGTCTTCAGCCTTCCCTTTTTCCCTACTCTAAAAACTTCTCCTTGGGCATCAAGCAGGAGACCAGGGAGTAGGAACTGGGAAGGGGTCTGACCATTGGGAAAGACAGGCTTAGTTGTGTGGTGGCTGCCTGCGCTGAGCTAGGACAAGGCCAGATACACAGTGGCTGCTGCTAGCCTAGTTACGCAGAAGCCACTGATGGGCTGGGCTGGGTCCAGTAACATGATGGCTGCCTAAGGTATGTGGTGGTCAGGCCCAGTAGTGAAGTGCCTACCACTGGGCCAGTCCATTGTGTGGGTACTGAGTTTCTAGTAGTTCCCATTGGGCATGTCCCCAGTTGGTCCACCTAGGTCACTGGACATGACAGTGTGAGGGACCTTCTCCAGGGCTGTTTCAGCCTCCCAAGTCTACTTCTGATCCCCCAGTTTTGCTTTACAGAAACCAAGGCTTGGAAGGCTTGGCAATATTGTTTTGGTTGCCTACCAACCCCCAACAGCCACTGAGAGTTCAGTAGGCATTCTTTTCTTAAAACAATGGGCATTATTTCTGTAATTTAGGTTTCTTTCTAAATTCCTCAATGTATTTCTTTAGATTTCAACTTTTTTCCTGAAACCCCGGTCCTCCCTAGAGCTTCGTAAAGAAGCCCCCTAGTCTATCCCTAGCTCCAGTATGCAGCTCTATCAATCATATCGTCTATGGTGCAGTGGTTTCTGTCTGAGCTCCTCAGGAATAGGAAAACTGGCATTTAAAACACAACCTCTGCCTTGTTAAGAGGTTGTTAAGAGCAGTGGCTATCAATTCTAAATATTCACATACAAGGTGATTTACAAGTCTACGTAGATTAGTTTGCATATATTTTGCTAATAGTCAAGCTAATTCCTCAGTGTACACACCTTGTCTCCTGTTTTCCTGCTGCAAGTACTTTCTCTGATTGATGCAATTCTTAACCTTGTTCATTTTAATTGAGAGTAATGAATTTAGAGCATTTCTGCACACAGATTGGCTCAGTTCCATCCTTAACTTTCCACACTTTGCTAAAGCATGCTGTGCCCTAGATACAAAATACAAAAGGATGAGAGCTTCTGCAACACTCCAAGAAGAAGTTTTCTGACTGGGAATGGCCTATAGTTTTACCCATTTAATAATGGTTTTCTTGGGCAAATTTATCTCTTGAATTATTTGAAAAGTAATATGTGTGAATAAGCCTTCCTTTCCCAACTCCATGGAATAATAATAAAAAAACAAGTCTTCTGAAATATTTAAATTACATTGTAATTTCTCTCTTAGCTCCCAAAGCTCTTCCTGAATTTACTTCTTGGGGATTTTTATGATGGTTTTGAAGAATTTCAGTAACATAAAACAATCATATAAAACAAGAAGAGCAATTCTGTGAAGGCTACCCACTGGAACAGTGAAGCAACACCAAGCCCTTGCACTCAAATCAATAGCGGAATACATAAAATTACTCAGATCACCCACAAGTGAGTTTTATATTTCCACGTTGAAGTCAACTACCACCTCCAAACTCCCCACTGTTTCCCTAGAATCAGATGGAATAAAGAAACAGTAGAATGCAATACTGCAAATTCATCTACTCAACATATTTGAGTGGGAGCCTCCCTGACCTTCTTGAGCAGGCCGTTACATAAGATGGGGGCTACAGTGGAGAAAGCACTTGTACAAACAGTTCGTGGTTTTGTCCATTTTCAGGCTGGTACCTGAAGAAGGCCCTGTTCAGATTAATGAAGCTGTTGCGGTGGAACATAGGGGGGAGAAGCAGTCCTACAGATATGAGGTATCAAGGCCATGAAAGACTCTGCATGTGAGAGGCAACACCTTAAGTTGAGCCTAGTAACTGATGGGCAGTCAATGCAGTAACTGCAGAAAGTGAGTTATATGTATGCTCCATCTAGTTCCCAACAAGAGCTGGAGTCAACAAACTGATTTTGAGGGGAATAATAATTAATAATTATCATACAGAAATGTGTGTAGTATAGCCAGGAGATCCTAAGATTGTTTGGAAGCCAGAAGTTCTAGCTCTTTTAGTGTTATGCACTGCTAGGTGGTGAGCTAGATTTGTTTTTAGGGCAAGGTGGTTTGCTATTGCCTGCCTTTGCATCACACCCCTGGTATTCCTTGGAATTTGCCCATCCAGATACTAGCCAGGGCCAACCCTGCTTAGCTTTCAAAATCTGACAAGATTGGGCTAGCCTGGGCTATACAGGTCAGGACACATTTTGGGGGGAGACTAGGCTTGCCAAGCCCCCGCTGGGGGCAGGGGAACCCCCAATTTTGACCCCCCCTTGCCCGCTTTTTTGAAACCTGGCACCGGGGGACAAAATGACGGCCGGAAGAGGGACGCTCTGGCATTTTAGTCCTCCAAGTCTCTATGGCCATGAAAGCCATAGAGAGGAGGGCTAGAGCGTCAGTTCCACTTCCCTCTAGTGTGCGCTGCTGAGTGATTTTCCTCCCTCCAGTCCCGCCCCTGTTGTTTGCAGCAGGAGCAGCCTGAGCAGTTCTCAGAGCCCAGAAGAGTCGAGGGTCCAGGAAAGTAAGGTTTGGGCTGGCCCAGGCTCTACCTCATTGTCTTGTTTGTTTTTCCTTCGTTTTAAAAGCGCAGGCAGTCATTTCAGAGCTCCATTCCCCCCCCCGCCTAAAAGTGGGAAGGAGCAAAGGGAGGCTTGCAGTGGCTGCCTGCTCTTTACAGCTGGAAGTCCAGGTCCACCTGCCAGCTGTTCATTTTAAAAGCACAGGCAGTCATTTCAGAGCTCCGTTTCCCCCCTCCCCCCCAAAAAAGCAGGAAGGAGTGAAAGGGAGGCATCTAATGGCGTCTTTCTGTCTTCCTTCCTATCATTTTTCTGCCTGCTTGTCTTTCTATCTTCCTTCTTTCCTTCCTTTCATTTTTATTTTTCTCTTTCACTCCTCTCTTCCCATCTTTTTTCTACCTCTCCCTTCCTGTCTCTTTTTCTCTCTTTCTCTCTCTGTTTTTCTGTCTTCCTCTCTTTTTCTTACTTTGCCTTTTTTCTCTTTCTCTCTCTTTCTGTGTTTCTGTCTTGCTTGCTTTCTATTTCTCTCTCTCTCTTTCTCTCTCAGTCCATTTTTTTTTCTTTTGGTGCAAAATGCCTTCAGCTCATAGACACAGTGCCACTTCTGTCACCTCTTCCAGATGATTCCTTAAAGTCCATCTATTCTATGAATTGTTTGTAACTGCCCAGTCCCCATTTTCTGCTGAAATTGACCATTCCTACTGAAGACTAAACTGCCTATTTATCCTCTCTAACTTTGTCTGGTCGGTCTTTTTTTCTTAAGGGAAGAGAGATTATATTTGAATAATTTCTGTAATTAATTTTAAAAAAACAAAGCCTGTCTTGCTCACAATTTTAAAGCTAGCTCCATAGCAAACACATGTTAACCCTGTAGGGTTTTCAAGGCAAGAGACATTCAAAGTTGGTTTACCATTGCCTGCCTCTGCATAGCAACTCTGGGCTTCCTTTATGGTCTCCCATCCAACTACAGACCAGAGCTGATCCTGATTAGCTTCCAAAATCTGATGAGATCAGACTAACCTGAGCCATCTGAGTCCATGACATGGTGTTATGTAGGCAGGGCTGCTGTGTGGGTGCCTCCCAGGCTGTCATCTCCAACCTGTTCTTGGGAGCACAATCATTAGGGAAGAGCCACGTGACAGAAGTGTAGTTTGGTGCAGTGTGCTGGAAGTGAACATCATCAGAAAGGGTGGAGCTTGAGAAGTGACATTACCTGCCGTTTGACCTGGAAGTGACATCACAGGAAGTGACATCACAAAAGTCTCCTGGCTCCACCCCCAAAGTCTCCTGGCTCCACCCCCAAAGTCCTCAGATATTTCCAAAGTTGGACTTGGCAACCCTAGGGGAGACCAATGTAAAGGACATTAGATTAGCTGTATCAAGGTAGGGAGTAATCTCCCAGGGCTAGACTGAGTAGGAAGAAAGTGGTTCGATACCAACTCCAAGTCTCTTAACCAAGTCACTAAGGGTCAGCTGACTTCCCAACAATCATTATGTCTGTCTTTCCAGGGTTTAGTTTAAATTTGTTTACTTCAATGGACTTAGAAGGGTATAACTCTGCTTGGGATGGCACTTTCTGCCTTACCTTTATGGCTTCTTCTCAACAAAATGTTGGTAAATAGTTTGGTTCTGCAAGACTGTCATGATTCAGATTCCATCACACTGAGCAGAGGAAGCAGAAAATGCAACTCATGTCTTACTAGCAGTTTCCTCTTTTCTCCTTTCAAAGGTTTACTAGGACTGGAAATCCCATTTTCTTATGGCTATCTTTTCACCTCAGAAGGTCTCCAGAAGTCCTAAATCAGTCCAGTCTTCACAGTAGATTGAGAGAGGTCATAGTTTAATACCTTCAGAGACAGGCAAGAGGAAAAGGTGTCTTTGTACCAGTTAAGTTCAGCAGTTGCTGCGATTCACTTCTGATAAAATCTTTGTAATTCATGAAGGATTTTCTAACATGCTGGTTTGGAGCATCCACTGAGGAAAGGTTCCTACAGACATCAGCTGATTCATTGTTTCTGACTTTTAGCCACACTTAGGAAAGTATCTAAGAATCTGCTCCAACAATGAAAATAAGGGATGATTCACCACAAGCCCCCCCCCGTCACATTGTGGTGCAAACCTAATGGAAATGATTTGACTGAAGGATCTGGAAGGTTTTGATTGTCTTGAGATCAGCTGTTTGACCTCCTCGCCCCCACCCCGATCAGAAGAAAGCTATGGCAACTTAAGGACAATTCCACTGCAGCACAAACTTTCATTGATTTTCTGTCCATTTCATAACATCCATGTGAGTACAGAGAAAAAAAGAGGTGCAAATGGTGAAGAATGTCTGTCATACATCTGTGCCAGGCCCAAGTGTGAAAAAGAAAAGTAAACTACAGAGAGAAATTAGGGTTTCCCAAGCAATAAAGCAGAAAAAGAGTTACAGCCGGGACCATCCATGCACCTTTCCATATGGATGACAATTTAAAAGATCAGTTTATGGTGGCACAAAAAGAGAAGTGCGATCTCGACCTTTGTGTTCTGCTTTAGCATGCCCATGTGCACATGCCCAGTGTCATCCTATGCAGATTTACACCCTTCTAAGCCTGTAGACTTCAATGGACATAATTCTGTTTAGGTTGGCACTGGCACACATATAAATGAATCCCAGGACATTCTCAAATATACAAAAGTTTGGGGGTTTTTTAGCTGTAACATTAACTTGCCCTGATCTGGATGACCCAGATTAGCCCGATTTTATCAGATCTCAAAACTAAGCAGGGTCAGCCCTGGTTCGTACTTGGAGGTGAGACCATCACTGAAGTCTAGCACTTTATATTTGTATATTTTATAATTATACTCATACTGTATCATCCTGATCTTATTCAGCTCTTGTTTTAATTGTTTTATGTCTCTACGTTAGCCGCCCTGAGCCTGCCTTGGCAGGGAGGGTGGGATATAAATTAAATACATTAATTAAATAAATAAATAACTCCAGAGTTACTATGTAGAGGCAGCCAATGGCAACCCTCCACTGTTCACCTCTTGCCTTGAAAATCTTACAGAGTTGCCATAATTCAGCTTCAATGGCAGTTACCACAATCACCACCATTAACTTCCAGATGAATCCCAGTCAACAGCGAAACACGATTAGAGCCTTAACTATAAGCCTAATGAAAGAAATATTTAACAACCCGGAGAATACAAAACAAAAGCATTAAGGTAAATGTTGATTAAGATTTACAAAGTACCTCCAGAGACTGCAGTTTTGTAAAAAAGAAGTTTTCTTCTTCTGGCATGTGCATTAAAACAGTTTTACCTTTAAAGAAAAATTACTAATTTAAAACAGAACCCTCAATCAATAGTTGATTTTGCTCTGCTAGGCTAAGTTTAAAAAATCTCAAAAGTCTCCCAGTGCAATGCTAAAAATACTTTCCTGGGGAGTAGCCCCATTAAATGGACCTCTCTCTTTGTTTTCTTAATGCTTCCCATAACAAATCTTATTGTGACAGAACCAATAAACTATTTGTCTATGTTTAAAAATGATTCCTCTGCTATTTTTGCAATACATATTATTTAAAAAAACACGTAATATTGCACAGAATGTAGCAGCAGAGAATAACTTACAAATATGACTTACAGTAAAACTTGTGCACTGAAAAAACCCCAAGACAAAGATCACCAAAAGGATGCTCGAATAAGAGTTCTTTGGTTAATGCCTAACACCATGTAATGAAGGATCTAAAGTTATCTTCTTTCCTACTAACTCATTCAGGGGTGTTTTCCTATTGAGCAATTTTAATACATCTATTTTAGATTCAGTTTTGATTGCATTGATTTTCTAATTCAGTCTCCATTAGTACAGACCCTGATCTGTAAACTATTCACTTAATGAAGTGCTTTATAACAATGTGTTGTACTGGAGAGAATGTGGTGGTGATATTTTTTGCCCTGATACAGTCTGAACAAGAAACAAATGTGGCCTAAATCAGTTAGAGTGGGTTTATGAGAACTGAACCCCCCCTAGTTTAAGCCATAAAGAGGTAACTGAGAGCCAGTGTGGTACAGTGTCAGGCTAGGAACAGAGACCTGTGCTCAAATCCCCATTCATCCATGAAGGTTGCTTAGTATCCTTTGGCCAGTCACTCTCTTGCAGACTAACCTACCTCATGGGGTAATTGTGAGGATAAAATAAAGAATCATGTACACCAGCCCGAGGTCCTTGCAGGATAGATAGGGTATAAATGGGACAGATTGTCTAGAATGTGAAGCAGCTGAGAAGCTTTTCAGTAAGTCTCGACTGAGAATGGTGATCTAGAACTGCGCATGAGCGGTGGAATTGCCAGGTTTACAGATGACAGCAAACTATGAAGAGATCTATAAAATTAGGTATGGTGTGGAGAAAATGGATAGAGAGAACTTCTCCTTTTCCCAAGCTACTAGGATTTAGAGTGACCCAATGAATTTGATAGATAGTAGATTCAGGTCAGATAAATAAAAGTACTTCTTTGCACAATTCATAACTAACTTGTGGACCTCGCTGCTACAGGATGCAGTGAAGGCCTCTAGCATAGTTGGCTTTTGAGTAAAAGAAGATTACATAAATTAAAGGTAGATTAATCACAGCTGGGAAACTTTAGTGCAACGTTAGTTTTCACAGTTTGAGAATTATGAGTTAATCTGATGTAGAAAGTTGAACATAACAACTGTATGTCATTTGGACCTGTAGCCTTATTAGTTTCCAGTTTCCCTAGCTAGCCCAATCTCATCAGATCACAGAAGCTAAGCAGGGCCAGCCATGGTCAGTATTTGGATGGTAGACCTATCCAAGGAATACTGGGGTCACTACACAGAGTCAGACAATGACAAACCACCTCTGAATGTCTCTTACCTTGAAAACCCCACAAAATTGCCATAAGTCAGTGGTGACTTGATGACACATGCCACTACCACCACCACCACCAGTAATAGAACTTCATCTCTTATCAACTCTGTCTCAGTTCTTCACTTTCTGGAAAACTGTGGCTCCAGTGTGGGTACATGCTCCACGTTTTCCGTAGTACAAACAGATACAAAGAATTCATTTCCTTTCTCTGCCATTGACTCATCTTCCTAAAGCATTCCTTTCATTCTTGTGTCATCCAAAGGCCCAATTGCCTCCCTGGCCAGGTTCCTGCTTCTGATATACCTGAAGAAACACTTCCTATTTTTTTTTTTTGCAATCCACTCCTCAAATTCTCTTTTTCTCAGTGTATTGTCATCTTATATTTGTTTTGATCCCTTCTGTTTTACCCTGCTCAGGAAAACTTTCCAATTTTTATTGGAAAATATTTTGCCATGTACGGGTCATTAAGCACACAGGCATCCTTTTAGACTTAGTGTTATCTTTCCTTACTGGAGGTATGTATTATATTTAGGCATCAATTAGTGTAGTTTCAAATAATGTCCAGGCATCCTAGAGGGACTGGAGTGCATCAGTGCAATCTAAACTTGTTTACTCAGAAGTAAGTCCCACTGAGTTCACTGAGCCTTACTTCCTAGTAAGTGCTCACAGGTTTGCAGCCTTGGTCCCTCTGAAGTTTGGTTCCAAGCCTGCTGTTTTGTTTCCTGAGCAGTTCACCTGATCAGAAATCTCCCTTCATTTCATTAAGAATCACAACAAGCAGACTAGCATCACTTGTTTGGTTGTTGGTTTACTCTGCTACTCTTTTCATTTTCAAGCTTTATAAAATAGAAATGTTAAAAACACACAGTATTCTGGTATTAATTCTCCTCTATGACTACTTTTTAAATTTAAAGTAAGTGGTTCTTTTCTTCCCATCTGATTCTGGGCAAGGACTTAGTTAAATGGCAATTTAAGAATTGATGACTAATTTAAAGGATTTAGGAGCACATTCGATGCTTTTTTATGCAAATACACACCACCCATGCCTGCCTGTGTCATTAACCTGGCAGTCATTTCATGCATGACTCCCCATCTTATTAAGCTAGCAGTATGGAATATTTGATTTACTAAACTGGTATGAACTATTTATCGTGCTAATCTAAGAATAGAACTTTTACTTTTCATGAATAGAGCTGTCTTGGAAATAGATTAGTGGGTGGGTGACAATATTTGTTATGACAGTTGCGTTATGTCTTGGAAAGTCTATTTTTAGGAAGCTTTGTACAACCAGTGGTGATGAACCTGCATGACTTGAATGAACCATACAGTAATTGATAATAAAAACCCAACATAGTAATTAAGAAACTGAGACATTTGGAAGCCCAAATCCGTGGTGCAGATCTGTACATCCTTTTGATAAACCATCTCTCGTAAACCTGTAGGTTGTCATCAGTCCCGCAGTATTATGTGACTCTACATCATGATTCGTCCAGAACATTTTTTTTAAAAAAAAAAACCTGTTTATACCCAAGCCCCCCTGGCTTTCCAGGCTTTCGTTGCCATAGCAGCATTCATTGGCCATGGGATTTACTGGGGGGAAAAAAGGAATGTATATTTGTGAAGTTGGTTCAGTGCCAAAGGAAGCTGGAATTGCAGATGGGGGATGCTGGGCTCTTCCTTTAGTGTCCATTTCAGATGGATTCTAATGTCACCCGGATAATTGCAAGCCACTTTGTCATCATTTCACCAGCTGCATGCAACAAAACAAAGAGAAATTTTGTATCAAAAGGAAAGAATAGCAATTTAAAATGCCTTTAAATGATGTTTTCCTCTGTTTCTCAATCAGCGACACATAAAAGCTTTTCATCCCCCCCACTCTGGCCCCCCACATACTCACGTTAGCACTTCTTTGATATTTGCAGCTAAACGTCTAAAACAATTCTTCTGCCAGGCTGTTATTCCCCCCCCCGCCATTTTTTTTTTCCTTCATGATGTGTGGTTTGGAGACAGTATCTAAATAGTATGTAATATCCATCATACAGTTTGCTGATAGTGTATAAGAAGAGTGGTGGATTCAGAATAAGAGAGAAAGAGAATGAGAGAGTTTGTGACTATCTTTAAAGGAATGGTGCAGCACATGTAGGGTTAACAATATTTGTGAATAAGGCTTCAAAGGGAGGGCCCATGCCGGCACATGTAACATGAATGCTGGATGAAGAGAATACTTGTGTGAGTGATTCCTGGCACAGAAGTGGTGGATACACTTGAAAATGGATGGATACAAATGGATGGAAAGTGGTGGATACAAATGAAAAAGACACATAAAAAGTCAATGAAACAATAGGGCAGTCAAGTCTGAAGAGGCAAGTTAGTTGTACACAATGTATTGCTGATAAAGAATGCAAGAACACCTTCATATCAGCTCTGTAGGTAAGGTGGAGCTTATGATTCCCAGGTGACACTAAAAAACAAAACAAAAAACAAAGTATTCAGCTGTCAGACCTGACCGTAAAACCTGAAGTTGTTTAAAACTGTTCGTGATGCAAATTGTAAGTTTGATGTCCAGGTTTTTCAGTTCAGCCTAGGAAACTATGGAAGCTAGGACAGACCCTGGAGAATCACTGAGACTAACTGATAATCAGTCAAAGAATCAGAGCAACTGATGAGAAGCTTCCAAGTTTCCATCTGGCCAGTGACTAGGCTGAAAACTGCTTAGCATCTTGGGTGAACCATTATGATATGCCTGCAGACCTTTCCACAACCCCACAGAAGCAAAGGCAAAGAGGATGTATCATTAATAATCAATCATTTTAGAGGGAAATGGTGGGCAGGGTAGAATTATGCCAAATATATCCCATTATTTTTAATGGCATAGTGGCCTCTCTCTTTCTCTTGCTCTCCCGTCTTAAAGGCAAATGACAGATTTCATTATCAACATCATATGTGATTTATTACAGTGTAAACGGCCTTGTCCAAGTAACCCAGCCTAAAAGTACACTGATTTGTAAGTAGACAAAATAGGAATGTTTCCATATAAACTTCCATATAAACAGTCTATTTCATAACCTCAAAAGTTATTTGCAGTGCAATCCTGAACAGGTATACTCAGAATCCTACTTAAGTCTACACAGTGGGGCTTACTTCCAGAAAAATGTATTTAGGATTATACTGCATCCCACCTTAAGTCCAAATATTATGGTTTAGCTGCTTTTGGACTGGGTGAAAGATCAAACTACAGATTTTATTTTATTATTTCATGAGAGCCAGTTTGGTATAGTGGTTAAGAATGGCAGACTCTTATCTGAAGAACCGGGCTTGATTCCCTGCTCCTCCACATGCAGCCAGCTGGGTGACCTTGGGTCAGTCACAGTTCTCTCAGAGCTGTTCTCTTAAGAGCAGTTCTCTCAGAGCTCTCTCAGCCCCACCTACCTTCCCTCATTGTGGGGAGAGGAAGGGAAGGAGATCGTAAGCTGCTCTGAGACTCTGATTGCAGGGCAGGGTATAAATCCTCCTCCCCCTTCTATAGTTTGCCTTTCTCACTGGGATTCAAGGCAGATTGTGCACATATGTTGAGTACCATCAATTCACTTCTGATTTATGGCGACCCTATGAATTAATGACCTCCAAAATGTCTTATCAGTAACAGTCTTGCTCAGGTCTTGCAAAATGAAGGCCATGGCTTCCTTGATTGAGTCAATCAACTTTTCCAGTGAGTCTTGTCTTCTCACAAGGCAGATTACTGAGCAATTAGACAACATTGTGTGATCATACAAGCCATAAACCTTTGCCTGGGATTACAGAATTAGAGAACAGTGTGAACAACAACCTATTTAAGGCAAGGTATACTATACTATCTAAGACAAACTATCTAAGGCAAGGTATACCGTAAACAACTCAAGAAGTGTATTACAATGAAAAAGATAATTCAGTATAAGCAAGATGATGGTTATAATAATCATTTCAGTCAACTACAATCCTATTCCATAACAAAAGTGCTCTCCTGGACTGTTTCATTCTAGTACAATTCTAAGCTCTTTTTAACGCCCCCCCCCAACATTTCTACTTTGCACATTCTGCTGAATGGGAGCTTTCTTGACCTCCTCTGGTAGGCCATTCCCCAGGGAGGGAGGGAGCCACCACTGAGAATACTTGTGAACAGACAGCTTGCCCATTTGCAGAATGGCACCTTTACAAGGCTTTGCTCGGACAAGCAAAGCTGCCATAGAGGAGCATAGTGGAAGAGATGGTCCTGTACATATGTAGGTCCAAGGGATTAAGGCTTTGTAATGATAACCAAAACCTTGAACTGAACTGGGTACCCGACTGATAACCAGTGTAGTGTCTGCAGAATGGATCTAATGTGTGTTCCATCTAGCACCCGACAGCAACTGGGTTGCAGAGTTCTGCACCAACTTGAGTTTCTGAGTTGTTTTATGGGCAGACCTATGAACACATGAAACTGCTTTATACTCAGGGCTACTTTTGCGCAGGAACACACAGGAATGGAGTTCCAGCTGGCTCCCGAGTTGGCCATGGCCAGCAGGAACTTATAAGCATAATAGGCCACACCCAACAGCAGAAACTCATTAGGATTGGCTACATTAGGGGTGTGTGGCCTAACATGCAAAGGAGTTCCTGCTACCAAAAAAGCCCTGGGTAGGTAAACAGAATAAGAATCAAAAGATGGGTGTGGCTGGATGACCACACTTCTGGTAACATGGGTGTGGCCTAATATGCTAATGAGTTTCTGCTGATGGGTGTGGCCTATTATGCTAATGAGTTCCTGCTGGGCTTTTTCTACAAAAAAACCCTTGTTTATACTTAATCATACACTTGGTCCATCAAAGTCAATATTGTCTACTCAGACCACCAGCAGCTCTCCAGGGTCTCAGGTAGAGGTCTTAATGCAGACTGCATTTCAATAGTTGAGCCTTCAGGTAGCCATATGCATAATACCTATGCAGACTGCATTACAATAGTCGAGCCTTGAGGTAACCATAGCATGGAACCTCATGGCCAGATCAGATGAGTCAAGGAAGGGGGGCCATTTTCTGGACTACGTGCAGCTGGTAGAATGTTTTTTGTTTTTGTTTTTGCTGCAGCATTAACTTGCTTCTCCAATAAGAGTGCTGGGTCTAGTATTGCTACTTGGTCTAACTGAGTCAGCAAGCATCAGCAGGACCCCACCAAAAGTGGGGAGCAGATAATGTCCTTCAAAACCTCAGCCTTACCAGCCAGCATTATCTCCACCTTGCCAGGATTCAGTTTCGACTTATTCACCGTTAATCATTTAACCACAGTGGTAAGGGGCAGGTTCAGGACCTCTGCAGCATCATCAGGCAGTTTGGATAAAAAGATATCACCATTGATGACAGCCTGTTCTAAATCCACAAATGATTTTCCCCAAGAGCTTTATTACAGATTAAATAGCATAGGGGCCCTGAAGAACCCTGAAAGACAAGTCCCACACCAACGACAGTTGGTCTCCCACAACACAGGTCCATAACTAACAATGTTTTGCTCAGGGGGCCAGTGTTTTTCTCAGGGGGCCAGTGGGGCCTGCCCATTATATATCTTTATAGTAAAGTTTTATTGGTTTTATATACTACATCCTACATTCTAAAGGGTAGGGCTACAAAGGAAATCTATCTCTAACTTATGACTAGAACATTTTATAATGTAACAAATCCATGTATCACTCCTACAAAAATAGTAATAAACAAAGATTAATAAAGACAGTGAGATCAATCCTCTATCTGTAATTGTATAATTACACTAAAATCAAGTATTTTGAAATTCAGAATATAGCATTTATTTTTTGTGCTTTTTCTTCCCTTTTGGTGTTTTGGGTGCTGCTTCTCCTTTCTCTGACTCAGACATTGAACTGCTGGAATCACTTAAACATCCTGATTCTTCCTCGCTGGGCTCCTCTTCTTCCTCTATATTTGGATCCTTGTCTTTATCTGTGCCCAGTTGTTTTTTCAAAAAGTTTTTGGCTTTTTGAACTGAGACAATTTTAATTTTCCTACTGTTGTATTTAAACACAAGTCCTTCTGGGAAACTCCATTTGTAGATTATTGCTTTGTCTTTTAGGAAGAGGACTAAATCTTTGTCTTGTCGTCATCGCTTATGGATCTCAAATGGAATGTCTTTCAAGATTTTAATTTCTTCTTCATTAACTTCTAGTGTTTTCCCTGCTGTAGCTTTTAAAATATTGTCTCTCATTGTTCTCTTGGAGAATTTAATGTAAATTTCTCCTGGTAGTTTATTTTTTCTTATGAAGTCAGGGTAAGTACGATAAGTCAAGTCCATATCACTTTGTAGATCCTCTTGTTTAATGTCTGAAATTGAAGCTATCACTTGACTTAATGTTGCTTTTATGTCTTCTCCCTTGTGTTCCGGGACTCCTTGAAAATGAAGAACATGCATGGCTTTATCCAGCTGAAGTTGAAGTAATTGATTTTTATCCGTATTTCTTTCTTCCTTGACTTCTTTTAATTGTTGCTTAATATTGATAGTCCTTGTTTCAACTTTCTCCATTCTTTTATCAGTCTTATTGGCTCTTTTTTCCATATGAGAAAGTTGTTTTTGCATGGAATCCAGCTTGGTGTTGATAGTAGACATCTGATCCAGCAGAGGGCACAATGCTGCCGCGAGCATATTTGGAAAGCCTGCAGCCACTTCCTGAGAGTGGGTGGGAGTAATTGGCACAGTACTTCCTGGCGGAGTTTCTTTTCCATCGCTGCCATTCTCCTCACCCTTCCCACCATTTGTTTACAGTGAAGAAAAGTTTTAGTTTTAAAGTTTATCTGAATTCCATGTTCTTTGGCTTAAAATGAAGCTTGCAGGCTCAAATGAAGTCTTGTATGGTTAGTTTCATTTTATCTTTCTTTTTTGTGATGCTAGGAGACTGCTCTGTTTTTTGGGGGTGGCTCGCCAACCCTTTCCTGCCTGCTGCTTCTTCTAAAAATGATCTAGTGAACCAAGACTTCTTCGCTTATACAAAGGTTTGAGTAACTCACTGTTTAGATGAGTTCACTTGTTGCGGAGATTAGCTTATTTTCTCATCTGCTCGTCCAGAGGTCAGCTCTGGGTGTCATACTGGCTCCACAGCATCAGGACCTCTCAGGGACAGGCAAGGCTCAATCCCTCAGCCGTTGCCTTGGGAGAGGCTTATCCCAGCTCCCCAGGCTGGGAGTCTCCTACAGAGACTCTGTGGGGGTCTGGAACCAGCCAAAACCCCTCCTGATCGCCTGGGCTTGGTGCATCTCCATCAAAGAGTCAATGAGACATGTCCAAGAGCAAGCCACCATAAATCGGAAGCTGGGCCTGCCATTATGTTGGTGGGGTACTGCTTCGCACCCTGGCCCACTGCCACCCACCTGCGCAGTGCCTCCCAATTCTGCCCAGCCCGTCCCAGCAGAGGCAAACGGTCTACACTTGTTGGAGCACACAGGATGTGACTTGTGTCCTTGACATTGACAACTAGTTTGCAATTTCTTCTCCCCTCACCATTCACTCCTTGGCAGAGAAGGATTTCTCCCCTCTGCCCCCAGCTGGCATTGCCCTCAAAGCCTCTCTCACATATACCCAAGCCAGTTCTGGGTCAGGCCCCCTTGCTGCCTCCTCCTCCTCCAAAGGGCTTGCCTTGCAGTTCACTGCCATGGAGGATGCCACGGTGCGGTCCCTTTAAGGCACGTGAGGGAGCACGCATGAGAGAAAGAACCCCCGCCGGCACATCACTAACAGACCCTCCATTAACAATCATCACCTCGCCTCCTCCTCCGTAACTAAAGGGTGCGAAGGTGGGTGCACGCTATGTTGAGCCAGGGGAGGGGAGTTAATGAGGGAAGCAGGCAAGCTGAGCAGCAGCCTGGAACTCGCTGGCTACTAGGAAGACGAAGAGGAAAGTTTCAAGCAGCGGCAGTGGTCAGATGTCGGCAGCAGCTGGTCCCTGCATGGCCGGCTTCTTCTGCAGAGTCTGTGCGTGCCCCAGGGCCAAACCCCACTGCCGCCCACTTGTTTGCTTGCCTGGGCTGACTTCACCTTGAGCCTGGCTGTCTAGAGATGGGGGGGGAGAAGAAGTGATTGATTGGGGGAGGGTGCCTGCAAAAACCATGGGGGGTGGGCCCCTTGGGTCCCACATTAGCTACGGGCCTGCCACAGCAGCTTTCTGTATCTGGCCCATAAGGAACAATTTAAACCAATTCCTGGCAGAACCCTTAATCCTTACATCTCAACAAGATGGCATTGTCAAACAATGGTGATAAATCCAGTAAGAGTACCAGAGAGGGAAATCCCTTGGAGATCATTGAATAAACCCACTAGTACTGTTTCTACCCCATAGACCAGCCTGAAGTCAAAGAAGTCTAGAACAGATGAGTCATCCAGGAAGGCCTGGTGTTATTTTGCCACCGCTCTCTCTATCATCATGCTGAGGAGGGACAAATGAAAGCCAACATGATGATTGTCCACATCATTTTTCTCTACCAACCATTTAAGTAGTGGACAGATGACAACCTCTTCTTGTGATGGGGAAAAGGTGCCCCAAGTCAATAATCGATTTGTGATGGACAGGACATCAGGGCCTCATTAATGTGATCCTTACAATATTTCACTAACCAGAGTGGGGACAGGACCAAGGTATAAATGATGGCCTTCACAGATCCCGATCTTTTTGGCATCCATTTTAGTACCCAGATTAAAATGGTCCATAGGCCAGGCAGTATACTCGACAATTCTAGGGTTTCATCTTCACTGCTACTAGTGTCCAAAACAGAATTTTCTCAACAAAATTCTATGCAAAAGTGCCACAACTAATTATCACATCCTGAGAATTTAAAGGCTCACACTTTGGAATCAACCAGTGCTATATACTTTAAACAATTGAACTGGGCGTCAACTAACCAATGCAAAGTAGAGAAATAAGATCTCTTTGCTGCTGCTACCTCATAGGATTTCCAGTGAGCTCTCTAGCATACTGTGCCAGATTCAGTTTGAGTTTTCTGCCAGTGCTCTTCTAGGTGTCTCCCTACCCTCTTCAAGTCAGCCAGCTCCCTGGTGAACTGAGATGCCAGCTTGTACCTCAAGGGCAGGAGAGGCTGAAGAGGGGTAGCCAAGTCTATAGTTTTGTAGAGCTTCCCAATGCAGGCTCCCACCGGTGCCTGAGCTGCCAATTGGGATCCTAAAATCCCTGAATGCATTCTGGAAAGCAGTCAGATCCATGAATCTCCACAGGCAGACTAATTTAATGGTTCTGATGGTTTAAATACTCTTATAATTCATATGAGAGATAGTAAGAGACACTTGAACTGTTACATTTTAATAATATAATAGTTAACAACCAAACTACTCAGAAAAGAATTAAATACATCATCTACAAGTCAAACCAACGAGGCATCACATGCTTTTCAGATTATAAACATGCAAAGATTCTGCTGATTTATTCCTTTGCTTTGTAGTGTCATGCAATTAAACTTAATTGTATATTAATAAAGATTTGTGCATTACTGAGTTAAACTTGAAACATATTTCATTTCCTAATTCTCAGCATAGGAAAAGCTGGAACAATAAAAAACTAATCGCTTTTTGTCCAGGCAAATGGCTAACGAAGTCTTTACAATTCAGCACGTGAAAGTTAACTGGAAGAATTCATTAATCTAACAGTTTATGATTTTGATTTCCAGATGGAATGATTAGCATTTCTAAGCTTTTTATATTATTTGGACCACAAATATAAGCCTTTTTCAGGGGTCACTAGAGGCAAATAATTTAAGACTAATACTTTGCTCAGTTGAATGTGGAGCCTTTCTGGGTAATTCATTTAAATGGTGCTCTTTGATGTTTTTGTCTTAAATAATACTTAAAAAAAACTTTTATTTCCACTGCCAGCCAATTGAATCAATTGCCATTATCTGAAATTGCTGTGTTAATCTAACCCCCCCTTCTGATGTCACTCATATTGCTCTTAGAGCTTTTGCAAAGGCTTGCAAAAATTTACAACTTAATTTTTTCTTAATAATGAATATTGGTGTAAGGGGGAAAAAGCAGCAATGCTTACAAAATTTCTCCATAGATTTTTGGAGTTTTGATTTA
Organism: Gekko gecko; assembly: GCA_029375565.1. NCBI lineage: Eukaryota > Metazoa > Chordata > Lepidosauria > Squamata > Gekkonidae > Gekko > Gekko gecko. Next base: position 112,298,218 of record JAPDNY010000008.1, on the reverse strand, counting down.
TGTGATCTTATTTCCAGAGTGATGCCAAAATGCTTTCAATGCACCAGTCTTCATATCTCAGTGGATGTGGAGAAGCAGTTAAAACTGGCCAATAGTAGAAACATGCAATTTGCATTCATCATTGAGGCTTTGGGTGGGAAAAGAAGAATTTGTAAGCAAAAAGGATATTTTTGCTGGCTTTTTTGCTTAAACCTCAAATCCCATGTAATTACATGATTACATATGATTATCAACATTTTTTGTATCACTATAATATGAAATGTGTCAAGAATTCATATGCAGCTTGTTAAGCCTCAATTACATTCTGCCTCTTTCTACCTATAGCTGCTTTAACTAATATACGTACTCTATGTGCAGTCAATGTTAACAAAAACATTTCTTAGAACTATTAGAGGATGAAAATTTATAAAGAGCAGATTACACAGATAACAGGCAAGCAACTTGTCCTAAAAGTTTTCATTTATGTCTGTGGAGGCCTGGAGTGAACTTTTCATAATCCTATGAAAAAGAAGCTCTATGGGCACCGTCCAAAATAGCCTCCTTCCCCCTCCATTAAAACATCAGAAAGAAGGTATTTGGCAGCAGAAGAGCTATTTAAAGACAGAAAGTCAGAGTTTGTTTGTTGCTATGATGTCTGCCTGGAACAACTGATGTCCATTAAATGGAATCATTTTGATGAGTTACTGGGGAAGGGGAATGCTCTGTATTCTTGGTGCTGGGGGGGGGGTCAACAATGGGAGGGCTTCTAGTGTCCTGGCCCCACTGCTGGACTTCCTGATGGCACCTGGTATTTTTGGCCACTGTGTGGCAGAGTGTTGGACTAGATGGGCCATTGGCCTGATTCAACATTGGCTTCTCTTATGTTCTTATGGGGAAGATGGTGCCCCATCCTTCTTAGTGTCATGCAATCCTGCCAATGTCCTTTCCCACACTGTTTCACTTTTGACTTTCCCCCTTCAAGAGAACAAGGACAAAGTTTCCTAATTTGGATTTATTCAATGGCTAAAGGATTTGTACAGGTTTACAGATCTCCTGCATCACTCTTTAGAAGACATAGTCATAGGCGGTTCCAACTTCCTTGGAACATCTTGAGTTCTCTGAAGTAGCATGAGTTCAATTTGACCGGAAAGTTACAACATTAGTGCAAAGTTGACTAAACAACTGTTTATGTTCACTACAATTCACTGTGGGCTGGCATTTTGGAATACCAAAAACAATTCTCAAACAGATACAGAAAGAGGAGGAGGTTGGGGGGGTGTCAGCAAAGGAGACAGCATGACAGATCATCTCCCCATGGCCTAACTCCCCTAAAGAAGGATGGGGCACCCCCCAGGATCCAGCCTCCTCCTCAGACTAGAGTCGAGAACTGGCTGTTGAGCAGAATCATATATCAGTTCTTGTACCTAGAAAAAAGAGTAACAGTTTCATTGTTCTAGTTAGTCAGCTGTGTTGGTCTGAAGTAGTAGAGAAAAATTAGAGTCCAGTGGTACCTTTAAGACCAACTAAGTTTTATTCAAGGTATGAGAAGATTCTCAGTTACTTCCCACAATTAGAAAAGACACCTTTAGACATTTATCTGCTAGTCTGACATATTTATTGCTTTACAACTGTTGACCGTATAACCTTAACTTGTTATTTAGTTTTCACTTTGCATATTTTGAACACCATCATGTTACATGTTAATCTGCTGTTCATTCTCTGGCTATAAGTTTGAACCTTACCTACCATTCCAATGTACTTGATAAAGTGTGCATGCACACGAAAGCTCATACCTTGAATAAACCTTTGTTGGTCATAAAGATGCCACTGGACTCTAGTTCCATTGTTATTTTTGATAGATGTACATATCTTTCTGCGTTCCCAAGAGCCCGTGCAGGGTGATAACGACCATTCTTTGGATTCATCCAGATGCTTTTATATTCTTATGTTCATTGCCCATTAGGATGGTGGGACAGGAAGAAATAGTGCAGAAACATATGATAGATGATGGGGGGGGAGCACTGATTAAAAAATAGGATAGCACCTATTTTATATTATCTTATAGTTTAAATAAAGTTCTTCTGCTGCACACCTCAACTTCCTATTTTCATAATTTATAAAGTTTGCAGAATCAAATATTCTACCACCCATTCCCTGATTGTGTCTTTAGGTAGCGTTTGCTTATCTTCTATTTACAGCTGTGTTTATTCGTTTGCAACAATTCTACCCCATCTTTCTCCAAAAAATGATTATAAGCTGGTTATAGTTGTTTAAAACCACGATAATGCAGAGATTTAAAAAAGGTAATACCAATGTCCAGTGCTGTACAAGTCAGAACATCAGAAAGCCCAGGTTCCCTGGAGAAGGGAAATAGGAACACCTGAGCCAGCTGAGCATCTGCTGCTCCCTTTTTTTTTCAGGTATTTGAATCCCAAGATTGCCAGAGGCTGGCACCTGTAGTGCAAATTGACGGGCAAGTACCAAAGGCCTCTTGGCCTGTAGCCCTGTATTGGCAGAACAAGAACAAGACTGAAATGGCCTTACAACAGTGTTGTAAGAGTCAGTTAAGTTGTATCTCATTTAACTGGAATTTCTGTATATTTTAATTATGTAAGCTGCTGTGAGTTCCTCATGTGGGAGAAAATCAGAGTTAAATGACTTTTCTGAACAATGTTTTGTGCAGCCTCTGAAAAACCAATAGCATGGGGTCTTCCTAACATTCTTAGGAAGGCTGTTCCAACAGTTAGGGACTATTACTGAAAACGTGCCAAACAAGCAGATGCTGTTCTAACCTATCTGCAAAATGGATCCTGTAATACAGCCAAGATCCAGAGAGCAGAATTGTCACAATGGAGCATTACGTTATAGGCTGTTGTGTAGATACATATGCCCCAAGTCATGGAGGTCACCTTGAATTGAACTTAGAAACTAATAAGCAGCCTCTAAAGCACTTTCAGAAACTGTACAATGTGTTTGTATGTTTGCTCTAGACAGCAAGCGAGCTGTTGTGTTTGACACCGGCTGAAATTTTTGAATTATCTTCAAAGGTAGTCCTATGTATTATGTATTATAGAAGTCTAGCATCAAAATTTCTGTGACATGGATAAGTGTGCCAAGGATTCAGGGTAGGGAGTCATCTTCTATGCTAGATGGAGATGAGAGAGGGCAATCTTAGCAGCAAGTTATCCAATTTCTCCATTAATAACAATGGATCCTATGTAACTGCTGCTGTGATGCCCCTTCACCACTCACACAGAGTGCCCCCCCAAAAACCTCTCTTTCTCAGGTTCCAGGTTACAAGTAGATCAGGACGTCACTTTCTTGTCTCTTTTAAAATATTTAGAGAGCCATGACCATTTCACACCCCAGATCCTCTCTCTCACTTACAGAGACATCAGCAGACAGGGTAGTATGCCCCCTTTAATAACAGGCCTTCATTCACACAGAGTTATTTGGTTGGGGCTCAGACAATGTTCCATTCACATGTTGCCACCATTAATTGATTTAGATAGATGACAGATAGATGGACAGACAAACAGGCGGACCACTTCCATTTAACTTATGAACAGTGTTCCTATTCCAGCAATTGGGATCCTTTGTTACAAATTGACTATTTTCAGCCATCTCTAAGCAGTCCTTCTCCACAGTTTCACTCAGCCAGACACCCTCTTTTCCCTCTCATCTCCCTAGCTGCTAATTCTCAACTGCTGTTTTCTAGCTGTCTCTCCCCAACATTCCATCAGCATTCATTGGTCGCCCTTAGGGAGAAGTAGAACATAGCCTGTCCATCACAGCTGTAGTCCTAATTGAGAGCATCAGTTGCACCCCATCAGATACCAGCAGTGCAATACCCTCCAAGATTTCAGACCTACCACCTGGTGACACCCTTTGTTGAAGAGAACTGGAGGAGAGAGAAGGAAGGGTGAGAGCAAATGGAGGGTGCTGCTTGTGGCTTTACTGCCCAACAGTGGGAGTTGTCAGTAAAGTGGAGCAGAGCTTGATTATCTGTGCTGTGATATCATTTCTTACTTTCTGGGCTGGGACATATTGGCCCATCGGAGTTTTGATTATCTCTGTCTGCCCTACTGCTTACCTCTCCCTACCCTGTCATTTCCACACACACACACCCAAAATGACCTGAGTTTTATCAGTAACTAAGAAGGGTAAAAAGGATAGAAATGTGGCCCAAAGGAATGCTGTGGACAAGGAAATAAAATATTTATAAAACAACCTCACAGGCACTAATCTGTTAATATTTCATATTTTGACTCAGACTAGTTTTATTGCTTAATTTTTCTGTGCTTCCCTCTATTTACTGGCTTTAATTTAGTGTATCAGTGGCTTTGCCAGCAAACATACTTTGAATATTTTTAAAACTAATCCTGTTTATCCTACAAATTATGTGAGCTTTTCTGTTTTACTGCAATGTTTATTTTGCTAATTTTTCTCGTAACCGTTGCTATTCAGTGCTATATCATGGAAGCAATTCACTATTAAGGCTGAATTGTCTATTTGTTTCTAAATACTGGAAATGATCTGGGTAGTCATGGAACATGCAGCATCTGCAGCAAGCATTACAGTTTGAAGTGAATTGATCAGGCATCCAAAATTCATGAATGCCTCTTTTGCGAAATTTCAGTTATCTATTTGTTTTTGAAATTTGTGAAAACCTACTTGATTACAAGGAATTAATAATGCATAAAGAACAATGAAGCTGGGTCTGTGTTTGCGCATTTTGTGGCTGGATTGCTGGATTCCAAATGTGCTACACAAGTAGGGATGCACCAACATGGCATAAAGAAAGGCAATGAGAGATGACTAGAGGTTAGGTGACAACCAGTTTGTTTGAGGGCCATTCAAAGATCTCTCAGGAGTGTTTGCCCGCATTTCAGCTCTGCTCCTCTTTCCCACCACTTCTCTGACTACTAGTGGAAAGGCTGGTTACATAGCAATACTTTGCCAACAGAAGACAAGTGCAAGGTCACTCAGGACAGCATCCAGGAATTCTGCTTGGAGACAGCAGTGGAGCTAAGCTGGAGACAAAACTGGATTTTCAGAATGTAGTGGCTATGTATATCTTATAGACTTAATGGTTGTACCACAAGCTGTGTTTTAATAAGCCATGGCTTGTGGCAAAAACTGAATACTGCCAAAGGCATGATCCAAAGCACCTGCTGTAGTGTTCCCTTTTAACCTTTGGGTCAGGATTAAATAGGGTTGCCAAGCCATCACCCAGCACCCCAAGAGCTTTGGAGGCAGGACAAGGGATGGACGTGATGTCACATGAATGATGCATCAATGTCGTGTCTGGGTGAAAACCTGTATGTGATATCAGTGAGTCAGTCAACATTCTGGACTTCCCAGCTGTCAGCTGATGCACTGTAATGTTTCAGTTTTCACCTGGACGGGATGTTGACACATCACAGAACAAAATTTCTGCTCCTCACAGTTCTCCCACCTGCAGGGGGCAAATGACAAGGTGAGGGTCTCTCCCGACCACTGTTGAATCTCAGCCAGTTCTTGCATATTTGGAGTGAGGGCAACAGTAGGTTGGGTGAGAGTGAGATTGCCAAGGTGCCTGGATGGTCAGATGGCTGTGGAGAAAGGGGAGTAAAACCACCACCACCAACAGCCTTATATGGCCCACTTGCTCTTTTCTTGAGTGGTTGCTGTGGTGGTTTTACTCTCTCTTCTCTGCACCAAGCTTGCTCTCCTCCTAACAATTGCCCTGATGAAATCACAGAGGCTGTAGAGAAGGGAAGGGGAGTTGGAAAGGACAGGTCCTTTGCTTCCACCTCTGAAACAAGGCCCACAGCTCAGGGAGGCTCTCAGCTTACCCATGTTCCAGTTCCTCCAGCTTGTGGCTGTTTTAAGTTAAGAACCACCTGCCAACCACAAGCTCTACCAGACAATTACCTTGCCCACTTTTCTGGAACATGGGAAGAGTGCCACACTGGAAGAGAGCCACATGTGGCTCCCGAGCCATTGAGAGAATATCACTGTTTTAAATAGTTTTATTATTTATATCTTAGCTCTTAAACCACATGACTATTTCTGAAGAGAACCTTTCTTTGAGGACCTTATGGTTGAAAAGCAGGATATACAAATACATAAACCACCTGCAGTACAATCCTATCCAGCCTTATTTCAGTCTGAGTGCATTGATTTCAAAGGACTTAGAATGGAGGAACTTTTCATAGGATTGCACTGTAAGGCCTTCAAAATACCCCCCACACACACACACACAATGTAGAATATATCTCACATATTGTTTTTCAATCTTGCTGCTAATTCTCCTTGCCCCCAACATGCGTGCCACAGGAACCAGAAATACTAAATTCCTGTTTGTTTGTTTTTAAATATGTTCAGTGTACACTGGTTTTTCACTTAAGGATAAAACTTACCCTTGTGTGGTAAACAACAGCAAAAACTATGGACAAGTGTAAAGGTAGAATGTGAACAAGTTTAACTATATTCCCATTCATTTTGATGGGGGTGGTGGAAAGAGCCATCAAATCAGACTTATGGCAACTCCAAGAGGTTTTCAAGGCAAAAGACATTCAGACGTGGTTTGCCATTCCCTGCCTCTGTGTAACATCCTTGGACTTCCTTGGTGGCCTACCCTTCCAAATTCTAACCAGGACTGAACCTGCTTAGCTGCTAAGAGCTGATGAGATCAGGCTAGTCGGGGCCATCCAGGTCAGGGCCCCATTCATTTTAATTAATCATTCTTCTTATTGTACAGATGTGAAATCAAGTCTGCCCAAGGCCACTCAGTGGTCCTTGTCAGTGCAGTTCCAGTATTCCATCCCTCAGTGGCTTATGACTGATAGTGCTATTTTCCATTTTCATGATATTTAGACTCTTCGTTGTTCACATATTTGAGCTGGCCCTTTTGTTGCTTTGATGCCTCTCAGAGGGTGTATAGGGTAGGACAAGTTGTTCAACTGAGGTGGAAAACGGAAGACATCTGACATTTCTCAAATACGTAATGGATAAATTGCCTTCGCAGTCTGATCCTCTCACCTTTGGAAATGGTTTCTTTTAAAATCTGCTGCAAGAAACAGGAATGAAATAGCATCTTGTTTAGTGTGGACCGCATCATTTACAAGGCCTCTATGAGATCTTCTGTCATACAACGTTAACCAGAAGTCATTGTTGCCGCTGGCAACATCAACAATGAGAAGAGTGAGGTTGCATTGGGCCTCATTACTCTCGGTTTTGTTACCTCATGATATTACTGTAATAGGTCATTACTGTACTTGTTACAGAGAAATGTAAGTGATGCACCAGAGCTTGTTTTCAGTGGTGCACTTGTACCTTGCAGCTACAATGCCTTGTCACTTCATTATAGTACAGTCCTATGAAGGGGGAAATATCCTATTTATTGGGATCAGCAGGAGCTGGGTGTCATCCACTGACAGCTCTGGTTTAAATTCAAATATGTTAATAGGAGATTAAATAATATCAGGATTATAGGGCAAATTGTCATACATGCAGGAAAGACTGCCTGAATTTTGTCCTGTTGCTTTGTTGAACGAGAACAGAAGAGAGCACTATAATTTTCCCCTCCTCAACTCAACTCTTTGCCTTTCACCCCCCCTCCTCCCCCCATTCCATTTCCCAGGATCAACAAAACAAGAAAGAAATGAGTTCCAAATGCTTACTTGAATTATTATTTTCACTTTGCTTGCATCTCCATCTTGAAAGTGTACTTAAATGCAGGGTTTTTTTTAATTCCTTTTTGTTTTAAAGCGGCTGTTCAGAAATCTGGCATAAAAGCGTCTGAGTGACACTATTGACTATCCAAGTGCCTGAGAAAAGCATGATTTTTTAATGTAAAGACTGCCATAAGATTTATTGTAGTAGCTCAGAAATTGCACTGTTATAATAAGGGTTAAGGCTCAATTGTTCACTCTCCAGAAGCAATAACTTTCTCTCATTGGAATGTGAAAATAAACCCCTGCGAATAAAATGACACAGAAGGCTTAAGTTGTTTCCTTGCGACAGCTAGGATTCCCGCCCCCCCCTTCTTGCAAAAGCTATTCCGAGGTCTTGTACTATAGCTCTGTTGAAAAATTACACTGGCTTGCCAAATATCTTAATGACTTTTCTCTCAGCAGTTGGTAATGGTGAAATGTTATTCTAGTAACCATAATGTTTCTCATAAAACAATTGCATACAAGATGTACTGTACTTCTATTTTAGTGAGCTCTTCTGTCAGCCTTGTACTGTCGGTAGCCATTTACCATTTTACAGCAAACTGCCCTTACTAGTCCTTCAAGTGTAATATTGCAGAAAGAGTGAAGAAATGCGTGATTAAGAACATTCTCAGAGAGGGGACCATTTAGTGTACGGCAGGCTGCAAAATAAACTGGCCTCCACATATGTAGGCGCTCATCACATAAATGACAGTTCTATGTGGTCATTTAATTTTACGATCTCAATTCTCGCATATATTGCTAACATAAATATAGTGTCCTCCTGCAGAGAGGTCTGCTGGGTGTGATAAAATCAGTGAGACCTCAATGGGTTCAAATGGACATCTTTTATAATTATTGCTATAAAATTTCTTGACAACGCATTCTTGTCGTCCAATGGGTAAAGAAAACGATTTTCCGAAAGAACGGGTTTCAACAAAGAGGCCAACATACCCTGGGCATACGTTGCTGTGATCTGAGCATATTTAAATTGCCTCAGTTACTCTTATCTATTGAACAGAAAGTTGTTGGCTTGGAAGTTGTAAAAACAGTGTTCCAGTGGGATGCAGAGTGTATTTTTCATTTGTATTCTAGGTTGGCAGGATGACCTGGCATCATCTAGGGAATTAATATTAATTTGTTGTGTAATTCAATTAAAACCTGTGTGATGAATGATCCTTTCAAAAATGTACTCTTGAATAAAATTAGAGAGTAAAAAGAAAGAGTCACAAGTGTGAGCACAGAGTAAGGAATCATTTAACAATGCCAACTAATCATTTGTTCTTAAAACAAGAACTGCAGGGGCTCAGTCTCACCAGAAGTCAGTTTGGTGCAGTGGTTGTGAGTGGATTCTAATATGTGAGAACTGGGTTTGATTCCACACTCCTCCACTTGCACCTGCTGGATGACCTTGGGCAAGCCATAGTTCTGACAAGAGGTGTCCTTGAAAGGGCAGTTCTTGAAAGGGCTCTCTCAGCCCCGCCTACCTCACAGGGTGTCTGTTGTGGGATGGGGAAGTGAAAGGAGTCTGTAAGCCACTCTGAGTCTCTGAGTGAAGGGCGGGGTATAAATCCAATCTGTTCTTCTTCTTCTTCTTCTCCTCCTCCTCCTCCAACTGGGATCCTGAGATTCAGAGGAGAGGAGACAAACTCAGCTGAAAGCAACTATCCCTATATAACAAAAAACATTTTCATCCCACTGTTCCTCCAGGAGCCATGGCTCTCCCCTTTTCCATTTGATTTGTGCAAAACCCCACAAGATAGGTTAGGCTGAGAGAAAAAGAGTGGTCCAGGATAGGGTTGCCAGCCATGAGCTGGCAACTAGTGAGAGAAGGGAACAGAGACAGGGGGAATAAATGGCATGCCGACAACATGATGCCACTTAAAAAACAACAACCATACTGTGAAGTGACATTGCATTTCTAACATGATGCCAATGCAACATTCTAGGACTCAGACAAAACTTTATCTGAATCCTAGAGCTTTCGAATGGGAACAGGGGAGTAAGAGGAAAGAGGCTGGGGAGGGGGCAGAGAACCATTCCAGTTTCCCTGTCACATAGTCACAACTTCCTCTAGTGTGTGTGTGGGGGGAATTACTACCCTCAGTTATATGGTGATCACAGAGTGGAAACTACATAATTTGTTCAGTATCAAAGTAGGAGTGAGGGTTAATCACATATAGAAGAGATTGCGCCATCTGAACAAGCCCTTAGAGTTCTCCAGTTACACTTAAGAATGAGTGTTCCTTGAACTAAAGCTTTAAGGATGAAAATAGGTTTGATTATGTAGAATAGACCTGACATGGCTGAGAATGCTTTTCACAACCATTGTTGTGGCTGTGGGAAATCCAGTCATTTATTAACTTTCAGACACTTCAGTCTGTAATGAGGCAGCCATGGATACCCATTGCCTATGCCCAACATGATTAGAACTGCCAGTCTCCAGAGGGGCCTGGAGTTCTTCTGGAATTATAACTGATCTCCAGACTACATAAATGAGTAATCCTGGAGGAAATAGCAGCTTCACAGGACAGATTCAATGGTATCACATCCCTGCTGAGCGTCCTTCCTTGCCAAAACTCCACCCTTCCCAATCACCTCCCCCAAATCTCCAGGAATTTCCCAACTTGGTGTTGACAACCCAGACCATAGTTGATGTATGCAGCTGCCTTAGCATGTCCTTAAGTGGATGGAAATCATTATGTACAGGACATAGAGGCGTATATTCTATATTCCCCTGTATGCATTCTCCATAGTGGTAATCAGCAAGTTATATAAAGTTACATATTCTAGTGATGCCCATAATCTTGGATTGCTTTAAAAGTGGATTAGAAAAATACATGGGTGGGGTGAATCAAAAGCTATTGGCCATGTTGCCTGAATACAGTCTTTGTGTTTGGAAGAGCAAGAATATCTCTGAATGCCAGTGGTGGAGGATAATAGCAGGGGAAAACTTTGGCCTATATTGTAGGCCTTCCAGAGCATCTAGTTTGTCACGGAGGATGATGGAAACAGGAACCTAGTCTAGAGGGACCACTGGTCCTATAAGCAGGCCTCTTTTTATGTTCTTGTTTTGAGATAGTGGTCAGAACAGATTTGTAGCACAATGTTAATTAGAGATACATCCTTCTTAGTCCATTGAAGTCATTTGAAATAACTCTCCTTAGCGTTGAATTGTTGATCCCGCAAAGATGGATGGAAGCTTTGTAACTTAATTTCTGTGTCCCCATCTTGTGCCTGTCCTGGTGAATGTAACTGTATCTAAATTGGACCCAGAGGCTGCAGTCTAAAAATACTTACTTCCAAGTAGGCATACCAAAGAATTAGCTGGAAATCGGTGTAAGAAAGATGAAGAAAACTTTGAAGTGTTACATGCTCCATCACTTATAACGGCAACAGCATAAAATATAATATCTTTTTGTAACTTGCTGATCACCACTGATAGGATTCCACCATTGAGCTAATTTGCATATTTCATCGTTAGAGAGGGGCCCAGAGATGCTGAGAAGCAAACAGATTGCTAGTGTGTTCATCTTTTTCCTGCTGCATGCTGCTCATCTTTGATGATTTTGCTATACCCTTATGTGATCATTATATTAATTTGTTCTTCCTTGCCTGAAATTGGAACCAAACACCTTCAAAATGCATTTCCCTTTGAAGTAATTAAAATAGAGTGTCCACTGACCATAGAAAATAGGCAACCATGTTCTGCATTAAAATGAGGAGTGATAAGGGGGGAGGGGATGTTATGCAAATCAGTGGAAGATGATTGCAAGCAAAATGTTTGTCTTGTTTTTCTTCAGTAGAACTCCAGCACACCAAATCAATTACTTTTAGTGATCTTTCACAGACTGCCCTTGGAAGCTGGTCTAACATGAAGGTAGTCCTTCAAAAGCCTCTCTAGTTTGTAGGGGAAAGATAAGCCGGGCTTTTGTTGGGGTTAGGCCCAATGAAAGATCGTGTATGAGGTTTTGTCTTCACTATACACCTTTTCAGAATATTTGAGAATATGAATCCAGTATTACAATTTTAAGAAAATTTGTTTAGGTTTGTATGAAAGACCATACAATGCAGCCCTTGAATCATCTTTGACATCTTTCTGTTGGAAATAGGGATGCCAGCCTCCAGGTGGGAACTGGGGATCCCCCAGAATTACAGTTCATCTCCACACTACAGATATTCGTTCCCCTGAAGAAAATGGATGTTTTGGAGGGTAGACTATGGTGCTGTACCCCACTGAGGTTCCTGTCCTTCCCAGGCTCCAGCCCCAGATCTCTGGGAGTTTCCCAACCTGGATCTGGTAACACTAACCCCCCCTCCATCCCTGCTGGTGGCCAGAGGGGACCTAGCAAACCTAGCTGGAAAGGGATTGTGCAAAGTTTTCCCAGAACAGCTCTAATAAGACAAAGTCCTTCTGTTTTGCCTTTTGGGTTTTTCATTACTAATATATTCACATATTGAACATCCTTGTGTTGGAAAATACCTGGTAACAAATTATTAATCTGCTGTGATATCACAGTGTGTACACACTCGTGCATGCATCTTTGTCACTTTAAGAGAAGAAAGCTCTCCTATAGAAATTGAGGAGACTAGGGTAAGAAAAGGAACAGAGACTTGCAAGCTAGGACAGAAGCTAATTGATGTGAATCGTTAGCAGACTTGGGGACATCTTCCAATCCCACACAAGTAGAGTTGCTTTTGATAAAGTTTAAAGCAACAACAGGATTTGTAAAAAATGTTGATTCACTGAAAGCTTCCCAACAGCGAAAAGGTTTTCAGGACAGAAGAACTTACTCACTGGAAGAGAAGAAACAGGCAGGAGGGAAAAAAGAGAAGCATTCAGTAAGCTCTGAACAATTATGGAATGCTTTACAGCTCTCTCTAGAGTTCAAATGGACTAAACACGCATTGTATCATTATTTAATAAAACTGCTCACATGCTGTTGCCTTTCCAACATGAAGTTTGTCCAATAAACATATTAATATGATAGCGGTGTTCGACGTAACTAAAGGGGCTGTAACTCCATGGCAGTCTCTAATGTTTTGTATGAAGAAGGAGGAGGAGGAGGAGATTGGATTTATACCCCACCTTTCACTCAGAGTCTCAGAGCACCTTACAAACTCCTTTCCTCCCCACAACAGACACCCTGTGAGGTAGGTGAGGCTAAGAGAGCTCTTTTGAGAACTGCTCTTTCAAGGACAACTCTGACAGAACTATGGCTTGCCTGAGGTCATCCAGCAGGTGCAAGTGGAGGAGTGGGGAATCAAACCCAGTTCTCCCAGATTACAGTCCATGCACTTATCCACTCCATAAAACTGGCTCTCATGAAGATGGCCTCAGTTTCCCCTCCCTACAGCTGAGAAACTGAAGTAGCTGCTATTAGGTAGCAGGTACCTCTGCTGCAGATCTTGGAGAACCACTGCCAATCAAAACAGACAGTTCTAGACTTGATGCATGAGCCATTCATTTAAGACAGTTTCATATGTTCAGCAGTGATTCTTGAACAATATCTATCGATAAGGGGAGGGGGGAACAGTAGATTTTGGAAGACTCCAGGCAATTAGTTGAAGTACAAGTGGCCAAAACTGAAAAGTAATCTTGGAAGGAAGATCAATGAGTGACAGTCTGAGAGTTGGTCTAAACAGTTCTGGGTTTTTTAAAAAAGAGTAAATGGCAGTCACTGGGCACAATTCAGGCTAAGAGTGTGATATGGAAGGTTAACCCTTTCTTCCATGACATTGTTCCTGGGTTTGCCTCCTGTGGTGCTCTATGTACTTTACGGATGCTGGCATACTTTCCACATTGGACAAATAGCAGAGATTAGTAATGGTGTAACCCTTGATCCAGAATTCTGATCTGAATTGGCGGACCTTGTAGCTATTATTCACTCTTTAAAAACACACTCATAAAAACAAGATTGTTAAAGAGAGAATAAAATATATAGCTTTAGAATCTGGGATCAGACTAAAGCTGAATCAATTAGCAGTGAGTGTTCCTGCTAGTGTTGCCAGCTCTGGGAAATACCAGGAGATTTTGGTGGTGGAGCCTGAGAAGGGTGGGATTTGGGAAGGGGAAGGATTTCTGTGGGGTGTAACCTCCCAAAGTCCACCTCCCAAAGAATGCAGCTAAATTCTATCATCAGTTTCAGAGATATCCTAGGGTATGATTCTTAAGTGGCAAATTAAGCGTGAACCTTATTAGCAATGTGGTAAATGCATCAACGTGGCAAATGGGGTTCAACGTGGCCAATGTGCAAGATCATGCACATTGGAGCCCAAAAACCTAAATATAAATACACATTGATGGGGTCCGAACTGGCAGAGACTGACCAAGAGAGAGATCTTGGAGTCGTAGTAGATAACTTGATGAAAATGTAGAGACAATGTGCAACTGCAATAAAAAAGGGCCAGCACTATGCTGGGGATTATTAGGAAGGGAATTGAAAACAGATCAGCCAGTTTCATAATGCCCCTGTATAAATCAATGGTGCAACCTCATTTGGAGTACTGTGTACAGTTCTGGTCACCACACCTCAAAAAGGATATTATAGCAAAGTGCAGAAAAGGGTAACTAGAATGATAAAAGGGTTGGAACACTTTCCCTATGAAGAAAGGTTAAAACGCTTGGAACTCTGGAGAAACGACGGCTGAGGGGTGACACAATTGAGGTTTATAAGATTATGCATGGAATAGAGCAGGTAGAGAAAGAAGTACTTTTCTCCCTTTTTCACAGTACAAGAACTCATGAGCACTCAATGAAATTGCTGAGCAGTCCAGTTAGAACAGATAAAAGGAAGTACTTCTTCACCCAAAGAGTGATTAACACATGGAATTCACTGCCACAGGAGGTGGCGGCTACAAGCATGGACAGCTTCAAGATGGAATTAGATAAGCATATGGAATAGAAGTCCATCAGTGGCTATTAGCCAGAAGGTATAGATAGAACTCTCAGTCTGGGGCAAGTGATGCTCTGCATTCTTGGTGCTTGGGGGGGTCAACAGTGGGAGGGCTTCTGGAGTCCTGGCCCCACTGGTGGATCTCCTAATGGCAGCTGGTATTTTTGGCCACTGTGTGACAAAGTGTTGGACTAGATGGGCCATTGGCCTGATCCAACATTGGCTTTTCTTATGTTCTTGTGTTAACGTCTAGCAAAAACAACAGTATTGCAATACCTTTTTTCTGTGGGTCATAGTATTATCATTTATATGGCAGAACTCAAGGGGAAAATTTCCGTGGATTAAAAAACTTATATTGAGAAAAAAAAATCTAAACTCAACAGATATTTGTTTTATGAAATTGGTTTCTGAATGACTCCCCCATAAAAAGTACTGATTTTTCAAACAATGAAAGCACCAAACAATATACATCAGATTAGAAGCCTATTGGGACTAATCAACTGTGTCTGTGGGTTGATTCCTGATGATTCCATACTCATAGAACCATTATGATATTTAATGAAGCCAAATATGAGGCCAGGGGTGTGTGTGTCAAGAAATAACAAAGAGCTTTACAAAATTTAAGAGAAAAATTAAACAGCACACATTTGATACCCTGTTTTAATCGTCACAAAGCTTCTGAAGAAAGTATAGATACAGGCCCAGTTGGTCTATGAGCTATTTTGATGCAACACCATCATATAATAGCAGAGACAGTTACAGCATGAACAGACTAGGAATGGAAATGTTCACAATGTGGATACTTCTTTTATTAATGGAAGCAGTTTTACTAGGGTTGCCAGGTCTGGGTTGTAAAACACCTGGAGGCTTTGGGGGTGGATCCAAGAGAGGGCAGGGCTTGGGGAGGGGAGGGGCCTCAGCATGGTACAATGCCATAGAGTCCACCCTTCAAAGCAGCCATTTTCTCCAGGGGAGCTGATCTCTGTCGGCTGAAGATCATCTAAAGAGACTGCTGCTAATCCACATGCTAAACCACTTGTAAGCATTGAGAGATGGAGACTATCGGTTTGATTCCCTGGTTCTCAGGCTTGGGAGGGAGTGATTTTTTGCTGCTGATTCCATGTTCTCTCTCACATCACACCCCAGTATGTTCATGATTTTCTTTCAACTCCCAGGGGTCACATTTTGGAAATGGCTGCAAATGGTAGTAGGAAGTGTGAAGATGGGCTTTTCCAAAAGCAGATCTCACCTTGCAGTCCTATGACTCCAAACCAAGAGTTCCAAAGTATACCTTTGTTGTGAAGTAAAGACCAGGCGAGGGCTCCTACTTAAACTACCACCTACTATCTGACCACCCATATTTGTTGTTCAGTCGCACAGTCGAGTCCGACTCTTCGCGACCCCATGGACCAGATTACGCCAGGCCCTCCTGTCTTCCGCTGTCCGCTGAAGTTTGCTCAATTTCATGTTCGTTGCATCGATGACACTGTCTAACCATCTCATTCTTTGCCGTCCCCTTCTTCTTTGACCTTCAATATTTCCCAGCATCAGGGTCTTCTCCAGTGAATGCTCCCTTCTCATTTGGTGGCCAAAGTATTTGAGCTTCAGCTTCAGGATCTGGCCTTCCAGGGAACAGTCAGGGTTGATTTCTTTTAGGATTGACTGATTTGATCTCCTTGCAGTCCAAGGGACTCTCAAGAGTCTTCTCCAGCACCATAGTTCAAAAGAATCTATTCTTCGGCGCTCGGCCTTCCTTATAGTCCAACTCTCACAGCCATACATTACTACGGGGAATACCATTGCTTTGACCATGCGGACTTTTGTTGGCAAGGTGATGTCTCTGCTTTTTATCATGCTGTTTAGGTTTGCCATCGCTTTCCTCCCAAGGAGCAGGCGTCTTTTAATTTCATGGCTGCAGTCACCATCTGCAGTGATCTGGGATCCTAGGAACGTGAAGTCTGTCACTACTTCTACGACTTCCCCTTCTATTTGCCAAGGAGTGATGGGGCCAGATGCCATGATCTTAGTTTTTTTGATGTTGAGCTTCAAGCCCACTTTTGCACTCTCCTCTTTCACCCTGAGCAAGAGGCTCTTTAGATCCTCTTCACTTTCTGCCATCAGAGTGGTATCGTCTGCATATCTGAGGTTATTGATCTTTTCCCCAGCAATCTTAACTCCAGCTTGTGATTCATCCAGGCCAGCATTTCGCATGATGTACTCTGCATATAAATTAAATAAGCAAGGTGACAGTATACATCCTTGTCGTACTCCTTTTCCTATGCTAAACCAATCAGTTGTTCCATATCCGGTTCTAACTGTTGCTTCTTGACCCTTATACAGGTTTCTCAGGAGACATATGAGGTGGTCTGGTACTCCCATCTCTTTAAGAACCTGCCATAATTTATTGTGATCCACACAATCAAAGGCTTTAGCATAGTCAATGAAGCAGAAGTAGATGTTTTTCTGGTATTCTCTTGCTTTCTCCATAATCCAGCGAATGTTGGCAATTTGATCTCTAGTTCCTCTACCTCTTCTAAACCCAGCTTGTACTTCTGGCAGTTCTCTATCCACGTACTGTTGGAGCCTAGCTTGTAGGATTTTGAGCATGACCTTGCTAGCGTGTGAAATGAGTGCAATTGTGCGATAGTTTGAACATTCCTTGACGTTGCCCTTCTTTGGGATTGGAATGTAAACTGACCTTTTCCAATCCTGTGGCCACTGTTGTGTTTTCCAAATTTGTTGGCAAATTGAGTGCAGCACTTTAACAGCATCTTCTTTTAAGACTTTGAATAACTCAGCTGGGATACCATCACCTCCACTAGCTTTGTTGTTAGTAATGCTTTCTAAGGCCCATTTAACTTCGCTTTCCAGGATGTCTGGCTCAAGGTCAGTGATTATACCATCGTGGTTGTCAAGGACATCGAGGTCCTTCTTGTATAGTTCTTCTGTGTATTCTTGCCATCTTTTCCTAATCTCTTCTGCTTCTGTTAGATCCCTACCATTTTTGTCCTTTATCATGGCCAGCTTTGCATGGAACGTTCCCTTGATTTCTCCAATTTTCTTGAAGAGATCTCTAGTCCTTCCCAATCTATTGTTTTCCTCTATTACTTTGCATTGTTCATTCAGGAAAGCCTCCTTATCTCTCCTTGCTGTTCTCTGGAAATCTGCATTCAGTTGGGCAAATCTTTCCTTTTCCCCATTGCCTTTAGCTTTCCTTCTTTCCTCTGCTATGTGTAAAGCCTCATCAGACAGCCACTTTTCTTTTTTGCATTTCTTTTTCTTTGGGATGGCGGTGAGTGCTGCCTCCTTTACAATGTCACGGACCTCTGTCCATAGTTCTTCAGGCACTCTGTCTATCAAATCTAGTCCCTTAAACCTATTCTTCACCTCTACTGTATATTCATCGGGGATGCGATCTAGGTCAAATCTGAATGGCCGAGTGGTTTTCCCAACTTTCTTCAATTTAAGTCTGAATTTTGCAATGAGTAGCTCATGATCTGAGCCACAGTCAGCTCCAGGTCTTGTTTTTACTGACTGGATAGAGCTTCTCCATCTTTGACTGCAAATTATATAGTCAATCTGATTTCGGTGTTGCCCATCTGGTGATGTCCATGTGTAGAGACGCCTCTTAGGTTGTTGGAAAAGGGTGTTTGCTATGACCAGCGTGTTCTCTTGACAAAACTCTGTTAGCCTTTGCCCTGCTTCATTTTGTTCTCCAAGGCCAAACTTTTCTGTTATTCCGGTTACCTTTTGATTTCCTACTTTAGCATTCCAGTCCCCTATGATGATGAGGACATCATTTTTTGGTGTTAGTTCTACGAGCTGTTGTAGGTCTTCGTAGAACTGGTCCACTTCAGCCTCTTCTGCAGCAGTGGTTGGGGCATAGACTTGGATTACTGTGATGTTGAATGGTTTGCCTTGGATTTGGACCGAGATCATTCTGTCATTTTTGAGATTGTATCCCAATACTGCCTTTCTCACTCTCTCATTGACTATAAAGGCCACACCATTTTTTCTACGGGATTCCTGGCCACAGTAGTAGATATAATGGTCTTCTGAGTTAAATTCGCCCATTCCTGTCCACTTTAGTTCACTGATTCCCAAGATGTCGATGTTCATTCTTGCCATCTCATTTTTGACCACGTCAAGCTTACCTTGATTCATAGATCTTACATTCCAGGTTCCTATGCGGTATTGTTCTTTGCAGCATCGAACTTTCCTTTCACCGTCAGACACATCCACAACTGAGCGTCCTTTCGGCTTTGGCCCAGCCGCTTCACTCTTTCTGGGGTTACTCGTACTTGCCCTCTGCTCTTCCTCAGTAGCATATTGGACACCTTCCGACCTGAGGGGCTCATCTTCCGGCGTCATATCTTTTAGCCTTTTGTTACTGTCCATGGGGTTTTCTTGGCAAAGATACTGGAGTGGGTTGCCATTTCCTTCTCCAGGGGATCATGCTTGGTCTGAGTTCTCTGCTGTGGCCTGTCCGTCCTGGGTGGCCCTCCACGGCATAGCCCACAGCCTCATCGAACCACGCAAGCCCCCTCGCCACGACAAGGCAGTGATCCATGAGGGAGGACCACCCATATAGTACAGGACAAATCAACAGTTCCCAGTCATGTATAAGGAAAACATTTGTCATCTTTCTTTCCACACTCAAATGAGTGTCATTGCATGGTCAAAAGAAAAAGTGAAAAAGCCGTGATTCTATGTATTACAATACAGGCTGAACAGGCAGAAATGCCATTGCCATTCTAAATGTCATGGAGTTCATAGGATGTCATTGGCTGAGCTTCAGCAATGCTAGACCACTGAATACTAAGAAGGAACTTGACTAACCTCAGATTTAGAATTCTATGTCCAATGAAGAACTCCAGTAAATAAAAGCTTAAATCCTATGTATGCATCCTTGGAAGTGAGCCCTGTTGAACTCAGTGTGACCCTTCGAGCAAACAAGCATAGGAGTGGTCTGTAAACTACATAAATATTATCTAATTGCTATAATGTTTCAAGGATTTATTGATAATATGAATCAGTTGAGCAGATTTGGAGTCTTTAAATGCAACAGAAACACAGATATTATGACTGCAGCTTGTGGCATGTGGTTTCTAGTAGGGCAAGGCGTTATACAATGCTTATCATTCTTATTCATT
This sequence comes from Gekko gecko, assembly GCA_029375565.1. Classification (NCBI taxonomy): domain Eukaryota; kingdom Metazoa; phylum Chordata; class Lepidosauria; order Squamata; family Gekkonidae; genus Gekko; species Gekko gecko. Next base: position 112,278,490 of record JAPDNY010000008.1, on the reverse strand, counting down.
ATAAGCACAGAATTAAGTATGTGAAAATAAGTGTGATTAAAGTTTTGAATGTGTGTATTAATTAACCAGACTACAAAGCCTCCAAGGCTTTTTTTTTTGCTAATATTGTTACGCAAATATTATTTTAAAACAAATTTTGCACTTCTTATATCTCAGGTTTTAGTATTCACAAGACCAGGACAATCAGAAAATAATATCACTCCCCTGGACACCGTGGAGCAGGCGTAAAAAGGCCCCCTTCTAAGCTAATTTGAAGGAGGCCCAAACATTCCTGCTCAGCCCATCAAAAGGTAACTAGCTACTCCCACAGTCTCCAAAGGGAGGGAGGGTGGCCCCACTGGCTTTATAATCCTGCTGCAGACAGCAGGGCAGGGTCCAATGGCTTCTCCAATGCCCTTAGGGATTGGCTGTTCCACACAAAGGAGCAAATGGCTCATCAAGAGCCAGTAAATGTGCTCCTGTTCCATATTTAAAATTGGGACTGCCACAAATCAGTACCCCAGCCCAACAGGTTGGGAACTACATTCTCCAGAACTGTGCTTCATCTGGATGTTTAAAAAGAGGGGGTGGGGAGATTTTGGGCTATGATGCTATAGTGTTCATCACAAGCAGGCAAAGAAACGTCATAAGCATAGCCTCCTCCCAAATCATCTTCCTCCAGATGAAGAGGAAGATGATCAGATCAAATCCTTTTGATTTGGAATTTCCCCAAACAGATACACATGGCAGGTAGCAGTGCTGGTCCAAAGATTTTAAAGGGGGGGGGAGAATAAAGTCCAAAAATAAATACACAAGTTTAGTGACTGATGAATGGAAAAACTGACTGGTCAGACAGTCAGACAGAGAAGGAGCAAAGCCATGAAGAGACCACAACTCAGTATTTAGGATGCCACTTTTACTGACCAGATGATGGATGATTAGATGGATGGATGCCAGAGGGGTGATCAGGACTGCCAAACTCCAGGTAGGGGCTGGAGAACTCCTGGAACTACAACTGACCTTCACACAACATGAATCAGTTATTTATTGTTTATTTAAAACATTTATTCCACTTCTCCTGGAGCAAATGTCTGCTTTGAAAGGTGAATTGCATGGCCAAGGTCCCTCCCCTTGGCCATGTAGTGGTTAAGTACACGGACGCTAATCTGGGAGAACCGGGTTTGATTTCCCACTCCTCCACTTGCATCTGCTGGATGACCTTGGGCAAACCATAGTTCTGGCATAGCTGTTCTTGAAAAAGAGCAGTTTCTGTCAGAGGTGTTTCACCCCCACCTACCTCACAGGGTGTCTGTTGCGAGGAGGGGAAGGGAAAGGAGTTTGTAAGCCACTCTGAGACGCCTTTGGGTAGTGAAGGGTGGGGTATAAATCTGATCTCTTCTTCTTCTTCCCTAAACCCCACTTCCCCAGGCTCCAACCTCAAATCTCCAGGTATCTCTGAACCCAGAGCTGGCAATCCTAAGAGTGATGCAATATATGCATTAGAGACATATTATTCCTACTTGCTTAATAATATGTGCTTAAGGACACTAAAAGCACCCTGCTTACCATATCTCTGTACACATAAACATATCTCATAGACATTATAGTACAAAGTTAGGTTTTGTACAACCTCCAAGCAAGCATTATGTTATGGGAAATTTCCTGAAATTCTAAGTATCATGCAGAAATGAAAAGGGACACATTCTTCTTCTTTTACTGAAATACAACCTCAGATGGAAGAGGGTGGGCTGCTAATTTGATCCTAGCAGCTTTTTCATATCATACTTGCCCTGTCATGATAAATATTAACTATATTCCTTGCAGCTACCTTTTGAGAATGAAGTCTGAAATGAAGAATGGATGATCAAAAGTATTTATCCTTTACCCAATCTAAATACATCAAATTAGTGAAACATAAGCGGTTTTTCAGTGTTTAATCTGAGGGGCACGATAGTTAAGAGACTGTGATACAAATCAAAAAGTTCATTAGGTAGTCTTAAACTACTGTTATCACAATCCCTCACTCACCCCTTTCTCCATAATTTGGGGTTCATAATACTGCTCTACCATACAAAGTTGTTGTTGTGATTACAAGATAATGTATGTGAATTGTTCTGAATACTAAAAAATGCTATAAAGATGCTGTGTTGCTATTCTCATGTGGGTATACAAAGGAGGAGTAAGTAGTAATTTATAATTGAATAATTTCTTTCATTTTAACATATTCCTCAAGTTTCATACTGAACTTAAAATACAGAGAACACCCCCCCCCCCACTGATTTAGACAGAATACTGCTTTATCCATTGGGGGTTGGGGTGGGATGAATAAACCAGATAGCTCTAAAAGGGTTGCTGGGGATGTTAGAAACTCACGGAGGGTTCATGGCTCAGAGAAAGAGGGTTTTTCAGATGTGCCAGTACAATAGAGTTATATAAGTCAGAGAGTTCTTCTATAATCATCCCAAACTATCTGCCCTATTTGTAGTCTATGTAATAAGCACAGTAGGTGGTACTTGGTTACCAAAATGCTTGCCCTAATGCAGTTAGGTAGGTCTCTCCACTTCCATTTGGAGGCACTCAGACTTTTCCAAAATGGGCAGCTTCCTCTTAGTTCCTGATTGGTCCTTATTTTTCTCCCTCTAGACAGAGGTTTGTGGGGAGGGGGGGAACAGTGGGAGGAAAGTGAGAAGTAGAAAGAGAAAGATGCCTCCATCTTGTGAGTTTAGTATTTTTAGATTTTCAGCAGCAAACTAATGACACAGTCATAGAAAGGGATGCAGGAACCTTGTTGTGATAATAGTAGACTATAATGATGGGTCTCATTATGAGAGTTTTAGTACAATGTTTATATGTATTTGTGTGCACATGTTATATTCTGTGTATGTGTATATACACACACACATACAAGTTAAGCAGCGATGCAGAAATGTTGCTTTAGTATTTCAATGAATCTGACCTCAGATGAGTGAAAAGGGCTTCCCATTTGTCACTGAGAGCAACATCGCATCAGTGATTTCCTCCCTTTTCTTCATGTTCACAATCCTGGTATCATCTGAGACTCCCTGGATTTGATTTTTTTTTAACAAACAGAAAATGAACTTTTACAGGAGCAGTATGGTGCAACAGAGTGACTATCCCAAGGACATCCATGGAGCTTCATGGCTGAGTGGGAAAAAAGGTCTCCCCAGGCCAAATCTTGCCTCAGCTTAATCCATACTGGGTTACTCTGAGGATAAAATAAGCCCTTTTCATGTATTACATTTCTGGCACTTCAGTCTTTCATACTAGGAGAGTTTGGTATACATGATCATCTTAGTATGCAAGATCACCAAGCTGTCTGAAAAGGGCAACACACATGTTTTGCAGTTCCAGCACTAGCAAATGTGTACCCCTGAAACCCCAATTTTGGGGTTGCAAGTTGTCATGATCTGTGTAGGCCTCTGGAGATCTGTGCATGACTGGGAAAAAAGCCTGAGGCCTAGGGCCCAGGAAAGGCCTGTATGGTAGGAGAAAGCAAGCTGCCTACAATTCCCACAATGCCTAGAGCCAGCTGCAACCAATGGGGATACTGGAAGTCTCTGAGTAGATGTGTTCTTATACTTGGTGGTCAGTTTAACTGACTTTTTTTCTCTGCGGCCTTGCTTCACACAGGAGTGAACTGAGGAGACTGGTCTGGGAAAAAGTTCCCTCACTGGGAGAGTGAGTACAGGATAAGCCTAGAGGTTTGATTATTTTTCCTTTAAACACTGTTATACCTTTTAAAGCACCTTGTCTTGTTTTCCATGTCCCATAAGTGTTAATAAACCATTTGGTTAAGTGTTCTCTGCCTGGTCATCACGCCTATGTTTTCTCGGCTGTAAAAGGGGCATTGTGGTTGGACTTGGGAGGGTACTCTCAAGGGACCCAAAGTCCAGAGTGGTGGTGGCAGAAGGTGGCAACCCCCTGGGGTCATGACACAAGTAGAAGAAAAAGAAGAGTGGTTTTTATTCCCCACTCTTCACTACCCAAAGGAGTCTCACAGAGGCTTACAATCTGCTTCCCTTCCCCTCCCCACAACAGACACTCTGTGAGGTAGGTGGAGCTGAGAGAGTTCTGAGAGAACTGTGACTGACCCAAGGTCACCCCGCCGGCTTTATGTGGAGGAGTGGGGAATCAAACACAGTTTTCCAGATTAGAGTCCGCTGCTCTTAACCACTACACCAAACTGGCTCTCAAAGTACTGAAGCTGCAAAATACACACATTGTATAGATCAAGGTAGAACTATGCACTCTGCTCTCACCTCTTTGGATAGAGGAGGGAAGGGTTAACATGTGACAGATCTTGGAGACTTATGCAGATGGAAATTATTCCCTTCCATTCTTTTAATGTTTTCAGTTGAATAAATGTGCATATTACTCTGACTACAGCAAACATTAAAAGCTGTTACCTGTCACAACATACAAGAACAATGCAAACTAGAACTGAACTAGAAACTGCTTGCCCAGTTTTTGAATTTGTGGCTGTCAGTTTTCAGTGCCCCTCTCAAAATCCACATTCCTGATGGCTTTCTCATTGCTTAATTCTTGGTCCCTGGATCCACACCACTTATTCTAACCCTATGAAAACTCAGAAGTACCCCATGAAAATTGTTTCAGATAGTCAAATAGTTAAAAGATTATCAACAAAACTGAGACAAGCCGCTGACAATGACAACTTCCTATGTCAAGAAGAAATAAAAATGAGCCACACTGGCTCATCCCTAGCTTGGGCTCACAAAAACTTGTGCTACAGTAAACTGTTAGTCTTAAAGGTACCACTCATGTTTTTGCTGAGCTGCAACATACTAAAATGGCTCACTCTCCCAAACATAAAAAAGCACTAGGATTCTCAGGAGGCTGGATTCTGTTCAAGCTATCAACCACATTGGTGAACAAATGACATGGTATTTTTAACTTGCAAAAGTAATTAATTATTCCTTTCCTTTCCTTTATTAGCTCATTTGACCAAAGGTCTTAAGCATCATGACATCAAGAGAAGGAGAAGAAGAAGAGTTTGGATTTATACCCCGCCCTTCACATGGAGTCTCAGAGCGGTTTACAAACTCCTTTCCCTTCCCCACCCCACAACAGACACCCTGTGAGGTAGGTGGGGCTGAGAGAGCTCTGAGAGAAACTGCCCTTTCAAGGACAGCTCTGACAGAGCTATGGCTTGTCCAAGGTCATCCAGCAGCTCCAAGTGGAGGAATGAGGAATCAAACCCTGTTCTCCCAGATTAGAGTCTACACACTTAACTACTACACCAAACTTGCATTTAAACAAGTAAAACAAAGTCTAGAGATAAGTTGAGTGACCATCACATAATCATTGCAAATCATGATCCACATAGGTATAGGCAGGGCTATTTTGGGGCAGGCAAGCACAGGAATAGAGTTCCAGCTGGCTCCCATGTTGGCCACGCCCAGCAGGAACTCATTAGCATAATAGGCCACACCCAACAGTAGAAACTCATTAGGATTGGCTACATTAGGGCTGTGTGGCCTAACATGCAAAGGAGTTCCTGCTACCAAAAGAGCCCTGGGTTTTGACAACAAACAAGGTAAACAGAATAAGAAGCAAAAGATGGGTGTGGCTGGATGACCACACTTCTGGTAACATGGAGGTGTGGCCTAATATGCTAATCTGCTGTGTTGTTAGGGGTGTACCTAATATGCTAATATGTTCATGCTGGTGGGTGTGGCCTATTATGCTAATGAGTTCCTGCTGGTTTTTTTCTACAAAAAAAGCCCTGGGTATAGGAACTTGAAAAATATATAGAATAAAAGAATAAAACCCGATAAAATTTAAAACAGAAGAAAATAAATATTGTATAAGCCTACATATATATAAAAGGCAAGCTGTGCTGTCAATGACTCACCTACTATCCCATTGGCCACTGGGGAAGCTGCCTTGGTGTCCTGTTGGCCTGTCCCACTGGCTCCTCCATTCTAACACCCCCACTTTTGACGAGTTGCACCTTGGGAGTTGTAGTTCTCCACTGGCCTTACTACAATCATAGCAAAGAGAATTAGAACTACAACTCTCAAATTGGGAGTTCCAAGAGGCCATGGGGCATTAGCAGTCAGTCAGTTAAACTGTTAATCAGTTAAAATGTTAAATGGGAAGCAGCTTTGGAATTAAAAGGGGTTGGGGTGGGGGAGGGAAAGCCTGGACATCTCTCTGAATTTCAGTTGATCTCCAGACTAAAGAGATCAGTCCGCATGAAAAAAATGGTTGCTTTGGAGGGTGAGCAAAGTATGAAGAGTTATTTTCAATACATACACAGTGCACATTGATCACTCCCATCCACTGCTGCTGCCTCACTGTGCACTGTCTCCAATTGTGTAAATGAGGAATGAACTACATAGTTATATATAAATACACATTCCATTTTCCCCCTAAAAAGTCTTACAGCTTTGTTTGTCTGGTCAAGGTTAATGATTTGTAGTCTATCTTGATCTGCAGTGGTTTGCACATGCTCATTTTCACACAGTCACATCCCCCCGTTGCATGAGCCAGAGATCTTTGACTGTGGGGGGGATTATTTCACCTTGGTGGCCATATGGAGACAGAAAGGAGAGGTAAGAAACTTGCAAATAAACAAATATTGAAGAGGTGGAAAAGGGATGAAGAATGGTATAGTGTAGCCCGATCTCATTAGATCCCAGGAGCTAAGCAGGTTCAGCACTCGGATGGGAGACCACCAAGTAAGACTTTGCGGAGGAAGGCAATAGCAAACCACTTCTGCTTAATCACTTGCCTTGAAAACCCTATAGGGTCCCATAAATCAGCTGTGATTTGATGGCATTTTAAATACACATACCTGTGGAAAAAAGAACACAGGCAGCAGGAAATGAAACTATACTACCACAGCCACTGTATAGCAGCAAAGCTGTTCAGCATACTATTTGAGTTGGATGGCTCTGCCATGAGGAAATGTTGAGGCTTGGCTCACAAAAGGTCATGGCTGTTAAAAATGGTATGATGACCTACAAATATTTGTACTTTAAAGTTGTCAGCATTTCTAGTGATTACCAGGCTGAAGGCTGCAGATCTGATCCATTACAGGCAGTGCCTTCCTCCAGCTCAAGATTTCCCCAGATGCAGAAGGAAGGATGCTGGTGGAAGAAACTCTTGGCTCAAGGGAAGCGTCTTTGGGATGGAGGAAAGTACCGGATCCAATATTTTGCCCTTATGTTTTACCTGGGCCCATGTTATTCCTGTTATGTAGATGGGGGACTAAGGCTTATGGGAACTGATTTACCTACAATAATGAGAAGTTGGACTTGGAGATTCCACATCCACCTGCCAGCTCTCTGATTGCTCAGAATGTCCTAGAGTCTCTGTCAAACATGCAAACTGAAGGAGTGCAATGGTTGGTTATGATTATCATATCCCATGCCATTCCTTTTTTTGCCACATCCAAACTCCAGCAGGTCAATTTACATCCAAACCCTCTATCACATCATTACATAGTTACCCAGTAATTTTCCTACTACTGTACCATCTGTTTTAGCACAATGTGCCAGATTATAGGCTATATGATTCTTGCTTGTGAGGGGAATGCCTAACAAGAGAGAAGCAAAGCTCAGTTAAGTTTCTATCTGAAGATCACTTCCCTCTGTCTGCCAAATGGTAATTGGTGTTGATAAAGGAACATAAATCAGTTCTCAACTAGTCATGGCTACTGGACCTTCACTTACTCCGATTCAGGAAGAACAACATGCAAAAAGCAGTTTTGTATGTACACAGCAATTGCACATGACTGATTCATATCTACATTGGCTGCATGCATCTTTTTGCCACATGAAGCCTATCCGTAACCACCAGTTGTTACATATGGCTAGCTGTCTAATTGCAACTAGAACTGAATCATGCATAATTAGGGCTTGTGTGAGGTGGGTGTCATGACACTGAAAATGTCCTTTATAAATGAAAACTGTTGACTGAACAGGTAAGAAGATGGTCTGGTTGTGCTGCATGTAGCTGATGAGATATGAATGTGGTTAGGTGAACACAAGTGATAAATGCTTATGATATTAAAATTCTGATCTCATAACATAAAGGTCACAGGTATTCAGGTTACAAGTATTGCCACCTAGTGGTTAATTTGAAAATAGCTGGGCTGTGTTCAAAGAATGTAAGGATGCATTTCAGTTTGTGTTACACACTGAGAGGCTTGACTCAGTGATAAACTTCATTTTAAGCAAGTGTAAAACAAATTCAAGTATATTGATTGCATATTGTAGCAGTTTGAACACACCAAGACTGAATCCTCGACTGCTTTGGAGAAGTACCAGTGAAGTCTTTTTAATTCTACTGGTGGGAGAATTTAGAAATTTTCAAACATACAAAGACATATATAAAACATTTGATATGCTACATGTTTTTTTTCATAAATGTGATTTTATATTTTGTTTTCATTTCAGCCATCTGACATGCAATCATTTTATTTGGATTATCTGAATTAAATGAATGTTGTCATTCACAATGAAATTTGTGAACTGTACTTTAACAATTTCTAGCCACGTGCTTTTCCCTCATGGTTTAAACAAGTTATTATGAAAGAAACATCCAATTAAAGAAAGTTAACGAGAATGCATTCTTAGTGAATTGTGGAATCTGAAATAATTGGAAATTGAAATAAACCAACTGAATAATTGTTCCATAAAACTGACAAATCTGTAATGATGTGATAATGTTGATTTGAAAATGAAATCAGCCGTAATATTGGGAAGTTATTATTCTTCACTCTCTGAACTTAAATGATACCTTCAGATGAACCAAAACTTCCTAAATGCATAATTCAGTGGCTGGGCTGCGGAATGGTGAAGACTGAAAGACACAAATAATGAAAAATTGGATTTAGCAGTGTTTTAGATTTTGTAAATATCTTCTCAGTTAACCTTCTTGAAATGCTTACTGAATGAGACAAGAGATGAAGGATATAGAGCTATTGTTGCCCTGGTATAGACAGTCATTTATTTTGTCCTCCAGTTGTCTCCAATAACAAGCTTCATAGGTTTTGGAAAGCTGGCAAAAATGTGCAAGACCTATACAGTGTGGTAATAGTATAATGAGTGTTAAAGTCATTTATAGATGGTATTCTCCAACTAGATTATTTAAAATGAGTGCCAATACCTCAAATAAATGTTTAAGATGAAGCCAGAAAATAGGCACCTTTTTCACTGGTGGCGGGAATGTAATGTTGTCAATGAATTCTGGGATAATATACAAAATGAAATACATAGAATAATAGCTATAGAAATACACTCCACATTTGTTGGGATATAATTAGATCAGTTACCTAAAAATCAGTGGCACCTGCTATTACTTTTAGTAGTTGCAGCTAGAATTAAATTAGCACAGAACTGGAAACAGTATACACTTCCAAACACAGAAATTTTGGCACATAAACTGTGGCATATTATGTTGATCGATACAACTTCTGTAATGAAACAGGACTTTTAAAAGAAGACTCAAGTGCAAAACCTATTAATGCCATATTCCAGTTGTTGAATACTGCTTTTTAAAAAGTGTTATACTGATATAAGTTGCAGAGAGTTTTCTTTTTCTTTTTAGTTTTTCAATTTGGAACTCTGTAATTGTATATTGTTGTATTGTTATATTCTTGCATTTTGTAATAAAAAAAATAAAAAATAGGAGGAGCATGCACTCCACAGACAATGATGATACTGAGTATCACATGTCATTTTATACTGAAGAATGGGAGACAATGGTTGAGAGGCAAGGTGTCCCAGAAGTTGCCCTCAGTATAGGATGATGCAAGCAGGGTTGGCAACTCTTGGAAGGCACAAATCAGGCAAGAAGTAGAGCCCAGCCCAATATCAACCCATGCACCGAGGGGCAGGATCAGTTGGCTCAATGTAGAGCACATGTGCCATACCCAATGACACAGCTGAACAATCTAAGGGCAGAGCCAGCAGAAAATACTAATTTACCCAAGGGGCAAAGTGTTCTCTTTCCATCTCTGGTTGAGAAGGAAAGAAAGGGAAGCAGAAAAGGCAGCTGCAGTCTTTGGACAAGCTGCTTTGGGTCACAGCTGCTTTGGGTCACAGAAAAGAAAGGGTTAAAAATGCAAGTTAAAATTGTCTGCAAGCTTAGCGTTGTACAGGTCTTAAAGGTACAGCACAGCAAATTCCTTTAAAAGGAACAAAAGAGATAAAACTGTGGTCTTTCTCCTGTTGTCTCCATTATAAGCATAACTGCAGTTTTTCCCATCAACCTGAGCTGAGAGGAGAAATTATGGGATATGGGTTGGTTATTGGAAGGATGTGCATAAAAAGATAAACCAGCAGTATCTTCAGTCCACTGGCTTCCACTGCTCCAAACCAGGTAGTGGCAGTGTGACAATGCAACATCGTGAGTCCTGACGTCATCAGCCAGCCAACAAAGAATGCCGTCGGATCACGTCTGATACAGTCTGCAGATGAATCCTCCTGAGCAGCTACAGTGTGTGATTAAATAATTGTATGTGTTGTCTCCCCTATCACCCATGAATATTGTTAGTCCAATTGTCAATGAGTAACTGTAAATCGCTCTGAGCCCACAGATGTGTGGGAAAAAGCGATCAAAAAATCAAAAGTATTATTATTATTATTATTATTATTATTATTATTATTATTATTATTATTATTATTATTATTATTATTATTATTATTATTATTATTATTATTATTATTATTATTATAGGAGGGATCTTACAGGTATACAAAATAAAAGGAAAAGGGAGATTACTCCCCCACCCATAATAATAGAAGCAGTGCCTGTAACTTAAAAAAATGGGTGATCTCAGTAGCTGTTGTTGTGGTTTCTAGACAACCACAACAATATTGCCAGCCTTCCAACCTTGGTTTCTGTCAATAAAAGGCATGGGGGGCAGCACTCTTTGCAGCCTGCAGGGCTACTTTGGCCTCCCAGTCTACTCCTGCTCCCCTTCTTGTCTTGGAGGAAGGACTCACCAGAGCCAGGACCACACAACTTGCTACCATGCAGTTTGCACTACTCACACAGGTGCAGCAGTGGCTATAACTTGATGCCATGCAACTCACCTGGATGACTTGCATGGCTTAGTCCAACCTGACAGTGACAGTGACCATGACACAATTCACCAGAACAACTTGCTACCACATGACTTTTGCAACTTGGCCAGTCTTTCCATAGCTAGAGAGGCTGCCGGGGGGGAAGGAGGTAAAGCTAAGCCAGAGTGGTGCAGTGGTTAGTGTCAGAGTAGTATCTGGGAGACCCAGGTTCAAATCTATACTCTGGCATGGAAGCTTGCTGGGTAACCTAGGGCCAGTCGCTCTCCCTCAGCCTAATACAACTCACAGGTTGTTGTGAGGATAAAATTGAGGAGAGGAGAATGATGTGAGCAGTGTTTGATCCCCAATGGGGAGACAGCAAATAAATGAAGCAAATAAATAATAAATAAAGCTGAAGAATTTTTTTGGGGGGGGCAGATAAAAGAAAGTTGGTTAGTAGGAAGAAAACAAAGAAGTGGGAAAAGGACAAACAATATAGTGGCTAACAGGACAAGAGAATGAGGAAATAATGTATGAAAGGGGATACAAGGGGAAATGAAATGACCCCTCTGCAAGTCCTCATCTCTCCTTATAGAACATTATGAAGTGGAGTGGCACTTTCTGAACATTCCACACGCTCCTAAATCAGTTGGCTCCATGATGTGTCACTCAGAAGCTGTCCCTATCCAGTGGTTGTGTTGCCTGAGTCCCGCCCACAGAAGCAGTGCCTGCCACAACTTTCCTCAGAAGACAGTTGCTTAGCTCCAGTGAACACAAGGACTGTCTTTGCTCTTCTCACCAGACGACGATTGATTCCCTCAGGGGACAAAACCCACCATCTTAAGCCTCCAAGCCAGGTTTGCTGAGGCAACACTTTCCAGAACGGAAAAAAAAAGCCCACCAAGGAAGCCAGAGTTTGGGGAGGGGAGAGGCCTCAGCTGAATAGAATGCCATAGAGGCCACCCTCGAAAGCAGTTATTTTCTCCAGGTGGCGTGGAGAGATCTGTTGTCTGGAGTTCAGTTGTGATACCACGTGATACCAGATGACAGAGATCATTGTTGCCAATCTCCAGGTGAGGGCTGGAGATCACTCAGAATTACAACTGCTCTCCAGATGGCAGAGATCAGTTCCTCTGGAGAAGATGGTGGACTCTGTGGCCTTATACCCTGCTGAGATGCCTCCATGATAGCCAATGTGACATAGCAGTCAGGGCTTCAGAGCATGGTAGAGGCTGCAGGTGGTGGGAGATGGAAAGCTGAAGACTGAGAAGGAAGTAAATGTAGGTTGATGATTGGCTGGGAAGGAGATAGGGTTGCCAACTCCAGGTGGGAAATTCCTTAAGATCTGAGGGATGGAGCCTGAAGAGGATGAGGTTTCAGGAGGAGTGGGACCTCAGGTATAATGCCATAGACTCCCCCCTACAAACCAGCCATTCCCTCCTGGGGAACTATTGTTGCCAATCTCCAGGTGAGGGCTGGAGATCACTCAGAATTACAACTGCTGTCCAGATAGCAGAGATCAGTTCCCCTGGAGAAGATGATGGACTCTGTGTCATTATCTCCTGCTGAGTTCACCACAGCAAATTGATATTGTGTGCTCAAGCCTGGGGAACTTTCCCAGAGCTTCTTTCTAGAGCTCACTGTATTTATTTCTACAATGGGTCTTATTACTAGTATGTATATAAAACTCAAATTTGGGCCACACAGCTTAAAGTTAGAGCCAAAGAGACTATAAGAGTCTACTGTGCCTCTGAGGCCTTCTGCAAGTCTCTCACACTCTGGGTCTCCATGTGTCCCAGTCCCGAGGTCCCAGGATGCGGCCCCCACAGGGGGCTCCCTGAGTGGTCCCACCAGGGACCCTCTACTCACCGGCCAGGAGTGGGAGCACGCCGCCACCACCATCACCATGGCCGGGGTCCCCGAGGCCACCTTTGCCGACCAGGGATGCCGCCGGCGGAGACAATGCAATGGCAGATAGAGGAGCGGAGTGCCACGAGGGCCATCACACCAGCAAGGCAGGCCCCACCAGGATGAGTGTGGCCCTGGGAGCCGAGGAGGGGAGGCAGGCAGGGACCCAGACAGGTGGGGCTCCAACATGAGCGAGTGGCATAGTGTCAGGCGCAGCTGCTGCCAGCCCCGGAGTTCGCTGGGCTCAACCCGACTCCGCCCTGGATGCCAGGAGTGCATCCCGGTTTGAGAAAGGGGGTGGAGCCTAAGGTGGTGGGTGGACACTGGGAGCAAAGCAGGGAATAAAAGGGGGAAGGGGAGGAAGAGTCAGGGAGGAGTAGCTAACGCCGAGGCCGGAAAGTGAGACAGCAGACAGAATAGCCGGAGAGAGAGAAGGTGCATCTGTTCTCCTCCCGTACAGGCTTGCCTGTAGTAGGGGCTAATGCTGCAGCTGACAGAGGGACCACAGAGGTGACGTTAACCTTGTCCCCTGTCTTTCTGAGACTCCTTCCTCCCTTCGACCCCCCCCTTTTTGGCCCACTTCAGCCACCGGTGCTGACTGGGTGCACCAGCTGTGGGACCAGGAACGCCACGGCCACTGGGAGAGGCAGACCCGAAGGGAAGGCGGGGACTGACACCATGGTGCTGGTGAAGCAGCTGATCTCCAGAGGCTTCCACTCTTTTGAATCTCCTCCTCAAACTAAGCTCTTCTCCTCATTGGGTCCAGATGGCATGTCTCTCCCTTTTCTCCTCAGAAATTTCTTTTCCCTCAAAAATCTTTTTTCCTCAGGCCACTACAGCTTCCTCTCAGGGACAAAATATCTTCCCAGCCAAATTCCAGCAGAGGGACAAACCCATAAAGTTGCAAAAGAGAGGTACCATCTGACAATCAGAAGGGAGAGGGACCAATGCTCCCTCAAAGCTGTGGAGACTTGTGAGCAAAAATTCTGCTTTGTGAGCTACTGGCATTAAAGTTGTGAACAAGCAATTTGGCTACTGCATAAATTAGTTTGCTCTGGAGCCATCCCTCCTGAGCTAAGACAAAAATGTGTGAGCCGGACACTAAAAAACTGTGAACTAGCTCATCTTAGAGGGAACACTGAGGGAGAGAGACTAGTGATGTCAGTGGAAAACTGGCTAGTTGGTAAGCCTAAACTGAACTGATAACTCATCCAACTACTTCAAAATATTCCTCAATATTCAAATATCATAATATTGCTAAACCTTGGAATGGGCAAGGGGTTCACATAAAGACCTTTCCCCATCCCCTCTTTCACCCTTCAATTTGAAAATCACCTTGGTACAATTTGGCACATTGTGAGCCAAAATGACTTTGAATTTTGTATAGGCTCAGGGGGGAAACACTCAGGCAACTCTTTCCTTTCTTTATTTTCTAAACAAATTATCTGACTGCAGTGGCTGAGTTCTTATTAAAGATCCAGAAGTTCACCAGACTACATTTTCCAGTGATGCTTGTGCTTCAAACACCCTGTTAGTGGGGCTTTAGGGTTGAAGAAGCAGCTGCAGCCACTGCAGATAGAAGGAAAGTTTGGGGGAGAGGATGAGGCTTCCCCATCCTGAGACAGTCTCCCTGCCATCCACCATCCCACCATCCAAGAGGGCAACTCACACACAAACCTAAGAATTAGGAAGGAGAGTGGGATCAGCACCTAGATCCTCTTCCTTCCCCAGAATGGTGTCAAGTTCTCCAGAAAGTCAGTCAAACACCAGGCTCCATAAAGAAGATAGCATTTATTGGAAGCAGTTCTTAGAGATACATTAGCAATGCTTTGTCAGTGATGCCAAGGACTCCTTGACACCCCCAGTTATACTAGGTTCAAAATGCCCCCCCCAACCTACCCTCTAATGACTACTAAGCGCGCGGGCGCGGCAAAAGCAGTTACAGTCGTTAATTACTGTCGGCCAGAATATCCCAAGCAGAAAAGAAAGTGCATGGGAGCCAAGGCCATCAGCCAAGATAACAGTCTCCCTAGCCATAGTAAATCTGGGTCTTCCAGACAACCTGTTTTACTCCCCACATTCCAGAAAGTGAGAAACACCAGTCCATCCCTCCCTTATGCGCACCCAGAAATAAGCATCTCTTAAGAACCACCAATGACTCTCTACACACTTTCTCTTCCTGGTCTGCACTCTACCTGTTCCTGCCTGTCTGGCCTCCTGTGGTGCCTTCCCTCTCTGCCTCCCACCTGTCTATAATCTCTTCCACCTGCTCCATCTGGGAGACTATAAAAGGAATGGGAAGACTTTCCTGCCTATTTGTTAGTCTGATTGCTCTGAATTATTAATTACTATGGGGAATTTGTGATATTATAAAATAGCAATAGGCAATATGAGAGCAAATACCTTTTATACAGAGGTCCCACCTTTTCCAGAAGTACCGGAGATAGACAAAGAGACTGATTTCCAATATAAAATGGTTCTTTTACTGTAGATTCTTCACAATCAAACAATACACACACATACATACACTTGTACAGAGCTAGGAAAATTAGAGAGAGATGGATAGCATGCTTGCATTAGCAGGATATCGTTGGTGGACAATACTTTACCTGTCTGATGAGATGGAGCAATCCTTAGGAAGAATGAGGGAGACTATAGGGGAAATGGGGTCATGTCTTGGACCAGCCCAGACACGTGGAAAGACTCTTGGGTAGCTAATCCAGAGTCAGCCAGATTGGTAGGGTGCAGAGAGAGAGAGACAAGATGGCTGGGTGCCCCCTTTTATGAGGGGGGGGGGCTTGGGGGTTTGGGCCAGGCTGGCTACATGTCCTAGTCACATGTCTCTTGGGGGTGGCCTAAGCTGGTCACATGTCTTGGCCCACCTCCTACTAGTCCGTCCCAAAACATGCTGATTGGCACTGGGTTCAAGGGGGAAGAGTCTAAGGGAGTGGGCAATATTGAACTCTAGTAACTCTAGGTAATGAGGTGACGCCTGATGGGGTTATGACTCATGCGGCCAGAGTCATTATCATGGATGGTCCTCTATTGTCTTCTGGCTGCAGCTTCTGTGAGGTGAGTCAATCTGGGTGAGGGGGTGTGCGTTGCCTATGTGTGGAGGAAGAAACACCACATGGAGTTTGAGTCTTTGTTCTCCAGTCTTGACATGGCATCTGCCTGGTTTTTAGAGCTTCAAGCAGCTAGGGAACTGGTCTATCTTACACCTGGTAAGCGGGCAGGTAACCTTGGGAACCATGGCACATTATCGCAGGAAGGCTTCCTTCTGCTAAATATGTCTCCAATTGGCATCACTTTGGGTCACCATGCAATACAGTCCCTATTATCCACCATTTACTCAGTCCAGGTTTCTCTTGCTTATGAAATTATAAGTCCAAGATGGCGTTACATGCACCTTGTAGGGCAACATATTCCCCTTGCTATCTGTTTCCCTGCCCTTCTCTTTCCCCTTGCAGCTCAGGACTGCCTTTTAACCTCTCCCATTCTGGCCTTCCCAAGTCCAGGCTTGGCCTTGTCTTCTGACCATACCCCTCCCCACCTCTGCCTGGCTCCCTGCCTTATTCTTGGCTGCATCAGAGTGATCTTCCTGAATCTCAGCCACCTTCCTGTCCTGGTCTTCCTTGCATGGGTGAATCTGGGCCAAAGCTGTCCTGTCAAATTGGCTCCTGATAGGGGGAAAGGAAGTTAATGGGGAACTGTTTTAAGAGAGTAGAGGTAACAGAAGTCTGTAAACTTCACCATGAAAAGGAAATGCTGGGATTTCTCTTCTCCTAATTCTTAGCATCCTGGCAGTTGGATAAAACCTTTTTCTACCTGGCTCTACTTCAACGCAGGGCCATGCACCTGATCAGAATGAGGGGCCCAAGTTGTTCTTGGTTTCAGTCAAAACACACTTGGAAGACCTCTTTTTGAATCTCCCAGAGTTATGTCCTATGTGGCTCTGAGATGGAACACTGCTTCTTAGACATTTTTGCTTCCCGTATTTTGAAGATCATTGGTGTATAAATATGTCTGGCAAGTTTTCAGCAAATTGCTTATTCCTTATACCACAAATATTAAACACAGTTACTATGTACTACCTAGCTTATCTGGAAAGTACTGAGAAGGCAACTTGATGTATCCAACATGACAAGAAAACTGTACACCATGACAAGAAAACTGTACACCCTGGAAACCTTCATTATGCAAAAACTATGATAAGAACTCTTTTATATTGCATCCATGTCTGTATATATACCTATCATTAATTGTTACAAAGGATGGGGGGGAAGCATTAATGTAAAACCAAATTGCCTGTAAATGACTTAAGGAATATGTTAATGATCCCACTCCAAACGAATAATTATAAAGCAGGTGCATTTGAGATGTGTTCATTTAAATGACAGCCAACAGCTTCTAATGTCTGGAATATCCATGATAATGGTGATGTCATAGCAGCCGGTTAATACCATCGCTCACATCCTCCATTTAATACACAAGAGAACTCTAGGTATAATCTCCATGCAGAACCATTGCCCTGCCTATTTAAATAGCAGTTAATTTATATACAAATCAAGGAGACAAGCTGCATTGTTCTTAGCGCAATATATTTCTAATGAAGTGCATCAACCAAAATGGGGAAATAAACATTGACTGTAAAAGACATTAATGAATCATTGTGACATTAACATTGGTGGTGAACTTGATCAGTTCTTACAAAGGGGGTAGGGGATAGGATTAATTGAAAAAAGTGGTGGGTGTTTTTTTTAACTGTATGTACCATGTTTCATATATTTTGTTTTTTGTACTCAGATGGTTTGCTAATTTAGCTTCTTTGCATCTTCCATAATGTTAATTTATCTGGGATCCAGGAATATATGAGGACAGAGGCAGCTGCATAGAATATCTAGTGCTGCTATGGGAAATGTTCTTGTCTTAAATCTAACCACTTGTTCATTTGGGCATTGTCAAGTCACAGTCAGTGTTCCCTCTAAGCTGAGTTAGTGTGAGCTAGCTCACAGCTTTTTAGCCTCTGGCTCACAAACTTTTGTCTCAGCTCAGGAAGGATGACTCCAGAACAAACTAATGTATGCAGCAGCCAAATCACATGCTCACAACTTTAATGCCATTGGCTCACAAAGCAGAATTTTTGCTCACAAGACTCCACAGCTTAGAGGGAACACTGGTTACAGTGGCGACAGCTCTCCAGAGTCAAAGGAAGTCCTTCCTTCTCTAAAAAATTGTACCTGAAAGTTCCACATACCCCTTCCTTGAGTTCTTTGTCCTTTTTAAAAAACCTCTGCTATCAAGTCCCCTAATAGCTTTGGAGTTATATTGGGGCAGTTTATGTTAAAAAAAAAAAATGTGCAAAATGAACATGTACATCCACTGTGAACCAAGGCCTACCATTGGTCAATCAAGGTCAGTATTACTTACTCTAACAGATAGTGACTCTCCAGGATATCCAGTAGATCATATCCTACTAGATCCTTTTAACCGGAAATGGCACTGAACCTGGGACCTGCTGTGTGCAAAGCTCTACCACCGAGCCACAATCTCTCCCATGTTTATTTATTTATTTATTTATTTATTTATTTATTTATTTAACCTTCAATTTCATATACCGCGCTAACCCCCTAGGGGGTCTCTGGGCGGTTTACATGAGGGGGTGCTAAGCACATTTCATCCTAACTTGGGCCACATTGAACTGAGGATGGGGCTGCCTACCGGCACCCAGGTGGAGGCTGGTGTTCCTTCTTTTTGGCTTGGCTCGGCTCGACTTTCTTCCCGGTGGTTCATCAGCTAGCTGTTCCTCCTGGCGCTTGGAAGGGCCGGCACACGATACATCCTCCTCTGGTCGCGGCTACGTCCTGTAGGCTCCACCGCGCCCGCAGATGACGTCATTGCGCGCATCCGACAACAGCCGCCTGATGTTACTGCTGGCCACTAGGGATCGCTCCTTCTGGCCCTGCTGCTGCTGCCTGCTGTCGCCGTGTCACCACGCCATGCCGCCTCCACCGCCGGTACTCTGCTGCAACTGATGTCCGCCGCCGCCATTGCTGCTGCTGTCGCCTCCTCCACATACCTCCCTGGAGGAGGGTGCCCCCTACCCTTCTAAGGGTAGGTACCCATTTGTCTACTCACATTATAAATACATTTTTGCTTTCGAGCCGCTGGGTGGGCGGGAGCTGGGACGAGGGTTGAGAGCTCACTTCAACTGCAGTGGGTCTCGAACAGCCATAGTGGCTGCACGAGTGATATTAATGCAGGCATTTTACCGCCTGCGCCACCGCTCCTGTTTATGAGTGAGAATATAACAGGTCCCTTTAGACTATACAAACACATTCAAAAGCATTAACTGAATCTCCTACCATATGAAACTTTTAATGATTTCCCCATTATGGATTTCACCCATGTAATTTAGGTCAGCATAACCTTGTCTAAGTAACATACTCGTTGACTGGAACATTTAAGTATTAGCCAAACATTTAGAAAGTCCTCTAGAATACTTGTTGCACTATAAGTTATATTTTTGAGTCATTTTGAAAATAAGTTTAATATCTTATACTAGCCCATTATCTGACTGCATGTGGCCAATTCTGTATTTTTTCTGTTTCTGTGTTTATTTTTCAAATATTTATTCCATGCTGGTCCTAAGTGGGACCTCCAGATGATTTATGCTAAAAAGCATAGAGTTTCAAAAGAATTAAAATATTATTATTTCTGCTGAAGTGAATGTGTTGGACATTTTAATCAGCGCAACAAACCAACCAACAGGCAACTCTAGGGCTTTCTGCCAGCCTAATAACTTCTTAGAATATATCTAAAAGATCCTAGGAAACTAAACAAGTTGTACCAGGTTGGCCTGTCATCATATGCAATGTTTGAAAAAGGCCACACACTTATTTAAACTTACTTGTGTCACCTGAGTAGATCATGTCCCAGAGCCAAATCATATACAATGGTCACAAATTACATGAATGAATTCCCAAATGCCCCCCCCCCTTTAAAATACATGTGTGGAGGCGCCACTTCAGGTTAGGACCGTGGTGTAGGAATGAAGGGGATTTTCATGACCTGGAAGTAGGGTTGCCAACTCTGGGTGGGTAAATACCTGGAGATTTTTGGGGTTTGGGGAGGGGAGGGACTTTAGGAGGCTACAATGCATCCTCCAAAGCAGCCGTTTTCTACAGGGGAGTTGTAATAGCAAGAGATTTCCAGATTCCACTTGGAGGTTGGCAACCCTACCTGGTAGAGCCCTTGAAGCTCTATTTGCCTGCTGTGGAAGCATTCAAAACTTTATTTATGTTCTCATGGGGACCCTTCCATGGGACAAAAAAAAATTGGTTCCATGGGGCTATTTGAGGCTGGAAAAACAGTATTGGAGAGAGTTTCTCTAGTCTTGAACCAAAACACCATAGATCTAATTGTAACGGGGGGGGGGGACGATGACAAAGAAATCCCAGTCGGGCCCATAGTGACCTCTCAATGCAATTACTATAATATGATTTACATTAGACTGCTTTATTAAAACCAGTTTGAACCAGGTTTGACTCCCCACTCTTCCACATACATCTAGCTTGGTGACCTTGGGTCATTCACAGTTCTCTCAAGAGCAGTTCTCTCAGAGCTCTCAGCCCCATCTAGCTCACAGGGTGTCTGTTGTGGGGAAGAAGAAGGGATGGAAATTGTAAGCCATTTTGAGACTCTGAGTTAACAGCAGGGTATAAATCCAACCTTCTTCTTCTTCTTGTTGTTCTTCTCCTCCTCCCCTCCCCAACTTGTGTTCAGCACTAGTCAGCACAGCATGCTCATACTATATCTGTATTAACACAATTACATTGGTTACCAGTAGACTTGTGGATCCAGTTTGGTCTATAAAGCTATAAACAGTGGGGCCCTAGGCCCTTCACTGAGCAACTGCTCCTGTATGAATCAATCTCAGACACTTGTGTTATCTACTTCCACAACTATTTCCTCCTGAATTGTCATATGCTCAATCAATTCTTTATTCGGCCAACGACCGGTACAAGTCAAGAATAGAAGCTGTACAATAATGTCATTAGAAAGTAAAATTGGTCCGATTTATTGGCAATAATTAGTTAAAATCTGTACATAAAATATCTCTACGAATTCTACAGGCTACTGAAAAAAAATTGGCACAGCTAATGGTAACCTGTTGATTAGCACCCATTAAAAGTTTCTTTAAAATATAAACATTGGAACATCCAGGAAAACTGATAAGTAGAGGGGAAATTATATTAGAACAGCACAGGAAAAAAAATCCAAATAAACAAAGTTGTTCTCTGGGACTGTAAAAAAGAAAGGAAGAAACTCTAATAGCATTCTGAAGGAAGATTTATTAATAAACTGTCTTCCAAATTTCCCCAAATGTAGTAACTTTTATTTTATACCAATTCATTTTCTCTTGTCATCAAAGACAGCCACAAAGCTGATTACATCTGTCAGTATCTGCCAACCTGGCTTACCATGCAGGGTTAGCGGTGTGTGTGTGTGTGTGAGAGAGATAACTCCATGTTTGCTACTTCAAATAGTATGGTAGAAGGGCAAGCAGGATACTCATGTGAACAAAAATAACCTATCTGTACAGCTGTAGCTGCCTACCTATATCCAGAGATAAGACAACTACATTGTAGCCTTCGATGCCATTTCTTCATAGCTGAAAGCTTCAAAAAGGCCCTCTACGTTTTATTTTGAAGAAGGGACCATTTCTGGAGCAATTGTTCTCATAGCACTACATGTGAGAGAACTCTTGGAAAGAGATTTGATCCAAAGCCTCATAAAACAGGTGCACCTTAATAGGTCTACCAGGAATGTTTTAGCTGTTAGCATTTTATAAATGATTCTGGCTGAGAAGTCCTGTCTTCATAACAAGGTTGGTTGCATATTAAACCTGTAATTGTTCTTTCTGGGATTATGATAATTTGCAGAAACAATAAAACCTGCCTTTGGAAAAAAGAAGAAGATCATTTATGTATTTATAGAATGTTGTAATCTCGAGATCCCATTGATATGTGTGGTGAAAGATCTGCCTAAGGGCACATAACCCAGCTTGTACATCGTCAGGACTGCAATCTGTTTTATGACAAAACAGATTCATTTATCTCCCAAATAAATAAATTACTTTTGTGAACATTTAAAAACATTTGCATAATTAGGCTGTAAGATCTTAGCAGTCTTTTTCATAATAATTAAACTAATCTAATCTTGGACAGGGTAAACAGAGTAAGATGAGAGCCGCCTTCAGGCAAGGAACTTACCACATTCTACAGGAACTGTAAGGATGATGATGTTTGTTAATTATGCAGAGCTTTTACTCCCCAGTAATAGCAACGTTTGTATTGCCTGAAGCTTAGATAGTTACTCCCAGGCACATAAAATTAGGCTCTGCTTTTTTTTTTTTACATTCTTTGAAACACACACACACACACAAAGCAGATACTTCAAAATGATTATATGCTTTCAACAAGGAATGCATTAACCTTACACTGATGGAGTGTGTATCTGCATACAATTGGCTCATTCTCCAGGCACGTGATCTTGATTATCTTTAGATCAGGGAGCCTTTCGTACTGTATGCACTAAGGCTTGATAAGGAAGCAGCAGATGGAATGGCTTTTTCCCTCCTGTGAAGTGCAGAGAATCCCATCAGAGAGAGAGAGAGAGAGAGAGAGAGAGAGAGAGAGAGAGAGAGAGAGAGAGAGAGAGAGAGAGAGAGAGAGGAAGCCAGGGTTTTAATTAGAATCTGCTGAGTAGCATGTGGTATTCCAGAAAGACAGCATCACTTAAGTGCATACATTGCAAGTGGATGGACAATGAATGTGGTGCAGATAACTGAAGATGGCCATGATTCTGGTTAGTATCAGAAGTCCTGTTTATCTGACAGTAAGCATGGAACCAATCAACATGGCTTGTGTAACACTTGGATAGGGTCGCCAACTCTCCTGGAAATGGCAACTTCAGAAAGTAGATTCTGTAGCATACCATGGTGATTTAATTTCTGCTGAGCTCCCACTCCTCCCCAGACTCCGCCCCAAATCTTGAGGAATTTCCTGAGCCAGAGTTGGCAGCCCTAATTGAAGAATGACAAAGTGCACAACAAATAACTTCATTCATCTGAGTAACATCACTTAAAGGTTAGCCCTGCACATGCGACCTTGGTGGCCCTGATTGGGCAGAAAGGTGGGATATACATTGTGTAAATAAATAAAATGGGTAAGATCAACAGCTACCCATACCATGCATTCTCTTTTGCAGCTGCCACATGGTGGAATAACCTACCTTATGAGGTCAGGAAGACTCCCACATTTCTGTCATTTACCACAGAATGTGCAAGGTGGATTTTTTAGGGTGGCATTACTAGGAAGGCGATATTGTTGTAGTTTTTAACGTTGACTGAAATTATGTAAATTGTTTTTATTGTATTTATTGTTCCCTTTTCATTTTTGTAATTAATGATTTAAACAGTACAAATATCATCCCAGTTTGGTTGGACAGTTTACATCATCTGATTCATAAGAATACAGTATGATCAATTTGAAGATGCACCTATTACCAAGAGAAGGCAATTGCACTTCTTTTTCTCAGTAGACAGATTTCTTTTCTCTAGATGATCTGAACAATTTCTGAGAAACATGCACATATAAATACTTCATTGTATTCACCAATATGTGGACAACACCCAGCTCTATCTACTGATAGATGGCCACCTGGACTCTGCCCCTGAACGTCTGGACAAGGCGTTACAAATTGTGGCTGGATGGTTACAACACAGCTGACTGAAACTGAATCCATCAAAGATAGAGGTCCTGCACCTGGGCTGGGGGAACTGGTATTGGGTCTCAGCCTTTGATGGGGCCCTGTTGGTGTCAACACCAAAGGTAAAGAGCTTAGGGGTGTTCCTTAATGCCTCACTGACTGTGGAGGCTCATGCAGCTGCCATGTCTGCCTTTTTTCATCTGAGGCAGATCAGGCAGTTGTGGCCCCATATCTCACCCCCTGCAACCTGGCTGTGGTGACACATGTAATGGTTACTTCCAGATGGGATTATTGTAATTCTCTCTGTGTGGAGCTTCCCCTTGATTTTGCTCCAGAAGTTGCAGCTAGTGCAGAATGCAGAGGCGTGGGTGTTGATGTCATTGCCTGTGCAGGCACATAACCACCTGGTGCTGCGTGATCTTCACTGGCTGCCTACTGAATACCGGATCCGTTTCAAGGTGTTAGTGCTTACCTTTAAAGCATTATATGGCCAGGAGCCTGCATATCTTTGAGACCGCCTCTCCCCATATGAGCCCTGTAGAACATTGCATTCTACGAATCAGCATCTCCTGGTTAGTCCCTGGCCCTAGGGATGTCCAACTTGCCTCAACTAGGATCATGGCCTTTTTGGCCCTGGCCCCTGCCTGGTGGAATGATCTATCTTATGAGATCAGGAACCTGCGGGACCTGTTACAGTTCCACAGGGCCTATAAGACAGAGCTCTTCCGCCAGACCTTTAGCTGAGGCAGTGGGCATCCACTTCAGTCTGGCCTCCCCTCCAGTGACTGCAGATCCCAAAAGCCAACTGGAACCACATTGTTGGACTTAATATTATCTGTTGAAGTGCATTGTTGTCTTAGAATGTTAGTGAATTAACTGATTTAAATGGATTTTTGAAATACATTTTAATTGTAAATCTGCATTAATTTAAGATCTATATGTTTAGAACCAGCCATGAGCCTACTATGGGGGAAGGTGGGATATAAGACTAATAAAATAAAATAAATTGTTGATCACAGGCAAGCAACTGCATACCCAGACTCACTCCTGCTCTTTGAATAGTATGCAAGTGTGGTTAAGGAAAAATAGTTTGTAAATGGTTGCCATTGTGATTCTTTTTCTCCAGACCATGACAGCCCAATACATTGAGATAGTACTTAGAAACATCCCATTGAGTTGTGCCTACAACACTGTAGATATTGCCTTGGTGTCACATATTCCCAATGGCCCGGTCTCTAAAAATGGGGGGAAGTATTTCTGCAACACTTGCTACAGGTTCTAAAACTGGATAATCAGTTGGTGGCCAAGAGATGCTGCCAACTGGGTCATAAACAAATCCAGTACTTCCCTGCTGAAGTCCCTCACACAAGATCCTGGAATGTACTGGCTAAATAGTTTGCTACAGAGTGCCCATATGATGGTGATCACTAATTAAATTAAAAAGGGAAGGATCCATGGCTCTAGGCCACAGAGCCACATGGGGTTGCACCAGGGGTGGTTCAGTTTGTGCTTTTTTCCTTGCCAAAGACTGCCTAAAGGAAGATTAGCACCCTAAAGGTGATGTATTTGTGATGTATTATCTTTGCTTTTTGTATTGTTTATCCAGTTACACGCTAATTCACAAAATTCAGTAGCTCCCAGTGGGGTTTCCAGTCATTATCACATTAGCAAGGTTTCACTGTATCAAGAAGCTTGTGCTGGTATTGCTAGTGGCACGAGAAATTATCCACAATTCTAAACTTCTGGGTGAGGTAGTACAGTTCAAGTAGATTGTATTAATAATATCTTGGAATGTAGACACATCTAAAGAATATTTTGGGGGAAGCAATCACATTTTTTCACATCAGGTGAATATATTTACTCAATAATATTTAGTTTCTGACTTGACTGTATGGGTTCCTAATAGGGCTGGCAGGTCCCTCCTGGCAACCAGCAGGAGATGGAGGGGACTTATCAGAAGAAAAAAGGCCTAGGCCATGTTGTGTCACACATAATCATGCCATGACATAATCATTCCAGCAACTTCTGGCAGCATGCATGGTGTAGTGGTTAAGAGCAGCAGACTTTAATCTGCAGAACCGGGTTTGATTCCCCACTCCTCAACATGAAGCCATTAGGTGACCTTGGGTCAGACACAATTGTCTTAGAACTCTCTCAGCCCCACGTACTCACAGGATGTCTGTTGTGGGGAGAGGAAGGGAAGGTGACTGTAAGCCATTCTAAGACTCCTTTGGGTAGTGAAGAGCAGGATAAAACCAACTCTTCTTCTCTGGTATTTGGACAAAAACTCTATGGTAAAACTGGCTTCTACCATAGAGCTTTTGCCCCTAATATAACTTTGGGGTCACAATTATTATTTTTTAATTCCTTTTGTCTTTTTGGAAATACAGAGAAAATAAATGAAATTTCAGATTGTTACACTGCTCTAGGCACTGAGCCATACAGCTTTCACTGGACAAAGAAAAGGAAAGAGCTTTTGCCCAAATATCAGAGTGCCACCCACAAGTTGCTGGTATGATGATTCCACTTCCTGTGCAGTGCCGGTAATGTGGCCTAGGCTTTCTTCTTTCTTCTGGTAAGCCCTTCTGTCAGCCAGCTGATCAGTGGCTAGGGGCCGTGGCCTGGCAGCAGGGAACCCTGCCTTCACCAGGGGGTCCCGCAACCATAGCTCCTAATAAACTCTTGCCCATGAGTGAGCTGCTACTTGGAATGTAAGTTGTCCTGGAAAATCCAGTGCTGACAGAGAAGAATTATCGAGCTAACCAAATACTTCCAATCCCTGTCAGAAAAAGAGGGGCATCCACCCACCAAACTTCCACATGTCAACCTATGTGTGATCATGTGTCATGTCTAATAGCAAATTGTCTGCCCTAGTATTGGTAAAATCTGCACAATGGGACCACCCATTGTCATTCTAGGGGATTCTACATATTCAAGAGGGGAGAACTCCTCAAGCGTGCATAAACATAGGCTTTGTAAATTAACCAGATTAAAACACAAAAAAGTTTAATGGGAATTGAATATGCTGTAGGCCTTGACAGCAGCAGAGAGGTAGTGAAAGGAAAAGTGAAGAACTGGAGGGTACTCAGCCTATCCTGAAAGCTCAGAGAATCTTGGAGATGGGACTGGGGGGTCAACTGGATTTCCAAACAATGCATAAAACACAGAAAATAAGATCAAGAGCATAGTTACCCCCCATGAATCTTTTCCAGGAAATACAGATAACAAATGCCCCCCAATCCTTTGAGTATATATTTAGAGGTCATTATGGAAGAGCAAAAACCAACTTCCTTAGCAAAAAGTTTTACAACTTCAGTGCCATTGCTGAGAAGGGATGGCTCCATGAAATACAGTATGGTGCCTCAGAAAATAGGGAGGGGACATGCAGTAAGGCCTCTGAGATGGATTTCATATGGCTGGTATACATATAGCAAGTGCACTATAGAAGAGAAAATTGGCCCACATGAGTTAGGTAACAGAGATGAGGTGCATACTTCTATGGAAGGCAACTAGTGGGCATATCCTAGATCTTGGCATAACTTGTATGGCTAAAGACCATCCCTCTGAATAGGGCATCATCAAGGACTTATTACAAGATAAGCAACTGAAGAATTATATCATAAATACCAAATAGCTAGTAATGTACGTATGTATGTGCCATCAAGTCACAACAGATTTATGGGAACCCCACCAAGGGGCTTTGAAGGCACATGAGAAGCATAGGCGGTTTGCCATTGCCATCTTCTGCAGAACCTTCCTTGGTGATCTATCATCCAAGTATTGACACTGCTTAGCTTCCGAGATCTGACAAGATCAGACTATGTAACACTGCCTTTCCTCCCACCCGCCAAGCAACCGTCCATTGCAAACTGTGCTCTTTTTTTCCTCCCCACACTTTAGCAGCCATACCAACCATGATCACTTTGTTTCTTGATTAAAACCTCCATTTCTTTATCATAATCCTGGTTCACAGTTTGGAGTGCTACACTGGGAATGAAATCTGAGTGGAATGTTTTCGGCATACTGATGCTGATGCTGTTCAGACTTCTAGACTTTCTTTCCCAAGGACTTGAATGTTAAATAAAAGTTAGATAGCTCTGAACCCTAAGGAGCACCACAAGAAAGCTCCCAGGGGGGCAAAAGGATGACTTCCCTTTGGAGGGAACACACATGCAAAAAAGAAAAAAAGGAAGATTTTTTCAACCTGCTGTATGCCATCTCTGGTACAGTACAGTATATCAAAAGCTGCTGAACACTGGGCCAGGGAGAGTATCATTTCTCCTGTTTCAGATGTGGATCACCAATAAGATCCTCTAAAACAGTCCCAGTCCACAGATCAGGCCAAAAGTCAGGTTAGACTAGCATTGTATGTTATGCAGAGACAACACATTCAATTAGTTTACCTAAAGGGGGACTGTTGGAAATAGGAACTAATTTTCAGGGTCTTCAAGACATCTTCAGTTCACTTTTAACTATATTGTTAGTCAGGTATTATTTATTTATTTACAGTCAATGACCATATTTAGAAACATAGCAGAATAAAAACATATTTAGATATATTAGCTTAAAGATTATGACATCATTTATTTATGTATTTATTTATATTTATTTGATTTATACCCCACCCTCCCTGTAGAAGCAGGCTAACATATACAAAGCAACACATTACAAGGATAAAATATACCAATCGTCACATTTCAAGAATAAAAAAAACCCATTGTATATTAAATCTAAAAAAGCATAAACTCAAAACAAGAGAGGAGAAGTCCTAAAAAACAAGTCTATTGTTTGCTTCGCAATTTAATCACCTAGGCACAAAACTTAGCTGTTACCTTAGTTATAGCTGGAATTTCATCTATCAATAGTTTCTCCAAACATGCCCCATCTATCACCACTACTAGTTCATCCAAAAAAGGAAGAATTGTCTCACCTTGATTTTTTTAATAAAAAGGGAAGCGGATGAAAACCTGTCCAATGTTTCCACCCTACCCAGGGAGCAAATCCTTTCAGAATATGGGATCTTCTTATATCTTCCTTTTAATAACATTGATGGCATTACATCACATCTAACCAGGGAAAAAGCCTTCCTGTGGGGAGGAAAATCTAAAGTTTTAAAATATGGACCATTGTCAAGGAGTATCTAGATTTCAGAGGAGCCTTAAAGTTTGGAATTCTCATTAAATCTTGCTGCCGCTTGATGACATGGACTTTGTTTAATTATAGATTTCACATGATCAATGGTCTGTCACAAAAGAGCGCCAGGTGAAACTCCCATTCTTTCTAAACTACCCTCAACTAGTGTAATCATCTTGGTTGCTAGAAATCTTGGGGAAGAAGGGAAGAAGGCTTTTTGGGTTTACCACTGAAAGGCAGATTCTCGCCTCGATTCTCATTTATTTTGTTTCTAGGCAAAGAAGGGAGTTAGGAAGGGAGCTGTGCCTGTAAGATGGCACAAAGAAATTTAGATTGTATTTTTTCAAAAGAGTACAGACTAGCAGCTGAAATACCTAAAAAGGTGCCATAAAAAAGTTGAGATAATACTTAGCTTGAAAAAACTCCAGTGCTAGTCGAGAAGCAGAGGGACATGACTAATAAATTATTTGAGAGCTGTCAGAACCATAGCCAAACATGTCAAGTATGAATTTAAGGCAACTTGCTTCAGCTCACTCCATTCAAATCATCCAAGAGAACCAAACAACTGCTGGTATAGATATTGTTAGTATGTCTAGACAGGCAGCTGTTTATGTTGTTTGGCGCTTTTGCTATTACTTTTGTCATTGACTGTCATTGGCTCACCCCTCCTCTTGGCCATTTGAGGGAGAGATTAAAAATATTACTCTATATGGGAAACAGCAATCGAAAGGGAGGAAGGGAAAGCACCTAGGAACGTGTGGGTCCATAGTAAATCAGCCAGTTGTCTGGCGTGTATCTGTCATTAAGGGAAATGCACCATTGAGAGAAACAGTAAGATGAGGTCAGGAAGAGGCACCCCACTGAGTGGCATAACCTTGATAATCCCTTTTCGTGACAGCATACAGTGTCCCATTCAAAGTTTAGCAATCGTAATAAGATCAGAGGGAGCCCTACAGGTAAAATGGCACACAATTCAAATAAAAGTGTAAGTTGCAACGAGTGTTCTTGACCTGAAATTCTGTGACTTCACCGTGCTAAGAAGCAGGAGGCAAAAGTTCAAGTATCTTCAACAATCTGAAAAACGTGGATCTAAAATTGAGAGCACAGCAGTACCGGGTCATGGTGGAGCTTAAACTGTGAGGGTTCCCCCCCCCTCAGCAGAATAGCAATAAACTTTAGCAAAGCTGCAGTCAGCTCGGTGAGAGTCTTCTTCACTTCCTTTCTAAGCCTTACTTTCACTGATGTCCTTAAAAATGATGAAAATGTGTTGGATTTTTTTTTTGCATTTATTTTTCTAATTTCTATAACTTCCCATCAATTTTAACAATCACAAAGACAGCAAAAAATACAACCAGTCTTCATCAAAGTAAAAGGCATCCAGATTAAAATTTATAAAATAGAACAGAGGACACCCCAAAAATCCCAGTTACCATGCATCAACATTTGAAAAACCATAAAAAACGACAGAAGTATTAGCATCAAAAATTCCATTAAAGGTCATGAAAGTCCTGTGGAAGTGATATGACTAAACAGACCTCCACAAGGTAGTGTTGCACAATGCTGAGACAACTCTTGAGCATTCCCTGCTTCTAGAGAAGGGCATCTCTGACAGAGGTAGTAGTAGTGTGTAGAGCAGTCATGCCTTGAGATACTCCTGTCACTAACTGCAGGGTAGAAACTATCAGCTACATTTTATGCCAAGGTTCTGTCTCTGTTAGTTTTAGGGGTGGGCACGAACTGGGAAAATGCATTTTGGTTCATGGTTCATAATGTGCGTGGTCTGCAAACCACAGACTGTCATGAACTTTTTGATGCTAGTTGAATTGGTTTAGTTTGTGAGGTTTGTGATGTGGTAGAATGTCACTCAGCTTGATAGAGACACCAAACTTGCAGTGAATCAAGCTGACTCTTCTCTACTTGCCCTCCAAGTTTTGTGACAATTGGATTTATGAGGCCCAAGTTACAGCCCCTCCCCCCCCAAAGAAGGTGCACCTAGGAAAGTGGTTTCTGGAGAAATGACAGGCACAAGTTCAGGAGGCTCAGGAGTATATAGAATGGATCTTGTTCAGGCTAGAATCACTAAACTCACAGCAGATCTCTGGCTTACCCTCCTCTACCTGCCCCCCCAAGTTTGGTGAGGATTGGATTTACGGGGTCTCAGTTACGACCCCCTAAATAAGATACCCCCATCCTCCATTGTTTCCAATGGAGGAAAAAAACAGCAAAAAAGCAAGGACAATAGAAGCTCAGCAGAACAGATCCAAAGTCCCAGAGAATCTCTCAGTAGAAACTGAAGGTGGGAGACATTCCCTGCACTGGAGCTGGCTGTTCTCCCACTGGTCAGGGCCTTGGCAGAGAGGTTGCAAGTGAGCATCACTATCGGGTCACACCCTGTCTGCAATATAGGGGAGTATAGCCTCAGACCGTTACCCTGCCTGATCTACACAAATTCTTAATAAGTTAAATCAGATTGGTCTGTTCCCAGAAGACCTCTTCTATGGAAGCCTATGCAAGGCAAGAACAGCTGTCGCATAGAGGCTCCGTGATATTGAATTACAAAATGAAGAATCTTCGCTACTCAAGGACTAAAGGTAAAGGTAAAGGTTCCCTTGCTCGAAAGCCAGTCGAATCCGACTCTAGGGTTGCGGTGCTCATCTCCGTTTCAAAGCCAATTCAACTAGCATTGGAAAAAGTGCAGAGAAGGGCAACTAGAATGATAAAAGGGTTGGAACACCTTCCCTATGAAGAAAGGTTAAAATGCTTGGGGCTCTTTAGCTTGGAGAAATGACGGCTGAGGGGTGACATGATCGAGGTTTATAAGATTATGAATGGGATTGAGCAGGTTGAGAAAGAAGTACTTTTCTCCCTTTCTCACAATACAAGAACTCGTGGGCACTCTATGAAATTGCTGAGCAGTCGGGTTAGAACAGATAAAAGGAAATACTTCTTCACCCAAAGAGTGATTAACATATGGAATTCACTGCCACAGGAGGTCGTGGCAGCTGCAAGCATGGACAGTTTCAAGAGGAAATTAGATAAACATATGGAGCAGAAGTCCACCAGTGGCTATTAGCCACAGGGTATAGAATGAGAACTCTCAGTCTGGGGCAGGTGATGCACTCTATTCTTGGTGCTGGAGGGGGCAGCAGTGGGAGGGCTTCTGGTGCCCTGGCCCCACTGCTGGACCTCCTGATGGCACCTGGTATATTTTGGCCGCTGTGTGACAGAGTGTTGGACTAGATGGGCCATTGGCCTGATTCAACATTGGCTTCTCTTATGTTCTTATGTTCTAAAGCCAAAGAGCCAGCGCTGTCCGAAGACGTTTCCGTGGTCATGTGGCTGGCATGACTAAACACCAAGGTGCACGGAACGCTGTTACCTTCCCACCAAAGTGGTACCTATTTATCTACTTGCAATTTCTTGCTTTCGAACTGCTAGGTTGGCAGGAGCTGGAACTAGAGACAGGAGCTCACCCCATCATGCGGCACCCGGGTCTCGAACTGCTGAACTACTGACCTTCCACAGCCTGCAGTTCAGCATCTTAACCACTTGAGCCACCGCAGCTCAAGGACTACAGAAATATAAAATCTTGGCCTAATTTTACTGCTGCCCCTTATTTAGTTAACATTACCTATGAGCCCTATAGATGGGCCTTTTCCAGAGCCTGTTTTGAGGCACTCCCCTCTGCTGTACTGCAAGGTAAATTCAATCGAGTGCCAATGCATAAACATATGTGCCCATGCATGGCCAACATGGTGGAATCAGTTACCCATGTCCTCCTGTTCTGCAGATTCTATCAGGAGGAACGAGACCATCTTATACTACCCCTTCTATCTAGATTCAGCCCTCTGCAGTCTTATCTTGACTTTAGGCCAGAAGTCCTTCGTAAATTCCTCTTAGAAGATGTTCAGAGCTCAGTGACCTATGCTATGGCAAAATTTTGTTGCTTACCTATTAGGAAGTGTAAACTTATTTTAGCTGGGAAAACTGTATGATTCTCTTATTAATATTATTTTATTTTACTAATTTTATTAATTTTCTCATGTTAATGTTTTTTAAACTATCCTCATGTTAATGTTTTTATACTATTCCCATGTTATTACTGTTTTAATCCTTCTTATATTAGAATTGTACTGTTTTACTGGCTCTTGCTGTAATAAATTAGATTGATTGAATATAGGGGAGTACAAGCTGGCCTGTATCTGTGACCCCTGGATAAAAGGCAGCATTGCTGTCCTGAATGCAGAATTGCAATGGAAGCATGAGCTTTGCAAAGAAGTGTGGAATCTACAGGCCAGCAGACATGGCCAGAGGGAACATTGGTTTGGAAAGGCTGGGGAGGAGGGGGAGGAGCTTCAGCCCAGCATCTCTGCCTCAGAGAGCCCAATCAGGGAGAAGCCCCACTACTGGTTATGAGTAGTGAACTGGGAGGTCAGCAGTGGTGGGGATACCAGGTGTGCAATGGTGGAGGATTCAGCAGAGGTGATGGTGAGGTACTCCCTGAACCCACTGACGCTGATCCCTTGGAGTACTGGTCACACACGTCTGTCATCTGGCCTGTCCTCTCTTGCATGGCCATGAACCCTCAGCCCACCTAACATCGAAACCCCAGCAGTGGAGAGGATTTCACAGTCAAAAGGGTATAAAACATGAATCCTCAGCCGAGGCACTCAGTGTAAGCAGACAGGATGGTTCAGAGCCCATAACACCCAAACCCCGGCAGGAGAGATATTTTCTTAATCAGGAATATATGATGAATATGCTCTGCTTTAAACAAGTTCCCTGCATCTCTGTCTAACTGCCAACAGAGAAGAGGCTGCAGAGCTGAACTGATATATAGCATTCTGATCCCATAGAGCAGAATGGGAACTCAGTCATTGACAGCCAGCAGTGTCTGTTAAGCTTTGGAAGGCTCCTATTGGTGTTTCCAAGGCTGGAGAATTCTGCCTCTCCATTGCTTTGGAGTTTTGTAAACAGGTTAATTGAGTGGAGACAGTCTGTCTAGAAATGTATCCACTCACAAACAGCCATGAACCACCATGAACGGCACCAAAATTTGTGGAATGTTTGCGCTGTTCACCTTTCTGTGAACATCACTTGACAAACCAAGAACCGCCCCAAATTTGTGAACTTTACTTCAGGAGCCACTTCATTCTCATTCCTAGTTAGTTTTCTTTTAAACTTCAGTTGATTTTTTTTTCATTCAGAATTTATTGGATAGACATGCACACATTCAGATCACCACAATAGCATGAGCTCTCTGTGGGTGTTTGGTCTAGGTTTCTGTACTTCTGAATTAACATTCTAGATTATGTTTAATAAATCTCTTAGAACAGTCAAACTGTTTTACTTGAGTATGCCATGAGGAATGAAATATTGGGTAATAATAATAGACAAAGGGATGATAAAACCCATAAACAATGTAAGATGAACTTTCAAGATCGACTGAATGAAATCATAAGAATGGTCTAATCTGCCTCCCAGTTCAGCCGACGAGTTATATAAGGAGTTTCACTTCCCCTATGTCAAGTTGTTTATCCCATACAAATAGGACTGGGCAGGCACAGTTTGCAGTGAAGAAGCTTGAGGAACAAACAACACTTAAGTTTTTCCTCTCCTGCTGGTTTTTGGGGACCAAAGGTCCTTTTTTGGGGGGAGGGGCAGAACAAATTAGTAGCACGGACTCCCTCCTACACACATACCCCAACACCATGTCTTACATACAATGTCACACTAGTACACTGCCCCCTTTTCCTTTTTGCTAGTTTTGCTTAACAGAATATCCAGCCTGAAGATGATTATTACAAAGCATGTTGACTATTTTGCAATATCCAGGATATTCCTAAAATATTCACCCTGTTGATTTTGTGACTTTTTTTTTGTTATGGACCAATGTGACTACAAACGTTTTTTAAATAGGCCAATAATTCCATAGGGGGATGCATCAGATGAACTGAGCTCACAAAAGCACATTGCAATATATTTTAGTAGTTCTGAAGATGCCGCTGAACTTCTATGAATAGACCAACTTCAAAGAATTATTTTTCTGGACCTTTTCACTGCAAAACCATGAATTATCTCCATGAAGTCAATCTGTCTTTCAAGTTTATGCCCATTGGACAAAACAGTTAGACGGGTTCACCATTCTTGCCCCCAGTAAAATGCCTGCGATCTTCCCTCCTCTTCTATTTATCATCTCCTTCTTTTCCACATGGTTTCTTGGGTTGCTGAGGATGTCTTTCTAGGGATGTATTCTCTTCCATGACAGACAATTACCCCTGCTCCCCTCAGCAGGAGGCAATTAAGACAGCATCATGGATTTTGCTAAGTCATCTCGCAATCACAGTTCTGTGCAATCACCTCTCATTTTGGACTATCTTGGCATACGCCATGCGGAGAACTAGCAGTCACAAACCACACTGCCTCCAGGCACACTGGCTGTTATTTTAGTGCAGGAGTGTAATTCTCTCAAATTCTAATTGGTTGGCATTGTACACAGAAAAATCTGGTAAAGTTCCAATGCATAATCAAGCCAGTATTTAAATCAACAAATAAATTTTAGAATGTAGATCCATCTGCAGATCCATCACATTTATAGATGAGATTTCAGAGGTGATTGTTAAACCACATCTGTTCTTTGTCACTTATTAAATGTATGTTTGCACATGTGTTGTTGACAGCATTAATAGATTCATAAATTCTGAGCTGAAAAGAATTTGCTCCAAAATGTTATCCCCAAAATTCTGTGTAGTGAATTTTGATGGCAAATATTTTGCACTCAGTGCCAGCATTTGCCATTCAAAGGTTTTATAACAGTCCGACCATATCTATCACCTGACATGCAGTAGCAATTAGCATGTAACAGATGGCGTCCCTTATAATTTAGTAAATTTTATATTTTTACCAATCAAAACATGTCAACTTTTAGAATTATGATGGCAAATTTGGATTCTAAACTCTGAATGTCAATGTTTAAGAAATTTTAAAAACTGAAATATATTGATTTTAAAAATTATGAAATTTATTTGGATTCTATGAAATATTATAGGCCTTGCACATTGCATGACACATAGCTTCCAACCCTAGCCAATTTCTTATATCTATTCATATGAAAACTGGAGATAATTTGTAAAACTGTGCATTATTGCAATGGACCAAATTATGTTGGTATTATTTTTCAGTGGGCCAAATTATGGTGGCAATATAGACAGAATATCATAATAAACTGTGACAAGCTAAAACAGATAGGTCTCATGGTGCTGCTAGTAATGTGAAGTGGATGTTTGAGGTTTCAGAACTTGTACCACCTCATCACTCATTTTCCAGAAGATGCTAATTGAGAAGAAAGACAAGACAAAATTCTGTCCCCTCCAGCTGAATACTGTTTCCTCAGTGTTGCGCTGCCATTTGCCCCGATACTATTGGTCAATTTCACACCCAAAGCCGCGGGGCTGCATTTGACCCGCGGTTTCGCCTGATTTCCCCGCAGTTTCATGATCCTCAAAAAACAGGATCACGAAACTGCGGGGAAATTAGGTGAAGCCGCGGGTCAAAATGCAGCCCCGCAGCTTCAGGTGTGAAATTGACCAATAGTGTTGGGGCAAATGGCAGCGCAACACCGAGGCAGCTGTAGTGGGAAATCAGCCTTTGTTTCAATAGACTACATCTTTCTCAGATCTCATTTGCAAAAGATGACCTTCTAACTGCTGTTGGGTTTGAGGATCTCTATGCAATTCCTGACCTCAAAGGATTGTTGGCCAAGTTAGAACTCTTTAATTGCCTTGAGGGTGTAGTATACTTTTCATGTAGTCTGATTTCCATTCAAACTTTTTATATGTGTTATTATACACCATGCGTTCTAGCAGGACTACCCTAAGCATAGCTAGACCATTCTAAGACTATTGACTTCAATGAACTTAGATGAGCGTGACTCCATTTATGATTACTCCATTTAGGATGGCACTGTAGAGTAAGTGAAAAAACAGAATTAAATATATATGCATTGGGGAAGAATAAGGGAAATTCCAGGGAAAAAAATCACAGCATAGCCATAGAAGGGAAGTTTTTTGTTTGTTTTTAAAAAAGAATGTGATCCATCAATACCACCCTGTCCCTTTCCAATGAAAGAGAACAGTGAAGTCAGTAGCAAATAGAGTCCTAGAAGTCAGCAGGGAGAAAACAAACACATTTCAGCTATGAATTCATCAGGGAGTTCCTCCCTAATTTAGGGTGTCTCAGGCAGGAGGGGGGGAAGTCAGGTTTCCCCCCCCCCCCAGACATTATTAGATCAAAACAATATCTAGGCAATAGACAGTATTTATTAGCTTGTAAGGCTGGAGATAATGATCCCATTCAATCAGAACTCATGAATTATTCAACAGTCCCAACTTCACATAATTCCTAGCTTTACTTTTTGAACCAGTAAAGCAACATTTGGTGGGAGGAAGGGTGGGGGGAATAATGGCACTTTTGGCAGTTTGTTTTAAAGGGAAGCCTGTAAGTGGCAATCTCCAATAATGATCGCCAATTTCCCAATAATGCTTCACCAAACGAACTGATTTATCAGAGTTGTGCTGTATTCTCATTGCTGCTTAATGCTGAAATGAAAAGATGTGAACTTCTGAAAGCCTCTTAAAACATAGTGGAGACTTCAGCCAAACTGAAAATGGACTGAAAGGAAAGTAAAAGACAAATCAAGGCTGCTTTGCCATGGTTGCTGAGGACTCTAGATGGAAGTTTGCATCCACTTTGGTATTCAGACTGAAGTGTGTGTCCTTTGCCTGCTGCACATCCACTGGATATCATCCCATAATTATCTGCTATCCAGATTTTCTCCTGCTTTGCTACAATCTTTCCCAAATCTGATTTTACAGTATCTTAGGAGAAAAATCACAATCAAAGCATGTGCACACACATTGTGAACGGGAAGGTACACATTTTTGTAAGTCCTCCCCAGTTTGGCACCATTTTTCTCATCCCAGCCCCCATAGCTGCCATTCTCCCCTTCCCCATGCACTTGGAAGGTGTGCCATCATTCAACCACCCCTTTAGAACATTTACTGCAGATTATGGTAGATTTTGGAGATGGAACAATCTGGCCCTTCAGTGGAACTATGATTACATGTTCTGTATTGTAGGTTTGCCAGTCCATGGTTGGCAACCAGTGGGAGATTGTGGGGACAGAAATTATCTTTTTGGTATCATGCTGAAGCTGTGGCATCACGTCTGGTGTTGAAGCTGTGGCATCATCTCTGGTGCAACATGATGTCATCACATTGGAGTGACACCATTATTTGCTGAAAACTCTGTGGTTGTACATGAGATGGAAGAAGATTGTGAACAAGAATTAATCGGATCACAAGTAAAGTATATCTAGAAAATGGTACCTATGAAAGTAAACAGGAATTGGGATCAAAGAGAGGAAGAGGAATAAGTAAATGTGTCAACCTTAGATTTGGTGAATTATTATTCATTGGTATTGCAATCATGGAAACAAGACACTCTCACCTGTATTTTCCTGATACATGAATGACCTATTCACAATACTGCACTGACACTGGTCAAGAACATGCAAGAACCAAAAGACCGGAGCACATGTACTTGAGTGCCACAGGTGTAATTGCTGTTGACAATGTGATCTGACCTTACGTGTGAAATCATATTGGTATGATAACCAAAGCCTGATAGGTTAGACTACCTAAATCAGTGTTTCATGAAGGAGGTTTATGTTGTTGATGGTGACTTAGGTTGCAAATGTAAGAACACTTTCCTGGGACTAAGCCCTACTGAATTGGCCTGCATGGGAAGGCTCCCATACAGTGCAATCCTAAACAGAGTTCCAGACTTCTAAGACATTTATTCCAATGGGCGTAGAAGGGTCTAACTCTGTTTAGGATTGTACTAATAGTGCTGTTGAAATATGGAATGAATAAAATAATATACTGTTGCATTTTAAAGGGTTTTCCCTCTTTCTGTGATTACATGCTTCTGACATTTATTTATTTATGGCATATTATTCATTTATTTATCTATTTAAGGCATAGAACATCTAGGCCACTTGTCTTGGCAAATGGACTCAGAGCAGATTACAATAGTTTAAAAACAAAACATACCAAAGCATTAAGAAGAAACAGGATTGCCGATCACAAACAACTTTAAGATGGCAAAAACTCTGAATACTACCTCATTAGCTATAGTTTAAGAATAATCCTTTAAGAATTAAATAATCCTTTAAGAATTAAAGGATTCTTTAACCATCTTTTAGCCAGCATGGGTTTATCAAGAATAAGTCATGCCAGACCAAACTTATCTCCTTTTTTGACAGAGTTACTAAAATGGTTGATTCTGGCAATGCTGTGGATACAGTGTATCTAGATTTCAGTAAAGCGTTTGACAAAGTTTCTCATTATATTCTTGAGGATAAGCTGTTTAAGTGTGGGCTGGATGGTGCAACCATTGAATGGATTCATGGTTGGTTAAAAAATCGTACCCAATGAGTGCTCGTAAATGGCTCTTCGTCTATGTGGAGGGAAGTCTTGAATGGAGTGCAACAGGGCTCGGTCCTGGGCCCAGTGTTGTTCAATGTTTTTATAAATGACCTAGAGGAAGACATAGAGGGGATGCTTATCAAATTTGCAGATGACACAAAGCTGGGTGGGATTGCTAATTCTGAAGAAGACAGAATCAGGATTCAAAATTATCTAGATAAACTGGAACAGTGGGCTGAGGCAAATAAAATGAAATTCAATAGAGATAAGTGCAAAGTCCTACACCTAGGCCCAAAAAATCAAAGGCACAGATATAGAATGGAAG
Source organism: Gekko gecko (assembly GCA_029375565.1). NCBI lineage: Eukaryota > Metazoa > Chordata > Lepidosauria > Squamata > Gekkonidae > Gekko > Gekko gecko. The sequence continues at coordinate 112,238,828 of JAPDNY010000008.1, read as the reverse complement.
GGACTTGGCTTGACAGCAGCACATCCACCTCGGAAGGTGGTGGATGCTCCTTCGCTGGATGTTTTCAAGCGGAGGCTGGACAACCATCTTTTGGGTATGTTGTAGGTATGTAGAGCTATCTTTTGGCTATGCTCCTGCAGAATGCAGGGGGTTGGACTAGATGACCTGTAAGGTCCCTTCCAACTCTAACATTCTATGATTCTAAGAAGAAGAAGATGCTATTGAGCTGCAATGAACTAATGGTGACCCATCTGTCGGGCATTTGAGGCAAGAGATGAGTCAATGTCTTTGTGAAAGTCTTGGAAAAGATATTCCACAAAACAGGAGCCCCTGCAGAAAATGCCTGGCATAAGCCCTTTTGTATATTCTTAGGCTTTTTATATTTATCTGTGAACCTTTTTTGGAAGAAATAGGTTGCCTCATGGAAACATACTGGGGAAGAGGAGGCATCTAATGCAACATTTTTAAAATTGGCATAATATGAATATAATATCTTAGTTAGATAATGAATGAGCTGCCACATGTTGCACCAGTTGAAGTTTCTCAGTTGCATGTTGCAATGAAATGCTTCAGAGCACAGTGTCAATACATGTTGCATTTTCTCAGCAGAAATTCAGGGCAACCTTTTTATGACTGCATGCCTATCTCTCTTTATATATAACTGTGTTTTCGGGTGACTCTTTCCTGAATGTTCCACAGCTCCCAAATCAATTGGCTCCCTGACCTGTCACTCTGACAAGTCTGCCAATCCACTGGCTGCGTTGCTGGAGTCCTGCCCACAGAAGCAGTGGCCAGCGTCTCAGCCTCAGTGTGGTGCAAGGTGACAGATGGGACGGATGCTCCGGCGGGCAGAGGCTGAGAAGGCTGAGGCTTGGGTTGCTGTTGGTTGCAATGCTTGTTCCTGCGGAGGCAGCAGCAGTTTCCGTGAGTGGCCGTTGAGGGGAGCGGGGCGTCAGCATGCGTGCGTGAGGTCTGGTGCAGCAGCTGTCACCACCTCAGGTCTCCCCTCTTTTGCAATGGATGAGCCCCCGGCTGAGCCGGGGCCCTGCCTCACTGCTCTGAGCTAGGGAAACAAGGCTGAGTGCTGGCCCACCCCACCAGAGGGGAGCGGTGGAGAGGCGCCACTTGACCTCTTGGACAGCTGTGGGGCATGCAGCCAGCCAAAGCTCCTCCCATGCCTCCAATCGCTATGCTGCCACTGCCTGCCCATGCCTTGATGCTACCTGATGTCCCTGCCCACTGCCCCTTCCCCCGGTGAAGAAGTGCCAGTGCCACAGCCACTCCCTCAGCCAGCCCCATTCTCACCTATCTCTGCACCCTCCTGCAAGCTGGGTGAGTTAGCGGTGGCCAGAGAAGGGCTGCTGTTTGGCAGGGAGCTTGCAGACAGCATAGGGCAGGGTGGGGAGTCACTGGCAACTCTACATCAGATATGTGGCTCCAAGTCCAAGCTCTGCCCTGAAGGAGAAGACGGCGAGGGAGGAGGGCAAGCTTGAGATCTTTCTAGAGCTCACTGTATTGATATTATATAGGAACAAAACACAAGATAGGAACAAAACACAAAGACACAAGATAGGAACAAAACACAAAAACACGAGAGCAACAGGCTCTCTTTTTAAACTATCCAGGCTGGCCTAACTACGCCCCTTGTTGCATTAATAACCAATCAGAACAGTAACACAACAACCAATGAAATCATCTCCCTCTAGAACCTTTCTAATGTCCTGATTGGTCTACTACGCAGAGTAGCCAATCAGATTGTGCTGTTTTCAATACCAGGCTTAGATAGGGTTGAGATTCAAGCTCAGGCCATTTACGTATATATGATACATAATATTCCTCCCCCCTAAGAGGAAACAACCCCTGAACATACAAAATCTTTTAAGTGTGCAGGCCGACGCCTCATTCGTTGAGACCTCCACAAGAGTTCAGTTTGAGGTGGTGTCTCAGCGTCTGTAGTTCTAGGACTACCCTGTTCCCTAGTTGGACTACCTGGTAATGGACCAGCGTCAGGAGCTGTTCCTGCTCGGTACTGGGCTCTATGTTTGACTCCAAGTCCTGAGGAGCCTCAATAACCGCCACCTCCTGAGGTTCCCACAGTTCGGCTGTGGTGGCTGGGCCCTCCATGGTTTCTGTTCTACCCTTGAGGTGTGGGCCAGCCCATCGTTGGTGAAGCTGATCTATGTGGCACCTTAGTTTTTGGTTGTCTTCAGTTTGCACCACATAAAATAGTGTGCTGGTTACTTCAACGACAGAGGCTGGGAGCCACAGGTGCCCCTCCCCATAGTTCTGGGCAAAAACTGTGTCCTCAACTTTAAAAGAACAAGGTGTTTCTAGGACCTCCCTCTGCGGTGACTTGTCTGTGGTTAAGTCAGGGTGGAGTTGATCCAGGAGTGACGTCAGGTGGTGTCCCATCAGCAGCTCTGCTGGGCTCCTCCTGGTCGCAGTGTGTGGTGTGATATGCTGATATAGCATGAACGACACCAGCTTCTGATTCCAGTCCCCATGGATCATTCTGTGAAGGGCTTCCTTTATGGTCCGCACCATTCATTCAGCCTGCCCATTTGTGGCTGGGTGGAATGGTGCGGACGTGATGTATCAGGTTATTAGTCATGAACTCTAAGAATTCAGAGGAGGTGAATCATGTCCCGTTATCAGACACTATTGTGTCTGGCAAGCTGTGGGTGGCAAAAATACAGCACAGTGCTTTTATGACTGCGGCTGAGGTCATTTTTGACATCTGTACCACCTCCAGCCATTCTGAGTATGAATCAACTATGATCAAAAACACTTGCCCCTGAAATGGCCCCGCGAAGTCAATATGTAACCTCGACCATGGTCTGTGCATTGTTTCCCAGTGCTGTATGGGAGCCTGAGGGGAGTCTGGACTAGATTCTTGGCAAAGTTGACACACTCTCACCCACTCCTCTATTTCATGGTCAATGCGGGGCCACCAAACATAGCTCCAGGCCAAAGCCTTCATTTTGACTATGCCCAGGTGACCTTCATGCAAAGCCTCCAGCACCCGTTTCCTCAAGTTGGGAGGCATCATCACCTTATCCCCCCATAACAAACAGCCTTTATGCACTGACAGTTCTTGCTGCCTAGAGCTATATGGTTGGAATTCAACAGAAAAATGACCCGCTGGCCACCCCCTCCACACCCAGTTAAGTACATGGGTGATCATGGGGTCCTTGGCCAAACCAGCCACGATGTCAGAAGCGTGTGTGGGTGGCTGAGGAAGTTCCTCAATGGCCATAACTTTGTATGCAGGAGCAGGAACAAGAGCCAGCCTCTGAATAGGACAACAGCTCAGCGCGTCCACATGCCCGATAGCCTTCCTTGACTGGTGAATAAGGTCGAAATTGTATGCTGACATAAATACAGTCCAGCGCAGCATATGAGGAGATAAGACCTGTGGGGTTTGGCAGTTAGGCGCGAACAGTCCCAGAAGCGGCTTATGGTCAGTGACCATGAGAAACTTGCGTCCATATAAAAAGTCATGGAATTTTTTCATGCCTGCTACCAAGGTGAATCCTTCTTTATCAATTTGGGCATAGTTCCTCTCTGCAGCAGTCAATGTCTGGCAATAGCACGCCACTGGCATTTCCCACCCATCCTCCATTACATGGCTAAGAACACCACCATGAGGGGGAGGCGTCCGCAGCAAGGACCAACGGCTTGTGTTCATCAAAGTGCATCAGAACATTATTTGATACCAATAAGTCCTTAATGGCATCTAACGATCGATCGTGCCACGACCCCCATTCCCATTTCGCCCCCTTCACCAATAACTTGTGCAGTGGCTCCGCTACTGATGCCTTGTGGGGCAAAAAGGCATGGTAAAAATTTAATATACCCAGGAAAGTTTGCAGCTTTTTAATCCTGTGGCCGCGGTGCTTGCCATATCGCGGCAACTTTCCGTAGGGTGAACCCCATGTTCGTCAATGAGGAACCCTAGGAATTCGACCCTAGGTACCCCAAAATGACATTTCTTTTTCTTGACCTTAAGGTCGGCCATCTGGAACCGACCCAACACCGCCCTGGTGTGTTCTGCCAGCTCTGTTTCGTTAGCCCGCAGCAACCCTTCCATTTATCCCTGGAAGATTCCCGGGGCCACATTCATACCGAATTGCAATCAGTTAACTTTAAATGCCCCCCTGTGAGTGATGATCGTTTGTGCCTCAGCTGCACTTTGGTCTACTGGTAATTGCTGGTAGGCCTGGGCGAGATCTGATTTTGCAAAAATATGCCTCCCCTACCAGAGACGCTAACACATGACTTATAATAGGCACCGGGTATGAATGTTGCTGTAATGCCCTATTGATGGTACATTTATAGTCGGCGCAAATTTGAATGGACCTGTCTGGCTTAATTGGTGTTACAATAGGAGTCTCCCTCCTTCTATGAGAGACGAGTTCAATTATGCCTTGACAACCAGTTTGTCCAGTTCCATTTCAATTCGTGGTCTGAGTGAGATAGGTACCCGCCGGTATTTCAGTCTGATGGGCGCCACAGAAGGGTCCAGGTCAAAAGTTACTGGCAGCCCCGTATACCTTCCCAACAACCCATCAAACACCTCAGGGAACTCTGAGTAGATTGAACTCAATTTATTATCATAGACCTGGTTTACCCCAGTCACAGCAATGCCAAGGGCCTCAAACCAGTCTAAGCCTAACAGACTGGCCCTACACCCTTCGGCAACCAGGAGGCTCAGTGTCTCCTTGAACCCCTTAAACTGTACCTTGAACTCGGCCTCTCCGGCCACAGGAATGTGCCGTCCCTGGAAATCAGAAAGGTGCACCTGGCTGGGTGCCAAGAGGCGGCAGCTCCTCCTTGGAAACAGGTGCTGCAGCGTTTCTGTGGAGATGACAGTCATTGCAGATCCCGAGTCGACCTCCATCTTGCACGGCTCTCCATCCAGCAACACGGTCACATGGATCTTTTGCTGGGCCCTGGAAAAAATGGCTGTTTTGGAGGGTTAAGTCTATGGCATCATACCCTGCTGAGGCTCCATTCCACATGTCATCCTCTCCCCCACCCCCAGCCAGTCGGAACACAGAGGTTGCTTGGATATGCAGCTTAACTGGCCCTCGCCTTCAACATTCTAAACAGTTTGCTGTTGGGAGTTATTGAATGTGTCCTGAGGTAAAACACATCTCCCAATCATCCCATAAATGCTCACTCGGGTTGCCAATCTCCCTGTGGGGCCTAGAGATCTCCTGAAAATCACCATGTTCCCCAGCCACAGCACATCATTTCCCCTATAGAAAATTTCCAGGCTATTACAACTGCTCTCCAGATGACCAAGATCAGTTCTCCTGGAGACAATGGCTGCTTTGAGCAGTGGACTCTATGGCATTATACCCTGCTGAGGTCCCTCCCCAGCCAAAATCTTCCCCAGGCTCTACCCCTAAATCTACAGGTGCTGCCTAGAGGTGGGTAATATTAAGGGAGGGTGTCCTAGGCTTCCTGCCTAGGGCACCCTCCCCTTAATATTACCCACCTCTAGGCAGCACATGGAGATCTCCAAAATCAGTTCTCCTGGAGAAAATGGCTGCTTTGGGCAGTGGACTCTATGGCATTATATCCTGCTGAGGTCCCTCCCCACCCCCAAATAGTCCCCGCCCCAGGCTCTACCCCTCAGATCTACAGATATTTCCCCACCCAGAATTGGCAGCCCTGTAACTGGCTACAGAACCACTTTCCAGACCCTTGGAACCCAGAAAATATGGCATAGGAGGAGGCGCTTTTTTACCTTAGCTGCCACTGCATAGCCCCAAATCAACATAAGCCAATCTCCAGGTGGCACCTGGAGATCTCCAAGATCAGTTCTCCTGGAGAAAATGGCTGCTTTGAGCAGTGGACAGTATGTCATTGTACCCTGCTGAGGTCCCTCCCCACCCAAAACCCTGCCCTCGCCAAGCTTTACCCTCAGATCTACATGTATTTCCCCACCAAGGCTACAGAACCACTTTCCAGACCCTTGGAACCATACCTGTTACCATGCAGCTCTCCCACCATACTACCACTTGGGGCAGCAAAATGCCTTGAGACAACCCTGACTTATAGCTAAGCAGAAGGAAATAAGCATGGCTTGCCTCTGTCTATTTTCCCCTTCCCTCCACCACTCCACTAGCCACAGCTGGGACATTCACCTGCAGCTTCTTTCTAGAGCTTGTTGTATTTCTTCCCACAACAGGCCTTACTCCTAGTAGTAATAATAATTCACTGCTTGTATTATTTTTTTAAAAAATCACTCTATTGTGCAGACTTTTTCTATCCCCTTTTTGTTGGATACAAAGTCTTGAACAACCCAAAAGCATAGAATAATGGCATACTTCTTCTAAAGAATTTTAATTTAATTTTAATCCTTTATGTCTAGAAGAAGCAGCTGTCAAAAACTTTGCAATGGCTACTGTACAATCATAGAGAGCCAGTTTGGTGTACTGGTTAGGAGTGTGGACTCTAATCTGGGAGAACCGGGTTTGATCCCCCACTCCTCCACATGCAGTTGCTGGTGTGATCCTGGATCAGTCATAAGTTCTTTCAGAGCTGTTCCCTCATGAGCACGGCCAGATCACCCATTGGGCGAACTAGGTGCTCGCCTAGGGCGCACTGGCCTCAGGGGTGCCAAATGGCGCCCCACTCCCCCCGAAAAGTACCCCCGCCGCCCTAACTGGGTGCCTGCCATCACTAGACCCCCCACCCCCTTCCCAGCTTTCCTGGGGGCCTCGCAGCCACAGAGCCCCCAGGAAAGCCGGCGCTGGGAGGGAGGGGGCGGTGGCTAGACCCCCCTGCCCCTTTCCGGCTTTCCTGGGGGTCCCACAGCCGTGGAGCCCCCAGGAAAGCCGGCACTGGGAGGGCGGGGGCAGCAGCTAGACCCCCCTGCCCCCTTCCCAGCTTTCCTGGGGGTCCTGCAGCCATGGAGCCCCCAGGAAAGCCAGTGCTGGGAGGGTGGGGGTGGCGGCTAGACCCCCCGCCCCTTCCCTGGCTTTCCTAGGGGTCCCACAGTTGCGGAGCCCCCAGGAAAGCCGGCGCTGGGAGGGAGGGGGCGGTGGCTAGACCCCCCCGCCCCCTTCCCTGGCTTTCCTGGGGGCCCTGCAGCTGCGGAGCCTCCAGGAAAGCCAGTGCTCCGCCGCTGCCCTCCGGTTTCCAGGCCTCACCGGGAGGTTGGCCCCCCCAGTGGGGGGCACCCCAGGCTTCCTGCCTAGGGCACCCAGACACCTGGAGCCGGCCCTGCTCATGAGCAGTTCTTGAAAGAGCTCTCTCAGCCTCACCTACCTCACAGGGTGTCTGTTGTGGGGAGGGGAAGGAAAAGGGATTGTAAGCCACTCTGAGACTTCTTTGGGTAGTGAAGGGTGGGGTATAAATCCAATCTCTTCTTCTCTTCTTCTTCTACTTGACATCCAAAAGTAGGGTTTGAGAAACTGAATCTGGTGAGATGTTATTGTGCACCAAAATGTACCTCTGGATCCACTACTCTTCATCTCTCTTTTTAGCAAGGGGTAGGCCACCATTATGTGTGAAATGTTATCAATAATGCCAGAACCACATTGACAAAATCTATCCGAAAAGGGGATACCAAAAAAACCTGCCATAAAAACTCATAGAGGGGAAGGCATTTAAACATGCTAAAATAAATGATCAGCACTCTGAGGGAACAATAAGGGCAGATAAATAATGAGGGGGTTCTCCCTTTGGAATAATTCCAAGTGTTAATGGGGAGTAAACCCACCTTCCTCTGCTCCAGAGTAAAATAAAATTGAACTCAGTTATTAGGTGTGTTAGTCTTTTCCTGAGGTCTGAATGATCTGAGGAGGTGATATCTTCAGGAGTGACTCCTAGTTGAAAAAGTCGATCATTTAGTGTCCTGAACCAGGGGCTATAAACTGAATCCTGGCTCAAGAGGTACCAGAGACCATCTGTCAGAACAGCTTACGGGATTTTAGCTCATTGTTCAGATACTGCAGAACTTTTGTGCGGCTTGTGATTCAAAGTAAAACCCACTATTATATGGATCATAAATTACACAAAGTTGGGCCTGGAAACCAGCAATATCTAATAATGGTTCCTAGGATCTAATGGCAATACTTATCAAAATTCAATTGAGGGATTTCACCACTACCATCAGAGTAGTATCTACTCTTAATTTCCAGAGCTTTACTATATTACCAGTAGATTTGGCAAATATCAGATTAAATATGGAAGAAGAAGAGTTGGTTTTTATACCTCATTTTGCTCTACCATAAGGAGTCTCAAAGTGGCTTACAATCACATTCCCTTCTTCTCCCTGCAACAGGCACCTTGTGAGGTAGGTGGGGTTGAGAGTGTTCTGAGAGAACTGTGACTGGCCCTTAACACTTCATATAGAGGAGTAGGGAATCAAACCCAATTCTCCAGATCAGAATTCGCTGCTATTAACCACTGCACTATGCTGACACTCTCTTTAAGAAACATACACATACACTTATCAAAGTGGAAGTGATGGTGGGGTATGTGATTGGCTGCCTTAGAACTTTGCCTCTTCTGTTCTGTTTCCCTAGAAATGGTTGTGGGGAAAAGAAAGGAGGTATAGTACATTTGGAAGTGCTGCAAAATAAGAAATTACTACAGCTAGCATCTCTTTTTCCATATCTGATTTTACTGCATCACTGTTAAGTACTTGTGTTAGATCCCCAAGAAAAATATCTAGATTAAGCAAAAAAAGAAAAAAAAAAGTGTAGAGGTGCTGTGCAAAATCTACTCATATTATAGTAAGCCTTTGAAAATTAAGAGCTAAATCCTACTCAGTCCTGTTGTACTTGTAAACCCATGAATCTCTTCCAGTTCATTCCAATGGGAGAGTATCAGGTGCTAAGTCACTAAATAACATTTTCCATGGTAATAATTAACAGTAGTTTTGAAGTAAGATGAAAAATAGAGGTTTATTTTTAATGCAACTTTTCCAGAACTGCTTGTGGATTTACAAGAAGTTAAATAATCATCTGGAACATGTTGAAAGATGACAAGCTTTAAGAATCAGAGCACATCCAAGGCTTTTGGCTGAGAAAAAAACTCCCCAGCAGGGTGGATTAAAAATTATAAAAGGTAAGTATTATTGATTGGGGGAGGGCTAGAAAAATAATATGCAAATTGCCAAGATCAGAAGTCCTGGTGGATGCAGTTTTGAAAGAACTTGCACAGTGGGAGGGGGGTTGCTGAAGTCAAATGTCTGACACAAGACTGAAAAGGGTGGCTTTCTAAAATATGTATTTTGTCTTGTCTTGGGGGTAGATAATGAATGCAAAGCTTCTTTCATGAGTTTAAGGCCCTGATTGCTGACACAGGGAAACCAGAACATTTACAGTAAAACAATATGTTGATTGTAGAAATCTTTTACAGATGCCACCCTTGATATCTTTAAACAATTAGAGTTGCGACTAACTATGGGCAGAATTCCTTGAATGGAGTGTTCAGTTTGCTGATTCTGTTGTTATTAGTGGACAATGCAGTCCAAGTGTTATCTGATGAGAACACATGAAGGATTCTTCCAGTTGTCATGTGGGTCCATTGAAGACATGAATCTGAATCCTGGGACTTTAAAAACAGGGTCTGAAGCCCTTTAAATGCCAGATGAGGGATAAAATACTTTTGAAGAATGAATTCAAAGAAGTATATCACACATGCTAGAAATAAAAGAAAACCGAACTGAAGAGCTGTGGGTCTTTGTGTGAGGGAGACAGTAGAAATGGAAGGTAGAATTGGAGGGTAGAAGTGAGAGTGACTTTTACACTACTAACCTGATAGTCCCAAATGAACTTTACAAAATAAAATAAACACAAAGCCAACAGGATAAAAGCAGCCCTGCCATATAGTTAGCTACAGAAGACATTCACTGAATCATTTTTTAAAAAATCACACTTGGAGGGAAATCCCACCTCAAATGGAAGATAAATGTTATTTCCACTTTAGTGAAGAGCACAGAGGGATCTTATTTTTCTGGTAAGAAGAAGGAGGAGGAAGAGGAGATTGGACTTATCCCCACTTAACACCAGTTGACTGAAGAACAGCCCAAACTGTAATGGCTTCCACCCTTGTGCCTATATAAAAAGTGAGTGAATTAACCAGTCAGCCAGTTATTAAAAATACTGGGATGTTTAAAGTCTTAGTGCTTGTTTAAGTCTGTGTTATCATTAAGGTTACTTTGTTATCATTAAAATTACAGGCATCATAGTAGCACCCCACATCATTTAAGAACCCAACCTGACCATCCATGACCCTGAGATAGCATTAGTTTTGCCTACTGCAGAGAGGCAAAAGGAACTTGCAAGGAAGAAACAAAACTGAAATACCATAGCCACTGCCCAGTAGCAAAGCTGTTTAACAGTAGGAATACTCAGACACCTCCTGGTTCAGCTCATTTTGCCCATGGCAATCAGGCTGTTGATTAATTGACAGACTGTTCACCTGTTTGCAATCTGTCCATGTCCATTCAGAAGTACAGGCTAGTTGCAGCCATCAGAAGCTTACTGCCAATTCAGGTTGCCAGGACAAGGCTGGTAACCAGTGGGAACATAAGAACATAAGAGAAGCCAATGTTGAATCAGGCCAACGGCCCATCCAGTCCAACACTCTGTCACACAGTGGCCAAAAATACCAGGTGCCATCAGGAGATCCACCAATGGGGCCTCACCACCACCGCTGGGGGGGGGGGAGAAAGCTTGGTGGGCCAAGTTCAGGCCTTGCCCGCTGGTGCTGGGTTGGAGGAGGGAGAAGGCTTGGAGGGGTGCGGGCCTCGCTGTGGGTGCCAGGGAGGGGAGGGCAGGGAAGAAGGCTCACCTGCGGCTGCTTCCTTCTCCTCCCGTGGAGCTTCTCCCCACCCGTGAGTATCGTGGGTACCCCTTCTTGTGTTATCTAATTCCCTCTTGAAGCCGTCCATGCTTGTAGCCGCCAGCACCTCCTGTGGTAGTGAATTCCATGTGTTAATCACTCTTTGGGTGAAGAAGTACTTCCTTTTATCTGTTCTAACCCGATCTCTCAGCAATTTCATTGAATGCCCATGAGTTCTTCTATTGTGAGAAAGGGAAAAAGTACCTCTTTCTCTACCTGTTCTATCCCATGCATAATCTTATAAACCTCGATCATGTCATCCCTCAGCCGTCGTTTCTCCAAGCTAAAGAGCCCCAAGTGCTTTAACCTTTCTTCATAGGGAAAGTGTTGCAACCCTTTTATAATTCTAGTTGCCCTTCTCTGCACTTTTTCCAAAGCTATAATATTCTTTTTGAGGTGTGGTGACCAGAACTGTACACAGTACTCAAAATAGGGTCGCACAATTGATTTATATAGGGGCATTATGATATTGGCTGATCTGTTTTCAATTCCCTTCCTAATAACCCCAGCATAGCATTGGCCTTTTTTATTGCAGTTGCACACTGTCTCAACATTTTCACTGAGTTATCTACTATGACTCCAAGAGCTCTCTCTTGGTTAGTCTCTGCCGGTTCAGACCACATCAACACGTATTTATAGTTAGGATTTTTTGCTCCAACGTGCATCACTTTGCACTTGGCCACACTGAACCCCATTTGCCACACTGATGCCCACTCACCCATCCTCGACAGATCCCTTTGAAGTGCATCACAATCCTCCTTGGTTCTCCCCACCCTGAACAACTTTGTATCATCCACAAATTTAGCCACTTCAGTGCTTACTCTCAACTCCAAATTGTTAATGAATAAGTTAAAAAGCATCAGACCGAGTACTGATCCCTGCGGTACCCCACAGCTTACCATCTTCCACTGAGAAAATTGTCCATTTATACTCTCTGTTTTCTATTAATTAGCCAGTTTTTGATCCACAAAATGGCTTGTCCTTTTAGCCCATGACTTTTGAGCTTACTTAGGAGCCTTTGATGAGGAATTTTATTGAAAGCTTTCTGGAAGTCAAAGTAAACAATATCTATCGGGTCCTCCTTGTCCACATGTTTGTTTAACCCCTCAAAGAACACTAACAGGGAAAGAACACTAACAGGGAAACTCACCATGCGGGGGTGGGGGTGGGCATTGCCGGCTATGTAATAACATTGCTGACAGCACTTCCAGCATGACCACACAGGAGAAGATGCAATCTCCCCCCATTTCCTGCTGCCATACAATTCTAAGCCCTTTGACTTACTATGCTCCACCCTTAAACCTGACCAGAAGCATACAAGGGGGACACTCTGAAGCTTCACAATGGGCCTCTGCCTGCCACCTCTCATTATGGCCTAATTAATCACAAAGATTAGGCCTACTATGATTACTCCCTAATGAAAAATGGGGTGTGGGGGGAGATCCCTTTCTGTGCCAAACTGAAGGCAGTCCCCCCAGATTCCATCCTGGCCCCATAAGTTGATCAGCTCATTCCACATTATTCCAAAGGGTAGGATAGAAGCGCCAGCACATACTTGCAAGAAAGAGGCAGAGAAACTGGTCTGTTGCCTCTTCCCATTGGTTGAGCTGCCTAAGACAGCTGACTCAGCCTTGGCCCCATAAGAGCCTCATGTCCCCATTCAGAAAGACGGGTGGACATTGTTGAGACCCCAAACTTTGCAAGCATGAAATGGGCTTGTTTCAAAATTTAGATATGTGTCTTTATGGAACCGTTCATGACCACTTCAATAGACGTGCAGTCTCCGAACAAGTTTCAGAGCGGCTTACAGTCTCCTTCCCCTCCCCACAACAGACTCCCTGTAAGGTAGGTAGGGCTCCCTTGAGAACTCCTCTGGAGAGACCAGCTCTGAAAGAACTTGTAACTGACTCAAGGTCACACCAGCAGCTGCATGTGGAGGAGTGGGGAATCAAACAGTTCTGCCAGATTAGAGTCTGTGCTCCTAACCACTACACCAAACTGTCTCTCTCTTACCATGTTAGGTGTGGCCTATTATGCTAATGAGTTCCCACTGTGCACCAGATCTGTTTGTTTCAGCAGCAAACAACTCAAAAGCCTTCTGAACAGGTTTGCATGGGTTTTTTGCAAAACTGCTCATAAAAAAACTGCTGCCAATCCAAACAAGTCAACAGTCATTGTTGTTAAGGACTTCTTAGATGAACATAACATGGTAGGCTTTTTTTCCACCCCGCCCCCACCTCAGGCTGATACATGATTTTATGTGATTCACCTGCCAAGTGGATCAACAACGCAGCAAAGAGGAGGAGAAGCAGAACACAACTGGGCTATGTGAGAATGCGCATGCATAAAACACCCGCTGCACTGTATTATACTGTTAGGAAGGAATACAATGAAGCAGCTGGCTAAACTGCCGTAAAAGGGTTGTGGGCAAATTAACAGTCGGCCAAAATATTGGCTCTCTTCTCATGACTGGTGTGGCGAAACGTGGACCCGCCCTTAGCCCTGGGAGACTGAATAGCCATTCTGTGGCTTGCAAGCCCTTGTTTTTGCCTGCCCACCCTGCCTGGTGGGGCGATTTCCTTCCTCTGTTGCTGCCACCATTCACTGAATTGACACTGCCTTCCTAGAGGAGCAGTGAGACCCCTCTGGCTGATTCCCCAACTCAGGAAAGCGGATACCTCAAACGTTGGGTGCCCCCTGGAGAGTTGGCAACCCCCCAATTTGGGCCCGTTTGGGTTTCCTGGCCTCCCTCACCCTCTGGTAACATGCTGAGGGGGAAGGACTAGGTGGTCAAGGCACTACCAGGCTTTATAACTCAAAAAAGATTTATTTGAACTATGTACAAGTTAGGCACAGAAAATAAACTCAAGCACATCAACACAACCTGGGCAGAAAATAAACATGATCTAAACGCAATTCCTCTGTCCCTACACACGCCCTGTCTACCTCTGTAATTGGTGGCTGCAGGCCAGGATTTGCTCTCCCCCTCTTGTCGTTGGAGAGAAACTCCAGCCCTTGACCGGACTGGGCATCAGTACTGTTAACCCTCCTGGCTGTCCACCACAATTTATAGTGGCCTGAACTGACCATGGAGTCTTGGTAGCAGGAGTCCCACCTGTATGCACCCCTTGAAGCTGCTGTTCAAGTTCAGGCAAAGGCCAAGACTCAGGCTGAAACTAAAACCTCCCTTAAGGGGCCAAGCCTTTATCTGCCTTGCTCCGCCCCTGGGGTGGGTCCATACTTTCCGGCACTTTCTCCCTAAAGCTGCTGGGAAGCGTAGGCAGGGAGGTATGGCAGTTCTATTGTTCCCTATGGAGCACCTCCCCCCTCCAGAGGACTACCCGACTGGCGGCCATTTTAAAATAAACTGCTGCCTCTGCCTGACAGCCATTTTGTTACAACTGGCAAAAAGGACACGATCTGAGGAGGACGTGAAGTGTTCAAGCATCCTTAACATAAGCTCAGTTGAAGCATCTATGCATGTAGACTCTTCTCAAGAAAGTTAAAAATCAGGTTAAACTCGAGGTGAGCCATTTCCTATAAAATAATTAGCAGCTCAGTTCCTTGGAAATCCATTATAAACTCACAAAGCAAAACCTAACTTCTGTCAGACCACTTGATAAACAAGAACCTAAGAAAGATTTTTAAAATAAATTAATTTTATTCTTCTCTCTCTCATGCTCTACTCAGTGGACTCCAGTATAATATGCACTCTAAATTATCTGCTATTGAAAATTCAACAATGCTAAAAATGGCCATATTAGCTGCAATTGTGTCTCACTAGCAGGTCCTAACATTATTATTACTCAGAAAATGTCAGCACAAAGTAGTTTCATTCCTTGTCAGGGGGGAAAAAATGTCATCCAGCAGTAAGACATAGTACAATGCAGGTAAGTGGCCTACAAACAGTGCTGGATGATTTAAAATATAATTTTGAGTCAACAGACTATCTCTGCTATAGAAAATGCCATTGTATCCAACACCTAATTATTTCTGGGAAATGTTTTATGTTGGCATTCTCAGAACAACACAAAAATTATCTTCTATTTGTCTTTCTTCAAAAGTTGAACACTGTGATAAATCAGACGACAATGAAATTAATAACAATCAGGTGCAAAATGTTACCACAGTGATTCATAATGTAAAAGTCAACTACTATGATAAATTATATTGCTAATGAAAAATGCAGCAAACAGAATAACAAAGAAACCCTCCAAGATCATATTCACCTATGATGTTAAACACAGATGTTAGAAAGAATGACCATCATAAAGGTATGGTAATCCATGTCTTCTCCCCAGCAAAGGTGTATACTATGACAATGTACCTGGGGGAGCGGAAGAACATGTTACCCTTTTTACATAATTTCATACACATGCTCCAATGTATCATTGTGAGCCAGGTAATTCACCTCTTCAAAGAACTGAGAAAATATTCTCACCTACTTTTGCCATATCCCACCTTGGTATCCATTCTGCTCTGAAAGGGAGTTCTTACTCAGCAGTGATTTGATCCTTGAACATTCTAGCAGTGGTGGAGTTTGACTGGTCCAGCACTGGGCAACTGGGATGCTGGTGCTGTCAGTCATTCGTGCACACAATACCAAGATTCCACACAACATAGTAAATTATCCTGTTTCAAAATAGCATTCCTCTTTTCTCCTTTGGCTCGTTTTTGCACCATAGTTATAGCCAGGGCTCTTTTTGTAGCAGGAACTCTTTTGCATATTAGATGACACACCCCTAATGTAGCCAATCCTCCAAGAGCTTACAGTAGCCCCTGAAAGAAGAGCTCTGTAAGCTCTTGGAGGATTGGCTACATTAGGGGTCTGTCACCCAATATGCAAAGGAGTTCCTGCTACAAAAAGAGCCCTGGTTATAGCTATGTGGCACAGAAGCATAGTCTTAGTAGTGTAGTTTATCTTTGCACTATTACTCCAAAATATCCTGAGGCAGCTGCCAAGAGGTAACTTCACCTCAGTCCAAGTTGATAGTCATTTCCTTTCTCTTTTACCAGCTCCAGTTTTTAAAATTGTCACTATAATGACATGATGCATCGGCATTAATTATTCTTTTAGAATATCATGAAAAAATGTGCACAGTGGGACACCAATGGCTGTGAAATGTCCTGGTAGCATGAGCCATAGAAGTATACACACTGTGATGTCTACTAAAGAAGGATGGGGTGGAGTCATGATCTCCCATACCCATACTGGGTGGATGGGAAAATCCTGCATAAGGATGATAAAAAAATAGTCCAGTGTCCAAGCCACTGTACTATAATTCTGGATATAGCTACTGCCAGAACAGGATGAACCCCTGAGAACAACCTGAGTATGGATCCAACCTGAAAAGCAGAACCTGTTCTGGTGCCTGATTCATCCAGTTGGGTTTTTAATCTCAGTCAGTCTCCAAAGAACTCAGTGCAGCACACATAGTTCACACTGCCCTCATTTTATTCTCACAATAACCTTGTGAGCTAGGGTAGGCTAAGAGAGACAGAGAGAGTGAGGGCAAGTTGTGAAAGGTCATGAAACAAACTTCATGATCGAAAGGGGATTCGTCCCTGCATCTCCCAGTTCCTGGCACAACATCCTAACCATTGCATTACACTGGCAATCAAATATTTTTGATGGAGAGTGAGCGAGAATGGTTTGCCTATGGCCACCTAATGTGGGTGTGGTCCAATGAGAACCAGCTCCCTCGCAAAAGTCCATGAGATGCAAGAACAGGCTGGGAGATTTGTATTTAAACCTCAGATAGAACCAGATAAACACACAGTGACCCATCAAAACAGGAATAATTGGTGACCATATTTGAGTTTTATATAGAAATTCTCACAGATTGTACAATTGGCATTTCAAAGTCTTTTAAATCTACTCTTCATATTTTTTTCTCTATAATTGTGTGCATGTGCAGGGATCTGCTTTGGCCACAATCCGTATACATCCCCCCCCGGGTTGCATTTTAAGACCAAATAACACATTTGGAGTTCTAATTACAGAACTCCAGCACCTTGTACCTTAATCCTTATCAAAGTCCAAGTGTAAAGCCATTTTGTAAATAATAGTCCCATTGTCCTGTGTAAGCACCCATGCATTATTCAATAATTTAGAATGAATGTGTTTATAGAATGGATGTGTTTATAGAAAGGATTTCCACATTCTCACTCTTCGACACTGAAATAATAAAATCATTCAGAAGAAAATACACACACACACACACACACACTGATTAACAATTGGATGCATAAACACTGGTCAGGAAACCTTCATTTCCAGGAGAGAGCTTGCATCAGTACAGTCATTATCATGTAGGCACTATGCAGCCGTGCAACTGAATATTTCAGAGGGTAGCTTTGTTGGTCTGCAGTAGAACAGCCAGACGAGGCCAGTAACATCTTAGAGACCAACAAGATTTTCAGGGTATGAATCAAAGTTCCGTTCATCAGAGAAGATGCAAGAATAGGCTGCGAGATTCTCTGGTGAAGGGACTCTTGAAAGCTCATACCCTGAAAATCATGTTGGTCTCTAAAGTGCTCCTGCTCTCATTATCTGTTCAACTGGCTGTGTGGAGGTTGGGAGCAGGGACTCCCCTCTCGATACGTCGATTGCAACATGTGCATAGCTTAAAAAAGGAAATTATATGGAAATGAAGACGTAAAAAAAAATTGCTATTTAATGCCAGGTATAAAATCTATGCTTTTTGGGGAGGTGGGAATCAAATTTGTGGCATGAATCTTGCAAAGGGATATTCACTGCATTTCACAGCTGGACAACTTCATACCTGCAAGGAAAGTGGACAACTTCAACTCAAAATTCCATGTTTCAAAGATCTCCTCTTTGCAAATCAAACTGAGGAACCTTTTGTCTTGTGCCGTTTCTGTTTCTTCATATCAAAATTTCCTATTAAACATATGCAATGTTTACCATTATTTTCTGAATAGATTTCATAGAAATGGCATAAGTAAATGAAAAAAATGGAATGAAATTGTGGAAAACATGCAAAAATCCATAACACCTAGCAATGAAAATGGGCAAAACAAAAATGGTTAGAAGGATGGAAGGAAGGAAGGAAGGAAGGAAGGAAGGAAGGAAGGAAGGAAGGAAGGAAGGAAGGAAGGAAGGAGCATATTTGTACACCCCAAACATAGACAATTTAGAAATAGCCATAGTAGAAAAAGAGCCGAAATTTTCAGAACACTGAAACACATTCTGAAACTGATGCAGATGGATGTAATAAGGGTCTAACAAGTAGTGATACTCGGAGGTCTTTAACTGGATTTGGTCAGAATTTTTAACACTGCCTGCCTGTCAGTGTGTCATGGTCTTCAAGCCATATTTCTAGCTCTGTTCTTGAATTTCCATTCCTTTGCCTTTTTCCAAGATGCATCCTATTAGATTCTTCTTATAAATAGGATATTTCTTGATTTTGAGCAACTAGGCTACAAACCTAAACTTCTTAAGAATATCTAGCCCTGGTTTAGAACTTCTAATTATTTGGAAGAATTTAGTCCAGAATTCAATCCATGAGGACGTAACAATGTGTAAACTATGCAAATGTTTACACTATAATTATACATTCTAGAGTTGCCAACATCTAGGTAGGGCCTGGAGATCTCCCAGAATTACTACTGATCTCCAGACTACAGACATGAATCCTCCTGGAGAAAATGGGTGCCTTGGACGGTGGACTCTATGGCATTATACCCCACTGAGGTCCCTGTTCTCCCCAAACTCCACCCTTCCTACGGTCCACTCCCAAATCTCCAGGAATTTCCCAACCTGGAGTTTGTAACCCAAATTTCCTGATATTTTGTAAGTTGCTATTTTAAAGAGTGCATTTGATATTTCAGACATACCCTATATATGCAATAATATTCTTACTGATATTTCATAGATACCAATGAGTGGCAGGATGGCATATAATATAGCAACCTGACTGATGATAAGAAACCTAGGTCTGCTCTGGAACTTGATGGAAGAAAAGGAGGATATAAATAATAATAAATACTGTAGTCTATTTATTTATTTATTTAATTTATATCCCACCCACCCTGTGAAGCCAGGCTCAGGGCAGCTTACAGTCATATATATATAAAAATTATACAACTATTAAAACAGATAAAACAGGTAAAACTACAACAAAATGCAAAGTGTTAGCAGTGCAGTGTTGCACTATACAGTGTTGTAGACTATATTAACATTTTTCTCCACTCATACATTACATCTATTGAAATGAATCATCAAGGATGCCCACGAGTATTGCATGAAACTTCCCTCCAAGTCCAAGTGGGAAAAGTTTAGTTCAGACAGTTGTTTCTAAGTTTAGTATTACTGGGCCTGTTTATCTTTACAGTCCAAGGACTGGCCAAGAGGTTATTGTGAAAAAGATGAAGTACCGTTGGAATTAGAATGTCAGAAAGATCATACAATTTATACCTGTTTGTGTACCATTTCTCACCTGCAGGAATCCCAATTAGATGGAATTACCACCCCAATTAAGCAGCAGTCCTTGCCATTAAGTATCATTAGGCTTAATTTGGTTCCCTGGGAAATGTCCCGTTTAAATGAATTTCATAATTAAACACTTGCAATAAATGTGTTAACTCAAATATAACATTCTTCATGTTTCATAGTACTGTGGTCATTTTGTTTAAAATTGATGGACCTTTCTGGTCCAGCCTCTTGCCTCAGCAGTGGATGTTTTCCACATGAAAGAGATTGCTTCCATTTTTGCTTGTGCATTTTGATGTATGCTTCATTAACTGTTGGTAATTTTCCCCCTCTCTTTTCAGTCTGACTGTCATTTTGTTAATGATTCAAAAAACATATCAAAACCTATCAATCACTGATCAGACCCAAAGTGATCACACTAAACAAAAAAGAATGGTTTGGGGTTTCTGGATGATGTGTATACAGAGTAATAAAAAGAAGAAGACAGTACAGATTTCTTTTTTTTAGTTCCTTATTCAGCCATGTACATTGTGGCATTGTAGATGAATGGAAACCCCCCATGGAAAAAACATAAAGGAATTGTGGGAATTGTTTTGAGACAGTTGTGAAACACTGAGCCATCAGCTATATAACTACACAGCACCATCTGCAGTTGGCAGCCATGAAATGTGTAACATAAGGAAATGTACAGCATGCATAATTGTAATGTCCAAAGCCTTTTGCAAGCTAAGATGAAGATTGTGTACTCTCATGAGACCAGATGATTATTTGAATTCACAATGAATACTACATTCCCGGCCTCTTAGGTCTGCGAAAACTTTGCTACTATTCTCGAATTTGCTTTGCTAATGTGTTTTTATCAGATATCCTGTGTCCAAACTTCATTTCTTATTTTTCTGAATCTATCCTTTCTTGCTTGTGATGGGGGTCACTTGGTACAGGCAAGGCCTTGGCCCTATTATTGCAGAAAAGCTGCCAGACACTTCTTGAGGCTTGGTTGAGAGTTAGCTAGGGTAAAAGATTCTTTCTTGCACATGGGAAAGCTGAGTCTTTTTTGAGGCCTTCTTGGGGCTCAGGAGAGCATCTGATTCTCATAGGATTTGGGTGTCTTCTGAGATTTGGAAAACTGGGTGATATATTTATCTTTTTTATGGCATTCTGCACCACTTTTCTCCCTAAAGGGACCAAATCTGCTCACAGAAGAATATTGAAAAGCAAGTTATGAATTTAAATGAATAATACAATTAAATACAAAGAACAAAACAAACATTTGATTGGTCCTAATTGGTGAGGCTGACTAACATGGGCCTTTGGCCATGAGTCATGGGCCAAGAGGCTTTTTGCTCCTAGCCTTTGCCTTCCACCTCTAGGGCCATCCACAGGGCTGCCAGATCCCCCAGAGGGGCAGGGGTTTGCCTGCTCTAGGGCCCCCTGACCTGCCGGCCCAGATCTGGCTGGTGGGGGGAACCCTGCCTCCAAAGTGCCTGGATCAGGCTGATGTGCCTGGCGCAATGATGTCACCTGGAGGTGATGTCATCACACCAGGCATGTCACCGGGGGACATGCTAGCATTCAGCCTCAAAACTGAGTTTTCAGGCTGAATGCTAGAGCATCCCTCAGCGATGTGCCTAACACAATGACATCACTTCTGGGTGACATCATTGTAGTGTGAAAGTCCCAGACCAGGAGCTTCCAAGCTTTAATACCTAAAAGGAAAGGAAAACAAACTTAGCCCAGATGTAACTCAGCTGTGGCTAGCTTGCTGCCAACAAGCCAGATAGATCTTCCTGACTTCCTCCCAGCATCCTGTGCAACAATCTTATGTCTTGAATAAAGTGGGACTAACTTCTGAGTAAAGATGTATAGCACTGCACTGACAACAATTCCTTAGACCTATATAGGATCCTGCTATAGCTAAGGAGATATGTATGTATATGTTTGTGTATACATACAAATATTAGCAAATATAACTTACAATCTGTAACCAGGGAGACATTCCCTGGCTACCTCTGCAAACACCTCCATCACCCCCAATTTGAGAAGATGATCAAAGTAAGGTTGCCAGCTCTAGGTTGGGAAATTCCAAGAGATATGGGAGGTAGAGTCCAGAAGGGTGGGGTTTGGAGACAGGAGGGACTTCAGTGGAGTATAATGGCATAGAGTCCACCCTCCAAAGCAGACATTTTCTGGAACAACTGGACTGCCCCCCCCAATGAACAACTGATATGATCAGATTGATAAACTTTGTTCAGAGTTTAAAATGAACACCATTTTTAGTTTACACAGTGTGTCTGTACAGTGGTGGCGTTCAACAAGGCAGCTGGCCAGGTAGCTGCTGTTTATGTGTGCCCAAAATTTACTAGCTTGCTGGAATGGACTCCCCTTGGCTCCTGGCTTGGTTAGAGAAAGGTAGTCACAAAAATTTTAAACAAGCAAATAATATGTCCCAGGGCCCCATGGGGAAGATTATACAAAATGTAAAAATAGCTATATTTTGAAAGTATATTCTGTTTTTGGCCCTGTGAAGTCAGTCGATGGGGTTTATCATTAGTGGCACATACATAGTACATGCTTTATAATTACTGGAATGAATTGGTCACAGTGTGTGAATGTACGAAGTATCCAGCTTACAATATCCAAAATCAGGTAGGCAAAATGAGTATGGCTGAAATACTAGTGTACTCTATAGGGTTGGAAGGGCCATACAGATCATCTAGTCCAACCCCCTGCCCCTGCTTTAGGACCAGCCTACAGCATCTCTGACAAATATTTGTCCAGCCTCTTCTTGAAAGCTGTCAGTAAAGGGGAGATAACCACCTCCCTAGGCGGCTGATTCCACCTTTGAACCACTCTGACCGTGAAAAAGTTTTTCCTAATATCCAGCCGATACCTTTCTGCATGTAATTTAAACCCATTGCTTCAGTTCCTATTCTCTGCTGCCAACTGGAACAACTCCTTGCCCTCCTCCAAATGACATCCTTTTAAATATTTAAAGAAAGCAATCATGTCCCCTCTCAGTCTCCTCTTCTCCAAACTAAATATTCCGGAGGCTCTTAGCCTTCCCTCGTAGGGCTCAGCCTCCAGACCCCGATCATCCTCGTCACTCTCTTCTGCACCGTCTCGATTTTGTCCACATCCTTTTTGAAGTGAGGCCTCCAGAACTGCGCATAGTACTCAAAGGGTGGCCTGACCAAGGCAGTATACAGAGGGGTATGACCTCCTGCGATTTCGATGCTATAGCCCCTTTAATACAACCCAAGACTGAATTTGCCCTTTTTGCCTCCATATCACACTGACTGCTCATATTTAGTTTACAGTCCACCCTTACCCCAAGATCTCTTTCACATATACTACTCCCCAGAAATGTATCCCCCATCCAGTATTTGTGCTTGACATTTTTGTGGCCCAGATGTAATACTGTGTATTTATCTTTGTTGAATTGCATCCTGTTTGCAACTGCCCACTTCTCCATTCAGGTCTTGTTGAATTTTAACTCTGTCTTCTTGAGTGTTTGCTACTTCTCCCAATTTGGTATCACCAGCAAATTTAATGAGTAGCCCCTCTACCCCTTCATCCAGATCATTGATAAAAATATTGTAAAATACTAGGCCCAAAACTGAGCCCTGCGGCACCCCATTGGACACCTCCCTCCAATCTGATGAAACGCCATTGACCACCACTCTTTGGGTGCGGTCTTCTAACCAGTTCCCTATCCATTGGACTAGCCTATTGTTCAGTCCACAGTCTTCCAGTTTGCCCATCAGAAATTTACTGAAATCCAGGTAAATCACATCAACAGAGTTCCCACAATCCAGTAAGCTCATCACATGATCAAAGAAGGAAACCAGGGTGGTCTGACAAGATCTGTTGCGGATAAAACCATGCTGACTATTTTATATATATTTTATATATATTTTATATATTATATATTATGTGTGTGTGTATATATATATATATATATATATATATATATATATGTATATATATTTAAAGAAAGCAATCATGTCCCCCGTCAGTCTCCTCTTCTCCAATTTTATTTTATACAAGTATATATCCCACCTTTCTGTATGGCTCAAAACACCTTACAGATCACAATTTAAATCACCACACTTTATAACCAACAAAATAAAACTCCAGAAGAGCTCCTTCCCTCCCCAAAATAGCTGCAAATTATGCCCCAGTAAAAGCCCCGGCAAATAAGATGGTGTTGCAATGAATCTTAGATATTTCTAAAGATGGTGTTGCCCTCACTTCCTCAGATAGCCCATTCCACAAAGTGGGAGATCCATTGGAAAAGGTGTGGAGTTTGATTGATATTATGTAGGCTACCTTCAGTGGAGGAACAGCCAGGAGGTGTCAGCCTGAGGATTGTAGCTGGTACACAGAGACCTATAAGAAGAGGTGGCCCTTTAGATATGTGTGTCCTAGGCCAAGAATAGATTTATTTATTTATTTGATTTATAGACTGCCATTCCCCTGCATGGAGCTCAGGGTAGTTATCAACCATTTACAAATACATTCCAGTAAGTACAATAAATATATATTCAGATTAAATTTTAAATGATGAAAACAGCAATAATTAAAACTGAGCAGATGGTGTTTAAGTGTTCTGTATCCTTTGCAGGGGGCAGAGAGGCCAGGCTTGATGGCAAACCATTGCAGTCCTCAGGGGTCTTTTCGTAGAAAAAGAGCTGCAGGAGCTCATTAGCATATGGTATGCTAATGAGCGATTAGGCTATTAGCATATGCCACGCCCCCTGACATCACCGGACGTGATGTCATAAGGGGAAGCAAAAGGGGGGGAAGGCATCTTCAAAAGCCTCCCCTTCCCTTCCCCAGCTGGCCTGGGTGGGGGAGCTAAGAGAGAAGGTGTTTAAAGTTTAAATGCCTTCTCATGAGAGTTGGGCCACAGAAGGAGGAAAGAGGGTAGAGAGAAGGAAAGAAGGAAGGAAAGAGGGAAAGAAAGAGAAGGAAAGGGGAAGGAAAGAAAGAGAAGGAAGAAGGAGAGAAACAGGGAAAGAAGGAAAAAAGAGAAGAGAAGAAGGTGGGAAAGAAAGAAAGAGAGAAGAGAAGAGAAGAAGGAGGGAAAGAGGAAAAAGAGAGAAGGAAAGGACGGCAATTCGGCCCCATTATATCCTATGGGCCATTGAAGTCAATGGTGAAAACATAGGGTATATTCTGGGGGCTGGAGGGAGGGGTTTGAGGGAGGGGCTCCAAACTCACAGGGTAGCTGATGAAGCCTCTCCCCAAGATACCCACCAAGTTTCAAGAATATTGGATCAGGGGTCCAATTCTATGGGCCCCCAAACAGGTTGCCCCTATTCCCTCCATTGTTCTCTATGGTGGGAAAACAAGTTATTTTTTTCCCACCATAGAGAACAATGGAGGGAATAGGGGCAACCTGTTTAGGGGCCCATAGAATTGGACCCCCTGATCCAATGTTCTTGAAACTTGGTGGGTATCTTGGGGAGAGGCTCCATCAGTCACCCTGTGAGTTTGGAGCCCCTCCCTCAAACCCCTCCTCCAACCCCCAGAATATACCCTATGTTTTCACCATTGACTTCAATGGCCCATAGGATATAATGGAGCTGAAATTGACATGCGGCTGCCTGAAAGACTCCCCGGGACGGCGGCTGGGGGCGGGGCTTGGCTCCTGAGCTCCCGGAGCTGCGCTCAGGTGCGCTCCCCCCCCAAAAGACCCCTGGCAGTCCTCAACCCTAGGTCTGGCAGAGCATCTCTGCCTTACTGGCCCTGCAGAAGCGGATTAAGTCCCACAGGGCATGAATGTCATTAGGTGAAGAGTTCCACCAGGCTAGTGCCTGGCTCTGATTGAGGACAGCTGGATATCCTTTGGGCCAGGAGGTTCTTATCTCCAGAGTGTAAAGATCATAACTAGGGATGCTACATATTTACCAGTGAACCTGTTCATTCATTGAATTTACCCTGTTTGACATGCTCAGACTGTAAATTGATCAGGGATTTATATGGATTGCACTGAGCTACTTGAGCAGCTGCTGAACAAGTTTGGGAGATCAGAACAACCCAACTTCCAGCTGATCATCTGGAGTCAATTCCTGATTCCTTCAACCTAAAAAATTTGCTGGGTACAGAGCAGAAGATCAGAAGCTGACTCCCAGCTGTTCCTTTAACCTCTGAGTGAGCTTCTGCTGACTTCAAACATTGAGCTGTCCCATCAATTAGGCACAGTTAGGTGATCACCTAGGATGCTAGAGGTGGAGGCATGCAAAATCCAGCACTTTTACCATTCTACCTGCCTCTGGCATCAGGATGGGCTGTGGAAAGAAGAGGAGGAGGAAGAAGAGGAAGAGGAAGAGGAAGAAGAAGAAGAAGAAGAAGAAGAAGAAGAAGAAGTTTCCTTTCCTCTCCCCACAATAAACACCCTATGAGATAGGTGGGGCTGAGAGAGCTCTAAGAGAGCTGTGACTGATCCAAGGTCACCTAGTGGGCTTTATGTAGATGAGTGGGGAATCAAACCCCATTCTCCAGATCTGAGTCCACCACTCTTAACCACTATACCAGACTGGAGAGCAGCTCCAGGTGGTGCCCAAAGCAAGCCTGCTCCTTCCATCCCTCCATTGGTGGGCAGGTCTTTTTTCCTACCCTTCCCCCTCTGTTGGGGGAACATGGGGGACAGTGAAGTCATCCACACAGGGTACCAAAAATTCTTGGGCCAGCCTTGGATGCAAGTAGCTTGTCCCTGAGAATAGCATGAACAGGTTGAAAACAGCCAAACAGCCAGTCAGTTAACTGGCTGCCTGATCACCACTGATGAATGGGAAGGGAACTGAACTGGCAGGTGTTCAAGTATCCCTAGTCATAACCAGCACCTTTAATTATGCTCAGAAACAAAATGGCAGCCAAGGTAGCTGTATTAAGGCAGATGATGTTGTGCTTTGCTGCTGATATGCAGTGGTATTCCTGAGGTCAGCAGGCAGACAGCAGGAGTCAAGGTGAGTAGGCGGCAAGCCAGAGTCAGGGCATCTGCAAGGCAGGTGTCACGGGCTGGGCTGTGGAGCCAGGCAAGAGCGGGGGTGGTCAAAACACAGTTCGAGGTCAGAACCAGGCAACCCAACAATCACTGGGAAGAACAAGTTCAAGGTGCAAGACAGGCAGGGTAGTCAAGGGAAAGTCCAGAGTCAGGAACCAGGCAAATCAGATAACCAGAGAAACCAAGTCCAAATCACAAACCATTAGTGTAGTCCGAGGGTCAGAGTTCTGAGAGTCAGGAGTCCGGGTGGCGAAGGTTCAAGGTGCAGAGTTGAGTGGAGTCAAACGAGCCAAGGTCGAGGAGCCAAGGGAAACAAGACAGGAGGCAAGAATCTGAGTGGGGTGGTGCAGAGCGTTGTCAAACTGATTAGTTGCTGGCACAATTTGTCCACTTGCCAGTGATGACTAAATAGTACTCCAAGTGGTCGGCAATTAGCACGCTCCAAGCATATCCCGGCTCCCGCTAGTACTCAGGGCTAGATGAGTGCCAGGTGCACATGCGTGCTTCTCGCCACTGGGCTGCCATGTCCCATCAGTGCTGCTCTTGCAAATGAGACACTGGTGGTGGTGAATCGGGGGGCATGCCAGGCAAGCGGGGATCTGCCCCACCTGTTGCTGGGCTCACCTCGGCACTCACCGTGCTGTCAGGTGCGGAGGTTTCTGATGACAGGAACTCATCCCTGACGGAACAGCTCCTCTGCTGGAGCCAGGGGCTCTGATTCAACAGGCAAGTGTCAAGCAGAACTGGTACAAGGCAGAGGCACCAGGGCTGGTGACTTATGAGGACTGGGTGGGGCCCAGAACTGCAGAGGCACCTGTGGATAATGTACCACCTGAACCAGCACCAGCACCAACCCCGCCAGAGCCTGCACAGGAAGCCTCACCTCTGACTGTGGATATAGCTCTTCAGCCTCCACAGGGAGGGCAGCAACAAAAGTCCCAGTGCCAGACTGGCTGAATGCCACCTGACCATCGAAATGGAACCGAGCACTGGTGGTACTCTCTTCCAGGATCCTGGCCAGAGCACAGTGCAGCCTCAGGAGCTCAGCTCCTGCCTGCAGAAGAGCTGGCATCAATTACCCCTCAGCCGACTTAGGCTGAAGCCTGGGAGAAAAGCCGCTCTGGATCAGCTGGTTCACCGGTTTGAGCTCTGTGTTTCAAGCTCCAGCCCCGGCCTATGCTCCAGACCTTACCTGCTGCCATAATCTGAATAAGCTGCAACTGCCTTCAAGGGCAGCCCAACATAGAGCACATTACTGTCATTCCACTATGAGGTTACAAAAGCATAGATTAGCATGGACAGATTGATTTGATTTAAGACACAAGAGAGTTGGCAAGCCAAATGCAGCTGATAGGAGGCACTTGGGGCTTCTACACCAACCTGATTTTCAAGCAGCAAAACTGGGTCCAGGAGCATCCACAAACTCTTCACCTATGTTCCATGTGCCTTCCTCTGCTGCCTACCTGAGCTGGAGACAGCCAAGAACAGCAGCTCTTTTGCAAGCTGCCATTTTTGTTCCTGCCTGGTAGATTGGGGGGATGGGGAATGGGCGGGGGCAGTTTGGGATAGCAACAGGAAAGCTGTGCAAGGACATGCATGTACAAAGGCGGAGGTCAGTTTGGCCTGAGATAGGCATGTTCCAGAAACATTTCACAAACAGATTAAAGGGCCAGTTCACACAGGCACATCTGTCAGGCGTTCCCCAGCCGTACTCAACCTGTCTTGTAACACTTCCCTCCCGAGTTTAAAAACTACCAGGTGAAAGTGGTAGCAAACCCTGGAGAGCACATTCACCCCACTTCAGGGATGTGTGGACGTGAACAAGCTGATCTGGTAAGGGATGCACTTATGCGCATGAGCTCATAAACGCATATAACCGGATTACACAGAAGAAGCCATTTACAGCCACACCTCCTCCAGGTGTGTGAATGCTCCCTTGCATGTCCTCCCCGGTATGCTCCCGCATCAGTCAGCGTAGTGTGACCAGGGAAACCCGGAACAGTTTGTGCCAGATTTTTTTGCTATGAGTCCCTTGTGCTTCAAACTGCCAGTCTGACCTCAGCCAAAGTCTTTACAATCCAGTTCAGAACCATTTTGTGCACTCAAGGAAAGTGAGCAGTTTCTCAAGTGTTGGAAGATGCTCTTTGCAACTTGTGATCAAATTGTGATTTGATTGGAGGGGTGTTTGCTCCATTACTGATGATGGACATTATGCATTGAGTTTCAGCATTCTAAAAATTACCACTTCAGACTGGTCAGTGCCTTAGCCTATGATGTAGAGCAAATCAAATCCTTCTGTCCGTTGTGGGAGTCCTCTAACAATGTTTGATATACCCATGAAAGAGACTCAAGCATCTTTTTATAGATGATAAATTCACATTACATCTAAGATTTCAGTACACTAGAAAAAATAAGGCTGAAAAGAAAGGCTTTTTCTGATATTGCTATTTAATGTCCTATAAGGAAAGAAAACCTTCTGTAGCTCAAACAGGCTTATTTAAAACCAGACCGTTTGATGTTTTAATGCATAGTCTAAATTCAGTAATCCCCCTCCCTAACTCATAGAAGAGTCTCGTAAATGAGTAATAAACATAACAATGAAAATAACTGCCATGAAGAGCATGACTTATATCACACTTAATGTTTCAATGGATGTTGGAAATGCAAGTTAAGCTAAATGAATTTAATTTGTGTTGGTATGCAGGATGTTTAAACATGTTGTTATTTCTGGCACCAGGTCCGATGCCTCTGAAATGAGACCATAGAAAGAACATCAAAGGGACTGGAGTATCTCAGCTCTTTAACACTCCTTTGGAGATGTTTATCTGAACTTTTACCTGGATCCCATAAGTGCATCCAGCAATCTTCTAGTTTCACCAAATTAGCATCTCTCTCCTGAGACTGTTCTGAACATAAATTGCAATGCATGCATTTTCTGCATAAACATTCTGTATTTCAGAATTCACTACAAGTGCCCAAACAACAGTGCTCTGAGGCAACTTAGTTGACTGTAGATGACTTGGAATTTTCTCCAGTAAAACATTTGAAATAGAAAAGAAAACTTCCTTCTGTTTGAGTCAAACTATGTTTCCAGATGTTAGGGTCAAAGGTTGGAGATAAAAGTATCAGGTTTTGGCCTACACTAACTGGAATCCAGGACCAAATGTCTGAGTTCTTCCCTGGAGGGGGTTCCCTTTGTACTGGTTCAGTTTCCTTCTTTAGTCTCTCCCAGTAAGAGGTCCCATTCCATGCTGCTGAATTATGATACTTCACATCCATCATTTAAACAGTTTAAAAACGTGTATTTGCTGTTTAACACTTCACTTTGCATCTAGCCTTTTAAATATCCTTTAAAACACTGCTCATTTTTGTGGAATGTTGTTAATTTCTTTCTTCCTGGAGCTGTATTGGTATGGTAAGGGGCAATGGGGGGGTGTCATCTATGTTGACACATAAGATCTCTGTTCCATCTACGCCAACAAAAGCCTGGTGTAAAGCCAAATAAAGAAAAAATTGAATACATGGTTCATAGAATATCAGGAATAAGATAAAGGAACTTCAATATGTTTACCCTTCTCTTTTGAGCTAGTGTTTGAGAAACTGGGGACATACAAGTCCTGTGAGAAAATTAATAAAACACATAAACTGGACTGGATCCCAATATGTTTTTGCGTGTGTGGAAGGCACTTCCATTCATACAAAGGGAGGTGGGAATCCGTAGATGTATGCATGTGTCTCCCACGTGGCTTCCTATGCGGCTCCCAAGGCTCACTCAACCCACCAGGAGCAGTGCTGGGGTTTTGAGTGTACTATTGTGAAGAGAGGGGGCAGGTAGATTTGTTCCATGAATAGAACTCCTACTTTAGGTTCTCTGGTTCCAGCTCTGAAATTAAGAACTTTTAAAATTTGGCGACCCCAAGATGACCGTTCTTTTACTTTCTTCAGTCACTCATTTTGTTTACTATATCTGTATGTTGTCAAATGCAGAGGACAGGTTTTAATTGGTTAATTACAGTTTCTTAGTTTGTGTTTCATCTTACGATAAGTAACTTATGGATGGATGGATATTAACTTGTATATTACTTTGAAAATGTAGAAGTGAAGCTGCAAGATCCATTGGTTTGAAACAATTCTGGATAATGACCCAACAGTGATCAAGAATGTCTGGCTGCACCAGTCTGTGGCTGGGCAACATAAATGCATGTAGCTTGAACCTGGATTAAAGAGCCTCTGAAACAATAGTGAACTTTGTAGCTGTTACTACCTAAATCATCCCCAAAGCGATGGGGCATCTGTTTACTCTTGTTTTATGAATTATGTCAGTGAAAGGGTTCACATCACAATCAAAGCAAAGAATACTGCAACAAACATTGATGGCATAAGGCAACGCTTCAAAGTCGCTTAGGAGAATGCTGATGTGCCAAAGCAAGAACAATTTGCCACAAGATTTTTTTTCAAACAATAGTTTATTTAAAATATTTATAGTGTACCTATCATCTTTAAATACCTGGAAGGTAATTAAAAACATCAACATCCAATTACTAACAAAAATCAGAAGACATTAAAAAATGAAAATCAGTAACATAAAAGAGCCCAGCTGGATCAGACAAGAGGTCCCTGTAGTCCAGCTTCCTGTCTCACACAGTGGGGTGATAACTCAGCAGTTAAAAGCACGGGGAATTCAAGTCACCTTCACTCATCCCCTGAACAGCATTAAAACATCAGGCACATTTTCCTGAAGAGGCTATTCCGCAGCTGGGGCACCACTACCGAGATGGCCAGACTCCAGTCATCATCACCTGCCTAACTTCTGAAGGCAGAGCCACCTGGAACAAGGCTTGGATACATACACAGGGAATTCTTACTTTGGTGGAAAGGTTTGCGTCTTTTGACTGGTCCCAGTGTAATGTCCTTCTGCAAAGATCTACTCATGTAAAAAACTAATATGAAAATTATGGCCGAATGAGAGAATTTCACATAGTTCTTCCAAGAAGGATTTCTGGCCTCTCTCTCTCTCCCTCTGTCTCAGCTGTCATGTGCAGTGGAATCAGAGGGGCACTATGGGAAGGCTGTTTAAAGCCTTCCTGCCCCTCCATGGACAGCAAAGCTGGTTGACCCTCTATCACTGAGCAAGCCACGTGAGATGAACTGATTGCTTTGGGGACAAGCAGGATTCTTTAATGGTCTGTTCAAACTGTCCTGGGAAAGGATCCCCCATCCCACCTGCTTCACTGTGCTTGCAAAAGGGGGGATTCACTAAATAGTTGGGCTGTGCATGAGCACCGAAATTTCGATTCATCGCTCAGATTCAGAATTAGGAACTGTGATCCTTAGTATCTGTAATTAAAACACAGTAAACAGCTGGTGGTAAAGGTGTGGGCAGGTTTTCATGGATCTGTGATCCATGCAGTAAACTGGCTTGTATGCATACAATTTGACTTGTGAAGGCTTGCTTACACTGGGGGCACTGGGAATGATGGCTTTTGCTGCCACATATTTATCTTCCCCCTTCGTATAATCATGGATGCTGTATGTAGGTTACTTTGACCTCACTGATCCGTGCCTACTTTCATCCACAGGGACAAATTCAGAAAGGGGGTGCCTGCACAGAAGCTTTTTTTCCCCTTGCCAGTTTTGCTATTGCTGGATCACATCATAGGTATTTTATGTTTATGATCCTGTGAGTTAATGAGTGAGTTTTTGAGAAATAAGCCTCTGCACATATGCTCTTTATTTTCCTAATCTTCTCACTATATTATTATACACTACATATTCACAGCATCCAGCAGTCACATTAAGAAACAGAGGGGGGGAACCCCTCAAATTGCTGCCCATTTGTAAACAACAAAATGCTTTTACAAATTGGGGTGTGTAGTGCAAAAGATATGTAGCAGGAAAAATAGTCCACTTGCCTCAGTATGACGATAAAGGAACACACACACACACACACACACATTATGTTACTCCAAAGAACATTATAAGCCACAAATTCTGAAGTAAATTAATAATCCATTGACTGGAATCTTAAATTGCTTTTTAAACACTTTTAAAAAAGATCTCTGCAGGTTGTAGCCGTATTTACAATTTACCACCAGCTAGTGTACAATATACAGTAATAGAGGAGAAATTTAAAGGGAAAAAAATTTGCATTGCTAAGTCTGGAGCACATTTGCTGAGGCCTGGAAAGGCAGTGTTCTAAATCCATAGTTTGCTTGAGACTCAAAGTTGAACCATGGCAAGAGAATTTTGTAGTTAGTGTGTGCCAGTGTACCAAAGTGGAAAGGAGACAACAATGTTTTTTTCTGTGCTTGATTTTGAGCTGGTTAGCATTTGAGGGACTATGTGGAGCAATATCTTATTCTAAGTGATAGAGCAAGCCAATCAGCCAATTAATCATTAACTAAGATCTGGGTATTACACTATTGGATGACTACTGAAGGTCGTATGCCTAATTCTGGTCTAATAGAAATACTTTGTGCAGCAGCTCACACAGTCATTGCTAGGTTTTGGAAAGATGACAAAAGACCTACCAAATCTGATTGGTTTTTGAAGGTTCAGGAACTTTGTATAATGGACAAATTAGCGGACTCCATGTTACCAGGTGAATCTGACCCATATACCTCGAACTTTGTTAAAATTTGATTTCCAGTTCTTGAGTACTTTGCTTCTCAAAAGGAATTTGAACCTATTCTTGAAACTATTAATGTTGTGTATTAGTTTGATTGATCTTTGTTAGTTCTAAATATATACATGTTAGATCCTTCCTCCCTCAAAGTAGTTTATTTTTTTTGATACATTACTGTTACAATTGTTTATTTGTAAATGATTGTTGTTATCACTTCTGTGTTAAGCTTGTATATGTTTATCAATTTCAATAAAGCTTTCTGAGAGCAAAAAACAAACAAAGATCTGGATTAACACACACAATAAACATTCAGGGTCAGTCACAGCTCTTTTAAAGCTCTCTCAGCCCCCCCCCAATAAGCCTAGTTTTCCACAAAAGAACTAGAACTTAAGGCTGCCAGACAATATTTGGATCTCCTGGCTATACTACACACAATGCCATATGATAATAATTATTATTCAGAAAATTATAGCCATAGGAAAGTTGGATCCAGCCAACTTCTTCATTCAGTCTTATCCAGCATCCCCAGCATAGACTTTAGGGACAGTCCAAAGGGACCTCTCTTTCCTCTTTCACCAACAGAAAAGGTGGTTGGAACAAAGCCCAGCCTATATTTCTCTGGATGTTTTCTTGAATATAGTAATGGTTGGCTTACATGGATATATATCTCATGTAATTGCTGAAAGCCACAATTTGGTTACCTTGAATGCTATCACGCCTGTTAGGAATTCAACCTTTCACTATCTGAACTAAGTTGTGAAAAGCTGGTATATAATCACCTCCTTACCACTACTAGACTGCTTGTTTGAACTCATCATGAAAAGATACAGTGCTGGATGAAAAGACTCATCAAATCTGGCCTTTCAAAAAGGGTAGCAAGCATTAAAATGACTTAATGTTCAGTATCTGTCCAAGATTATATGACACATATCTACTTTTATATTCTGAAATCTTAGTCATAACTCTAGCGTTTGAAGAAGATCATCATCATCATCACCATCACCATCACCGTCATCATCATCATATCTGGGCATGCCCAATGTATACACAGTTGTTCTCGTCCATGACTGAATGGTCACATTCAACAATTGGGAAATAGAACCATAACACCTAAGATCATTAAAATTATCTACCATTAAAAACCAGCTAATAAAACCCAGGAGCATAAAAGCACATAAATGTCCATAAGTGGGCCAGGAGCATAAAAGCACATATAACCCAGAGCATAAAACATTTGACAGCCTACGCTATCCTCATAATAGCCTTCAGTTAGAAGTTGATTGTAAAAGCCATGAATAGATCAAACCTTTAGTTAAAAGTCTGGGTAAAAAGAAATGTTTTGGCTTATTGCCTAAAAGAGAGCCTAAAAGAGAGTAGGGTAGCTATCAAGTGAACCTCAAAGAAGAGGCCAGGCCCCAGGGAAGGTGTCACTGCTGAAAAAGCCTGTCTCTCCTCCACAAGTGGGGCACAGAGAGCAGGGCTTGTGGAGAAGATCTTGTCAGTAATGTTAAACTGTGTATTTTCAGTGATACAAATGGACTTTCTTATAATGGCTCTCTGTTCTTGCTCTGAATTCTGACATAGTTTGGCTCTTTAAAAGAGTGCTGATCACTGTTTAAAGGTGCCAGGCTGTAGCTGGCACACACACACACCAAGAGCTGGAGGATGGGGCCTGGCATACTGGCATCAAGCCAATGCACTGATGCTCCCCTATTTTCTCCCACCAGCACCTCTGGCACTGGCAGGCAATGAGCCAGAAAGCCTGGCATCCCTATTCCTGTTCTATAGCACAATGGTTCCAACTGTATCCTTTCAATAATAGCTCAGAATTTCCCACTTTATACTTTAAAAACAACAGAGTTAAAGAATTGAAAGACTCAAATTAATTATCACCTGAACTGAGTTTTGAGAGGGGAGGGAGGAATAAACTCACTTTCTCTACAAGGTATCAGCAGTACCTGAAACAAATTTAGAATTTCAGGAGGCAGCTGAAATTCAATGGATATAAGGAAAAACACCTAGTTTGCAGGATTGGTCTGCTCTGAGCTGGATTATTACATTTGAAGTTGAGAATTTGAAGAGCCATATTATCATATTTTGATAATTTGTACGGAAGAATGAATATAAAAAGTGCTTAAAAACAAATGTATACTTAAAATTTTGGCAGCTAAGTCCTTCTTAGTTAACACTTCACAGAAATTACTTGTATGTACTTGACAACAGCATACATTTTTCATAACGCTGCTTCTTGTGTTCTCCAGCAAAATATAAAGAAACAACAGCAAAAAGGAATCTGACAAAGATGACATGTTGGCAAGCTCATAGAACTTTTATTATTAGTATGGGAAAGCTGAAAATATTGTCTAGGCTTGAAAGCTTGGGTCACATTGAAATCCCCTCTCTCATTCACATAGTTTCCTTTGTTGTTGTTCTCAGAATCTTACCTTTCCCCCAAAAAATAACTTTTACAAGCCCCTGTTTGAATAATTTTCTAGATAAAGTGCAGAAGTGGTAAGCTCCTTTATATCTTGCCATTTGCATAAGTTGATCTAAAAAACCCCTGTAATCTTAGTTAGCCAAAACTGCTTTTGGTCTCCTTATTTAACCAAAAACATTCACAAATTTAGTCAAATTTTTTTGGGGGGAGTAGTGGCTCAGTGGTAGGTTTGAGTATGGAAGACCCCCAGGTTCAGTCCCTGGCACATATATACATAGAGGGAGAGGATCATGGAATATATCAGGCAGTTAATGTTAGGAAACCCATTTCTTTGCCTTGGACTATGGAGAGCCAGCGTCTGACCAGAGCAGACAATCCTGGGCCAGAGGGACCAGTGGTATGATTCACTACAAGAGTTTCCTATGTTCACTTTCTCTGGGGTCATGATCCAGCCAAGATTTTACAGTCTTATGGCTATTTATCAGAAACAGTGCCCACAAACTTTATTGAGGTCCTTGATAAGAGTGCAAATGATCACAGGCTTCTAGCCTGTGCATTTTATCTGAAAATAACCGCAGTTAACCAAAGTGCTTCTATGACAGAAATTCCCTTTCTTGATCCATGCAATGGTCACCTTGAGACTGGATTACTGTAATGCCCTCTACATGGGGCTGCCCTTGGCACAAATCCGGAAGCTGCAGCTGGTGCAAAACACTGTGGCCAGGCTGGTGATGGGGCTTTCAATTCGGGACCACATCCAGCCTATGCTAAAGGCGTTCACTTCAAGGTGCTGGTTCTTACCGATAAAGCCCTTTATGGCCAGGGTCCGACATACCCGAGGGACCGCCATTCCCAAATATGCCCTGGAGAGCACTGCATTCAGGGACCCAGAACTAACTGGTCTTCCTGAGTATTAAGGAGGACAGATTGGCAACAACCAGGGCCAGAGCCTTTTCAGTGGCGGCTCCACTCTGGTAGAACAAGCTCCCAGAGGAAATCAGGGCCCTGTGGGACCTTTTACAGTTCTGCAGGGCCTGCAAAATAGAGCTCTTCTGCCAGGCCTTTGGAGCCGCCACCTCCACCACCTCCACTGCCATCATCACCCGTACCATCACTGCTATTACAACTGCAATTATTGGTGGTACTGTTAGTAACAACTGATCAGTGGAAGCCTTGAGCCATAGGTCCCTGTGACTATCAACTGGCCCAGCCCCCCCCCCCAACTGAAGCGGACCAATAGAACTTAAGGCAACCTCGGAAATACTAGCACTTTAATATTGTTGATTTTAATACTGTTTTATGTCATTGTATTATTTATTAATGTGACAAACTGTGTTTTATGTATTATGGAAATTTTTATGCTGTTGTGAGCCGCCCTGAGGCAGCCTAGGCTGAAATGGGCGGGATAGAAATCAATAAAATAAAATAAAAATAAATAAATCTGTCTATTTTTGTTAATAACATTTCACTCCACCTAACAGCCAAAATTTGGTCCCTGTGCAAATCCACACAATGCAGACAGCCAGATACCATATGGGGTTTTGTAAACCTGAGGAAAATCCAGGACTGGCATAAAAATCGTTCTCTAAAACAAATTTTGTGTGGGGGTGTGTGTGCGGGGTGTAAAACCAAATATTTAATAGTGATATTTGCACAACACGTACAAAAGGTTCAAGCGACCTGAATTGTTATGGCATACCAAAATGGTTGATAGTAACCAACAGGAGAAGGATGCAAGAAGGGAAGACAAGCTGGAGCCGACCAGAGTGAGGTAGATTTATGAACTGCATTGCCAGAGGCAAGCCAAACTTCCAGTCAAGGGAGAGGGATGCTGGAGTTAGTGCTGGCAGTGAGGGAATGTAGGATTTCCCCTCAATCTTATTGTAGTTATTTCTAGATAAAGTGCATTCCATACTTGTGTCCTCCTAGAGTTGCCAGTTGCTTTCCAGGAAATTCCTGGAGATTTAGGGGTGGAGCCTGGGATGGGTGAGGTTTGGAGAGGGGAGGGATCTCTGCAGGATATAATGCCATTTCCTCTGGGGGATTTGATCTCTGTTATCTAGACAACAGTTGTAATTCTGGGAAATCTCCATGCCCCATCAGGGGGTGGCAACCCTATGTCCTCCATAAACCAAAATGCCTTCATAATAGTCACATATATATTTCAGAGTATTTACCAAATTGTCTTTTTGTCTAGAAACCGGTTGTTCCAAGATGATTGCCAAATGAAAAGGACCATCCCTGGCCAAAACATCTACCCTTACTTTAAGATTCTGCCTGTCCCTCTGAGATACTTCACACACTACTCACAAAAAAGAGAGAGAGTTTTATAGGAATTATGAGAGCCTTGTGAATATTGTCTTGACCAAATTAGCATTTTTAATTGGTTGGTCTATAAAAGCTGTCTAGGCCAGGATATTTATTTATTTAGGAGAATTCTGTGTTACCTCTTTAGAGTCCTGCTTGAAGTGCCTTACAATTGAAATAATAAATTATCACTATAAAAACAACATGCCATTAAAACATGTCCAGGGACAAAACAGCATAAAACTATCCATAAAACAGATTTCAGACCAGAATCAAACCATTCAAGAGCTGGAAAGACCCCCCAATTAAAAGTCTGTGTAAAATGATAGGTTTTGATCTGGCTCCTAAATGAAAGTAAAGTAGGTACCAGGTAAGTCTCAAGCAGGTGTGTGCTCCAAAGGTGAGGTGCCACCACAGAAAATTCCCTCCCTCTAATTACTACATACCTTGTCTCTCAAGGCTGGGGCATAGCAGGAATTGAGAGGCAGATCTTAGTTGGTGGGCTAGACAGTATGAGACAAAATGGCCCATCATGTACCCTGGTCCCCAGGGGTCTTTTCGTAGAAAAACAGCTGCAGGAGCTCATTAGCATATTAACTTTTTTCCCCACCATAGAGAACAATGGAGGGAATAGGGGCAACCTGTTTTGGGGCCCATAGAATTGGACCCCCTGGTCCAATGTTCTTGAAACTTGGTGGGTATCTTGGGGAGAGGCTCCATCAGCTACCCTGTGAGTTTGAAGACTCTCCCTCAAACCCCCTCCCCTCCAGCCCCCAGAATATATCCTATGTTTTCACTATTGACTTCAATGGCCCATAGGATATAATGGAGCTGAAATTGACATTCGGCTGCCTGAAAGACTCCCCCAGACGCCTGCTGGGGGCGGGGCTTGGCTCCTGAGCTCCTGGAGCTGCGCTCTGGTGGGCTCCCCCCAAAAAAGACCCCTGCTGGTCCCAATCTATTTAGGGCCGTTATGTATTGAGCCTAAGCCTTTTCTCTAGCTGTGCCTAGAACAAGCTAAGCTTGCTTCTCTAGAACAATAGCTTGCCTAGATCCAGGAACTAACCTATAGATAAGCAGTGTAAATAGCCTATCACTGGGAGTGCATGTGTGTTAGGTGTGGTGTT
The DNA here is from genome assembly GCA_029375565.1 of Gekko gecko. Lineage (NCBI taxonomy): Eukaryota > Metazoa > Chordata > Lepidosauria > Squamata > Gekkonidae > Gekko > Gekko gecko. The sequence goes on along the minus strand of JAPDNY010000008.1, from coordinate 112,199,999 downwards.
TTGCATGCTTATAAGCAGGGCTCCAGCCTGCTAGTATTGTCTTGTAGTTTGCTGAAATCACTGAATAAACTAGAGCTGATCACTGCAATCTAGAACCCAGTATTTAACAAAGGCCTTAAAGATAAGAACCAGCACTTTGGATTGTGCCTGGAAGCAGACGGCAGTCAGTGCAGATCTTTTTGCACAGGGATGATACAGTACCAGTAAACCAATTCCCAATGATAGCCTGCCCACCACAGTCTGGACCAACCAAAGGTTTCAGACCTGTACAAAGGCAGCTCCACTTAGAGTGCATTGCACTGATCTAACTTGGATGTTTTCAGAGCATGGCTCACTGCAGCCAGATTGTTTCTGAGGAATAGATATAGCTGGGCTGGCATATCAGCCAATGCTGATAAAAGGATCTATGAGCAATGGAGGAATCCTGAAGCTCCAACCTGCTCATTTGGATGAGAATGTAGTCCTGTCCAGGACTGGCCCACTCTGCAGTCCCTGAACAGCTTCTCTGCTAGGGTTACCAATCTCCAGGTGGGTCCTGGAGTCATCCTGGAATTACAACTGATCTCCAGGCTACACAGATCAATTCTCTTGGGGAAAAATGTCAACTTTGGAGGGCTGACTCTATGGCATCACATCACTGTGAGCTTCTGAAACTGTGCAATCCCCAGGCACTGACCCCAAATCTCCAGGATTTTTTCAGGCTGGAGTTGGCGACTGCACCTCAGTCTTGCCTGTCCCCTTCCATTCAAGGATACTAAATGTTCCACTCCCCCTTGAAAAATGGAGGCATCTTTCTGTGAAAAAAATCCACCTTTGACATTTCTTTCTGAAAATGCTATCCGTTTTTGATGTTGCTAGAAATGTAAGTAAATAATATCCTAAAGTAATAAATGTTTATATCTTATAATCAGTTTGTGATGGAAATAAAGGTTTGGTGAACAGCGGCAGGTGAACAAAAGAGCTGCTGAGTCACATGACTGAGAGTGGTGGGGGCAAGATTGCTCGGAACCCTCAGTAAGTGACAGTTGACAGTTAACAGTTGACAGTTGACAGTTGACAGTTAACACCTGACAGTTGACAGTTGACAGTTGACAGAGTCAGTTGGAAGAGAATTAGCTGAAGAGCTCTTAAGAGGAAAGGAGCCTCTGGACTGGAGTTAAACAGCAAGCCAGCAGTTTGAGGGAAACTGGGGCTGAATAACACTCCTAACTGGTACCCTCTAATAATATAACTCCTCAGTAGTCACCAAACACCAGATACACTGCTCCAAGGGAACCTGTAAGATGGTTATAGGAAGGATTAAGGGTCTGGTGGAGATTGGAAGAGTTGGAGTAGTTGCACCAGTCAGTCTCAGGGAACCAGGCAGATAAATTCCAAAGGCTAACCACAGTCAGATACTGGAGAGTGGAATCACAAATGGTTTCTGTGTACTAAAAACATTCTGTGATAAACGTAGAGTGATAAGCCTACAGCCTATGTGCAAGCAGAGTGAACCTTTTATTCTATAAAGAAACAAAATATCCTGTGTAAATATCCCACCCCCTGTTGAGTTTTCTGTGAAATAAAGAACCATGCTGTTTGCCTTTCACAAGCACTGGTGCCTGACTTTTTTATAAAGATCTACATCTGGCAGTTGTCCTCAATCCATCCACAAGAAATATAAACCCCGAAGAAACTACTTTTTAGTGTGAACTGGTCAGCCCTGAGAAAGTAAAGGTGACCAGTCACTTCAGAATACAATCTCTGAATCCAGTATAAATATATATCTACAGGGACACCCCAACTCGATCATGGCAACTGCCGGGAAGAGGTTGTTGTGTCATATAATTCAGTATAAAAACTTTAGTGTGGGCTAAGCTACAAGTAATTGTTATCTTTTTTCATTTATTAGTTAAATTTTCTCTTTTATGCTTCTTTCTTTTTGGGTGATTGTTAATAAAAATCTTTCTTATGTTAAGGTGTTCTGGCTTAGTGCATTTTTGTATTAATTTGTTCACATTTTATGATGTTTTTACTAGGAAATGCATTTCAAGCTGTAATCTTGTTTTTCATCAAATTTGGATGAAATTATCAAGGTTTTTACTGCTACTTAAGAGATTTTTCAAGGGAGAGAAGGTGGCATGGTTTAGCTCAATCTTGTCAGATCTTCCAAACTAAGCAGGGTTGGTACTAGGAAGGGAGAAAACCAAGGAAGACTTTGCAGAGGAAGGCAATGGCAAACCACCCCTGCTTCTGAGTTGCCTTGAAAGCCCCTTGCTGTGGTTATCATAAGTTGGCTGCAACTTGATGGCACTTTACACTCACAAGGCATATTTCCCAATCATATTTTAGGCAGACAGGAGAAAAGATCTAAGTTGAAGACAAAACACATGCCAAAAATTAAAATCTGTTTTTAGAACTGAGCAAATCATTATTTCAGTTTCATATAGCTCTCTCTCTACTGACTGTCTGCCTTTGACCACACAGACTGGAAATAAAAGGTCAGTTTTGCTTCCTGTTTACTTTGATTACTTTGGATACTTCCTGTATATGTAATAATCCCTTTGGAGATACAAATATCTATTTATGTCATGATGATAGGATAAGGAGTTTTCTAGATGTGACATCATTTTTTAAAAGGCTCATTTTTTAAAATAATCAGGCGACTTTGTCTTTGGTTGGGCAAGCTTGATCACTTTGCTAAAGCGAATAATGTTGTTACAGCAAGGAATTTATTTCCTAGTAAAATGGGGGGTGGGGTGGGATGAGTACATTAGTTTGCTTTTCAAAGACAAAAGAAAGAAAAAGAAAATGAATTGGTCTTATTTTTGTTCTGTTTCATTCATATTCAATCAAATTACCCCTTCCTGAGGCACAGCATGAGTTTTATGGAAAGGTAAAAGACCTGGGATAAAAAGGGAAATTCCAGATCTCTCAGGAGAGCTGTTGCCTTGATTTCCTTTGCCATTTCTGAAGAAGCATTCTTAGGATCACTCATCCCACTAATTTCTCAACTGGAAGGTTTAGCATGTGTTTCTCTCTGTTAAACTGACATTAAAAGAATCACAAACTTTGGCCAGGTCATTCTTTAACTACTGACCAATAAGATGTCAAACTTTGTGAACTGCTTTATGAACATTAGTTGATCCTAATAAAGGTATTACTTCATAGACTGTGAAAAATCTGTAAGTAATAAGTTGCAAGCAATTATATAGACCAACTCTGTTCACCCCCCTTTCTGCAGGTATAATTTCTGAAATAAGTGATTAATTTGATACTTATCACCATATATAAATTGCAAGTAATCTATTGCCTGTATTTTTGAAACTATGAAGTCCAGCAGTTTCAAAAGCTACTACCACATTATCAAAGCCTTAGTCTCTGTCCATTTTCATTATATGTTCTTACTACATCACCATCTTCCCTTGAACTACATGATTCCTTCAGGTTGTCATCACTGTCAGCTTGTTAAATGCTCTTATCAAGTGGCATACTAAGTGACCAATGGCAAAAAAAGTCCTGCACCCTCAATTCCTACTCTACCTGTGGGTTATATGCAGGTCAGTCCTAAGACCCCAATGCCAACACTTGAGTTTTCACTTCCATGCCAAGGTTTTCAGTAGCTAGTCCAATTGTATCAGATCTTGGAAGCTGAGCAGGGTCAGCCCTGGTTAGTACTCTGGACGGGAGTCCACCAAGGAAGTCCAGGGTTGCTACCCAGAGGCAGGCAATGGCAGACCACCTCTGAACATCTCTTGCCTTGAAAACCCCACTGAATCACCATAAGTCAGCTGCGACTTGATGGGGGGGAGGAATTAAAAATTACATCAGCTTCAGGTGTGTGCCTGGGACTGAAGAGGTTTAGGAAATCAATGAAGTCCCACTCTACTCATGACATGGCCTGTTCTTTGGTGGCATAGAGTTACGTTAATCTGGTGCCGGCACAGTGCCAGTGGGTTTGGTAATTATATATCTCCAGAAATGCTGACATATTTTCAGGATACTGTGGTGTGTCTCCAAGTGACATTGCTGACCATACTAAGCCCTTTGGAGACTGAGTTTAGGAGTGCACTATTAGTGCTTCTAATCATACCAGTTCATTCAGATTTTCTTCTTTGTGTGCCTTCTTCTTATTTAATAGCACATTTATGCAATCAGATGTGGTTAAAAAATCATGCAGTTTGATCTTTGACTCTTAATGGATCACTTTCATTCTATGAAAGATGACAATAACACTGCACATGGGTGTTGTGAAACTTTATTGCCTAGTAGCTCTAAAATGCGACAAGCATGTACAGCACTATGTATATAAAACTTAATTGTTGTTTTAATTAAAGCTAATTTGATCAGAGTAGGTAACTACTGAATTGAAGACACCTGCTGTGTGGCCTCACAACCTTCTTGCTGAAATTGGGGAAGAACTATCAGGGAGAATCATCTGAGTGACAATATTTGATGGAGCAAGTAGTTTCCTTTATTAGCTGAACTGCTTTGCCTGTTGCTTTGTTGCTTACACAGATAATTTTCTGTGTTCACTGGATATTCAGTCTTTCATGTGCAACATGGCATTAATGGTCCTTAAATTAGCATCCTCGGTTAGCAGGCAGCATTTTCCTAGGGAACACTACTAGACTTTCTTTGTTTCTTAATGAAACCCCATGACTATCAGTGCTCACTAGTGCTCACTAGTCTCTTAATGAAACCCCATGACAGGCGGTGCTCAGTAGTGAAACAAACCAATTAGAGGCAGGCATAGACACACCGAGTGCTCTGTTCCCAGAATGGTATTATGACTGAATTCAAGGGAAGAAGCCAATTTTGATTGTAATGACTGCATATATTTGTTTCATTTCATTTATACCATGCCTTTCTCCACAGTGTGGACCCCAAGCAGCTTACATCATTATCCTCTCCTTCATTTTATCCTCACAACAACCCTGTGAGGTAGATTAGGCTGAGAGTGTGGCAGTGGCCCAAGGTCACCCAGTGAGCTTCCATGGCAGCATGGGGATTTGAATCTGGGTCTCCCAGATCTGAGAAGCAAAAGTAAAAGATCTAAGAAATCAAAGGGAAATATAAAGCATGGTTAGGCATGCTTAATGATCAACATGGCAATACATTAACTGAACAGGAAAAGATGGGAACAGTATACTGAAGAACTGTACAAAAGAGATGAAAGGATGACGGATTCCTTCAAACAAGAAACTTTTGAAGAAGAACCAACAGTTTTAGAAAGTCAAGTGAAAGCTGCACTGAGAACAATTGGGAGAAATAAATCACCAGAAGTAGATGGGATATCAGTAGAGCTATTCCAAGCCATGGAAACAGAGTCTATCAAAATCTTGACAAGAATATGTCAACAAACATGAAGACAAAACACTGGCCCACAAACTGGAAATGCTCAATTTACATTTCAGTTCTAAAAAAGGAGACGTCAAAGACTGCAGCAACTATTGGACTATCGTATTAACTTCTCATGGAAGTAAAATGATGCTCAAAATCTTATAACAAAGACTGTTACCATATACGGAATGAGAAATGCCAGATGTTGGATTCAGAAAAGGAAGAGGCACTAGAGATCATATTGCAAACTTACATTGGTTACTGGAGCATAGAAGAGAATTTCAGGAGAAAATCACCTTGTGTTTCATAGATTACACCAAAGCTTTTGACGTGGGGATCATGAAAAGCTATCGTTGGTTTTAAAAGAAATGGGCCTGCCACAGCATCTGATTATTTTGATGTGTAATCTGTATTCTGGACAAGAGGCTGCTGTTAGGACAGAATACTGAAAAACAGAGTGGTTTTCAATTAGCAAAGGTGTCAGACAAGGATGTATTTTATCGCCATATCTCTTCAATTTATATACAGAGCATATAAAGAAAGCTGGTTTAGGTTTAGATGAAAGTGGAATGAAAACTAGGGGAAGGAACATTAACAGTTTGAGATACACAGGTGATACAACATTACTGGCAGAAAACAGTGAAGACTTGAAACAACTCCTGATGAAGGTTAAAGCAGAATGTACCAAAGCAGTATTATATTAGAGCTGAACATCAAGAATGGCCCTTGAGCTTGTTTGGAGGTTCTAGCAGAGGAGCACAGCTATCATATACCCTTGACCAAAGAATGGTACACTCCTTCTATCTGGGATGGTTGTCCTCTTTGACTGAGTGTGCAGCTTCAGGAGGGATGCACGTAGAGCGGTGAGGAGGTAGGGCATACCTGCCTAGCCAGCCAGATCAGCTGAATCAACCCTGGCAATCAATGGGGTGACAGATGTTGCAGCCAGATCGCCTTCACATCCTGAACATCAAGAAGACCAAAGTAACGACTACATGGGAATTGCACAACTTTAAGGTTGATGATGAAGAAACTGAAATTGTTCAAGATTTTCTGTACTTGGCTCCATCATCAACCAAAAGGGAGACTGCAACCAAGAAATCTGAAGGAGACTGAGTCTTGGAAGGGCAGCTATGATGTAGCTACAAAAGATCCTCAAGTGTAAAAGATGTGTCAAGGTCAAGTTAACGCATGCTATAATATTCCCCATTACTATGTATGGGTGTGAAAGTTAGACAATGAAGACAGTTGACCGAAAGTTGATTAATTTGAAATTAATGGATACTGTAGGCCACCAAAAAGACAAATAAGTGGGTTCTAGATAAAATCAAGCCTGAATTCTGCCTAGAAGCAAAAGTGACTAAATTGAGGCTATCATACTTTGGTCACATCCGAAGACAAGAATCACTGGAAATGATAATAATACTATGAAAAGTTGAAGACAGCACTGGAGATTTGTGTGAAAATTAATCTATTAGAGTTTTGAGTAGATAAGTATCATCTGGGTATTTACAGGCTGCTAGCTCCTCAATGTCCTTGACACCCACAAGGGTGTAATTACTGACCTCGAGCCAGACATCCTGGAATGTGAAGTCAAATGGGCCTTAGAAAGCATTACTAACAACAAAGCTAGTGGAGGTAATGGTGTCCCAGCTGAGCTATTCAAAATCTTAAAAGATGATGCTGTTAAAAGTGCTGCACTCTATTTGCCAGCAAATTTGGAAAACGCAATAGTGGCCACAGGATCAGAAAAGGTCAGTTTACATTCCAATCCCAAAGAAGGGCAATGCCAAAGAATGTTCAAACTATTGCACAATTGCACTCATTTCACACGCTACAAAGGTCATGTTCAAGATCCTACGAGCTAGGCTTCAGCAGTATGTGGATAGAGAATTGCCAGAAGTATAAGCTGGGTTTTGAAGAGGTAGAGGAACTAGAGATCAAGTTGCCAACATTTGCTGGATTATGGAGAAAACAAGGGAGTACCAGAAAAACATCTACTTCTGCTTCATTGACTATGTTAAAGCCTTTGATTGTGTGGATCACAACAAACTATGGCAAGTTCTTAAAGAGTTGGGAGCACAAGACCACCTCACATGTCTCCTGAGAAACATGTATAAGGGTCAAGAAGCAACAGTTAGGATATGGAACAACTGATTGGTTTAGCATCGGAAAAGGAGTACGACAAGGATGTATATTGTCACCTTGCTTGTTTAATTTATATGCACAGTACATCATGCAAAATGTCAGCCTGGATGAATCACAAGTCGGAATTAAGATTACTGGGGAAAGGATCAACAACCTCAGATATGCAGACAATACCACTCTAATGGCAGAAAGTGAAGTGGACCTAAAGAGCCTCTTGCCACGAGTAAAAGAGGAGAGCACAAAAGTTGGCTTGAAACACAACATCAAAAAACTAAGATCATGGCATTCGGCCCCATCATTCCTTGGCAAATAGAAGGGGAAGTCGTGGAAGCAGTGATTGACTTCATGTTCCTGGGATCCAAGATCACTGCAGACAGTGACTGCAGCCATGAAATTAAAAGATGCCTGCTCCCTGGAAGGAAAGCGATGGCAAACCTAGACAGCATAATAAAAAGTAGAGACATTGCCCTGCCAACAAAACTCTGTATGGTCAAAGCAATGGCATTCCCAGTAGTAATGTATGGCTGCAAGGGTTGGACTATAAGGAAGGTCGAGCACCGAAGAACAGATTCTTTTGAATTATGGTGCTGGAGAAGACTCTTGAGAGTCCCTTGGACTGCAAGGAGATCGAATCAGTCAATCCTAAAAGAAATCAACCCTGATTGCTCCCTGGGAGGCCAGATACTGAAGCTGTAGCTCAAATATATTGGCCACCAAATGAGAAGGGAACACTCACTGGAGAAGACCCTGATGCTGGGAAAGACTGAAAGAAAAAGAAGAAGGGGATGGCAAAGGATGAGATGGTTAGACAGTGTTATCGATGCAACAAACATGAAATTAAGCAAACTCCCGAGCACAACAGAAGACAGGAGGGCCTGGTGTGATGTAGTCCATGGGATTGCGAAGAGTCAGACTCGACTGTGCGACTGAACAACAACAAAGCTGTATTGACTCACTGACTTCATTTTATATTATTTATTTTGCTTAAAACATTCATATGCCCCCTCTTCAGAGACCTGCTCAAGGCAGTTCACAGAAATAGAATAAGACAAAATCATAAAAAGTCCTTGCTGTGGAGTGGTCTTTTCTGGTTCCCCACCTGCGTTACTTCTTTTAACTTTGTGTGGTTTGCTCCTTTCCATTGCATTATGACATTAATATGATAAATAAAATCAAAACTATTTGTCAATGAGGGTGTACAGGCTGGCCACTGCACCACCTGGAGTAGGGTACAAGACAGCAGCATCTTGGTGCAACTTATTCCTTGCTTCTGTGGTACTGCAGAAAGGACTGCAGACGATCCATTTCCAGTTAATTTTTCAGTGTCAGGTTTAAAAAGAAAACTCTGCCTTCCGGAAGACTGGGACTCAATAGCATGCAAGATAGATCCCCTTTTTAACCCCCTCCCCCAACTGGAAAACGGCTTGAAAATATTCCTAATATTTCTTCCTTAGAAGCACTGTTAATACAGGTTTTCTTTTTGGTTACAATCCACAGTTAAACCCTTTTAAGTCCCATTGATTTCAGTCCTATTGACAAGAAGTGCATGAATTGTAACATGCCTTTAGAAATTACCAAAGTTATCCCCTGACAAGGGGTTACTTTTCCTTTGATTTGTACTTATTAAAGTATTGATGCATCTTTTGTGTATTTCCACTTCAGGTTTTGCTTTGAGTTCTGAAGAAGACTCATTTAAAGACAGAAAGAAAAGGTTTAAATATACCTTTAAATATACATTTTAGGAAGTTCTCAGCATCAGGATGTCTTTTATGCCCATTATATAAAACCCTGAGGGCTGCAATGCACACTTACTTGAAGGGACCGTAATATCTTTGTGTCGAAGGCACCCAAAGAACCATCTCCACCCTAAGGTTGCCAACCTCCAGGTGGGGTGTAGAGTTCTCTTGGAAGTACAGCTGAGCTTCAGACTGCAGCAATCAGATCCCCTAGAGGAAATGGCAGTTTCAGAAGGCTGACTGTACAGCTTCAGATCCCTGATGAGTTTTCTTCCCTCACCAGACATTATCTTCCCGAGGCAGCACCTTGAAATCTCCAGGAATTTCCCAAGCCAGAGTTGGCAGAATGTCAGAGTCCCACAAACTCAGGCTCAACAATATTCCTTCAAAATTCCTGCCGATCCGAAGCCGAGAAGCCAAGCTGAGCAGAGCTGGAGGCATGTCAAATCCCACTGGGTGCTGTTAGGTAGTCCCGCCCCTAATACATTGTGCCCATAGATAGGGATGATACAAAGCTGTGTAAGCCGCTCAGAGACCCATGGGAGGGGTTCGAGCAGGGTAGAAATTGAAAGATAAAATAATAAATAAATAATAAATAAAAGAATCAAGTTTATTGAGTTCAGTAGAAGCAGGTCATCTGTGCATGCATTTTGTGTAAAGGCTAACCCAACTGGTGGGAGAGGGGAAGATATACTGCGTTTGAAGCGGGGGGCCCTGATGGCATTAACCCAATCAGAGGTGCAAGCCTTGTGTGCTGAAAGTAATGACTACAGGCTCCCAGGGAGGTGAGAGCATGAAGCATCAAGGTCAGGCAGCAAGATAAGGCCAAGCAAGAAAAGCAAAACCAACATTCCAGGAGAAAAAGATGTTCACTTTACAGACTCCCCCCCCCCGCATGTACAATGGCAGCATAGCTTACACAGAGCCAGTTTGGTGTAGTGGTTAAGTGCACGGACTCTAATCTGGGAAAACCGGGTTTTATTCCCCACTCCTCCACTTGCAACTGCTGGATGACCTTGGGAAAGCCATAGTTTTGTCAGAGCTGTTCTCTCAAGGACAGCTCTGAAAAAGCTCTCTCAGCCCCGCCTACCTCACAGGGTGCTTGTTGTGAGGAGGGGAAGGGAAAGGAGTTTGTAAATTACTCTGAGTCTCCGAGTGAAGGGTGGGGTATAACTCCAATCTCCTCCTCCTTGTCCACCTCCTCTTCTTCTTTGTCCACTCACATAGATAGGTTTTGGGTAGGGGTGGGCACAAAGTGGAAAAATGTGGTTTGGTTCATGTTGTGCACAGTTTGCAAACCACGGACTGTCACAAACTTTTTGGCGCTAGATGAACCAGGTCAGTTTGTGAAGTTCATGACACAGTAGACTGTCCCCACAGAAATCTCCCACTGACTCTCCTTGTGTACTCTTTTTATTTCATTTCCTCATCATTACATTCCATTTCAATTATACAGCATACTTATACAATAGAGTCTTATACATCTTATACTTTATCTAACCACTTATACACTCTTAACCATCTTTCATTGTGTACCTTTTCATGTTTATTTTGTAACATCAAACTCAGGTCATCTAATTGTGCTAACTCAAGCACTTTCGTTATTAGTTCTTCTCTTGAGGGTATTCTATCTATCTTCCAATTCTTTGCCAGTAATAAGCGAGCGGCTGTTATTATATATGTTAACAAATACACTTCCTGTTGATTATATCCATTCGGTATCATGTTTAACAGAAATATTTCAGGTCTCAGTGCGACATTTTTCTCCAATATCTCTTGAATCATTCTCCACACCATTTTCCAATAGTTTTGTATCTTATCACACTTCCACCACAGGTGGTAAAAGGTCCCAACATTAGCTTTGCACTTCCAACATTGGCTAGAATATCCAGGATAACATCTGGCTAATTTATCCGGGGACCAATACCACCTATGGAACATTTTATATACATTTTCTTTATACGTAATAGCTCTCATGTATCTAACTGATTTCCAGATCTTATTCCACTGATCAATATCTACATTTTCGCCTAGGTCTTTCATCCAAGATACCATAGTTGGTTTAATTATCTCATCCTGCTCGTATTCATCCAACAGAAAACCATATAATTTCTGTATTAGCTTATCGTTTGACGAAAGCCAAATCTTGTCAAGATTGTTTTGATCTTCAAACCCTCTTGATGCATCTTTTTGAAATCTGTCTCGCAACATTACCTGTTCCCACCAAGATAGGTTATTTTTCCTTGCTAATTTTTCCTCAGATTTCAATTTATTATTTTTACTTAACAATGTCTGATAACTTTCCTTCTTATTCATGGTTAACAATGATGGCGCTATAAATGCTTCGAGGGGAGAGACCCATCTTGGAGTTTGCCTATACCACCTTTCTTTTATGTTAGACCATATTTTATTTAGTGCACCCCTTAACATATGTCTACCAAAATTTGAATGCACTTTATCTTTGCCGTACCAAATATATGCGTGCCACCCCATATACAAATCATGGCCTTCTAATTTTAGTAACCTATCATTATCCAACGTTAGCCATTCTCTTATCCAAACCAGGGCGGCCGCTTGGTAGTATATATACCAATTGGGTACATTCATTCCACCCCTTTCTTTTTTATCCTGCAGAACTTTCCATTTTATTCTAGCTCTTTTATGCAACCACATAAATTGTCTTGTGATTTTACTTAGGTCTTCAAAATATTTCTGGTTTTTCAGAACCGGGATACTCTGTGCTAAAAATAGAAATCTGGGCAAAATATTCATTTTAACCAATGCAATTCTGCCCATAAACGAAAGAGGTATCTTCTTCCATTTCTGCAAATCTTTTCTAATTTCCTCCAATAGCACGTTATAATTATCTTCTATCAATGAGCTACACTTGTTTGTAAAATTAATTCCCAAATACTTTACTTTCTTTACTATTTCCATCGGGTTAATTTCTTGTATCTTCTGTAACAAATTCTGTGAACAGTTTTTCGGCAGTATTTTAGATTTTTTGTAATTTATCTTAAGTCCCGCCACCAATCCATATTTTTTGACAGTCTCCATCAAATATATAATTGATACCTCCGGGTCCTCCATTATGAATACAAGATCATCCGCAAACGCCAACAACTTGTACTCTTCCCCTCTTATTTTTAAACCATGTATTAGTGGATTTCCCCTAATTGCATTATTTAAGGATTCCAGTGCAAAGATAAACAACAACGGCGATAGCGGGCAACCCTGCCTAGAACCTTTGTGGATTTCTATGTTATTTGTTGTATTTCCGTTAACAATTACTTTTGCGAAGTTAACCTTATATATAGCATTGACCATAGTAAAAAATGTTGTCCACAGTCGGCATTATTCAACTTTTCCAATAAAAAATTCCAAGACAAATTATCAAACGCCTTTTCTGCGTCAAGGAACATTAACATTAGCTCTTTCTCTGAATGTTCCTCATAATACTCTAACATGTCCATTATTATCCTCAAATTATTTTTCAATTGTCTTCTAGGTAAAAACCCCATCTGATCTTGATGTACAGTTTGTGATAATACTTTTTTTAACCTATCTGCCAAAATACCTGCATATATTTTATAATCCGCATTTAATAGGGATATAGGTCTATAATTCTTAATATCATCTTGATCTGAATTGGGTTTAGGAATCAGCGTAATTAGTGCATGGTTCCATGATTCTGGACTTTTCCCCTGATTGCCTACTCGCTGGATTACCTCTTTAAATGGGATACAAATTTGCTCTTCAAAAGTTTGATAGAATTCCGCTGGGATACCATCCGGGCCTGGTGTTTTCTTTTTTTTCTGTCTTTTAATCGCCTCTGATACTTCACACATTGTTATTGGATCATTTAAAATTTTCCTTTGTTGTGTACTAAATTTATTCCCGTTATCTTCCAAATATTTTATAATTAACTCCCTCTCTTGTTCTTCCCGTTGATACAAATTTTTATAAAACTTTTCCACTATACCTTTCAAATCCTGAGTATTACTTTTAATTTCACCTTTTAACCGCAAAATCGTACGTTTTTCCCTTTCTTTTCTCACTTTATATGCCAGCCACCTATTGGGCTTGTTTACATCCTCAAAAAAAATACTGTCTGGTAAACTCTAATTTTTTTTCTAACTCATAATTTAACATTAGATTCAACTTATGATGTAACAATGTTAATTTATTTTTCGCTGTTTTCATGTCCCTTCCCTTCTTCATATTACTTTCTTGTACACTAATTTGTTTAACAGTTTGCTCATATTTTAATCTTCCCATCTTGGCTTTCCATATACTTTGACTAGTAAAAGTGCCTCTTATATAAGCTTTGAAAGTATCCCAAACTATTTCCAACAGTGTTTCCGTATTACAATTTATCTGAAAGAATTCTAAAATTTCCTTCTTACATTTCTCAATAAATTTCTGGTCTCTTAATAATTTTAAATTCAAAAAGTATCTATTGTTTTGGGTTTCAGTTTCGGCGTTGCGAATGGCGGCCACCTCTCAGGATGCTCCTGGAGGTGGTTAGCCCATGCGCAGTTAGGGGGGTCTTCGCATGTGCGAAAGACCCTAGTGAGCCTTAGGCAAAGGCTCCGAACCGGGGGCGCTTGGGGAGTAGCCTCTTTGCTGGCAGATAGCCGGGAAATTGAGGCTTTCTCCCCGCCCCAATCGGCCCCGCTGCATCGTGCCCACAATGGGACTTAGCAGCGTCACCGACTTCCAGGAGTGAAGACAGCGCTATGATTTAACATAAAAAGAAGAAGTGGCATCGAATCGTGAGTTGAAGATCTATTTTGAAGCATGAATTTGAAACCCCCCCCGCAAGCGTATAAGCGTATGGGAGGAGGGAGGAGTCCCCACCCCTTTTGAGAAGCGAGATCTACAAAGGGAGTGCGAAGGGGGGCAGAGAGAAAAAAAGTGTTGGTGAAAGTACCGTTGGGGTTTTACGGAAGATTACGATCCTATTAGCTTCCTGGGGGATGCGGCACGAACTTTGTAAAAGTAAACAAAAAAAGAAAATGTCGACACTGGAAAAAGTCCTGCAGAAACTGGAAGAGAAGAGGGGAGGGACTTCCGGTCCGGGTAGCCCCCCCCCAGAGCTTGCTGTCAATCAACAGGAAAATGAGATACTGTGCCCCCTGCTGGAGCAAATGCAGAAAATCAACGAAACTTTGCTTAAAGTGGAAAGTGTTCTCATCAGTCGACAGAAACAAATATCGGAAACAACAAGGAAGATGACGGAAATCGCACAGAAATTGAATTTGATTCTAAGTTTTCAGGGCGTAAAAGAAGAAGAGAAAGAAGATCTCGGATTTACCTTGACGAATGTCTTGGCACCCCTAACTGGCAGTGAAGCGAAAGAATTAAAAGAAGAGGTGGACATGGCTCCCAAAGCCTATTCCGCTTTTATAAAAGAAAATACTCTGCCAGTAGAAGGGGTTGTTGAGCATAGCAGGCAACATATCAGAGATCTAATCTCATGTGTAGTGTCTATGGAGCCCGGGAAATTTGAAGGCCAGAAGTATAAGGAAAAAGAGAAAAGAAAGAAGATAGATTACATCTTTAAAACGCAAAAACTTCTGAAGAGACACGCCAGCATGGAGGAGGACGCAGCACTCAAAATTGGGACAAGCAGTGAAGAAGACAGCAGCCCAGGGGAAGGAGGTGATGGAACGGAAGTCATCAAGGTTAAAAAGGACTCAATCCATAATTGGAAGAGACTTAAAAAGAAGACACCTTGAGAACTGTTCGTGTAACATCTGTAAGGAGCTGTTTAATAACTAACCCCAATGGACTTTACTAACTGTACTAACAGAGTGATTTTGGACTTTGCAAAGTTAAAAAGAAGAGCTTCTAACCGTGATAGATGCCAAAAACTAACCTTTTTTAACAGAAAAAACTTCACTCCATCTTTTTCTTTCCCCATCTGTCTACCCTACCCTTTTCCTATAAAAAGAATAAAATTCTCTCCTTTTTAGGAGAGTTTTATATATATATATAAAAAAAGTATCTATTGTTTTTATTACCCTCTTTTAACACTAATAGAACGGGACTATGGTCAGCAAAGGTATTTGGCAGTATTTCGCATTCCATTGTTTCTCTCAATAAATTGGTGGACATCCAAACCATGTCTATCCCACTGACTCTCCTGTACCTGCCCACCAAAATTTGGTGAGGATTGGATTTACGGGGTCCAAGTTATGGCCTCCAAAGAAGGTGCCCCATCTTCCGTTATTTCCAATGCTCTAAGGTCAAACCAGAGAATCTCTCAGTAGAAACTGAAGATGGGGGGCAGTTTTGCAAGCCCAGCAGAAACAGTGTAATGTGCCCAACAGAAACGGTGCCACGGTGGCACTGCAAATCCAACAGGACTAAGGTCAAGCCAGGAAACTGCTTTGGGGGGAAATGTCATGCACAGGTTCAAAAGTATAGAGAATGGGCCCCCTGAAAGCTACACTCATCAAAAGCACAGGGAACCTCAACCCACCACCCAGTCATCTACAGTGTCTCCAAGTTGGGGTTGGATTACATTTCTGGGGTCCCAGTTATGGAAGCCCCCCCAAAGGTCTCCCCAGTGTTCTCCCTGGAAAAGACAGTCACAAGACTGTATGGAATGGCTCAGTGACACCAAACTCATAGGGATACTTCACCTGGGCAGACCCTCCCTAGCAGGACACTGGAAGCAAGGCAAGCATCCCCCCTATGCTCACAGCACCCTGCCCAAGTCTCCAAAGGCAAGTTTTGAAGGACAGAAAGGCAGACATCCCCAGAGTTTCAACAGGGGCTCCCCAAATTTACCCCACAACAGTTGGGCAGGCACCCCAGTCCCACCAAACCAGAAGACATCAGAGTTTTCCATTTAAAGTGATCAAGAGGTAGGTGTTATTAGGGCAAGGGAACCAACCCCCACCCTGCAGACACAGCCATCTTCCCACCCAAGCACCAAGGGCACAATCTGCAGGCTGCATGCCAGATCACCCAGAGAAGAAGAGGAATGGAGGACATGCAGTGGGACAAGAGGAGGCCTGGATCTTACCCCATGAGGTCCAAAGAGGGGTAGTTTTGCAGGGAGAGAAAGCTACTTGCTTTGGACAATGGTGGGAGGGCAGGAGAGTAAACTCATGGCCATGCAAGACAGGTCAGGCAAGACAGATCATGCAAGACAGATGGCAGCCTTGTGTGAATAATGGAACTTGATTTCAAAGAAAGTTACATGGATTACCAGTACCAGGGTTCCATTATTCAGCCAGTTAATCAGAAGAAGAGAAATTGAAATGTTCATATACCTGGGAAAGGTGTTTAGCTACAGGAGATTTTTCACCAGTCGCCCTCAGCTTTATTCATGACTGTTGGAGGTCTTCAGACACTTTTATTGCATTTAAGCAAGGAGAATTGACCAGTTGGATTTATGTGCATACCTTGTTATAAGCACCTGTGAGCACATTTATAGTGATGTTTATTCATATATCAATGTTGACGTATAATATGCTATGAGCACATACGTTTATATTTGGGGACATTGTATTTGTTTTGGGTTGTAGACCACCAACTCATTATTGACATTTATTTGTTATTTAAGTGTTTATTCAATATATCATATACTCAGACATTTCTAGTGTATATAATC
Source organism: Gekko gecko (assembly GCA_029375565.1). Lineage (NCBI taxonomy): Eukaryota > Metazoa > Chordata > Lepidosauria > Squamata > Gekkonidae > Gekko > Gekko gecko. The sequence goes on along the minus strand of JAPDNY010000008.1, from coordinate 112,183,166 downwards.
TTTTATGATCTTCCCTCAGTGTTTTCCTGCTGTTTTCTACTATTACATGCTAGAGATCCCTGTTTTGTCTACTACTTTGTGTATGGGTGCAGAGCATGTTGGTGGAGTACTGGAAGGGCTTGAGGACATGCATCATTTGGGAGAGGGTCAGCCAGTTGTTGAAGCTGATGCTTAGCTCTTCTTCACCATGCTGGATGGACATGGAAGAGATGACATCCTGCACCACATTCTACTGCTCCACCAGATGCACGATCATGGCATGGGGGAGTTCCAGAGGGTTGGTAAGTCCAGGATGAGCTGGTGTTCAGGCTCCACCCCTCCCTCTTGCACAGCAGATGGGCAGATGATGCTGCATGAGAAGTGTTGCCCTGCAAGGCTTTTGAGCCTCTTTATGGACTGTAATAAAATAATAAACTGTGCAAGTGTGTGCATAAGGGACTGAACCACATGGTAACCCCATCCAGATGCCAGCAGAGACTGCACCCAGGCAAGAGATGCTTCTCCTGACATTTCCAGCAGCTCCAGTGCCCAGCATAGGTTACCAGCCTGTTCCTCATGAAGGAAAAAGGAACAGACCCAGTATACACTAAGCACAGCACCATGCCTTAATACAATACAAGGACTAGGAACTCCAAAAAATGCCATTGAGAGTTCCTTCTACATCAGGCAGGCAGCCTCTTTCCCTCCCCCCTCACCTGCAAGACCTCACGTAGCCCTGGCAGAGTCTATTCATGGTTGCCTGGTAACTGATTGATGGCCATCAGCAGCCTGGCTAATGCCATCAAGAAGACAATGGAATCGGCCGGGTGACTCATCCTAGCTGCTACCAGGTGACAGACATGAGCAAGTTTCTAGCTCTCAGTATTGACCATCCCTCAGGCACACCTCCACACACCTCCCCTACATCTTCCAACCAATAGGGTGTTTTCAGGAACAGACTTACCAGGAGGTGGGATCAGAGGCTGGAACCAGCCCCCACCCTCCTGCTTATAAGGAGACGCCTGACCACTGGCGCTCTCTCTGCTCTTCGACCCCTATCGAACCTTTGACCCTCTTATGTTCAGCTTGCTATCCCCAACCCCTGCCTCCATCTTTAAACTCTGGTCTGCAGGCCGAGTTCCCACGTGTTCCCTGCTGGCCAGGCCGCGTGGTTCCCAATTTTCTTAGTTTCTTTCCCCTCCATTTTTCCTGAGGAACGCTCTACATGACAGGACAGGTAAATATACCCCACCAACGATTTACCTGCTAATGCAAATGTGCTTTGCCTCTCTCTGTATTTCTTAGACCTTGAATAATTGTGTGTGAGCTTGTGTAATTGTTTGTGTGTGCAGAACTTCAGTAAAAGACTTTATTTTTCAACTACAAAAGTCTCCTGGTCTGTTACCAACACCTCCCGGCGGGGCTGACCTCTGTATACACAGGTGTTCGCTCTCACAGCCGATTGCTTATTAATAATCTATATATCTAATTCCCAAGTGGCCCCCTGTGTGTGGATATCTAAATCTGCACATCGGGGGCTCCTGGGGGGCAGGGAGATTTTCCTGCGCACGTGGGGCAGTCCCAACGTGTGCAGAAAAATCTAAAAAGTGTTTAAAAGTCTAGAATCCCCAAAAAGTAAGAGCGTTCCCTGCGCATGTGCAGGGAACGCTCTGGGAACTCTGCGGGGGCTGGCGGCTAAAAGCCACTCAGTCCTCGCCACTGGAGCCGGGGGGGAGAGGAGAGAACTGAAGGGGGGAGGAGATCAGTGGGCCCGGCGGCTGGAAGCTGCTCAGGCCTCGCCTCCGGAGCCGGGGGGAGGAGGGGGATCGCCCGGGGGTGGGGGGAGGAGGAGGATCGCGGGGGGGGGAAGAGATCGGCAGGCCCGGTGGCTAGAAGCCGCTCGGGCCTCGCCTCCGGAGCCGGGGAGTGGGGGGAAGGAGGAGGATCGCCGGAGCCGGGGGGGGAGAACCTGCTGGGGAGGGGGAATCTCGGCGGGCCGGCTGGCCTTGCCGCTGCTGCCGCCGTTGCTGGGGGGGGATGGAGGGGGAGGCTTGAGGGGCCGGCCAGCCTCGCCGCCCCTCCGCTGCTGCTGGGGAGGGGGAATCTCGGCGGGCTGGCTGGCCTCACCGCTGCTGCCGCCGCCGCTGCTGGGGGGGGGAGGGAGGGGGAAGCTTGGCGGCTGGAATACTCCCTCCCCCCCGTGAGTATTGCGGGTCCGCCTCTTGTCAATCATATTCCCCTCGTTATTATTCATAATAACGTGCAATCCGGCTAACAGAAGTGGGTGGCCAGGCACAAGCAGGTCTCCAGCAAGTCCCACATTTTGAAGGTGGCAGTGTCCCAGGTGGCCCTGACAGTGCTTCCCAGCCCCAGAGCAAGCTTTACCACCAGGTGGTTTGCATCCATTCCCTGTGCACGAAGCAGAAACACTTTGTAGCCCAGTGGCAGGCTTCTAGGGCCTGGGCCATGCCTTGCCAGTCTGGACAGACAGGTCCTCTGGTTGCCACCAGTGGGAGGTAAGGGAGAGGTAGTTGTGCCTCAGGCTGCTTCAGAGGTCTGCTGTGAAGTGCACCATTTTGCCATGTGCTCTGGAGAGCTCACCCATGACCATCACCACTGATTCATTCTCTCATTCATTCATTCAGGCTTCTAACCCTCCTTCCCCCACAAGCAGGTTCAGGGCAGGTTACAACAATATTTATTTATTGATTGGTTTGGTTTGGTTTGGTTTGGTTTGTATCTCGCCCTCCCCGCTGAGGCAGGCTAAGGGTGGCTTTCACACAGGTGTTTGGGTTTTTTTAAAAGACATGAACAGCAACAACAGAATCTCAGAAAAAAAAGGATATGGAATTTCATACATAATTTCACAAGAACACAGCTACTGTCAACCAAAAATACATTAGTACTTGCTGTTCCCCACTGAAGAAAAGCTTTGTGGAAAAATGGGGTAAATGTATCAAATCAAGTCAAACTAGCTGCACATTACTGGGAAAGTTATTGTTACAATGCTCAGTTATAATGCTCAGTATATACAACATCATATCAACCAATTAAAACATAATAAACAGTTTAAAATTCAGTATCTCAATTTACACTACACTGACAGTCCATCGTCAATGGCACCAATAATACATCTACTGCTGGTGTCCCTGTGTGTGTACAGGCAGATGTAACTAAAGGTGAGAGGGGGCGGGCAAACAAGGTCAGTGCCAGATGAAAACATTGCAGATGGAGTAAAGCAGAGCAGGGGGAGGTCAATACAGTTAGGGTTCCCACTGCCTCAACCACAGATCTGACAGAACATCTCCATTTTACAGGCTCTGTGGAACTGCCCTAAGTCCCACAGGGCCCAGATCTCACTTGGGAGGCTGTTTCATCAGGCCAGAGCTGAGGAAGAGACTGTCCTAAAGGCATGTTAGTCCCAGACCACAAAGGGCTTTAAATGTTAGAACCAACATCTTGAACCTGACCCAATATTCTACTGGAAGCCAGTGCAGCTGGCAGACCATTCTTTATATGTGTGATCTTAATGGTGTCCCTGGGAGGGTGGCTTGCTTTGATGTTCCACCACCCACAGCACCCTAAGTGCAGGGAGCCTTTCTTGGAGGAGCCTCCTGCTCCCCTCTGCTTCTCCCTGCTGAGAGGGAAAGGGACTCTTCTTCCTCCCACTGGCCAACGCTTCCCCCCCCAGTGGCAACATACTGGGGTGCATCCTTTGCAGGTACCTGAGGAGGATGGAGGAGGACAAGTGTTGGGGGTTTGAACTCCTCTGGATATGGATACTCTACCACATGGGGTTACTGGGGAGGTGCAGAAATGTTTCTAAAGTGTGGTCTAGAAACCACATCCCAGGACTCACGAAGGAGGGAGGAGGACAACAATTTTCTGGCACAGGACTGGGAGGGGCCACTGAGGGGTGTACTGGAGGCAGGAGCAGCAACAGGGAGTTGTGCTTCCCTTCCCCAAATCCCTGCTGTCAGAGACTTCTCCAAAGAGTGTTATCAACCACTGGTCTTTGGGCAGTGCTAACAACTCTTTGTCCTCCATGGGGAGCCTCAGGAACAGATCAGGGGAAGGAGACTCCAAGACCTCTGGTGATGACCTACTAGGGGTGGGCTCCAGTGGGCTGGCAGGATGGTTTTGCTGCTCAGGGACAGGTGCCTGTTGTATGTGGGGGGGGGGGTAGAGAGTCTCTTCCACCCATGAAGAGCACCCTTTGCACCTACTTTCACCAACATGGCACAGAGGGGTTGTTTCACATTCAGGAGGGGTAGGAGGGTATGAAATGTGGGTCCTCAGTCAAGGAACCAACTAGCTAAGTCTCTCAGTGTGAGCAGAGAGACAAGGTGGCTCAGGGCCCCAAGTCCACCTAAGTCTCCCAAACCCCAGCAGGGGAGATATCACAATTAAAATGTGTGTCCTCAGCCATGGAACCCACTAGCTATGCTCCTCTGTTTGGCATGAGCAGAGAGAAAGGGTGGCTCAGAGCCCTGAGTCCACCTAACTCCCCCAAACTCCAGCAGAGGAGAGCAGTTCACTATCAAAATGTTGGTCCTCAGCTGAGAAACCCACTAGCTAAGCTCCTCTTCTTGGTTTGAGCAGAGAGACATGGTGGCTCAGAGACCTGAGCTGACCTAACACCAAAACCCAGTGGGGGAGAGGAGTTCCTAATCATGAGGGAATGTGCTCTGCTGCTCCACTTTTAATGAGTTCCCTGCCTCTCTGTGTAACTGTGAATGGCCAAGAGAAGAGAGGTTGTGGAACTGAGCATAGATATAGCATTCTGATCCCATAGAGCAGAATGGGCACTCTGTTATTGGCAGCCAGCAGTGCCTGTTAAGCTTTGGAGGGCTCCTACTGGTGTTTCCAAGGCTGGAGAATTCTGCCCCCCAGTTGCCTTGGAGTTTTGTAAATAGTTTAATTGAGCGGAGACAGTCTGTCTAGAAATGTAATCATTCACAAACTTCCATAAACCACCAAGAACAGTTCATGAAATGTTTGTGCTGGTCACCCTTCCATGAACATTGCTTTGTGAACCATGAACCACTCAAAATTTGTAACGAACTCTACATCATGAGCCAGTTTGTGACCATCCCTAGTTCTGGGATCATGGGGAGAGGGAGTCTTGGAAATCTGGTTAGTGGTACTTACATGTTTTTGCTAACTAAAAACTGTGTTACCCCCTTCCTCAGAATATACAGCTGGCACCCTCATGCTCAGAGTGAATGTCCCAGTAAAATCTAAAGATACATTTATTCCATTAGTCACTGTGTATTATTTATGTATTTAACTAATGAATTGTATGTATCTCTTTTTTCTCCAGTGGGGACCCAAAGTGGTTTACAATACCAAAAAGAAAAATACAATAAAAACAAACAAGAGAAAGGAGGGAATATAGAGCAGAACTTCCTCCTTATCTCTCCTGACTGACCTTTCTACCCACTGTAGGGTGTGACCCTCTGGCTAGGAGGCAAAAGAGAAGGGCTCTTTTGCTCAAATCTTGGGGCATGCCTTGGTCTTGTAACCTGCAAAGCAAGTAAGAACAAATCAACTAGATGTTATGCAGCAGCTAGCAGTCTGTTCCCCATTCCTACCCTGCCAGCAAATGGCTATGGCTATGGCCAAATCTTAAATAAGATTGCCAGCTCGGCTTTGGAAAATTCCTAGAGATCTGGTGGTGGACCCTGGGTAGGGGATAGATCTAAGCAGGGTTTAGTTTAATGCCATACAGTCTACCAACCAAAGCAGCCATTTTCTCCAGGGTGTTGACTGGAGATCTCTGTTGACTGGAGATCAATTGTAATTCAAGGAAGTATCCAGTCCCCACTTGAAGGCTGGCAACCCTCAGCTGTGAAGTAAGAGGCACACAAAGTCAGCTAGAACCAAACAGAAGGCCCAGGGCCCAGAATTGGCCCATCCATGTCTCTTCTCCAGCCCATAAGTACCGGATGCAATGGAAGGAATGGGAGGCTGTTTGGGGGAGGGGGAGTGAGCAGGTACACTCCATTTGTTGTTTTAGTACAATGTAATAACTTCATCTGCAGCAATAAAGCAGAAACCCTTTGATTCAGTGGCAGCCTTGCTGGCAAGTTGGGAGCCACTGCATCCTCATTCACACTGGCTCAGGGTTCCAAGGCAAGGTCACATGCCTCTCAGCTCAGTCTGTGTGCAGATGATTGTATGCTGGGGCCTGCTGGCAGCCAGTACCCCTGTTGTATTCTCCCCCCCCCCGTCGACAGTTTCTTCCACACATTTGGGTGGGCTAGTCTGGCCACCAAGCATGTGACTTGACGGCCAGAACTCCCTCCCACATGGACCACCCAGTGGCCTTCAGCTGAAGGTGGCTGCCACTTTGTGAGGGTGCGGTGCAGATGACCTCTGGTTATACAGCCTTGTGTGTGTGGTGCCCACTCCCCCATCAGATGAATCGGCAGCCTTCAGCCTGAGGTGGCTGCTGCCACATGGGGTTGATGCAGCTTGCTGATGATCTCTGGCTTGAACCCCCAGCCTCATCCCGCCATGGATCTCCTGGAAGCCTTGGCTGGAGGTGGCCACTGTCACATGGGCATCTCGGGCTTATTGGTCTTTACTTGGCCTGGGTCCTGCTGTGCGCATGGCCTCAGACCTGGGCTACCACCATCCCACTTCCACAGGTGGAGGGGTTAGTTCTGCTTGTCTGCCCAGTCCCTTTCCATGCTGGCTCAGGGGCAGGGGGGAGCTTGCAAAACCCAGCTGCTTTGTGTTTTTACCCTGGGACCTGGGCTCACAGTATTGGCAGTAGGAGTGAGCTGGGGAAGGGGTTTGCCCTGCTTGAAGCAGTGTGGCAACATTCTGCTCAGCATTGCGCTACTGGCTCTCCAGATCACCCATGAGGATTTTTCTCTGCACCTCCCCCAGCCCATGTGGCCTTGCAGTGAGGACTCACCAACTCAGAGCTTACCAGTTGCTGTCCTTTATACATTTTGTATCTCTGGTACCTGGCGTTATGTTTTACTTCACACATGGCCTGGCCCAACAAAGTCACATTTATGTCAGATCCGGCCCTCATGGCAAAGGAGTCTGACATCTCTGTCTACCTGGGGACAAGAACTATCCCCCAGTGCTAGAAAAGCCATATTAGTCCTAAATACAGGCCTGAAACCAAACTAAATGGGTCAAGGGCCTAATATATCATCCAAGAACTCCTGGAGTTTTTCTACCATAACATACCTTAAAGACCAACATTTTTTTTTATCGTATACTCTTACATGAGAAAGTTCACTTTGTTAGATATGGAGGCTTGTTGGCTCATGAAAGTTTATGCGTTGGTCTTTAAAGTGCTACTGGACTTAAATTTTGTTCTTCTTAAAAGGTACAAAGGATAGATACATGAGACTCCAGGGGAAGAGAATTACATAATGAAGAGGGTTGTGTAGATGTCATCCACTCCTCACAGCCAGCACTGACCAGGTACAATAGGGTGGAAGAGACACATACCTAAGTGCACTGCTGTGTGGTTATTGCATTCTTTGTTGTTGCATTCTTTGACCCTCCCCCATGCCCCACAGATCACAAAAAGCAAGAGCTGTTTTCTTGGCTTTAGAAGTTTCTTTCTACCACCCCACAACCCATCCTGACTTCTCTCCCCTACTCAAAATTCTGTGCACTGTGCAGAGAATTCATAGTGGATGGGCAAGGGTCCCCCAAACACTGGAAATGGGAATGCAGTAGCCTCTTGGTGCCTAAACCATGCCCCCCCCCAACTAGGAATAATCCAGTTTATACTATCAAGGTGAAAGTACTTATTTATACAACATGCACTGAAACTGATGATGTGTCAGGATTTTCATATATATGTATATATATCTTTGTTTCCACAAAAGCAACCAGAAGATTAAGAGAAAGGATTCTATGTGTGCAGTGGCAGCTTTCAAGTACTAAAGAAAAGGGAAATTTGACTTGCTCAATAAACATGTGTTAGAAGCAATATCATTTGGTTCCCAAGCCTGAGCCATCCTCTCCCCTTTCCCAAATTACCTCTTTCATAGGGGTGCAAGAGTTGACCTTGCAGGTTTTTTTAGGCGACTGGTGAGCAGGGTCAGGCAGTGCCCGTGCCACCTCTCAACTTTCCCCTATGCATAACCCAGTTATATCTTTTTTACCATCTCTGCTGGACACCACACCTTTCTGTAATTATAAATGCCTGCTTTCTGTCACTTCAAAGCCTTCCCAGCACTGGGAGTCTTTCTTCAAAGACTTTACACTGCTGAAGAACCTCTGTCATTGACAGGAGGTCCCTCTTTGAAGTGTTTTTTTCCATGCCACTTATTGATTTTTACCTCTTTTTAACGGATGTTCAGATTAGAAAATATTTCACTATGTTTGAAAACGTGAATATCTTTATGTTGTCGAGGAGGCTACTTCTTTGAAGAAACAACAGCGCCGCAGCCGTGTCTCGGTATAAAGAGACTGGCTATATCTGGCGAATGTCTGATGTACCTATAAGCTTCTCCTTTTGGAAACTTCCAGAATGCTCCTTTCTATTCCTTTTGCTAGGCACTGACTGAACAATGCACTTGTATGTGACAAGACTCTAACTGCATGAGAAAGAAGAGGCAATAAGGCTCCTGTGCACAGGAGTCCTGTGGGAGATGCTGTGCCTTGTGATTGGGGTATGTATGTGGATATTGTCACAGGGCCAATTTGGTACTCAGTCAACAGACTCTGTTCCAGTGGCACTGCACTTGGGGGGCTAACCATATTTTTGCACATTCCAAGCTTTGTGGAATACCACTCTTGGAAGTCCTTCCCTTTATTAATGATAAACTCCTTCAACAGGAGATCTTGAGCCGTACAATAAAATCACAGTACAGATATCAACAGCAGTCACAATACATGAAACATGATGATAAAAAGAAAGATTACATGATGATAAAACAAAATAAAATTACACAGTTGTCAGATTAATACTTAGCTGGAGATTGTTGCAAAGATACTATCATAGGCAAGAATTTGGCCACAGATTGCATAACTGCAGGTCTAGGGTCAGACAGCAAAAAGGAAACTACCCGCAGTTCAATGGCAAGTCAATATTTGCTCAAAATGGGGGGGAATCCAACATTCTCATAATGAGGACCATTGGTCACAGAATAACAAAACATGATCAGTGGCCTCAGTCTTACCAGAGGCACAACGACAGAGGCGTTCACAGAACAGAATATTAGCAAATCGCCCCTTCAGTTCTGCTGTGGGCAAAGCATTCAGTCTAGCTAGCATAAATGCGTGGCAATTGCTAGGAACAGTAACATACTTTAAATATAGAGGGAGACATGGGGAGCAGATTCCAAGGGCTAGAGTGGAGCACAAACAGCGAGCTTGAAACTTTGTACTAATTCTGTCTCTCTACGCTTCACAGGAGCCCAAAAAATCAGTTTAGAGATCTAACATGCCCAAATTTAGGGTTTGATTAATCAAGAGCCCCTGGGACTCTTGATTATACAAATATCAGCATGTGTACTTACATTTCTCTATGTCCCATATCCAAACATACATCAAAATTAGTTGCAACAATTGTATTTTACATAAAGGTAAAGGTTCCCTTGCTCGAAAGCCAGTCGAATCCGACTCTAGGGTTGCGGTGCTCATCTCCGTTTCAAAGCCAAAGAGCCAGCACTGTCCAAAGACATTTCTGTGGTCATGTGGCCAGCATGACTAAACACCAAGGTGCAAGGAATGCTGTTTACATAAGCAGATTACAAATACCTACAACTGAAATGCAATATAATAGGTCAGGTTAAGAAATAACCCCTTCTAGGTAATGGGCACAATTCAGGTTGTGTTCACAGTGGAACCACAGAAACCAGCAGCTTTTCACTCTAAGAGAAATTTTTTTGCATTTATACTATGCAGCTTCTGCTGTAAGTGCACTGCAATCAATGGGCTTAGCCTGGAGTAAGTCTGCGTAGGATTGCACTGAGTCATACAGTGATTTTTGCACAGTTTGTTGACTTCATTTATACCCTGGATTTTTCAGTGATCAGTGCAATAGTTCATCATTTTATTTATGGGTGTTCGACAGGTTGTTTGACTGTATTCCTTACTAACCATGCAGTACAGCACACTTGGCTTTTTGAGTATGCATGTTCCCAGACAGCTCAACTGAGTTCTGTTTCCCCCCATACTTACTGCATAACTGCTCCACTTAACAGGCAATTGTTTAAATAGGCAATTAGATCACTCACAAATAATCTAAATCAATTATCAACAAATGCTGTGTTTCAATAAAATTCTATCTTTCGGTGATCAGCTAAGTAGTCCTTAGTGAAGCTAATGGCTATCTATCAGGTTGAATCAGCAGCATCTTTGCACAAAAGACAGTTTTAGGAAAGCCTGACGCAAACTGGTTCAGCAGGCATTCACAGCTGCCCAGCATAAACTGAACAGACTCTGTGACTGGCTCACATTTGATTGCCACCTATGAACACAGTAAGTATGGCTATCAAACATGCTCACAGTGAAATTCACAGGGTCCCTACTGTTAGCTGGAACAGAAGTTGTAAGCAGAGAAAAATTCTAGGAGGTTGAAGGATGGAACCTTGTTTCTCCCACTTCTGCCATATTCCACTCCATGCATAAGATGCCCTTCCCTCTGCTAGCCAGTGTTACAAAACATTGTATCTGTCCAGGGCATGGGGAAGGGCTGTGGCTTGGCAGTAAAGCACATGCTTTGTCTACAGATGATCTAAGGTTTAGCCTTTAGCATCTTGAATTAAAGAATCACAAGCAGTAGGTGTTAGGAAAGACTTTTCTTTGCAACAGATCCTGAAGACCTGTCTCAAGTCAAAATAAAAAAAACTGAGCTAGGTCCTTTCCACACTTGGATCCCTGGTTTTATCAGAATTCAACTCACAACACAATACCGTGCATTTATCCCTGGTTCTAACAGCATCTGTTTCTCCTGGGACAAGTGTGGGGCAAAATCGGGGTGACCTCAATGTAATGTGGAAACAAAAAATACCCCGAGATAATTGCAGGGGTGAACTCACATGTCGTGTAGAATGTAAGTTCAGGGACAGTGTTGAACCAGGATTTAAGATCTAGTGCAGAAAGGGCCCTAGAGAAACTTATGGTACATGTACATGTTCAGCCTAGCAGAAACTCCTCAGGGTCAGCCCAAGCATCTCAGGACAGGAGCATCTTTAGTGCATCTTTACTGTATCTTTAGTGCTCCATTTGTTCAACTTTTGAATACTTCACGAGTGTGGTGTAACGGAGAGTTGGACTAGGATCTAGGAGATCCAGGTTCAGATCCATGCTCTGCCATGGAAGTTTGGCCAGTCATAATTAGGGATGGGCAAAAACCCATTATGAACCAGATTTCATTATGAACTGGGCTGGTTTGTGCATTCGCAAGCCATGATTCACAACTTGCCAGTGAGCTCAAAACGCATTAAGGCAGAAGCGAGGGGAGCAAAAGAGATCTCTGAAATTCAGCGATGCCTTTTGTTCCTCCCCACTTGGAATTGGCAAGAACTTCGCAAATCTGAACCAGTTCAGCAAATGGAAAAGTTCATAGAGGTTCATGAACCACCATGAACCTCCATTTTCCTGGTTTGTGCACATCTCTAGTCATGATCTTTCAGCCTATCATACTTCAAGGGGTCATTATGAAGATAAAATTGAGGAGAGAATGACATAGACTACAGCAGGTCCCCTTTGGGAAGAAAGGCAGCATATAAATGAAGTAAATAAATACATACATGTTACATTTGTAAACCATTTGGCAACCTTGATTATTATTATTTTTGTATGCATGATTTGGTTCTGTTATGTGATGAATGTGCATTCTAGAATCTAGTACATTTGCATTAATTCCTGCCAGACATAAGCAAAACATTTTGGGAGGAGTTTTTTGATACTAACTAATCTCATGGTATCTGATTGTTTTTATGGTACTGATGGAATTACAATCATTCACATGCATAGTATTTGTTCAGAGGGCACTGCTGTTATAAATTTTTCAGTGAAATGAAAGCCAGTATTGCTCACCTATCAGTGCAATCCTAAAAAGAGTTACAGCCTTCTAAACCCATTGACTTCAATGGAATACTTAGGATGTAAGGATGTCACTGTTGTGTACTGTATATCCCATTATAGTCATATACCAAGATTGGCTGGGCCCTCCCTAAATCATTTCACTTAGGCCGATTCCAAAGTTAATGAAGGAGAGAGCTAGTGCATTTAGTCGGGATACCTTGCTTTCTGCTATCCAGTTGCCAAGTTTGTATGATGCTCAAATAAAGCTATGGCCTGTTTTTTATTGCATGTTGTATCGGTCTGCCCATTCCCTGAGTGCACATGCACACAGACTGTTAGTGGCCATACGACTGCACCCATTTTACAATGTGATTGAATGGGAAACTTGCATGGAACAGAGAAACCATTGTATTGAAAGGAAACTTTTATTTCCTTTTTCCAGTAACTGAAATTATTAGGGATCATTCAGCATTGAGGTAGGTTGATTTTGTAACATTTTTTAAAAATAATCTGCTGCACTTATAGTTTATGTTTGTCCATATCAACCCTTCTTTAGTTGTTCATCAATATCCAGAGTAATGAAATGGGGTCAGAACTCACAGATCTGCCCTGCTAATGGCAGAACTTTCCTTTGGTCTGAGTCAATGTAAGGCTCTTTGCAGAAGAAAGCCACACTATTAGCAGAGTTGAGCTGCAGAATCTAACTCACAGTCATGAACCAGTTACAAAGGATCAGACATCATTTTACTGGCATGCTTTCATTCTAAAGCATTTTTATGAATACCAGTGTCAATACTGATGCTGAAGGAGGAGAGTCAATATATTATCACTGACGTTCAGACTGCATCCATTGTAGGACCAACCTGTAAACCTACAGTGCATGCATGTATCCAAAAGTTTGCCTCTTTCTTTTTCTCTTCTTAATATTAAGGGAAAGTTCTGCTGACATCCCAATTGTATGAAGAAAAATAAATGCATCTTGTTTGCATAAATTTCTGTATTTCAAAGGCTACTGCATCAAAGCAAATAAGATGACTAATGACAAAGAAACAACTTTAGTTCTCTGTTTCATCACTTCTTAAAGCTGCTTTTTGCAGTGTGCAAACTTTAGATGGATTTATGCAAATCTGCCTACCCCCAAAGTGTTGTATTGGCACATGGCAATGCAGGTGCCATGTGATAAGCAATCAGCATTCTGATAATAAGAAATCATCTTCGGATGTGGAAAAACCAGGATCAATCCCCAGTTCAGTCATAAAAGCCACCAGGTAGCTATGGCCAGTCTCAATAACCTTATCGTTTTGAGATAAGATGGACTTCAGACAATCATAAAATTTTAGCTGTGAACACATCATTCTCTTTATCCATTATATGAACCTAGCTTCAGTTAATATTTATATATGTACATATACACACATGAACATACACAAACACACACACACATATATATACATACATATATATGTATCTTATTGTTGTTCAGTCGTACAGTCGAGTTTGACTCTTCATGACCCCATGGACCACATCACACCAGGCCCTCCTGTCTTCTGTCATCTTCTAGAGTTTGCTTAATTTCATGTTAGTTGCATCAATAACACTGTCTAACCATCTCATCCTTTGCTGTCCCCTTCTTCTTTTGCCTTCATTCTTTCCCAGCATCAGGGTCTTCTCCAGTGAGTGCTCCCTTCTCATTTGGTGGCCAAAGTATTTGAGCTTCAGCTTCAGTAGCTGGCCTTCCAGGGAATAGTCAGGGTTGATTTCTTTTAGAATTGACTGATTTGATCTCCTTGCAGTTCAAGGAACTCTCAAGAATCTACTCCAGTATACCAGCAATATAAGCACTGGTTGAGTTCTCATTTGTACCCATATTCCTCAAGATTAAGGCAGACTATCCACTGTTTACATTTTATAAAGTAGCACATATGTGATTATATGTTCACCATCCCTCTCATTTGAAAACAACAACAGAGGTGAACATTTTACAACCAGTTGCAAAACTGCTCTGGAGATTATGAGTATGTAATAGATTCCAGCCAATCAGCACTATCCAATGCTAGCTTTCCCCAAATGAAACTGGAAGATTTAAAAAAGCTGCAAAATTAGCTTTCTCTTAAGAAAAAGGCATGCTTAACCAAATGCAGATATTTCTAAACCACTTCTACCATTCTACAGATGTTACTATGCATCTGTCCCTAAGATAACAATATATTGTAATTTGCATTGAACCTTTAAGATTCAGCAGAAAAGATATAATAAACATAGGCTGTTTCTTCATTGCTGGTGCAGAAATATGGAAGGGAAGATTTTTAATTTCTCCTTTGCCTTTCTCACATCATCTGCACACAAAAGGCTTGAATGCAGAAAAGTTTTTTTTTTTTTTTTGCTTCTGAGAGTGACAATTTGAAATAAAAGTTCAGAGGCAGGACTGATATTTCTGTAGGCCAGATAAAAACAGCAGGAGCTGCTGCAGTAGGAACCTTATAATAGCACTGGGATAATTCCCATTTCTTTGGGAGGAATTTAGTCATTTGAAGTACTTATTTATATAGTAACAGGAAGGAAGACATAAAAATGGTGGTGTGCTTGGTTCTTAACTAATAATCATAACAATCTAGCTCAATTCACAGTACAAGAGCTACAGAAGTATATGAGAAATACTCAATAATACCTGACTCTCATCTGAGAATACAAAACATCTGGAAATTCTAATTGCACCCATGTTGTTTGTTTGTTTATGTATTTATTTGCCTATCCACCATGACGTTCTGATGGTCTGAGATGAGTAACAGTATTGTTTTGTTTTTTTTAAAATGTGCCATTCATTTTCAGTACAATTATACAGTTAATTCATCTGCCTTCCTTTACTGCTTGCTATCCTCAGAACCAAAATTAGGGTAAATTAAAGTCTTAGCGATGATTCCAAGTTACGTTCAAGTGTCAGTTTGGTAAACTATTGACTCTTTTACACATGAAAATGATTCTTCCAACAGCTGCAGGGTGTTGGTGGAGTACAGGGACTGCATGGAGAAATGTAGTCTATGTATTGGGCTCCACATCTAATTTTTCTCCCGTAGTTTGATGTGCCTCTTCAGAACACAAGCAGCAGGGCTCTTTTTGCATATTAGACAACACATCCCTAATGTAACCAATCCTCCAAGAGCTTACAGAGCTCTTCATACAGGGGCTACTGTAAGCTCTTTGAGGACTGGCTACATTAGAGTGCAAAGGGGTTCCTGCTACAAAAAGAGCCCTGAAGTGGCATCCCTGAAATGTCATTCAAAATGCCTCTGTGAGTGTCATTACATAGTCATGGGAGCTACTCCACTCGGGGTGCTCACCAAAGTCTTTATTATGGAACCTGTTTGCAGAATTTGATCTGTCATGATCATCAGCATGGCACACCAAAATGGATCTAAGTGCAATCTTTGTTGCTGCCTTTTTTGCACCATCTTCATTACATATTTATTTTCTTAGAATCAGATGCTGGAACACATTGCTAGTTATGCATCCTGGAGAACAGCCACTGATCTCTGAGGTCAGCCCCTCCTCCTTGAGCCAGGTGGTTTTATCATCTCTGTTTGCACTGCGCATTCTGGGGGAAGGGGGTCAAAGTAGCCCTTCCTGAAATCTCCATGAAAAGACACTTCTAGCCTTTTAAACCTCCAAACTCTCTCTTCTCTTTAGGTGTCACCTTTCTAGCTGGAATGGGGGAAGCCTGGCCATCCCACTGCACCTGGCCAAGTCTTCCATTTGCATTTCTAAAGCCCTGCTGGGTGAGGTGAGGCTGGAAAGCAATTGAATTTACTTCCCCCCTCTCCTGCCTGTTCTCTCCCAAGAGGGAGACACAAATCTTTTTTTAAACTAGAGGTGAAGATTTTGCTCAGTCCAAACCTCCACAAGAAAATGCCTTTCTCAATAACCCCCAATACACATGCATAATTTCAAGGAATAGCGTAAGACTGCAGTGTTTGTTTGACTAAACATTTATGAAATGTGGCATCAAATAGGAAGATAAAATGTACACACACATACACATACGGACCTTGGTGGAAAGAAATCTTAAAAGTAAATTCAGAATGGTTGAATCCCATCAAACAGATCCATACGCATAATGAGGTGGGCGATTTTCTCTGATCCCCCCTCCCATGCTGCTTCTGAAGACTCCTGTTCTCCAGGAACAGCATAAAAGGAACTGAGAGTCAGTTTGGTGTAGTGGCTAAGAGCAACAGACTCTAATCTGGAGAACCAGGTTTAATTCCCCACTTCCCCACTTGAAGCTAGCTGGGTGACCCTGGGCAAGTCACAGCAGTCTCAGCCTAAAAATAAGCACAGCTCACCACCTAGTGGTGCCAAAAAAGAGCTTCAGCTTTGGCAGCCAAACAATCCCCCCTAGGAATCCCCTGTCTATACAATGCCATAACAATAATTTCATTTTTTAATTTCAATTTAGCATAAGGGGGCAATTTGGGTGCTCTGGGATGTGGGAGATGGGGAAGTCAATGTTCCCATTTATGGAAGTTTTGAATGAGATCCTCCCAAAGAAGGGAGCACAAGACCAGAGAAACAAATTGCCTCAGCAGATAATCAGGAGGAAAACGGAGCCAAGGGAACATGCTCTTCCTTACTCCACACAGTTTATTTACCTGAAGAACAGTGAACAGTTGCATGAAGGTCATTCACATGTTTGAACTGATCCTAGACTGTTACACAGAGATGGTATGGCTGAAAGGGCAGTCTTGGTGTGGCTTAGAGCCTGGAATGAGAGACAGAAACAAAGTAGAACAAACTAAGAGTATGAAAGACACGTCTCTATTAAGCTTTCTTTCCTTAGCAATGAAATGTTATTCTTTTCATTGTGTCAATCGCTGTTTTGATGCACAAAACCCCAATTGGATGATCAAACTTTTGACTGTCTTACCTTGTGATTTCCTTGTGATCTGAGCATGTTTCCATCAGTTGCATGGCTACTCCATCAGTGGCATTGAAGTCAATGGGCTTAGAAGGGTGTGACTGCCTAGGATGGCACACTGCATTCTGCAGACACAATACAGAGACTCCTGGATTATACTAATTATAGTACTTATTTATTGTACTAATTGTAGTGCATTCCACCAGTTCAGCAAGCCCTTGCTTGTCTTTCATGTGCTCCAACTGTTCCTATTTCCCACTGTCATTATTTGATCCCAGTGTTTGCTATTTGGAGATACCTTGTTAAAATTGTATTGGTATGAAATGTTAGAGTTGTCAAATCCACAAGGCTTAGCCCTGCCACCCTGGTCCATGTAAATACACACGCAGCCTTCATGCCACGCATAGCCTGCTTGTCCAAAATTTCAGCTACTGTAGTATATTTTGAACAATTATTATTTTTCATACAGTGTCCTCATTGTGCAATGCAAGATAAAGAAGATCTCTCTCTAACTCAAGGAGTGTAAAATCTTTAAAATACAAAAAAGGGAAGATAACACCTGGAGAGGAGGAAGATGGAGATGGGGAGAAATAGAGATGGGACTAGAGAGGAGGGAGAAATGAAGAAGATGAAATGTTTTGTAGAAGAAATAGATTTTTTAAACATTTACTTGTTTGTTTGTTTATCAGTCAAATCCAGATAAACCAACACAAAGGTAAACCAATACAACATACAGCATAGGATGTAGAACCCTGAGCAGCATGTAATTCTTCAAAAGGGTGAGTGGCTGGGTATGAGAATTTGGTGTTATAAGTAAGGATGCTGCACTTGAATGTCTTAGACAGTTGCGTGTAACAAGTTTGACTGTGAAGATCAGACATGAACTGATCACTGGATTGGTTTGGTTCAGCATGGAATGACTCAAACATCTACAGATATTAGCTTCCTTTCATATAGCAAAATTAAACCAATGTGGGCTAAGATAGGGTTTATTAATTGCTGTCTGAATTGCCAGAATATTTGCTGTTTGGGTTCCCTAAGAGGCTGCCCAATTAGATTTACCAGTGCGGGCAACCAACCCTAGCTCCAGGCTCAATACCATCACATACCACACCTCTACTTTTCCTTGTCTGCACCAAACTTGTGCAAACAAATACTGCATATCAGCCCCAATCCCCCACATGATGCCTCTCCCTTTCTCTTCGTAGGAAGGTTAAGGCCGCCCCCTGGCAACATAGCCATTGGCTGGCTGCTGGGTAAGTAGCCATTTTTTGCATGAAATATTCTGTGATATGTAAGGGATCTGCTTAGTACCATGAACAGCTCTGAGGCCCCTTTCATGTGGGCTCTTCAACCCACTTTGGCTTCTGAAGGACAATAGATTTGTTGTTTAAGATTCCACACAGCTGAATGATAAAACACTGTTTTCACACAGTTAATGAAGGCTTAATCTGGGTTTTCCAAAACCTGTTTTGATCTGTTTTCATAGAATCATAGAATCACAGAGTTGGAAGGGGACATACAGGCCATCTACTCCAGCCACCTGCTCAATACAGGATCAGCCTATAGCATCCCCGACAAGTGTTTGTCCAGTCGCTGCTTAAAGACTGCCACTGAGGGGGAGCTCACCACCGCCCTAGCCAGCTGATTCCATTGTTGCACTGTTGCTCCAGAGTGCACTTCTCAGTGAGCAAATTACTGGTTTTGTTGGATTTCACCCACAATCAGGGGTCTTTTGGGGCCAGAGCATGCCAGAGCACCACTCCAGCAGCCCAGGCACTGGGACAAATGGCGGTGGTGGCAAGCCCCGCCCCCAGCTCCCCACACGGAAGTGCTGCTTTGGCCCCGGGGTGGCCCAAGGAGGCCTGTCGCTAGCCTCCCAGGGCCCGCGCTCCAGCGCTGTGGCCCTGATGTGGCTTGAAGAGGTCCAGGGGCCAGCCTCCAGGGGCCCACACTCCAGTGCTGCGGCTCTGGGGCGGCCTGAAGAGGCCTGTGGCCAGCCTCCCAGGGCCCATGCTCCAGCCTTCCTCCGTCTCCCCATCTCTTTGCCCTCTTTGTGTCCCTCCTTTCCTTCTCTCCTTTCCTTTTCTTTCTTTCCCTTTTCCTCCTTCTTTCCTTCTCTCCTTTTTCTCTTTCCCTCCTTTTGTTCTTCCCTTTTCCTCTTTCCCTCCTTCTTCTCTTCTCTCTCTTTCTTTCCCTCTTTCTTCCCTTCTCTCTTCCCCTCCTTTCATTCTCTCCTTTTCCCCTTTCCCTTCTTCTTTCCTGCTTTCTTTCCCTCTTTCCTTCTCTCTTTTTATCCCCTCTTTCCTTCCTTCTTTTCTTCTCTTCCTTTCCCACTTTCCTTCCTTCTTTCCTTCTCTCTACTCTCTCTCTCTCTGTCCTTCCCTCCTTCCTCCTGTGGCCCAACACTTCACTCCCCCCCCCCCGCAGGCTGGCTGGGGAAGGGAAGGGGAGGCTTTTGAAGATGCCTTCCCCCTTTGCTTGCCCTTCTGACATCACTTCCAGTGATGTCAGGGGGTGTTGCATATGCTAATGAGCTATATGCTAATAGCTTAGTAGCTCATTAGCATACCTTATGAGCATACCTTATGCTAATGAGCCCCTGCAGCTCTTTTTCTACGAAATGACCCCTGCCCACAATGCAATTTGAATGTGGAAGTTTCTCCTCAGGCAAAACATCTGAGGAATTTTGAGGGAACACAAAAGAAATTTCAGGAAGACAAAAAACATTTCTCAGTTGAGGGAAGGGGTCTGCAAATTTCATAATTTTAGTATATTTAATTTGTTTAAATTACAGGGGGTGTTTGTAACGTGAACTGTTTACACTGTCCTTTGAAAAATGTCCAAATTTTTAATCTTATTCCATCAAGAAATAAGAGGCCTAAATATGGCAATTCCCTTTCTGACCATATCACCATTGATTTCAAGAAATGAGAGTATGCTATGGCCTTTTCTTCTAGCTTTCTATTCTCCCCCCACACCCCGCCTTTTAAAACTATTATCTTTGTGGGATTAATGATTCTGTAGGGTCAGTGTCTGAACATATTATACTCCAATTTAATTTTGCTGCATCACAAAAAATGCTTGTTCAGTAATGTTTCTAAATGCACAGGCTGAATAAAGTATTTCCATCAATAAGCTAATTATACTCATCCAATTTTACCTTTCACACTTTCATGAGAGCTTGGATTAAGTCTCCTTTACTATGTCAGCTTTTATACAATACAGTCATTAAATTCAGCCATAAGCCTAGATGCAAATGCAGCTAAAATGATGTTGAAAAGCAAAATAAGACCATAACAACATAAGAGACTGCCAGATCAGAACCAGAGTAGTTTAGTATCTTTCTTTCCAGATGGTACCTCAAGAAAACCCACAAGCAGGGCATAAAGACAACATTCTTCCTCAGTATCAATGATTCAAAGGCAAAATATCTGTCTAGGCAGACAAGCAAGCCATGTATTCTGCCCAGTATAGAAATAACCTGTCCTGCTGGCACAGAAAAGTAAAATTATGATGATAGTTCTCCCTCGTGCCGGAACAATGTCTGAAGGTTGGGCCTTAGAAACATTGTTTACTGACTCTTACATAGCTAAGAAAACAATGAGCTCAGGCACGATCAGGAGTTAAGATGAATGGACGGTTGGCAACTTCCAAGATGGGGGCTGAGGATCTCCTGGAATTATAACTGATCTCCAGGTTACAGAGATCAGTTCTCATAGAGAAAATGGCTGCTTTGGAGGGTAAACTTTGTGACATTATAATTCATTGATGTTCTTTCCCTCCCCAAACCCCACTGTCCCCAGAATCCACCATCAAATTTCCAGGCCTTCCTAACACTGGGTTGGCAATGATATAGCTAGGGCAGCTCCACAGCAGGGTCATTCCAGAATGGGGTAGTGAGCTATCATCAATCACAATTTACTGGAGTTTAAAATGGAAGACCCTATAACTGAGGGCCAATCCACACGTGACTGAGAATTGTATTTCCAGAACTCTCAAACTTTTTTTTTAAAAAAAGTAGGTGTTTAGGTTCCCAATTTTAGTTCATGTGTGTAAGTTTGTGTGTGAACCTTTTCCCCTGAGGTATCTTTCTGACCTAAAATAACCCTGAAATAGGGAGTCAGGAAAGCAGCAGGTAGCTTTCTAAACAGAACAGGCAGGCAGAGAGTGAGATAGAAGCTGATCGGAAACAATAGATTGCCTGGGTAGTGAAGACAATGTTGTCTCTTCCTTCTATTCTGCAGCACCAAATGGCTCTCTGTAAGGAGCACTAATATACATCAACAAAGAGCCTCCTGGTTCAGTCCCCAGATGATTCTGGGAGGTGGAACAGCAAAAGCATTCTAGGAACACCATCACTTCATAGTAGGAGCTTCAGGGGAAATGGATTATTTATTTATATATTAGCTTCATTTATACCCTTCCTTTTGCACCAGTGGGGACATAAAACAGTTTACAACTTTCCCCGCCTCTCCGTTTTATCCTCACAACAATCCTGTGAGGTAGATTAGATGGAAATTGTGTGATTTACCCAAGATCACCCAGCAACCTTCCATGGTAGATTGGGGTCTCCCAGTGGGGTACCACAGGAATCAGTACTGGGTCTGATGCTTTTTAACTTGTTCATTAATTATTTGGAGTTGGGAGTAAACAGTGAAGTGGCTAAATTTGTGGATGACACAAAATTGTTCAGGGTGGTGAAAACCAGGGAGGATTGTGAGGTATTCCAAAGGGATCTGTCGAGGATGGGCGAGTGGGCATCAACATGGCAAATGAGGTTCAGTGTGGCCAAGTGCAAAGTGATACACATTGGGGCCAAAAATCCTAACTATAAATACACATTGATGGGGTCTGAACTGGCAGAGACTGACCAAGAGGGAGATTTTGGGTTCATAGTAGATAACTCACTGAAAATGCTGAGACAGTGTGTGATTGCAATAAAAAAGGCCAATGCTATGCTGGGGATTATTAGGAAGGGAATTGAAAACAGATCAGCCAGTATCATAATGCCCCTATATAAATCGATGGTGTGATCTCATTTGGAATACTGTGTACAGTTCTGATCACCATACCTCAAAAAGGATATACCTTTGAAAAAAGTGCAGAAGAGGTCAACTAGAATGATAAAAAGGTTGGAATACTTTCCCTATGAAGAAAGGTTAAAGCACTTGAGGCTCTTTAGCTTAGAGAAACAATGACTGAGGGATAACATGATCGAGGTTTATAAGATTATGTATGGGACAGAGCAGGTAGAGAAAAAAGTACTTTTCTCCCTTTCTCACAATACAAGAACTTGTGGGCACTCAATGAAATTGCTAAGCAGTCGGGTTAGAATGGATAAAAGGAAGTACTTCTTCACCTAAAGAGTGATTAACACATGGAATTCACTGCCACAGGAGGTAGTGGCAGCTACAAGCATGGACAGCTTCAAGAGGGAATTAGATAAGCATATGGAGCAAAAGTCCATCAGTGGCTATTAGCCACAAAGTATAGATAGGAACTCTCAGTCTGGGGTAAGGGATGCTCTGTATTCTTGATGCTTGGGGGGGTCAACAGTGGGAGGGCTTCTAGTGTCCTGGCCCCACTGCTGGACCTCCTGATGGCACCTGGTATTTTTTGGCCACTGTGTGACAGAGTGTTGGACAGGATGGGCCACTGGCTTGATCCAGCATTGGCTTCTCTTATGTTCTTATGTTCTAGTTCCTAATCCAACACTCCCACCATTACATCACACTGATGATGATGGTGTTAATTTTGGGTTTACTATATCTTGAAGCTGCAGCATTAAGAATAGATCTATACATTAGAAATAAAGTCCTGAACATGCCATGTTTAGCTGTTTCAATCATCTGTAAGCCAAGCTTTAGATATGTTCACCTGTCCAATGTCAGCTTCAAACAGTCAAATTGGGTTAATAGCTGTCCAGTACTTAGTGTGGTGGAGTTTCATTTCTTTCTGCCTTGTAAGTCATTTTTTTTGCATCTGCACAGTAGGTGAAATCAATTCTCCCACATAATTAAATGGTGTGGGTGTACTATGATTCCCATTAGGCTGTGTGAAAACACACACATGCTAAATAATGTTGATGATAACACAGACATATAGAAACACGAATGGGTACGGTTTTATGTTCTCAGGGATGGCGGGGTAGAAGTACAACAAATAAATTTTAAAATACAGTGTGTGTTTATAGTTACTGGCTGATTGATTTCTCACTGCTAATTTCATAGAATCATACAATTGGAAGGGGCCATACAAACCATCTAGTGGACCAACCCCTTGCCCAATGCAGGACCAGCCCAAAGCATCTCTGACAAATATACTCTTCCAGTCTCTTCTTGAAAGCTTCCAGTGAAGGGGAGCTTGCTACATCCCTAGGCAGCTGATTCCACCTTTGAACCACTCTGACCGTGAAAAAGTTTTTCCTAATATCCAGCTGATACCTTTCTGCATGTAATTTAAACCCTGGAACAGCTCCTTGCCCTCCTCCAAATGACATCCTTTCAAATATTTAAAGAAAGCAATCATGTCCCCCTTCAATCTCCTCTTCTCCAAACTAAACATTCCTTGTAGGGCTCAGTCTCCAGACCCCTGATCATCCTCTTCTCTCTCTTCTGCACCCTCTCAATTTTGCCCACATCCTTTTTGAAGTGATGCCTCAAGAACTGCACATAGTACTCAAGGTGTGGCCTGACCAAGGCAGTATATGGAGGGGCTATGGCCTCCTGTGATTCTGATGCTATGGCCCTTTTAATACAACCCAAGACTGAATTTGCCTTTTTGCCACCGCATCACACTGACTGCTCATATTTAGTTTACAGTCCACCCTTACCCCAAGATCTCTTTTGCATTCACTACTCCCTAGAAATGTATCCCCCATCCAGTATTTGTGGTTGACATTTTGATTGTCTGCCTGTGGCAGACTACTGTTGGACTGTGCCCATGTGTTAAATATTGTCAATTGCAATGTAATGTCTGAATATACAAAAAGTAACCTGATGGACAAGTTCAAACTGCTCTCAAAGAGCAGGCTATGCTTGCAACCAGTGGACAGAATATGGGGCAAAATGATGGTTTTTGAGCATCCCTCGTCAGAAGTGGATCCTTTATGCTTGCTGTTCCAATTTCTACTCTGCAAGATTTAAGGAGGTTGAGATTCCTGGGATGAATGAACTGTAATTTCAATAGGCTACAATGAGTGCGTACAGAGCAGCCAAAAGGGAAGTTAACAAGGTAGCGAAACTTAGTGGGCCTGAGGCATTGCTGAAGGCAAAGGAGGCTACCAAGGTCATGAAGGTAGTTTCAGGTGGGTAGCCATGTTGGTCTGCAGAGTAGAAGAACAAGATTCAAATACAATCACTCCTGACAAAGGGCATTTGACGAAGGGAGCTTTGACTCTGGGAAGCTGATACCCTGGGGATCTTGTTGGTCTTTAAGGTGCTACTGGACTCAAATCTTGCTCTTCCTTAGACTAGACTCTCAGAACATTTGAGTCTGTTGAAAGTTGTGACAGGTATTGATTTGGAGCTTGGCTTTTTTGCCTACTCACAGACAAGGGGCTCTGGGAGGGGGAGCGGCTTAGAACAGTCTCCTTCAGCACAGCTGATATATGGCGGTAAGGAGCAGCTATTGTACTGCTTCTGAGCCTGGGCTAGGTGAAGTTGCTCATAGATGAGACAGGGTTTTCTTTTTGTTTTTTATAACATTTATAACATTGGTATGCAGCTTCAGTTTGCCAGCTCCAAGCTGGGAAACTCCTGGAGATTTGGGGATGGAATCTGGGGAGGACAGGGACCTCGGTGGGGTACAATGCCATAGAGTACACCCAGGGCTATTTTTGGGCAGGAACGCACAGGAATGGAGTTCCAGCTGGCTCCCAAGTTGGCCACACCCAGCAGGAACTCATTAGCATAACAGGCCAGACCCAACAGCAGAAATTCATTAGGACTGGCTACATCAGAGGCGTGTGGCCTAACATGCAAAGGAGTTCCTGCTACAAAAAAAGCCCTGGGTTTTGACAACAAATGAGGTAAACAGAATAAGAAACGAAAGGTGGGTGTGGCTGGATGACCACACTTCTGGTAACATGGGGGTGTGGCCTAATATGCTAATGAGTTCCTGCTATTGGGTCTGGCCTATTATGCTAATGAGTTCCTGCTGAGCTTTTTCTACAAATAAAGCCCTGAGTACACCCCTCTCAAAACATCAATTTTCAGCAGTGGAACTGATCTCTGTAGTCTGGAGATGAGCTGTAATTTTTCTTTGGGGGGGAGAATCCTCCGGCCCCACCTGGAGGCTGGAATCCATATACTGCATCTTCAGAGATCTGCTTGAGAAGTTTGTTGCAGATTCTCTATGTTAATAAATTTGTGGTCTGATTTAACCCATTAAGATTGTGTCTCATCTCCTTATTTACTGGATGTCTGCACCATGAAAGCAATAGTTCTGCAGATGCCCTTCAAAATGCCTACTTCATGGGCTTCCTTTGTGGTACAACCATTCTCCACTCTATTACACAGCATGGCTTCTCCCAATAAATAATAGTTGTCTGGGGAGGTGCTTAAATGGTAACTATCTCAAAAAACTGCATACCACTCTTCATTCCCTATCCTGTTTGTGAGGCAGCAACACGGTCCATAACTGCTCAGTAGTAGACTATTAACACCATCTGGGGATTAATTTTTAAGTCTGTAATATTATATTTATGGTATTTTAGCTAGTGATTATGATATATTTTTGTATATTTTCAATTGATGTAAATCGCCCAGAGCCCTGTGTACTCAGGGATTGGGTGATCCAGAAATCTAAATAATACACAAATAAATTCATCTTAAATCAGCTCTGTATCTCCAGATATTTTAATGGCATTGCATATAGCACACCAAAACCTGGAGAAGTTTGTCCTTTTCAGGAGTGGAGTGGAATCTTGAAAGAATATTGTGAGAAGATTTTTGTTGCTTGCAATCATTCACAAATATAATCATGGGATTTAAGAGGTTGCTGTATTGTGGATTACATCCAAAATCTTCTAGCACTATGAGAGAGAGAGAGAGAGAGAGAGAGAGAGAGAGAGAGAGAGAGAGAGAGAGAGAGAGAGAGAGAGAGAGAGAGAGAGATATTCAGGCTTTGCACTAGCATAATATTATCTTCTCATCTCTGTAAAATTAAGTCACATTTTAACTTCAGTACAGTTCATTTCACAACAAATACTACTCTAGTTGATGGTTTGGATGCCAAAAATTTAAGCAAACTCTGCTTATAGTTTGGATCTTTGTCACCATGCCTTTACGCTGCAGCCCCCTGTACTCCTCAAAAGCCATTCATTGGAAGTTTAGGGCCAGCAGGAACAGTGTGGGATGTAACACAACAGCCTGCTGTAGGGGGAATCAGCGGACCCGCTCACCTTCTCAGATGAATGGAACTAGCAATCAGTTTATATGAAACAGGGCTGGATTCACTAAAGTTCTACTACAGTTAAAATGAATATAAATTCAAATGCACAAATCAAACCTTTCAAGTAAAGGTTTGTAAGAATAAATTTCCACATATTGAAATGAAAGTGTGTGGTCAAAATGGGGGTTATCACGGGGAGGGAGGAAAGTATTATTTATGTTCCTTCCAAACAGGCATTGGTGCTCAAAACTTGAACTGTATTCCCCTCTCCACTTACAGTTTTTTTAGAGATTTACACACATAAAGTCTAATTTGATGCTTGTAAATGCGAAATTCATTTCATATTAAGTTATCACCATAACTTTTGGTGGGACTGAAGACAGGAAAAAATTATAGTGGTGCAAGAAATTGTCCTTACTTTATATTATTCAACTAAAACTTTTGAAATCCAGGAGAAACTGAGACACTTTTAGAAAATGGCTTGATCTTTCTCTCTCTTTTGACTTATTTTAGGGAAAAGGTTGTGCGGCATTCTGGCTTTTATTCGTTTTGTTGAGGTTACATAAGGACTGGATTTGCTTCTTTGTATACTCCTGTGTTACTCCCTTTTATAGCAAACTTTTCTTTCTGTATGAAATGTGTAGCTTGGAAACGAGGTCCTTTTAATGAACCTTTTGAGTCTCACAAAATATGATTAATCTGATTAGTGTTCCAGCTCTTTTTATGCTTACATTAACTAACACAAAGAGCCCCCCTACAGGTTAAAGTTTAAAAGTGGATTACCAGATAAAGCTAGTCTTGACGAGGTTTCTATGGTGCAAGGAAAAATTGAATTTGCCTTTCCCCTCATTTCAGCCTTTGTCTTTCTGGGTTTTGCCCTTGTCCCTTGTTCACAGTAAGGTTATTAATTTTGCAGAAAAATCTTTAAGCAATTATGCAGATAGCTTGGGGAAAACAACACACAAACACTGTAAAGGAAAGCATCACTCCCCCCCCTCCCAAATGGACCCCAGATATTCATTAAAACCAGATGGTAATATTGCTCACAATAATACCAAAAAACCCAACTTTAAATTTTAAGCCAAACTGGAATTAATGAAGGCAAAATTAAAAAGGAACAATGGAACTAAAATGGTATTCCTTCCATGCACTTTTTGATTTACAGTGAAGAGTAACGGGGGAAGAAGTTTAAGAATGTCTCTTTGATGAACGGCTAAGAAAGGCTATCCTACCCACAAACACATCCATCTTGAGACAGCATTCCTCTGTGGGAGGCTTGCCTTCAATTTAATAGATAATGAACTTCTTCAGCTGAATCAGAAAATTGATAGTAAAATGAAGTTTTGAATTTGGCAAGGCAGTCACTAAACAGGTGGGACTATTTATAGTAACAAAATGTGCTTTGCTAAAATTGCTTCTTCTTTTTCTGAAGACTCAACAGCCTTTGAAATTCCTCTTCCCATTTTTTTTTTAAAGTTTCACATGTTGTTGTCATCCTCTTTTATTTTAAAAAAATGTCAAACTGCAGAGAATGAGCACTTAATTAAAAACACAGGGTTTGTTCCGGGGCACAGGCTAACATTTCTCCTCTTCAACAGAGCCTGAACAATGGAAATAGGAAGATTTTTGCATGCTGGAAGGTTGTGGGTAAAGAAAAACTAACACTACACAATGGCCATTATGGACTATAGTCTCCCCTCATTGCACACACATAATTCCCATTACTCCTAATGGCCCTTGCACATGCCCCAATTGAAAACTGAATAGTTCCCTTATATAGGAGTTCCATACCAAAACATCTGGCAGTGAGAGATGACAAGACAAAGAAGCATCCTCCACTAGCCAACAAACCCCTGTACTAGCTGTCTTTTATTAGCCATTCTTAGATCATATTCAGTCTATAGTTGATTAAGAAAGTTCTCCTGACCCAGTAAAGGATATTAACATTTGGAAATTTCTGAAACACACATGCAAACGAGGGCTGTAGTTCTGTTTTTAAGTATGAATCCTTGCATCCAGAACTCAGGGCTGAACATACTTTCGCTCCTGAATTAGCTCATGCACACAATGACAATCATCTGTGTGTGTGTGGGGGGGGGAGGGAGGGACGGCCTCCAAAGTGGTTAATAAATCTGAAAGTGAATGCGATCAGATCAGCAGATAAGGGAATGCAAATCTATGTTTGTGTGCTTATTTTCAAAATTCTACTCTCAGCTCCCTATCTCTCAGCCTCACTATTCTGTTTATAACACAACTTGTGACTGTAAAGGGTGAATGGGTTAAGGAATACTGCTGAGTATTGTGGAATGACCCAGGAATAAATTAAAAGAAATAAAACAGCATACAGAGAGAGAGAGAGAAATGGGGGACCTGCAAGTACTTGCAAGGGGCATCTTGTTTTCCTCTCCCCCACTCCTTTTTACCTTTCCTGAACCTCCATAACCACCCCCCTTTCCCTGCTTCCTCCTCTCCTTTCTATCCACCAGACAATTTACCTTTTATCTGTCACCCCATTTCAGCTATATCTATTATTTATTTACTTCATTTATACTCCACCTTTGTCCTCAGCGGGAACTCAGAACAGCATGCATCATTTTCCTCTCTTCCATTTTATCCTCACAACAACCTTATGAGGTAGGTTAGGCTGAGAAAGTATGACTGGCCGAAAGTCATCTACTGAGCTTCCACATCAGAGTGGGGATTCAAATCTGTGTTCCTCAGATCCTAGTCTGAAAAATCTAACCACTATACCACAATGGCTTTCATTGGATGGCTGCTGTTGAATAGTAGTAAACATCCTGGCCTGTGTAAGTCATGTAAGTTGCACGGTAGCAAATCACCTGTGGTTGCTAGTGGGCCAGGCCCCAATAAGTCCTCTCTCAAAGGCCAATATAGCCCTGGAAAGGGGCCTGCCCTCTCTCCCCACCTTTTACTGACAGAAACCAAGGCTTGAAGGATGGCAATACTGTTCTGATAGCCTAGCAATGAGCACTGAAGGGATACATTTCTTTCTTTTTTTTTTTGAAAAACTCTCCTAAAAAGGAGAGGATTTTATTCTTTTTATATAGAGAAAAAAGGAGGGTATATAGTTGGACAAAGAAAAGTTGAGAGTGAGTTTACTGTTAAATTTGTTAATGTTAATTAATATAAAAGTCGCTTTGGCAGTCACCATGGTTAGAGAGTCTCTTTTAGTCAACTAAAAAGTCCAAAAACAATCTGTTAGTCAGGTTAGTAATGTCCTCTGGGGTTAGTCATTAATCATCTCCTTTACTCCGCATCCACGAACAATTACTTCTTGGGATGTCTTCCCTTAGTGTCCCTCAAGTTGTAAGATGGGCCCTTTTTCTCTTCAACGTCTCCCGCTCCGGCTCCTTCCTCCTCCGAGTCGCTGTCTTTTTCGCTACTCAAATCTTGCCACGTTGCGAATGCTGCATCTTCCTCCTTGCTGGCGTGTCTCCTCAGGAATTCTTGTGCTTTGAAGATGGAGTCAACTCTCTCTTTTTTGTCCTTAAACTTAAAGTCCAGTCCTTCAGGAAATCTCCATCTGTAAGTGACCTGATGATTTTGTAGAAAAGTGGTCAAATTTTTATAAGCCTTCCTTTTCATTCGAATTTCATATGGGACATCTTTCAGTATTCTTATAGTCTGTTCCTCAATCTTCAAGGGCATCGCTGAAACCGCTCTTAATATTTGATCTCTCGTACGCTGTGTAGTGAACTTGACAACCACTTCAGCTGGCAGATTATTTTTCTTTGTATAAGTGGAGTAGGCCCTATAGACCACATCCATCTCTTCTTGTAATTCTCGCTTTTCTCTGCCAGTTACTGGTGCCAAGGCCTTCGCTAGTAACAATCTGAGATCTTCTTTCTCCTCTTCTTTAATGCCCTGAAAACGGAGTATCAGACTTGATTTTTCCATTTGCAATTGCAAAATTCTTTTTTCTTGCTCATCCTGATGTTTTTCCAACTTGTTGACCCTTTTCTTTACTTTCTTAGTATCTTCCGTTGAGACCAGACATTTCTGTGCTATTTCCTCCATCTTCTTTGACGTTTCATTCATTTGCTTTTGCTGGCTGTTGAGAACACCTTGCATGCTGCTTAATGTTTCATTGATTTTCTGCATTTGCTCCAGCAGAGGGTGCAGTAACTCACTTTTCGGTTGACTGACAGCAGACTCTTGAGGGGGATTCCCCGGACCGGAAGTCCCACCTCCCTTCTTTTCCGGTTTAATCGGGGCTTTTTTCATTGCCGACATTACTTTTGTTTACTTTTCCCAAAGTTCGTGCCGCGTCCCTCCGGAGATACGCTAACACTTTGCTTCGAAAACCCCAGAGGTACTTCACCAGCCCTCTCCGCTCTTTCACCTCCCCCTTTCCTTTTATAAGTCCCGTTCCTTAGTGGGGGGGAAACTCCCCTCCTCCCGCTTGTTCTCGTAAGGGGGGGGTTTAGGTTTTCGCTTTAATTTAGACCTCCAACTCACGGTTCAGTGCCGATTCATCTTTTTATGTTGATTCCTCTCGCTTTTCCTCACTCCTGGAAGTCGGCGGCGTTGCTAAGCCCCATTCGGGGCGCACTACGCAGCGGGGCCAATTGGGGCGGGGAGAAAGCCTCAATTTCCCGGCGGTGTGCCGGCAAAGAGGCTACTCCCCAAAGCGCCCCCGGTTCGGAGCCTTTAACTAAGGCTCACTAGGGTCTATCGCACATGCGAAGACCCCCCCAACCGCGTGTGGGCTAACCACCTTCGGGAGCACCCCGAAAGGTGGCCGCCATTCGCAACGTCGAAACCGAAACCACCTGAAGGGATACATTTCTTAAAACACAGTTATCATTTGGGAAGTTTAACCCCCTAATGATTTTTTTTTAAATGACATATTTTCTGCAAACCTGGGGCTTTTTTCAGATTTGTAGAAAGATCTGTCTCTTCTGGCCAGGACCCCAGTACAGGAGAACAGGGAATGCCTCTTTTAAGATGATGCTTGCCATCTCAGTTTTTGCATGTACTTATGTTACATTCATATCCATGTAACCCCAGGTTCCCAGAAAAGCTGGATTTGTTAATTCTTAATTTTCAAGTGAATAGTCCCTAAAATTTTACCTGTGACATCTGCACACGTGCAGAAGTTATATAAAGCAAACCACTTTATGTAAATGTACCACTTCAGTTTGCAGATGTTGTTGTGTAGGCTCACATAATTTGAATGCTCTTCCATGGAATTTTAGATATCAGAGAAAGGTTCAAGCTGAGACATCTTTCTGACATCAGTTTTCCAAATATAGTTTGTTTGTTTGTTTGTTAGGGTGAGTTCAGATGGGCCATTTAGTCCGCTTTCGGCACACTTCAGTAATGGATTTTATATCCATGTTCACACACCCAACATCTGCACACCGTCCCCAGCTGTCGCTTTCCAGCTCAAATCCCCTTTAAAACAGAGTATTTTGTTACCAGGTCCCCAAGTGGTTTTCCTGATTCTCCGGTTCTAGCTGCACTTTTCTGATGTCTGATCACTCCTGTGGTGTCGAGCCACTTCCAGGTGCCTCAACCCTCTCCCCTCTGGAAAGCTGCCATGGAAGCCTCAGGCTTCCGCTTTTTGTCCACCATTTTTTTTATGCCTTGACAGTGTGCGCACAGGCAGAGCTCCGCTCCTAAGTTAATAAAAGCAAAGTTTAAATGGTGCCTAGTTTTAGCACTTAGATGAGTTCGGGATCTCACGGAGGCCAGTTTCGGGGTAAACGTTTCATTTAAAGTGTTCATTTAAAGTTTAAACGGAAGTGTGGAAATCACTATTCTGCGCATGTGCGAATATTTTAGTTCTAGAGATGGCTGCCTGTGCACATGCTCAAACTGAGAGAGAAAAAACCCACCAATGCACGCTCCCGTGTGTGAACAGCTGGGAGCGATGTGGCTGCACAGCGATCCGGAACAAGTAGGTGAGTGTGATCGCGATTCTCTGGGGTAAAAAACCCCCACATTGGACCAGAGCAATTTACACCACTCCCAGCATGCTGTCTGAACACACCCGTAGAGTCTAGAGATGTATCACCACCTCATCTGCTAATTGTGAAAATTAGGCACCTGTAAAGAACTAACATGAGCAAGAGGTCTCTATGGCAAATAAACTACATAGGAAAGGTGTTTAAATAAATTTAGATAACAATACAAATGGATTTCCCCCCCAGCATGCATAAAGAACTAAGTCCCTTTCATTCTGATACTCACTACGTTAAGTATATGCTAGCAAAATTAGATTGCTGGCCAAGTAGAGCAGATAGAAGGCATGCTCCAGAATTACTCACAAATGGGGTGTATTCTGGTAATTGGTATATAAAAGGAACAAAACAGGTCTTGTACCTACTAAATAGTAAAAGATGAAGCATATGATGCTGCCCTCTGCTGTGCAGTACAAAGAGAAATAGCTGCTCAAATTGTGGTAGAAGGAAGTTTTAAAGCTGGGGAAGTGAGGCTGGAATCCCCATAGACTGCCTCCCCTCTTACAGGACTACTCCTGAAAATAGATGAAGATGTGCTTGAATCCTACAGGTTGAAGCGGAGAGTACGGAAGGAAAAACAGAGTGTCCTATTTCTTTCTTCTTACTATAATTCCACAAAAAAGGCAGGGCAGAGAAATGAATGGCAAAGAAAGAACCCAGGATGCAATTGGCAACCTATGGAAATAGCAGGAGAAAAGAATCTTCTAATGGTGATACTCAGGAAGAGATGTCGGAAGGATGACAATATATGACTTATTCCAGAAGGATTATCGAGATCAATATGGAATATTTGCTATAAAGTTATTTACCTTTATCCAAAGACACATTCCAGTTGCCCATTACCCAGTGGAAAACCTTATCTGGCCATACAAAGGAACGGATATGGATGTGCTTCTTCAGCTCAAATAAATGGGGAATCCATTTCAGCACAGGACTGTCACGTGTGCATCAGAGCTTTCTGAAGGTGCTGTGACTCAGTCAGCAGTACAGCACATGCCATGAAGTCCCCAGTTCAAACCTTTGTCTCTCCAATTAAAGACAGAGGCAGTAGAAAAGACCTTCCTCTGCTTAAAACCCTAGAGGGCTCCTAGCATTCAGACTAGACTGTACCAAACTAGATGGATCTTGATATCCTGTAGATCCATAGAAACACATTGTGCAATCAGTATGGTAGAGCATATATCGGTAGACCTTAATATCAGTGTTGTGGTTTTTTTTTAAGGATGGCTATGACTTTAAAATATCTCCAAGATATCTATTTTGTGTCTAGTGAATATTTCTCCCTTTGACTCCAATAATACATTCTTGAAGCAGCCTACAAACTTCCATTCCCATACGAAATGACATATAAGCAGCATAAAAATTGTTGTCGAAGGCTTTCACGGCTGGAGTTCATTAGTTGCTGTAGATTTTCTGGGTTGTGTGGCCATGGTCTTGGCATTGTAGGACCTGATGTTTCGCCAGTAGCTGTGACTGACATCCTCAGAGGTATAACACAGAAAGATGGAGTACTCTCTGTGTCAAGCATAAAAATTCATGGGAGGAAGAATTGAAAAAAAGCATTAAAAGCAGATTTTTTAAAAAATAAATTAAAAGCAGGGAAGTAACATTTAGCCAAAGGTACGGGAAAATAAAAGGCAGCTGAAAGAAGGCTGGTGGGACCAACCAGGTTTTCTGATGGTGGAAAAGGGAGGTGGGGGATACTCTTGCAAGGGCTATGCTGGGGTTCATGGGACCTGCACAGAAAAGAGCCATATGGGATGGAAACTGGCTGAGATTAAGCAAAATGCTTGGCTGGGTCCAACCAAATAAATTTGGTGTCAGGCAGATCTCTGTGCAGCATTTCACAGCCTCAGCACAATTATTGAAATTGCAGCAATATGTTAAAAAATCTACAAGTTTTCCTTCAAAGTACTTTGGACTCTGGTTACTAAAGGAAACCATGTCCAGGAGGTGATATGCCACTGGCAAAAATTATGTTTAGTTCTTTGTGATTTAAACATGCTTTCTCGGATGATGTATGCAAATTAAGCAGCATTGAATTTAAATATATAAATGTAAGGCTCAGCTTCCTGGAGCTTCTACAGCTGTCTTCAGAACACTCCAACAGCATCACTGCTACCATCTCCCAGAACCTGGTCCCAAATTTCTGCAAGTAATGTGGAGGTATTGAGGTAGATTTTTGATGTGCCCTTGTGATGTAAGTTCTCAAACAAGTCCTTATCCAAGGTAAGATATCTTATAAATGCATACAAGATATTTTTTAAAAATATCAAAGCTACCTCTTTCTGATGGGCTTCTAAGATCCCTGGTAGTAGCTGGCTATGCTGAAACAAAACATACAACGTCATCCATTCTTCATCAGAGCAGAATCACAGAATCACAGAGTTGTAAGGGGCTATACAGGCCATCTCGTCCAACCCCCTGCTTAATGCAGGATCAACCTAGAGTAGGGGTGTCAAACATGAGGCTTGGGGGCCAGAACTGGCCCATCCAGAGCTCTTATGTGGCCCATGAGCAACTAGTGCAAGGGAGGGGACAGGAGATTGTTTGGAGGGGGGCAGTGTGGCTCCAATTGTGGCTTCAGCATGGTGGAACAACCTCATCTGCAGCAATCAAGCAGCATGGCAGCATCTGCTCTCTAGTCCACCCATATGGGTTTTCCTTTGGACCCCCCTCCCAGCCCATGGGGCCTTGCAGTGAAGATACACCAGCTCAGAGCTTACCAGCTGCTATCTTTTATACTGTTTGTATCTCTGGTACCTGGCATTATGTTTTATGGCACACATGGCCTGGCCCAACAAAGTGGCATTTATGTCAGATCTGGCTCTCATAACAAATGAGTTCCATACCACTGGCCTAGAGCATCCCTGACAAATGTTTGTCCAGCCACAGCTTAAAGACTGCTAGTGAAGGGGATCTCACCACCTCCCTAGGCAGCTCCAGGTCCATTCAATGCCTTCCTAGTTCACATGATGCTCCCTGATGTAAATGTTTAGAACAACTATTTATTTATTTATTTATTACTTTTGATTTATATCCCACCTAGCCAGGAAACTAACTAACTCAACTAATATTGAGAACAACATTACTGTTGTGCATAGTCAGACAATCAGATCCTTGTGCATGCACATTGTAAACTGCCAACCTCTGGTTCATGTTCTGAACAGTTTCCAGGTGCTCAAGACATCTAGGATAAGATGACTTTTGGCATTATGATGGTTCTTCCTTCTTTTAATTAATTATTAAATAAACAGTCCTAACTCTAGTGCAAGTTGCCACCGGAAAGTGGCTTATTCAAGAGAGTCCACCCTGGTTCCAAACATGGCCAGCAATACTGTGGGCTTCACACCTGCCCCCTCAGTCAGGGCCTTATCAGTCTACATTAACCAAGTGTAATTTATAACTTGGATGTTCAGTTCCACTGCTACATTGCAATATTCTCCTTCCTTGTAGAAACATCTTCCGTTCACAGTTTCACAATGTCTCATCAGCAATGTTCTCAATAGCAACACAAAACACATGCAATAAACTGGGAAGTTTAATGTTAGAAGTGCTCAAATCTCTACTGACACACAGAGTGGAAAACAGCTACTGGGATTAACCCACCATTTCAGAAAACCATTTTACCAGACTCTCAGCAAAGATAGGGAATGCAGCAGAAGATCAAGTCGTATCTGTGCTGTTCTGGACATGATTTAACTGAAAACAATTACCCAAGTAGAACAAACAATAAGGCTATTCCATTATTAAGAAGGCTACGCATGGTGACAGGTAGAAATGGCAGCCTGACATTCTTGCTAAAAGGGAGATTGATTCATGTGTGCTTCTTTTTTGTTTCCTTGGAGGGGTGGAAACCTTGGCTAGCATTCTACAAAGCAGGTAGACTTCCTTTTGTAAGGAGGAGAAAGCATGAAGGGGAAGATGTCATGATGACTCATGGGTAAAGCATCTGGTGTCCATGCATAAGGTCCCAGGTTCAATCCCTGGCATCTCAGGTTAAAAGGATCATGTAGCAGGTGATATGAAAGATTTCTGCCTGAGATCCTGGAGAGCTGCTGCCAGTCTAAATAAACAATATTGACCTTGATGGACCAGTGGCCTGATTCAGTATAAGGCAGCTTCATCTGCCCATATATATATGAAGGTTCGCTAGGGCTCTTGGCCTTTCATTCCATTCCAGCAGCACAGCAGCCCTTTTCAGTTAATGAAAGGTCCATTTTCCTGACTGGGTAAGGGGATTAAATATGCTGAACCTGAGCCTCTATTTCTTCCACCTTGTCTTCTAGCTGTGGATGTAAGCAAGGAATTTGCTTGCTCCTCACCATCAGACCAGTGGAATGGCTCAGGTAAGGTTATGCCTCTTTGGAATGAAAGCCTTCCTTGCGCCAGTGAGCCAGCAAAGTTATCAGAGGAAATGCTGTGCACAGAAACAGCAATCAGCATTGACGCTGTGCAAAACAAACAGAGAGACAGTGTTCTAGTTGGGTGGTGTGCCTGTTAGGGACACATCTGCTGACTCACCCTCTGCCCACACTAACCTTTCCCTCATCCCTCACCACCCCAGGCAAATGGAAATCTGGAGGCAGTACAAGGGAATGGAAGTGAACAGCAGAGCACAGCCAGACATCATGGTGCCATTGGACGAGTTGGTTCAAATCGGAACACTGGAGGTAATTTTATTGGCTTTTTGTCACCTTTCTGAGATGAACAGAAGGGGAGGACTGGCTATATAACTTACCGGGAAAGTTCCTGATGGGCCACTCACTACCTTGGTGGGTCACTGGCAATCAGAAGCAAGCACTGAATGGTGTCTGCAGTGTTTGGTCACAGTGCTAAAGCAGCTACTTAGCTTGGTTTGGTCCTGAACCAATTGGGTTTTACAGTTTGCCACTGGTTAATGGACTAGTTTACTTTTTTTATTATTATTTAGATACATTCTGAAGGCATTGCCCTATCAGGTTCACCTTCCAGCTGTGACGATGGCCTTTTGCAAGCCACTATCCCTCAGCCTAAACCACCTCATAAGGTTGCAGTGAGGATAATATAAGATAACCCCATGTATCATATTAGCTTTCTAAAGGAAGGCAGGAAGGCTTGCTTTCAATATGAAATGCTCTTTTACCATTTGCAAAGATATTGATTTCTAACAATGGCTATTACACAAGGAGCCCAGAAAGAATAATCTACCTACCTCACTGGGTGTACCATTTTTCTAGA
Source organism: Gekko gecko (assembly GCA_029375565.1). Lineage (NCBI taxonomy): Eukaryota > Metazoa > Chordata > Lepidosauria > Squamata > Gekkonidae > Gekko > Gekko gecko. The sequence continues at coordinate 112,145,660 of JAPDNY010000008.1, read as the reverse complement.
ATGCACGCACAGCGTACCATTGTAGCTGACTGAAAGTGTATTTACAAAAGTCAGTGTCCAGCTATCAGCAAGATACTTATATTGCCTCAGAGAATTATGGGGATGAAGCAGTGCAATCCTAAACAGACTTCTAGCCTTCTAAATATACTGAAGATAGGATTGCAGGGGGAAAACATGATTTGTGAGCAGAGTAGTGTGCTGTGTTATTCTCAGGCAGAATATTTTCCTGCTTCTTGTTACAACATTAAATGTTATAATGTGTGTAATATGAATACTGTGGAACATGAAGTAAAAGAACCAGAATATGAGCACTGTCTGGGGATTCCCCCTTCCACTGCTGTAGGTCATACAAAGTCCATGGAACTGAGGGAAACATCTCTTTTACCAAGGCAGTATACCTCAGATGCTGAAAGCGAACAGAAGAATAGCAAGAGGTCACCACCTTCATGTTTTGTTTGTGAGGTTCTAGAGTCAACTGCTTGGTCATGGTTGTGAAAAGGAACACTGGGCTAGATGGATGGTAAGAAGTGTGAGGGTTGGATCCTACCTAAAATGTCCATGGGTAGAAGGGGATTTTTTTTGCTGCTTCCACCTCCTTCTGCAGACCTCCAAATCCTCCCCCCTGCTGTTCGGGGGGAGGTCCTGCATCCCATAGGAACAGCAGGAAGGGGCCATTTCAGCTGCAGTGAGAAGGGAGACTTGGGAAAGTTGCACTCTACTGATGGGAATCCTCTGTCAGCAGTTATTTTGGGCAGGATCCAAGACTTGGTCTGATCCAGCACACAGTTCTTGCTGCAGTGCACAGCTCCCCCTTTAAAAACAAATACGCAAATCTGACTTTTGATCCTCTTTTAGCAGTGTATTTAAAATTGGTCATAGTTACATTTCAGTTCCCCTTATATTTCAAAATAGTTAACAGCAATGCCACCTGTAACATTTCTAGCATCTAACACACCACTATGCTGAACAGTAATAACGACATTAATAGTAACAGTTGCTGCTGAATTGCAACAGGCAAAGGTCTTTTGATTTCTGTCTGCAAGTTTTTAAAAATTTCTGCTGTTGAAAGGGCAATGTGTCCCCCCCCATTTCAAATATACAATTGTTCAAGTGTGGGAAAGTTTGGTCCAAGTTTACATCTTTACAAATAATAGCTTAACACATTTCTTCTCTCTCCTTTGCTGTTAATTTTCATCTGCTCTGCTCCCTCTGATATTTTTGCTTATATGTTTTGTTTCCCACTTCATGGCTGATGCTTCCCATTATCAAATTATTTACTGAAGTGGCAAAGGCATGTTGAATAGATTCATTACAATTCACAAGTTCTAGGTCACTAGAATAAGACAAAAACGCCTCTTTAGACTCTTTGGGGACAAAAAGCATCATGTTTATTAGGTCTTATAATGCATTTAATAAAGCATGAAAAGATATGACATCCATCCCACTAAAACACAAGGGAAAATGAATGATGTTACTGTAAATCTTTACATCAATCACGCCTGGTACTTTAGACAACAATGTTGTTTTGTTTGCATTTCACAAGTGACAAACAACTCTTCTGACTGGCTTAACATAGTCACTTTCCATTAGCCAAGACCAGAAGCAAGTCAGAATTAAAACGTGGCCCTCGGTTGCTAGGCAGCCGAGTTGTCTTGACATGGTGGTTAGTTTCCTTTTCATTGAATGACAACAGTGAAATGAAAGAAGTTTTGAAAAAACTTGATAATGGTTTTCAAAGGAGGAGGATAATTGGGCTCGTTTGTGCAACACTGTGTGGAAACTTTTGCTTGGCGGTGAGGGAAGACTGTCACTAAAAATTTCAACTCTTGTACACAAACTTGACCTAGAATCTTCTCCAGATTTTCCTCAGTTCATTTGTACAACCCTTCTCTCAACCCAAGGGGTGCTGGGATGAAAGAGATAAGACAGATGGGTAAAGTCCCAAAGGAATAAAGGAATCAATAGTTGTGATTTTAATCCATCAATGAAAAGGAGGAATTAAGTGAAATCTTTAAAGTAAGGGTTGTGTAAAAAGGTATTTTCTTTTAAATACTAACCATCAAATACATGATATATATTTTATGACTACCCTGGCAAATCACTGTATTTGGCTTATTGGTCTTTCTTCATGAACAGAAGATGATTGTGACATGTTATGCTAGAAATTAAGCAATTTTGCTGCTGTCATTTGTGTGTGTGTGTGTGTTCTCCACACAATAGGTAATTGATTTTCTCCCCCTTAAAAATATATATCCCCTAGGTATCAAAAAATGTAGAACATAACAAGATGATTTGAAGGCAAGCTTTTGTTGGGAACATTCATCCAGGAAATTAATGAGATAATAATAATTAAGTTTGCTACATGGTTGCATTAGCATTTAAGCTGATATAAAAGTCCAATTATATATAACTGTCTATATCATTAAGTTGCTTTTAAAAAAAAAACAACTGAGCAAAATGCACCTAGAATGAAAGAAAGGACCAATTAGCATTGGATTAACATTCATGGTTATTTACAGTTGTTTTTGTGCTTGTTCTTGTGCTCTGACTTCCTAAAATTTCAGAACCCAAAGATTTAGGGAAAAAAGGGTTGTTTAGACGCAAGGTGCAATGAAGTGGCTGCGGCCATTGTGTTGACACCACCTCGCTCATTATACCCTCTCAATCAACACTCGGCACACAGGAAACCGCAGTAAAGCCCATCTGCCATGGTTAATCTGCAGGCAAACCCACACCCAAGCCCGCACCCGTTACTCTCCAGCCGTATTATTCTCAGATCCAAAGCTTCATAAGGGATCAGCCAAAGTCCATTAAAGTAAATAATAGCTAGAAATGACAGGCTTAGCAAGGATTGGGAGGAAGTTGAAGACCAATCTGAGCTGTGAGCTCTGATTAATAGAGAAAAGCATCAGGAGAAAAAGGGGAGAAAAATGACCTCAGCCTGCTCCAAAGAATTCCTGAACCTTGGTTGTTAGGGCAAGTGCTACCATCTGAGACGTTAGTGATCCTTGAATTTCCTTCACTTTGATGCCGCTGAAATGGGAAAATTTTGAAGGTTCACCCAGGCCCCAGGGCCCAGCTGGAAAGCCGTCTGGAGTCAACCCTGTCAAAAATGCTGCTGTGTAAAAAAAAGAAAAGAAAAGAAAGCTTTTATTAGCTGGATGGCAACAACAACAACTACAAAAACTCCTCTCAACTTTCATAAGAAAGAAAGCATTCCTTGGGTTACCTATACATTAATTAACAGACACTACTCAGCACTTTAGGAATATAATTAAACACAGTCTATCAGCAATGGAATGAATATTAGCCAGAGGTATATATCTTAATTTCTTATTTTTTTTAAATGAAGATGCTTTAAAAATTATTTGCACCAGCATTTTCTAAAAAAGTGTTATTAGGGAGGACAAGTAAATAACAAAGGTTGCTTCCAAGGATATTTTCTTGCAGCACTTACTCTGTTTTTTCAGCTGCAGAACTTGTGCATGAACAGATTGTAAAGAGAGTCTGGGACTATTGGCCCTTGAAAAGGTCTTCTTTTTGCCCTGTTGGCTAACTCCTTGTGGCTTTAAATGAATGAATGAAGAACATGTTCAAATGGTTGGGGGGAAAAACCAAACTGTGTGTTCCAGCATATGCAGGAAATATTTCTATGCATAACTGATGCATATGATTTCTGACCAATGGGCAAGAACCATCCGCTTTTCATATTCGTACCCCTTTGAGTATCTGCTAGACAACATCCAAGCTATGTGAACATCAGTATTGCCTTATCCCTAACCAACTGTCAATGAAATAATTCATTACCAAAAGGCAGGTATAGATAAATAACTTTTTCAAAGAAAATGTTTCCTTTCATTTGAATCCAACCAACCTCAGACTTCGACACAACTGTTCCAGAATATGGAATAAAATTATGCAGTCCTTAGTTATAAAAGCCAGGATGGTGAAGCAATATTCACCTGCTTGAGAACTTCATATAACAGGAGCTAATTTTGCTGCCTCATTCCAACTTAAAAAAAAGTTTCTAATACACTATGTGGTTTTCATAAATAAAATGGGAGTGAACAGGAATAAAAATGATGGCTGTGTCAGGAAATTGCTGATAACCTGGCTAATGCACTTTTTGTGTCCACGTGATGCAATTTTCATATTTTAATCTTAAGCAGCTGTAGAAATGACAATTATGAAAAGATAAAATAGATGCAACCAGCAGCTGTAATGGCTATCTATGCTGTTCAAAGATACGCAAAAAGATACAGTAAATCAATATTAAATTCTCCACATATGCAGGTATCACAACCAGGATATCATATAACATCATTATAAGCAAACCCTAATACAGTTTGGACAGTTCTCCTGGAGAATACAGGATATACAGCTAACTACTCCTGTATAGTTTCACTGGTCTGTCTTAAGGGGAAGCAAATACCTGTCTCTTTAAATGCATACTGATAGTGCTGAACAGATGCATGCATTTGAGAGCTTGGGGTGGAAATCATCTTCTTTATTTGTTCTTATTCATTTCAAAATCAGTTCTTTTCCCCCAAAATTAATTTCTATGAAAAATGAACATTTAGGCAGCAACAAATTTATGGAACAAATGCTTCATGTACAGCACTTGTTCCAGAATGCTTCAACTATTCCTCCCCCCTAAAAACAAGTGTTTATTTATATATATATATATATATATATATATTATTATGGTACCAAAGGAAGAATAAGCTTGATTTAAAAAGAATGTAAACAAATTATGGCACAGTATAGGCGGAAATTAAACTGAAATAAAATTTTAAAAGTTAGAATGATGTAAAAATAATCACAGCTAGAAATAACCAATAAACTTCAGATTATGACAGTAAAGCAGGCATGCATGTTTAAATTTTTATGGTACCCCTTTCCGAAATACGTAAAGTTTGTTCTGACAGTAAGAGGTATGTAAGAGTGCTTTCCCAGGAATTAGTCTGTTCTGACCTTTCACCTTTTAAGCTTGTTTTATATGGCTGTTTGTTTTACAGTTTAATGGAAATAAAGAAATGTGTAGCATCACTTGGTATATTCAGTTGCATTAATGTCTGTCTTTTCTGTGTCCCACTGGACCAAAGTTATAATAATGTTCTATTCCATATATTTACACTAAAAGTAAGATTGCATTAACAATGTTAATTAATGATGAAAACATTTCTTTGAAATGATCATTTCCTTTAAAGAAAACCCAAAGCTGATAAATCCTTTTAAGCTGATATTTTGTCTTTCCAAAAAAAGGTTGCCTAATGCCATTGTTTTCTGTACAGACTTCGAACTATGTTGACTTCACATCTGAGGCCAATCTAACAAAAAAAAGAGATGGAGCAACTTTTAAGAATTATTGACATTAGTGCAAATGAAGGTATATATTTAAGTACCATTTGAGATCCCCATGCTTATATGAGAACAGATATAATAATGACTATGATTCACTCAATCAGCCTTCCCATAATCCCCAGCCCACACTGAAATCTGATTGTCTCCTACTTGTTTAGAATTTTTTAAAAAGTGGTTGGGAGTCCATATTGTCTGGTTTATTCCACAGAAATGCCACTATTTAATTCCTTTTCCTTAACCTCTGTAGGATAAGTTTTCTGGTCATGCTCTTAGAAGTGACCACTGTATAGACCACATATAATCAAGCATGTAGAACCAGCTGTTTTCCATGGTGTCTATAATGACTGAGCTAAAGCTGGTTTGGAAAAATGGTTATGATTCTTTCAGAGCATTTTGATACAGTATTTATAATCATATTCATTTCATCATTAAGTTTCATGGGGGTAAAATCAGGTAAAACTACTAGTCCACTCTTTGTAATCCTTTCTCCACCCCCCTCTGCTATCTTTCGCTGTTGAAATTTAGACTGTAAGCTTCTCAGAGGTACTGACCTGTCTCTTTTTTGCTAATAATACTCTGTAAAGTGCTGTGTGCACAATAGGGCTGTATAAATAATAAATAGCAATGTTTTACCTGGTAACTTTCCTCTCACTGAATGCACACCAGAGTTGTTTAACCCTATATTGCCCTAGAGGCAATGCTTCCAGTCATCCAAAGTAACATCACAAATATTTCCCTAAAATTGGAGGCTGCCATTTTTTTTTAACCCATGAGTGCCAGGGATTTCTAATGCACCCTCCTAAGCTACTTTTTATCAGGAAGTATGTACATTTTTGACAATCTGTTGTAGAATATAGTATACCAATATTAGCACAAAATATATAATGTAAGCATACCAGATGTTTTTAAAGGTGTTTTTCACCTTTAAAAGAAAGGTGGACTCATTTAAAATTATTTATGTAGAAAAAAAGCACTTGCTGTGCTCATTTCATTAGATTCTCCCAAGGATTCAGCATCTTTCACAAATAGGATGAAAGAGTAGCAAATAAACTGGTTTAAATGTGATCACACTGGCTAAGTAAGTAATTTGCGTGTTGCACACTTTCTGTCTCCTGTTTAAGTCTGTCTGCACAAACTAACTGGTGTAATGGGAGCTCAGTTTTTTGAGAAGAGATTTACCACATTCATCACTCAGTGACTTGGCAGGTTACGTGAGCAACAGAACTAGCTTGGATTCTCCCCCCCACCTTTGTCCTTCAATTTGGCTTTGCTTTCAGTTTGGTGCTTCCTTGGGTTGTCGAATACCACTTGCCTTTGCCCCAAGTCTGGTGGTAAATGTATGTTTGGCCCAAACCACTTCAGTCTGCAGGCTGGGGCTCACATGACAGAATGCCCTACCATGCCAGTTCTTTTTTTAAAAAAAATCTATCCACACAAAAACTAGATTGAAGAGTGATGAAGAGACTAGAACATCAAATTTTCTGTGCTGATAGAACAGTCAGTCATGTGAGCTGCCATCTGCAGTGTGAAGTGGTACAGCCTAGAGATAAGTTTATTGCCTCATTGAAAAGTGGGCTTTTGGCAGTCCTTTTGAGTTTTAACATCACATCCTCTGCCAATTGCTGAAGAAACTGAAAAAAACCCCAGTAAACTAAAAATCTGAGGATCAATTTTTCTTGTCCTTAATAACAATGGGTGGAATGAGCAGTCACAATAGTGACCACTAGCTGCTGCCGCCACCGCCTAATTGTGCATTTATCTTTGTTTCCATTCAGCCACCTGAGGTACAATCCTGTAACTCAGTAGCATATGCAATCTGGCTATATGTCCTTTCCATAAAGAATAGTTACCACACATATCACAGTTTTCCTATTCTGCCTTTCGTATAGCCCATTGTCAATCACAAGGGTAAAGATTAAATTTAGACCACCAAGGCAACAGATACTGGCAATATTGTGATACTGTGCCATTACAAAGATTATCAGAAGTAGAATCTCCAGTATGGCTATCTTCCACAGCAGCATTATTAATGTTCCAGCGTATGCCGGGTTCACAAAAACATCCTGGAATCTGTACACACTTTTTAAAAATTATTATTAGCATGTGATATGTTTTGTCTCTACTTTGGCTCTCCTAATTCCTCTTTCCACATTTATCCATTGACTAACATTGTTAGCTTTCTGCTAAATTTTGCTAGCAAATTTGTTAATTTTTTTTTACTAACCAGAGAGAATAATTCCCCATAAAGCAATATTTCCCATTCATGCTTCCTCCAAATCATTTTCATTATTTCTTTAAAACTGAAAGGTATATATATTCTTTACATTGGCTTGTATTTCTTAGCCAACGTGGTCTATTTAATTTCTAACTGGTACTGATTTTTTTTTTAAAAAAATCTTGAATCATGATCAACTTTCTCTAGAAGCTTAACTCTCCATTACTAAATCTCTTAATAAGCCAATGACAACAGAAACCATAGCTACACCTAGAAAGTGAGCCTTTAAATCATTCCTTAAGCAGTCCCTTGTGCAATTTTGCATGCAGTTTCCAGTCTGACAGATACTGGAAAAGACTGAGATCACATGTTAAGATTACTTTGACATAAATAACTTTGCATCGTTCATACTATGTAGAACCATTCCCTAGACATTTACAGGACAACAGACATTTGATCAGTGGTGCACACTGAGGAACAATATACAGAGTTCATATAAGCAAAGCTAACGAAAGACATACCACTTCAACATAACCCTGAATATCAAAACTCCAAAATCAAACCTTCTTCCTGCTGTAATGAATAGTCTTCTGATGCTGGACTAATCTATCACAAAAAGCAATTCTATTTTTTTTTTTTTTTTGGCCAGGAAATTATTTGAATCCTCTGTCATTAAGGCTACAAACCTATGAACACTTAACATTCAGAGTCCCTAAATCATCTCCATTTTGGCTACCTGAATTAATTTGCACAGGTCTCCATTCCAGTGCTGTAGACATGCAGCCAAAGAGATCGATCCTACTCCAAGGTATCTATCATAATTAAAAATCAAGAGCTATCACCAAGTGATCATTTCAACCCCTGCACACCTATTATCTTATTTAAGATGGAAATCTTGTGCCCTTAGGGTATTGTACATCCTTCTGGCTTTCACTCAAAAGGAGTAATCCTGAGTATGTCTACTCAGAAGTAAGTCCCATTATATTCAGTGGGACTTACTCCCAGGATTGTGTGCTTAAGAATGTGGCTGGGAACCTGATACTGCTGAACCTTGCTCGTTTGGCCCTTCTTTCATGCAAGCAAGCGTGTGACTCTCTAAGCTATTAATGCAATGTCCGATAACATCGCTAAAATATTTTATTGCATTGACTCATAACAGATATAACGTGATGTGTTTCCATCTATGTAGTTAGGCTAAAATACTTAAACATTAAGAATATGCAATGTATCAGTTAGTTCATTATTCATAGACTGGTGTACTTATAAGAATTCTGTGTGCATTCTTTGATAATAGGTAAGATGGTACTGGAAAGCACCATCTTCTGCAATTTTAGCATATAATGCTGCAGTTTTCATACTTCAAAGTGCCATCCTAGACAGAGTTACACCCATCTAAGACCACACTGAAGTAAATGGGTTTAGGACGGCATAACTCGGCTTAGGATGACACTGTTTAAAGTACTTTCAATGTAACAAATGGTTAGCTAAGAACAACAAGACAGTTGATTAAAAACTTTGAAATTGTAGATGTCTGTGTTCTCTATATATGTTTTTATAGATCCATTAAAATACTTTTCAGGCTGCTTAAAACAACCTAGAAAATGTTTGGCAAGCCCCAGATCTGATCTATTTAGTCCATCGCTTTCTGACATATTTCTTTTTTATGACAGGTAGCACTAGATACAGTATTATGGCTTCCATTCTTATGATTAACAGCTTCACTTTGCAGAAGTATTCAAGGGAGGCTTTGCAGCATTTCTTTCTCTATTTGGCACCAACACAGCTTTACCACTGAAAAGCAAATCCCCAAATAAAATGTAAGACTGCTATTAGAATGTGTATTGCACTAGAGCATGGGGGGGGGCTGGGCTTATTTTGAAGCACCCTTGCTTGTTTTGTATCTAAATAAACAAATAAATAAATAAACGCTAATCAAGGTTTCCATCCTTATCCAGAACACAGTTCCCAATTCCTGTTTTCCCCAGTAGGTGTCACTGTTGTGACTGCAAGGTGGTAATTTTAAAACCAGCAGTTCATATTTTTAAAAAAGATATTCTAGCAGTGCAATATTAAACTGAAATCATTCCAATATCACACAGCTCATTCTCCACCCACATCTGTGGAACTCAAGAGAGGTGACACTATTAATGTGATCAAGGATAAAATGGCCTGGCAATTTGTATAAACAAAGGTGCAAAGAATATGTCACAGGCAGATCTAATTAAAGCAGCCCACCTTATGACATTCTGTGCAGAAACAGAAAGTAATGGGGAGGAACAGAACTGGGAAAGTTAGTTTTGTCCCTTAAAAAAGTAATTGTCTAAAAGTTGTAAATGTTTCTTGTCCACATGCAACATTTCAGTAGTTCCTTTCTATTATTGTCTCACTTCAGAGTTTGCATCTCCAGTCATTAACACCAGTGTATTGATTTGCAGCCCAACTCTATGTACACTCACTGGAAAATAAATCTCACTTAGCTTGCTATGACCTGCTTCCCCCAAAAAAGTGCTCTAGATTTGCACCATGTTTTTTTAAAAAAAAATCATATATCACATGACACAAAATAAGCTTTTAGAACTTCAAGATGTCAAGAGTAGATAAGGATTGTCAAGGACTCCTTCCATATTCTTACAACATCATCAGAGAACAGTAGTTTGGGGCATGTTATATGTTCACTTCATAGGTAATTTATCCTGTATTGAATTTTGAACAGCATTTTAAAAGAAAGATATGAGAGAGAGAGAGAGATGGCTAGCCAAGGAAAGGGGATTATTGCAATAACATGAAAGAGAGAAGACGTTATTTGTAGTTTTAAAGGCTACTTACAGGTATGACAACAGATAATTTCAAGTATTTTTTTCTTTTTTTGGTCTGTAAAGGGGGGAATAGATTTCATTATCATTCTCTTTAATGCTGTTGATTTAATATTCCAATCTTTGGTTTAAAAAAAACATACTCTAGAGGTGGGGGAAAACATTTACAATATCATACATATAGCAACACTTTTCTTGTATACTGGCTTAAAGTCCAAAGTTATATATGGAAGGCATGCACCACAAAGAACAACTATTACTGTTTCATTGAATCATCTAATCTTAAAGTAGAGGCAAATGTTACACACTCTATGTTTCTTTTTGTCTTTTTGTAGAACAAGCAACTTTCTTACATATCAGACACCTGTTCAGAATAGCTGCTCTCTTTGCACAATATGAATAGATATAAAAATAGAGATGGATCAGTTGTCTGTTCTGTGGGCAGCCTTACAATTAAAAGAAACAAACAAACTTGAAGTCATTTCTCTGCTTGCCTTTCCATCCCCAATCAATTAAGGGCTGCGTTGCACTAGTCTGGCCAGTAGAGGCCTCTTTAGATGAGCCTTATGACTGAGGAGTCCTTCCTAATGTGCTGGGAATCATATGCTGTTTGCTGAACTACTTGAAAGATTCTCTTACATAAGAGGGAGAGAGAGAGGGAGGGGGGGGAAGAGAGAGAAAAGATCACTCTTTAATGCCCTTTAAGTTGCAAGATGTTGATTAATGTTGCCCTTTACATTAATGATGTTTCAAGTAAAAGAAAACAAATTTAAAATGGATAAATTCTATTGAGGATGTATTAATTAAGCAGAGACTTTACCATATGCTGTGGCTGGAGTTCAGGCTGGCCTTTCTGTTGTAGCTACCTGTGTAAAATCCACCCCAGCCTCTACATGAATGCCCAAGCTCAATAGCCATTTGAATGAAGGCTTTAGTTTGATTCGCCATACAAGGGGGGGGGACTGTGTCAGTGTGTTTTCTTTCTAGGAGTCACTAAGTGATTTCTATATCTGTTGTCATGGTGATATTGCAAAGCAGGGGAAAATGGGGAAGGGGGGCAACTTCAAGCTCGCTCGCTCTCTCTCCACCCTCTGCACTGAGAAGAATGGAGATGTTGTTTAGGAAGGCCTATAAAACATTGGGCTTTCTCCAGGCCTTCTTTTTGTTCTCTGATTGTCAATAAAACTCATTTTAAGGGGAACAAGGACATCTAAATGTCATCTGTCACAGTGTTAGAGAGATTAAGTTTGTTTAGGAACTTGTGCAGGACAAAAGACTGCTATTTGCTGGGCAGATACAAAAAACGACGTGGTTATTTGGGGGGGGGGTGGCTCTTGATTTAGAAGGAGCAGGGGAAGGCCTCGGAGGAGAGATCAGCTCACTTGCAGGTGATGCTAAGAGGATCCTTGACATGACAAACCTCAAAAACACACATCCCTGCTGAAAGGAATACAGTACTTAATTGAAGCGCTCCACCCCCCACACCCCTTTTCATTCTTTCCTGGTTATTTCTTAGCACGTTTCTAAAGGAGACCCAAAAGTAAGAAAGCAGCCAGCCTTAAAAAAAAAAAAAATGACACGCACACCTGATAGCCCTTGAATGAATTATAAAAGAAAGGAGAACAAGGATTTCTCTTTCAGTGGTGGTGTGTGTGTCCCCAAAGCCCAACAATAATAGATGCTGCATTAACTCAGTATTTTCTCCATAATGAGGCTAAATGGAAAATACAGATTAATGAAGACATTGGTGTTATCAAAATCAAATCCTGCCGTTCATATGCTTTTCTTAATAATGAACATTGTGGCTATCGAAGAAGAAAAGGGACTCCCCCCCATTAATTTGGCACACGTCCCAGATCTCATTCAACCAGAACCTATCCAGTACAAAAAAGGAACCCATCCACAGCCTTTCTGTTCCACAGCCTTTCTGTTTTATATTTATGTTCATCTAGGAGGGGAGAAGGGGTGGTGGACACTTCTCTTTTATCAGAAATGCCCTTTAAAAAAAAATGAAGGGTGATCTCTCAGCTTAGATATTCATTAAACAATGTGGCCCAGCCTTACTGATTTTGACACAAAGGTTGGCAGGAAATTAAGTAATGAGAGTTCTTATGATTACTTGAGTTTCAAACATTTGCATACCTGTAGGAAAATAGCACATTAATCATCATAGGGATGTGTGGAAGGTCTTTGGGAGTGAAGTGTGGAGAGCAGTATTCTGTTCCATAAAGAGGGATAATTGGGTAGTTTTCCATGTTCTGGTTGTTTATGGTTGTGGTGGTATTGCTGACGCAACAATGATGATTCCCTTTACTTCTGTCCAACCTTTATTTAGAATGATACTACTTTGTATTGATATGGCTATTTCGGTAAGTGTGAGAAACATGTGATAGCACATCAGCTCATTTGTCCTCAAAACAACCTTGTAAAGTAGACCACAGATTATTTGGTCCATATAACAGATGAGAGTGTTGAGGCTTGGAGAAGACTGTCTTCACTAAGGCCACCCGCTGAGCTTGCATTGTGATGAGCTGCCTTGCTCAACACAAATACTTTCAAGAGAGGCTAATGCATTTGTAGCCGGAAAAAAAAGCTGGGTTGGGATTGGGGCTTCTGCTCAGCCACAAGCTCACTGGGAGATGTGGGGCCTGCCACTGTCTCTCAGCCTAATTTACCTAGCACATTATTATGAGGAAAAAAAATGTGGGCGTAGGGGTACGTTGCCAGGCTCCCAGTGGGGATGGGTGATACCCACCCCTGGCTCTCATTTCCCCTGCAGCTCTGAGTGATAACTGGAGAAAATTTTTAAAATGGCCATTGGGCTGACAGTGTGACCTCACTTCCATGTTTTCCCTGGAAGTGACATCATGCCTACATGGGAATAATCAGAAACTCTGGCTTTACCATAAAGTGTCCAGCAGTTCCTACTGAGGCTCCATGTCACTTCCAGGTTTTTCCTGGAAATGACATAACGAAGGCTACCTGCCAAGCACGCCCCCCCGTTTCCTGCTGGTAGCCAGGCCATGCCTGGTAACCCTACGAAGGGGGAAACCATATATGCTGACCAAGGTAGGGATAAAATGTAATTATTTATCATAATATTTAAGCAAAATATGTGTGGTGTTATTTCTCTCTTCTTTCAAACCACAAGTATAAAACAACCTCTTTTCTTAAACCTTTGATTTACCTCAATCCCCATTCTCAAATCAAGTGCCAGTAACTGTTCTTAATGCTTTCAACTGTCTTTCCTGGACCCCTGTTCCATTAGGACAGGCATCTGTAAAACAACAACAACAACAGCAATAATGTGGTTACTAGAGACAGGGCATTTCCAGTAATCCTCTATTAAAATCAGAGCTTTTATCTCCAGGTGAGTTGGCAACCTAAGGCTTGGCTAACAGGCCTGTAGCCAGGAAAATTGGTGGTGGGGGCACTGGGGAAAGTGGTGCCCCCCCCCAAATAAATAGAAATTAAAACATTAAAAACTCAATCCTGCTGCTGCCATAGAGCCCTAGCAGACTAAGCACTGTGTACTCTTCTTATTGATTTCCCCTGAAGAAGTGTGGATGAAACACACAGGCAGGGGAGTGGCAGAGCAGCTCTTCTGGTGGGCAAGCCCCATCTCTTCCATGAGGAAAGAAGACAAAGGATGAGGATGAGGATGGATTTATACCTCACCCTTCACTCGGAGTCTCAAGAGTGGCTTACAAACTCCTTTCCCTTCTCCTCCCCACAACAGACACCTTGTGAGGTAGGTGGGGCTGAGAGAGCTCTTTCAAGAACTGCTCTTTCAAGGACAGCTCTGACAGAACAATGGCTTGCCCAAGGCCATCCAGCACCTGCAAGTGGGGAATCAAACCTGATTCTCCCAGATTAGAGTCCGCACACTTAACTACTACACCAAGGCAGAATGACAGCTCAGCCCCCAGATGGCAGAACAAAAACAACAACCGCACTGCCACCAGCAGCTGGAGCAAGAAGAGCCATGTGGGGCATGGGGCTGGCCGGATTGTCTGGGCTGGGGGGGACTGCTGGTTTAGAACATCTCCTTCCCTCCCTCTTTGGTGCCTTCCTTCCTATTCCAGCATGGCTCCCCTTGGAAACGATCAGTTCCCATGGGAAGCCAACAAAAAATCTATGCTTCTTGTTCCCCTCCAGGCCTGGAGCCTGCCATGGGAGACACTGCCATCTGGGACCAGCTCACCTGCCCTTGTTCAGGGCTGCTCCAGCCATGGAGGCCTCCTACCCCCCCATCTTGTGGCCCATCTGCTGCCGGGAAAGGGGGCTGGAGGAAAGGCGTGCCAGGCTCCGGCCAGCCAGCTGAAGAGGGGTGGCAGGACACATGCAGCAACAAGTTGAGCACTGATGCACCCTGGAAGCTGAGCACCACACAGCTGGGAAGGGGTGGTGGTGGTGGGGAGTCCTCCAGGCAGCCCTGGATGGGATGTTGGGGCTGAAGTGTGTGTGGGGGGCCTTGTCAGTAAGTTGGGGGGGGCAAGAGGCCCCACCATAGCTATGAGTCTGGCTGACACCTACTTTACTGTCTTTTCAGTGCAAGGCAAGAATGTGTATTTTTACCCAGACTTTTAACTAAGTGGGATTAATCTTTTTAGCTCTCTTATAATCTGTTTCGAGTCTACAGACCATTTTGTGGATACTTTTTTAGGTGGTCCAATAGTTGTTCTCTGCTGTTTTTATGTCCCTGACTTGTTTTCTTTATATTGATAATGGATGTTTTTTATTGTTTTATAGTATCTACTGTTTTCACTAGTAAACTGCCTTGAGCAGAGCTCTAGAGGGTGACATATACATTCCTTAAACAAATAATATCCTGATACTATAGCTGGAACAAGGGCGCAGGACCCATGACCTAACTGCCCCACAGTGAGCACCCTTTGTGAGCTGAGAGAAGCTGTAAAGTCTGGGCCCACCAGCCAGTGGGCCAACCCCTCCTCACCCAGTCCAGAATGCTGGAGAGGATCCAGTCCTTTGCAGTGTGGTCAGAAATGTCTATGACATGCAAAAGGCAGTCAGGAAGCTCCTCCAAGAGCAAGATCTGGTGCACAGGAGCCGGGTTTGGATCAATTGAGTGGAGTGGCAAGCGGCTGAGGGCATCAGCATGGCCCATTGCCTTCCCAGGATGATGGAGGAGGGAGTACTGGTAACCCGCAAGGAATATGGACCAATGAAGACCCGCAGTGAGACCATCTGGGGGGTTTGGCCATCTGGGGCAAGAAGTCCTAGCAGACGTTTGTGGTCCGTCATAAATGGCTGCCCATAGAGGTAGTCATAGAATTTCTTGACCCCCACAACGACGGCCAGTGTCTCCTTATCGACTTGCACATAGTTGCGCTTGGCCAAAGACAAGATGTGGGAGTAATATGCCACAGGGACTTCCCTGCCATCCGGCAGCCGGTAGCCAAGAACAGCACCAACCCCATACAGAGAAGCGTCACAAGCAAGCACAATGGGCAGCTTTTTGTTGAAATGGGCCAGGACTGCATTGGAGGTGAGCAGCTCCTTCAAGGCCCGGAATGCAGCAGCTTGTTGTTGGCCCTAGACTCACAGGGCCTTCTTGTCAAAGAGGCAGTGAAACGGCTCCTCCAGCACAGCTTTATGAGGCAAGAAGGAATGATAAAAGTTCAGTAGCCCCAAGAGAGCCTGTAGTTCCTGCCTGGAAGTGGGCATGGGGGCATTGACGATGGTGTGAACCTTGTCTGGGACTGGATGGATGCCATCAGCATCTACAGAGAACCCCGGGAACTGAACCCATGACACCCAGGAGGCATTTCTCCCGCTTCACCTTCAGGCAGGCCAACTGGAACTGCTGCAGGATGGATTCCTCCTTCATTGGGGTGGCGATCAGAACATCATTGAAGAAGGGCTGGACCCTGGGGATTCTTTTAAGGAGTGAGATTTTGGAAGATCCCCGGGGCCACGCTGACACCAAATTGTAGTCGCTGCGCCCTGAACATGCCCCTGTGTGTGACTATGGTCTATGCCTCTGCTGTTGCATCATCCACTGGGAGTTGCTGGTAGGCCTGGGCCAAGTCCAGCTTCCCGAAAATCTTAGCACCTGCCAAGGAGGCCAAGACATGGCTGGCTATCAGGACTGGGTAGGTGTGGTCCTGTAGTGCCTTATTAATGGTACATTTATAGTCCGTGCAGATGCAAATGTCCCTGTTAGGCTTAATGGGTGTAACAATCGGGGATTCCTACAGGGCATGAGAAACTGATTCCAAAACCCCTTGGTCCACCAAATGATCCAGCTCCTCATCAGTTTTTGGCTTCAGTGCGAATGGGATGCACCTGGCCTTCAGCCTTATGGGCTGCACCTCAGGGTTGAGCTGGAGGGAAATGGGGGGTCTGGTGTAGCAACCGAACGTCCCATCAAATACAGCCAGGAACTCATTGCACACCCACTGAAAGTCTTCTCAGGCAATGTGGTATACCCCCATGACCTGGAATCCTAAGGGCTTGAACCATGCTAATCCTAGTAAACTTGTGCAATGGCCCCCTACTACCAGCAAGTCCAAGAGTCCTTCAAAATTCCGGTACTGCACCCAAAACTTCCCCACCCTTTCATGGCCACTTCATTTTGTTGGAAGTCCTGTAGGGTGAAACCGTCTGGACTAAGGTGAGGGTCCCCTTTTGGGCAGAGCCTACAGAGGGTGTCCTCCAAGATTATGGAAATGGAGGACTGTGTGCAAGGGTCTCCCTTGATTAAAACAGTCACTTTAATTTTATCTGGGGTGTCCTGGGGCAAGTGCAGTACCTGGTGTGGATGGATGGAGGTGGTGTGCAGTTCCATGGTGTGTGTAGACTCCAGATGGGTGGACTGTCACCTCTGGGTCCTCTTGGAATGGCAGGCATGGGCAATATGGCCAACCTTTCCTTAGCTTCAACATGTGGCATCTCGGAAATGGCAGGATTTCTGCTTGTGGGACTCCCCACAGCTGGCGCAAGGTGTTGAGGTAGTGGTTCACAGGGGCAAGCTGTGGCAGGTGTGCAAGTGCAGTGGTGGGCCAGGCAATATATTTTCAGGACCTTCTCATCCTTGTCAGAGGTGTTCATGTGGTGGGCCGTGGTGTTGGGTCTCCACAAAGATGGCGGGCTCGGAGCTTGGTGAACCTCTACAGTGAATTGGTTGGCAGCTTCTGTGGAGAGGACTTCTTCAAGTGTGACCTTGGTCCCTCTTAGATCTGGATCTGCTCATTCTGAAGTTTGCAAACCAGTCGGTCACGGAGTGCTTCCTCAAGGTCATGGAAGTTGCAGTGTTGGGCAGCATGCTGCAGGGCTGTAACGTAGGCCGTGATCGATTCACCCGTGGCCTGGTTCCTCATGTAAAATGTGTGGCGAGCTGCAATGATGGAGGGCATTGGCACGAAGTGCTCCTTCAGCTGGTCTATAATCGTTTGGTATGCAGTGGTTCGTAGTTCCCCCAGAGCCAACAGCAAGTGAGCAATTTCAAACGTTGAGTGGCCACAGACCCTGAAGAAGGTGACACACTTCTTCCCACCCTCAGTGATCTTGGAGGACTCAAGGAAGAACTCAAAGTGGGAAATGTAGGTGTTTCAGTCCTCAGCAGTGGCACTGAATGCATCTAAGTGTCCTGGAATGGCAGCCATGGTCCCGGTTGTGGTGCGATGCGTGGGGCACTGGAGCTTGGTGTGCAGTGCGGTGCAGATGGGCACTAGGCTTGCTCAACAGGATCCCATCCTTGTCTCCAATATTAAATACTGGGTTCAAGACGCATTGCAGTGAATAGCTCTACTTTATTAAGTGATTTCAGGCATAAGACTAAAACCTCAGGGCAACAGTCCTGTTTAAGTAGCGTGAAAAACCACACCCAAACACACCCAACTCCCAACAATAGGCTATTTACATAACATTAGTTCCTCACTGGTCACCTCCAGAGTCCTGGCGGGCTATTGTTCTAGAGCTCCAAGCTCAGCCAGTCTCTGGTAGATAGTTCTGGAATGTTCCAGCCCTAATACATAACAGTTTCATAAAACTTTCAGCCAATAGTATGGCTGGAGAATGCAGGACTTGGATGACAATGGGTTGCTCTTGCAAATAAGGGGCTCCCTCATGAAGGCAATATCAGGACTGCTGTAGACTGATGGCTCTAGACCTTTAATCCACAACTGCTCACCAAGTATGCAATGTTATGATTGAATGTCTCCCAAGCCACAAGTTTTAAAAAAACCCACCAGGACATAAACAGAAGCACTCTAGACAAGTCAGCTTTATTTATTTAAGTATATTTATGATACATGTATACAATACACACATCTCAGAAATACATTCAATGAGATCTTTGTTACTGATGGCCATCAGCCAACCCTTAAATATTAGGGCTGATTCCTATTTGCTGCGTGGGACAAACTCTTCCCCTTTCAGCTGTCAGAAGCCCCAGCAAGGATGTAGAGAGAGCAACCTAAAATCCCAAATGCCCCATCTGCCTGCAAAGTTCCAAATCCCCTCTATGCCCGATTTGTAGCTTGGCTCCTGTTAACAAACACTGATTGAGACTTAAAGTGTGCTTTTTTCTTTACTGTCCTCCACATCAAGGTCTGGCAAAGCAGACACAGACAGGAGAACATGGAATGACCTTCCAGATCCATGAGTGGTCCTGTGCTATGACTTGTCAGCCCTGAGCTATATCATAGAATGCAGTATCTAGAGTTGCAGTAGACTGAAAGCAGATTCTTGGGTCACATCCTCTCCTCCACCCCAAGCATACATATTGGTAGAGGATTTTTTTTTAAAAAAAACCAAAAAACAAAAACACAACTCTGCTTCGTCAGGGAGCCTTAAGCACAGACTTTGGTGTTTAATTTGGTGCTTAATTTGGTGCTTAATTGGGTGTTTAAATCAGTTGTCAGAGAAACATGACTGTTGCTGGTTGAACACACTCTTTATTTCATTCCAGGTATGTTTGTTGTTCAGTTCTGTAATTCTGAGATGTTTGTGGAGTTAAAAAGGTTGGGGCACTGAATTCCATCCCCAGCAGTAAGAGAGCTGTCATTTTTCAGTCATGCTGCTTTTGTGACTCAATTTTCCCTCTCTGTAAAATGTGGATTATGAAAAATGCATATTTAGCTGATGGGCTGTGTTAGCAGGGCAGGTAGTTAATGCTTTGAAAGTGTATTAAGAACTGTCACAAAGACAACCTTTTGCTAATCATTGGGTTGCATGTTATGCAGAGATGTCAAATCATTTCCCCAGTCCTTTCTGATGCAAAACATGTGAAATGATTTGAAAGGGATTAAAGGTTTCTGAGGAGTTGTATTTTCAGCCCTAGCCCTGACCAGGATAGGCCAGTCTAGCCAGTGTCGGTCAGATCTCGGAAACTAAGTGGGGTCAGCCCTGGCAAGTATTTGGATGGGAGACCTCCAAGGAATACCAGGGGCATGACATGGAGGCAGGCAATGACAAACCACCTCTCAGTGCCTCTTGCCTTGAAAACCCTACGGGGACACCATAAGTCAGCTGTGACTTGACAGCACTGTATTTATTTATTTATTTAATTCAACTTTTATCCCGCCTTCCCCGCAAGCAGGCTCAGGGTGGGTCACAAATCACCACCATTTTCCACCACCACTTTTCCACCATCACCATTTTCAGTCCTACCAATCACTGGTTACTGCTAGAGTTGATTTGGTTATTCAAGAAAGTGTTGCCCAAGGAAATCCTAAGCAGAGTGATACCCTTCTAAATCTGTTGAAGACAACGGGTTTAGAAGAATATAACTCTGTTTAGGATAGCCCTGTAAATCTACGAAATAAACAGGGCTCATGTTGTGTCTTCAAGGGACCATCATGGCTCCCTGGGGTCTTTCTAATACTATTGCTGTGGTCTGAAATGTGCAACTCAGTCATAAAGAACAGAGTGATTCCATGCACGTGCCAATTTCTGTCATCACTCAGTGATCGCAGTTCAGCCCACATATACATCTACACTTCTGGGGCACATTGTGTGGCTTATAGGCCAGGCCTAGCTTAAGCATATAACTTTTATAAAACCATCAGCCAGCAGCTAGGTAGTCCTGTAACAGAATACAGATGCAGTCATGCTGCTCCCAGAGCCAGCCATGCCCCTTGGCAAGGGGGTGAGACTCTACAGGTGAGCTGCACTCCCTGAAACCACTACAGTTAAGGACAGCTGTTTCCCTGACCCTCTTAGGCCCTCTTACACCCACGCCAGCTAGGAGAGCAAACTCTTAAGCCATTGGGGGAGGGTGGAGCTAAGGGGAAATGACCGCACCAGAGGTCCAATCTCACCTGCTTCTCACAAAGCCCTGCCCTACCCCTCTGGGTGATGGGTGAGTCTACAGCTGCCTCACCCACAGCTTCTCCTCTAAAAACCAGGCACTATTCTCTCCTGCAGCTGGGGAAGAGGATCTCTCCCCCTGCTCACAGAAATTCTCAGATGGTTGACCTGCATGCTTCCTATTTCTATATTCAACTATCACTCTCCTCCTCAGAGCTCTGGATGAGAATTTGCTCAAACTCCAATCTTGTCCCAGGTTAGAGTTTGCTGAATAAGGGATGAAAAGATTTTGTGGGGGGAGGGGGAAGAGAAAAGCTTTACCTGTTTTCTCCTTCCTGCTTTGCAGAATTCCAAGAAAGCCTTCCAGCTCCAAGATAATAGATGTTTCACAAAATTCTTACATAATATCACACAGACATATATAATCTTTTGTGAAAGTGGCAAACGGGGGAAAAAAGGTTTTCAGTCCAACTAAAATGGCTGTGAGGTAGAGTTGCAGAAAAACTGTCAGATGCTTTTTCTTTAAAAAAAACTGCAGGTTTGAACACATTGGATTGAATTTTGCTTTGAGTTTTGAAGTTTCTTTCACATTCCAAACTCAAAAGGAAACTCAAGGGATGCAAACTCATGCAGATCAAAACTATTTCTGTAGACCTCTGAATATCATAGAATTCTTGCCTCAATGGAGAATATGAAATGAGGAAGCTTCAAGGATGTGGGACATAATAATAAAACAACCTACACGAAAACTAAGGATTCCCCCACCCCCAAAAAAAGCTTTATAGTTGTTACCTAGTCACACTTATCATTACAAGCTAGCATTATAAAAACTTTCAGGAAAAATCTAAAATCCTAAATGAGCTACCAATCCTAAATGAGCATCCCCAACTTATCTTAGGAGGTCAAAATGGGATGTACATTCTCTCATGAAATTATCTTATTGCCTTCAATTTTACATATCTTTTTTGTTCACAGCTGGAAATGTTGTAGAGGTAAAAAAGGAATATGTCCCCATTAGAGATGAGCATGAACCATATTTTTGCAGTTTGTTTTGGTTTGTGCTTTATGGCTGAACCATGAATCAAACCATGGGTTGATATGCCAGTTCATGAACCAAACTGGTTTGTGACCCATTTAAACCCCTGCTTTCTGCTCCCTATGGCTTTTTGTGGAGAGCAGAAAGCATGGGTTTGCAAACTGCTGAATGGCAGGGACCACCGCTCAGATTTTTGGTTTAATTGACTCAAAGCCATTTGAACCCTGCTTTCTGCCCCCCATGGCTTTTCTCAGCAAGCAGAAAGAGATCTCTAGTCCTTCCCATTCTATTGTTTTCCTCTATTGCTTTGCATTGTTCATTTAGGAAGGCCTCCTTATCTCTCCTTGCTGTTCTCTGGAATTCTGCATTCAGTTGGGTAAATTTTTCCTTTTCACCTTTGCCTTTCACTTTCCTTCTTTCCTCTGCTATTTGTAAAGCCTCATCAGTGGTTTCTTTACTAGGGTTAGGATTAGTTTGCACAAGCACAAAATAAAACTCAAGTACACAAACGACAACACAAAGCTAAGAAAATTAGACAGCAAGGTATAGTGACATTTGCATTAGCAGGAGAAAGTCGTTGGTTGGGTAATACTGACCTGTCCGACAACATGAAGTGATCTTGCAGCAAAACATAGGGAGACTATAAGTAAAAGGGGTCATATTCTGGCTGGCAGAACACATGGTAGACCCTGGGCAGCACTTAAACAGAGAATCAGCAAGGTAGGATGGGATCAGGTAGAAAGGGAGAGAGAGACCAATGGCAAATCCTGCTCTTTTTATACTTTATTTAAGCTAGGGGTGTGTGTCCTCTAGTTACGTCCCCTACCCACATCCCCAGGGAGTTTCAACACAAAAACTGGTTTCAGGAGGATGGGGGCTTAATGGTTGGGCAATATTACTTCTATTCATTCTAGCACTGGCACCTTTAGGAGACAATAGCAGGGTTTTTCTGGTTTTGGCATTCACCATGGCAGTCGCTTTCTCCCGAGGCTCAGGGAAAAGCGTGCCAGAGCCCACAGTTGGGAGGGGGCATGATTGTCTCCGCCACCCCTGGAGCCCTTATGTTGGGCTCCCTGCCATGGGAACCACAATTGCACACCAGAGCAAGTGGTGGGTGGTCAAGTGAATTGAAATGTGAAAGCAGCTGTTTCACTGAAATATGAGTCTAAGTTAAAATGAGAAGCACCAAAGACTGAGCTGAAAATGACCTTAAAAAATGACGGGGGGAGGGGACTCTCCCCAGATAAGAAGAAAACAAATGCACTTTTAACTATGGATCTAAGGGGGGGCGAGCTAAAGAAGCATGATGGACTAAAATAAAGAACTTGTAAGAACTTACCAGGCTGTTTAAAGAGTTCTAGAGACTGTGACAACTTTTAGAAAAAGTAAATCTCTCAACATGGTGCCTCCATGGACCTCCACGGACAAACAAAACCTAAGCTCCCCGCCGGAAATGCTAGCCCAGCAAGTTCTGTCCTAGACAGGACACAACAACTGAGCTTCAAAGGATGCTGAATGAAGCTCTGCAACCCCTGCTGGAACCAGTAATGGCACAACACCAAAAGTTCGATGCTCAGCAAATGCAATTAAATGAGGTTGTGAAAAAAGCAGGAAAAATGGAACAAGAGCTTAAAGAGCTGAATGCCAACTCTAAGAAGTTTCAGAAACAACTACAGATGATGGAGAAAAAGAAGCAAACCAACGAATCCCATTTGTTACAGCTGCAAATGGAAAGGGCAAGCTATGCTCTAAGATTTCAGGGTTTCCCACAAGAGAAGGGAGAGAATCTGAAGCAGATTATGTATGATACTTTAGGCTCGATTGCAAATGTTAAAATGGAAATACTACAAAGTGAAATTGATACGATCTTTAGGTCATATTCAGAATTTACAAAAAAGAACAAACTGCCCAGGGAAGTGATGGTGAGATTCTCTAGAAGACAAGTGAGGGACCAAATACTTAAAGCTACAAATGGAACTACCTTTTTTTGTTGTAGTTTATAGAAAATGCAATAAAAAAATCCCCTACGGGGGGGCAAAAAAAAGGAAACAATAGAAGAAGTGGCCAGGGTCATTAGTGTTGATGGTCTAATGATTGCTCTGGGTGATGGGCATGGCAGGTACATGTCAGCCAGCTAATCCTTTCATGGAAGCAGTTCTTTTCTTATGCTTGAGAGCATACGTGCAACATCTGGTGAAGGTGGGGGGGAAGGAAGATGCTTGCATGCTGGAGGAGATGTCTGCTCATGGAGTCTCTGTAGAGATTCTCAGGTTTCCTTTGCATGGCATGGCATTCTTCTACAGAAAACTGTCACTGGCTTCTGTGTGTTTTTTGCGGCTAGGGAGTTTGGCTCCCTCCCTGCTGTGCTGCAGGTGAGAAGTGGCAAGTAACCCATGGATCCACTCTTGGTCTGGCACATCATCTCAGGAAGAGGCTTCCCTCAGCTGGGCACGTGTCTGCAGTCCAGGTAGTTGGCATCAGTGCGGGGTTACCACACATTCCATTTCCCTTAGCACACTTATTGCACAGTCCAGCTACTAGTTATGGTTCATAAGTTCATGAGAGCGTTTAAGCTCCTTGCATGGCAACAAGTGCCAAGGAATGTTCAAACTATCACATAATTGCACTCATTTCACTCACTAGCAAGGTCATGCTCAATATTCTACAAGCTAGGCTTTAGCAGTACATGGATAGAGAACTGCCAGAAGTACAAGCTGGGTTTCGAAGAGGTAGAGGAACTAGAGATCAAATTGCCAACATTTGCTGGATTATGGAGAAAGCAAGGGAGTACCAGAAAAAACATCTACTTCTGCTTCACTGACTACACTAAAGCCTTTGATTGTGTGGATCACAACAAACTATGGCAACTCCTTAAAGAGATGGGGATACCACACCACCTCACGTCTCCTGAGAAACCTGTATAAGGGTCAAATTAGAACTGGATATGGAATAACTGATTGGTTTAGCATAGGAAAAGGACTACGCCAAGGATGTATATTGTCACCTTTCTTATTTAATTTATATGCAGAGTACATCATACGAAATGCTGCCCTGGATGAATCACAAACCGGAATTAAGATTGCTGGGGAAAACATCAACAACCTCAGATATGCAGACAATACCACTCTAATGGCAGAAAGTGAAGAGGAGCTAAAGAGCTTCTTGTTAAGAATGAAAAAGGAGAATGCAAAAGTTGGCTTGAAACTCAACATAAAAAAACCTAAGATCGTGGCATCCATCACTCCTTGGCAAATAGAAGGGGAAGTCGTGAAAGCAGTGACAAATTTCACATTCCTGGGATCCAAGATCACTGTAGACGGTGACTGCAGCCACGAAATTAAAAGATGCCAGCTCCTTGAGAGGAAAGCGATGGCAAACCTGGACAGCATAATAAAAAGTAGAGACATCACCCTGCCAACAAAAGTCCGTATGGTCAAAGCAATGTTATTCCCAGTAGTAATGTATGGCCAGCGAGAGTTGGACTATAAGAAAGGCCGAGCGCCTTCTTTCTTTTGAATTATGGTGCTGGAGAAGACTTTTGAGACTCTTGAGAGTCGCTTAGACTGCAAGGAGATCAAATGTCAATCCTAAAAGAAATCAACCCTGATTGTTCCCTGGAAGGCCAGATACTGAAGCTGAAACTCAAATATTTTGGCCACCAAATGAGAAGGGAACACTCACTGGAGAAGACCGTGATGCTGGGAAAGACTGAAAGAAAAAGAAGAAGGGGGTGGCAAAGGATGAGATGGTTAGACAGTGTTATCGATGCAATGAACATGAAATTCAGCAAACTCCAGAGCACAATGGAAGACAGGAGGGCCTGGCGCGATGTGGTCCATGGGGTCACGAAGAGTTGGACTCGACTGTGCGACACAACAACAACAACAATACTTTTAGTCAATTTCAGGTGGTGAACCAGGTATGCATAAAGAGTCCTCACAGGTAAGTTACATTCTAATAATATCTTTTGCACCAAATAGTGGACCCTTTGAACATCTGGCACAGCAGTATGTCACATGTCAGCGGACACAGATGGATTTAATTCTATTTAGGATTGCATTGTTAGCTGATCATCTTTAGATGTGGTGAAGGTATGCAGCTTCTGTGCTTTCCATACATTCCCAGGCTCATTCTTGTACCCACACATCTTTATTATTCCTCAGTGTTCTTCCTGCCATACACTATTCCTTGCAAAACATAAAAGCAACCTCCCACCAAATTCTATTAAAAGTCAGCTACCAAGTTCAGAGCAAAGCTTTCAAACTGAGTAATTTTACACAAAGTAAGTTATGCTTTGCACAGTTCCCATACTTATTATGAATGTCAGGTCTGGCATTTTGTTCCATAAAACCTGGGTTGCTTTGACACAGACTATGGAGAAGTTTCTTTAGTACAAAAAATAAACTTAGGGCTGTTTCAGTGTTTGACCATTTCAACTTTGTTTCCAAAAGCAAAGCTCAGGAGGGGTGGCAAATTATTTCCAAATAACCCCAGGAATGTCCACCTTTAAAAAAAAATAATAAAATCTGTTTGCAGCTTTTGTTTCCCATTGCTTCAGCACAAATTTTTAAATTCATATTACCAAGTCCAGTTATTTTTTATTTAATCACATGAGCAACCCCAGCATATTAGCAGTGCAATTCTACAATTCTACAAATCACAATTCTACAAATTCTGCAATTCTACAAATGCTTTCCTGAAAGTAAGCCCCACAGAATAGACTCAAGTAGGATTAATCTCTAGGTAGTAAACAGGATGCTCTTTTTAAGAACAAAAACAAAAACAAAACTCCTACACAGCTAACCAGATTGCCTATATGATGATGTTACTGGTGGCAACTGAAGACTATTGAACGTGGGGTCATAGCTTCCTGCATTAGTTACATGGGAGATCCCAGGTCATACCAATGAAATGATGCTTCACCAGTGGAAGCGTCATTATTCTGGAGGAAAGCTTGGCCAGACACAGTAATGCCAAAAATAATACAATGATTTTTAAAAATAGCAATATTAAAACAAGCCATAAAAATAGCATTAAGCAACCTAAAGTGATATCCACAAAACAGTCCTCAGGCTATAAGATCATAAAGACAGCTTAAAATGATGGAATACTCTGGTTAAGAGCCTGGGTACAGACAAATGATTTGGTCAGGACAGTCAGATTTCAGAAGCCAAGCAAGGTCAGTACTTGGGAGGGAGACCACCAATGAAGACTCTGGAGGGGAAGGCAACGGCAAAACCACCCCCTTTGCCTTGAAAGCCCCTTGCTGGGGTCACCATAAGTTGGTTGTGTCCTGACAGCACTTCATACGCACCCACACCCACACCACACATATCATATAAATTCCATATAAAACCCACACAACATATTTACACAGTAAAAAATTAATCTCTGAAACCACTGCAGCAAAGTGAAGAGCCAAAACTTCTGACAGCCATATAAATAAATACAAAATGAAATGAAATATTTACACATCCCTACAATGATAGAGCAAGCCTATTCACATGCATTGGGGATGGAGTCTTAGCTTAATCCACATCTAAAAGGAAGATTCAAATTGAATTTGAGAACTGAACTCATAGCTAAAGCTGATTGCCACAACTAGAGAAAGTGAGGGAATTTCAAATATGACTAAAAATTCATTTGATCTCTGACTCACCAGGTAAGTTGAGCAGTTGCCATATGGTCCTTTTCACAGATATAACTACTCTTGGTTGCAAGAATAAAAGCCTTTCTTTTTTTTAATCTCCCTGTTTTAATGTCTTCTGTTTTATCAAGAATGATTATCAGGGTGTTTCATAGACTGATACTAACCGCCTAGTTTAAAACAACATTGTTGCGCCTCAGTGTACTTCACCGTTAAAATGGTCATGCCTTTAGCAGTTGATATTGCTTAACATGAGCTGCTTGAAATGGGGGGAAAAGAACCACAGTTCTTTAAGCAGAAGCTTATAGAGTTCTCTACATTAGGACAATACAGTTTTTGCACTGGGTCAGCTAATAGCATTGTAATCAGGTATTGAGTATTTGCTTTCGTTGGAATGAAACACTGGAAGAGATAGATTTCAAACACATCCTACAACCTCTCTTGTCCGAACATACAAAGAGAAGTGAAGCAACCAAGAGTGCCCTTTTTCTGTTTTGGAAACGTGCTCTTGTTTTTAAAAGGTTGATATCATTTCATTCTGACAGTGTTCTGTTGCCAGAAACATCTGAGGCACAGCTGAGGCAAATTAACAATGCAACTCCAAAGCTTTATTTTCAAAGATCAATTAGAGATGTATTTTCACTTCTAATAGGGTCCCTTCTGATGCCATTTTCATATGAGGCTCTTCTTTCATTTCAATAAAAGGATAACACAAGATACCGGCTTAAGAAAAGAGCCTTTAACACATTCTCTTGAGGATGTTCTGATGGAATGGCCCATAGTTGGTTACAATTAGTAAGCCAAACACTTTGTCCTTGTTATCTCTCCTTTGTTGGCCTGAAACATGTAAAAAGAGCTTCTCAATGGTTTGTGGAGGGGGGGGCAGCTTTTTGCATTCAGTACTGGATTTTATATTCTGCTAAACAGTGTTCTATTTTAAAATCTCAGTTGATTCAATCCAAGGATACTCTCCTGACGGTGGTAAAATAGAATACCTCAATGGCACAGAAAGCCACATAGTATTGGTTGAAAGAAACCCATGTATGTTGTCGAAGGTTTTCATGGCTGGAGTTCATTAGTTGTTGTAGATTTTCCAGGCTGTATGGCCATGGTCTTGGCATTGTAGTACCTGACATTTTGCCAGCAGCTGTGACTGGCATCCTCAGAGATATAACTCTGAGGATTATACCTTGAGGATGCCAGTCACAGCTGCTGGCAAAACATCAGGTACTACAATGCCAAGACCATGGCCATACAGCCTGGAAAATCTACAACAACTAATCTCATGTAGCTGACAAAGTGGGGGGTTGCTTGTCCATTTCATATGCCAGGTTCAAATCTCCACTCCTCTATGGAAGCTGGCTAAGTGACATGGAGCCACTCACAAACACTCTGCCTAATCTATTCCACAGGGTTGTTATTTATTTATTTATTTATTTATTTGATTTATATCTCACCCTACCCTGCAAGCGGGCTCAGGGTGGCTCACAACATATAAATATAACAAATTAATGATTAAAAAATAATACAGTAAAAATTTAAATTTATTTAGGAGAAAATGGAGAAAAGGAGAATATTGTGAGCTGTTTTGGTCCCCCCTGGGAAGAAAAGGAGGGTACAAATGAAATAAACAAATAAATAGGTAAACTGGAGACCTAGAGACCTCTCAAAAGCTAAATGGTGTGTGTATTTGTGTGTGTGTGGGGGGGCTGTTAAATTATGGGTGCCTGTAGGATTTCACCCAGAATCTATGGTATATCATAGAGTTTTCTGCCTGAAGACAGCATTTTCTCCAGGGAGCTGATGTCCTTAGTCTGGAGATCAGATGTAATTCCAAGAGATCTCCAGGGACCTCCTGGAGGTTGGTGATCTGAAAAATGAAGCACTCAGCCTCTTAGAATGATTAAACATAATAAGAGACCCACCTCAAACAAGCACCCTTCCTTTGGACCATGTAAACCAAACTTTTGTGACTGGGAGTCTCTGCCGCCTTAGGCTAGGCTTGGCTTGGGATGATTCACTGCACTCCTTAGGAGATTCTTCCTGCCTAAGCAGGCCAGGGGACTAGAATTCCTGATTCCAGTGATAAGTCATATATCAGAATTATCAGAAATTATAGACCCTTCATTGGGAAAACAGTGCCTGGAAGTCTCAAGAAACACCTGGACATTCTGGAGATTGAACAAACACCAGCTCAGCTCCAGAAGATAATCTTGTTTGGAACAGCAAGAATCCTGCGAAGATACATCTGCAGTTTTCAAAAACTTGGCTAGATCTCGATTTGAAGAACAGCATCTATCAGTCAGATATCTGATTGTGGCAATTCTTCTTCTTCTTCATCATCATCATCATCTAGGTACCTATATTATATGAGGGCATTTTGGGGAGCAAATCACTGTCTAGAGTTCCAGACACAGAACTCCAACACCACATGACAGCTTGGCTCAAAGATGTAAGACTGTAAATGTAGTCACTAGCACTTTGAGAATAGCATGTTCTCCTGCTTGAACAGCTGTATCTCATACATAGTCCACATCTTTTGAATATCCAGATCATCTTAGAGGCTCATCTATATTTAAACACCATCCAACAGAGCAGCTTCCTGAGAGCATCAACCCAAATTCATCAGGTGCTTTGCGACTCTACTGCATTTATACTCTTTGGAAAGAATTAGAGATCTTTAAAGTATTCTGTTTCAGCTTTGTTCCAGATTGTTGTTGACTTTTGTTCCAGCATGAACTCTAGAATGATGAGATTCCCCCCCCGCTCCCCATACGTTTTAGCTTTTATCTGTGCAGTACCTTATAGCATTGCAAAATTAGACATCTGACAATTTTCCAGCTTTCAAACACAGAAGATGTCAAGTTCAACCAAGAGGGCTTCCAGTTCCCTCCCAGTTCAAAGCACTTTATTTGTTTTGCAACAGAAGAGTGTTTCTTGTTCTTAAGAAATGTTTAGAACAATTTGCAGCTGCTCTGTTTTTGATGCCATCATAAATACTCATGATAATATTCTCGGTGCTCCATAAATACAAGGTGACCTTAGACAACAATACAGGCATGGGTGGCAGCATGAAGCAGCCCTTGCTTTTCTTTGGTCTCTTGGAGGCATTACAGCGATATCTGCTGACTCTGGGTACAGTTCACTGTGCACTGCCTCCTGGCAATCCTCTGTAAGTTTGAGCTATGGCTGGTTCACAAATGCATGCTGCTCATGTTTCCCTGTAATACTGGTTCACACATGGCTGGCCTTCACTGCCTTATCAAATTGTAACTTCTAAATGTGTGAATCGATCATAACAACACTGTGTGTGCATTAAATGCCATCAAGTATTATAGCAATCCTATAAATTAGTGTCCTCTCAAATGTCCCATTGTTAACAGCCTTGCCCTGGTCTTGCCAACTGAGGGCCATGGCTTCCTTGTTTGAGCCAATCCCTTTTGTGTTGGGTCTTCCTTTTTGCCTGCTGCCTTCAACTTTACCTAGCATTGTTGTATTTTCCAGTGAGTTTTGTCTTCTCATAATGTGACAAAAGTATGATAGCTTCAGTTTGATCATTTTAGCTTCTAGGAAGATTTTAGGGTTGATAACAACATTTCTATTTTTCCTGTCAAGTCTGGGGCTGCCAGGTCCTTACCTACTGCTGGCAGGGGAATTTGGGGGGCATTCCAGGGGTGGGTGGGGACATCATCAATGTTATGACATCACTTCCAGAAGTAATGCCATTGCATTGGCGATGCTGGGGCAATGCTCCACTTCTGGGGCAAAACTCTATGGTAAAAATGGCTAAGAAGCATAGAGATTTGTCCAAAAAGTCAAGTGTCACCCTGACACGATGATGTCACTTCCAGAAGTGACACCATCACATCAACGATGTTGCTGCAGAGCATCTTTTTGGGGGTGGGGTTCCCCCAATGGCCAGCTGGCCAGCATCAGGCCCGAGCCCACAAAAGTGGGGGGTCCCCCACCCCCACCTGGGAGCTGGCAAGCCTAGTCAAGTCACAACTGACTTATGGCGACCCTTTAGGGTTTTCAAGGCAAAAAAACCTTTCAGAAGTGGTTTGAAAATAAAAAAAAATATATTTAAAAAAATACTAACCACGGTGAACCCTGCTTAGCTTCCAAGATCTGACAAGATCAGGCTAGCCTGATAACAACACTGGTAAGAGTTTAAAAATGCTTGCCAATGCTTATGAATGGGGTTAATTCACACATTCAGCTGCTAATGACCAGGCTTTGTAGAGGCCTTAGGTGATAACAACAACAAGTGACAACAAATTACCAACTTCCTTTGATTTAAAGATATATTTTCAACATCCCTGAGAACCTCAGGGTAGACAAGTTGAAGGGAAAATACAACAATATTTAACACAAGACTCTTCTGTTTCCTGTCCATCTGGGCCCATATTGTCCTGAGCTGCATTTGAACAGCTTGTCTAGGTAAACCCTTCCTGAAGAAGTGGGCAGTGACTCACGAAAGCTCATACCTTACCATCAATTTTGTTAATCTTGAAAGTGTTGCTGGACTCTTGCCCTTTTCTATTCCTTCCTGCAGGTTACCAACCAATAAGGAATATTATTATCCTCCTGTTCTAGCACAAAACCTGATTTCACAAAGTCATTCTGGGTTATCTTCTTAAAGAGGCAGTACACAATTTACACTTGGTAGGTGTAAGGTAATGGACATCGGAACAAAAAATCCCAACTTCGAGTATAGGCTTATGGGGTCTGAACTTGCTGAGACTGAGAGAGAAAAAGATCTTGGGGTCATAATGGATAGCTCAATGGAAGTGTTACCTTAAGCAGTGAAAAAGGCAAATTCTATGTTAGGGATTATTAGGAAAAGGATTGAGAATAAAACAGTCAATATTGTAATGCCCCGCCCTGTATAGATCTATGGTGTAGCCTCATTGGGAATACTGTGTACAGTTTTGGTCACCCTAGCTCAAAAAGGACATCACAGAGCTTGAAAAAGTACAGGAGAGGGCAACCAAGAAGATTAGGGGTTGGAGGGCCTTCTTTCTGAGAAAAGAGCCTGGGACTTTTCAGTTTAGAAAAGAGATGAGTACAAGGGAACATAATAGAGGTTTATAAAATTATGCATGGGGTAGAGAGAGTTGACAAAGAGAAATTTTCCCCCTCTCTCAAAATACTAGAACTCAAGGGCATCCAATGAAGCTGATGGACAGTAGATTGAGGACAGACAAAAGAAAATACTTGTTTACACAGAGTGATTAAAAAGTGTAATTTGCTGCCAGAGGATGTAGTGATGGCCACAAGAATAAACAGCTTTAAAAGGGGACAAGATAGATTCATTGAGGATAGGTCTATCAGTGGCTACTAGCCATGGTAAACCTCTGAATTCCAGAGCTGGGAGGCAACATCAGGGGAAGGTCTCAGCCTTTATGACCTCTGGTTGGCCACCATGTGAGACAGGATGCTGGACTGGACGAACCATTGGTCTGATCCAGCAGGGCTTTTTCTATGTTCTTACAACAGAAACAAGCAACTAAACAAGGAAGGCCAGGTCTCCCATTTCAGCTAACGACCCCCCACTCCCGGCACTTCCCAGCTTGTTCTTCAGCTATGGTTAGCAGGAGGGTTGTGGAGAGGCAATTGTTAGAGCAGTTCCTTTGTCACTTTTGATTAACTCTTGGATTTTCCAGGAACTCTATGGTAAGAACTTTCTGTAAGAAGATGAGGCCTTATTTTTCTTTTTAATTTTTCTCCTGCTGCCACTTCCAGTAGTGGTGGGCAAAGGGCCTGGGGACGGAGGATTCTCCATAGCCACCATGGACTTGGCAGCCCTGTCACCACCCCTGGCAGTCTCTTCTTGGGAAACGTCTGGCCAAGTTGCACAGTGGCTGCTGCTGGAGCCAGGCAGGGTTACCAGGTCCCCAACTTCGGCAGGTGCCTTCCTGCACCCTGTCACCTCTACCAGCTGCTGCTCAGATGGGTGGTGAGGGGGAAATTCCTGGTGAAAAGGGTGGGCAATCAGTGCCACTTGATGTCATGTCATCACTTTCACCATGATCTGGAGCTGATGTCTCTAGCATCCATCCCAAACTCTATGGTTAAACTATAGAGCTCTTCCCCTGGCACTGTGATGTCACTTCTGGGTCATGCACCAAGGTGCCACTAGGATTGCCAGGCAGTACATGACAACTGGCAGGAGGGTTGTGGCTTCTAGTAAAAAAAATGGAAGCGACAAAGGGTAGCTCTAAGGTAAAGGTAAAGGTTTCCCTTGCTCAAACGCCAGTCGAATCTGACTCTAGGGTGCAGTGCTCATCTCCGTTTCCAAGCCAAAGACGGTTCTGAAGACGGTTCCGTGATGATGTGGCCGGCATAACTAGATGCTGAGTTGCATGAAACACTGTTACCTTCCCACCGAAGTGGTACCTATTTATCTACTTGCAATTTCTTGCTTTCAAACTGCTAGGTTGGCCGGAGCTGGGACCAGAGATGGGAGCTCACTCCGTCATGCAGCATTTGGGTCTTGAGCTATCAACCTTCCAGTCTGCAGTTCCGCTTCTTAACCACTGAGCCACCGCAGCCCCTAGAGTAGCTCTAGGAATCACCAAAAATATATGGTAAAACCATAGAATTCCTGGCAATTTGTAGAGGTATCCTTTATCCTTTAGAATTTTCTGCAGTCCTGGGACTTCCTTCAGGTTTGTATAGAAATCCCCTTGGTTTGGCCCCAGCTCCATTTTGCAGCTCTATCCATGATAATCTCTATGGCATTTGTAATCAGGCAACATTACAGGCAGTAAATTCAGGACAGACAAAATAAAGTACATTTTAATTATATAATATAGATATATTTTTTTTGCACTTCAGGATGGGGTGAAGACTACTAGTTTACAAGGCTTTAAAGGAAAATTAAGTAATTTTAGAGAAAGCCTTTGCTTTATATTCATGTTCAGAGATATTATTGCTGCAATCCTAAAGAAACTTTCCTGAGAGTAGGCCCCATTTAATGACATGGGACCTATTTCTAAATAGACTTTTTAGGATTGCTTCTTTTAAGGGTTGCCAACTCCAAGATGGGAAATTCTTGGAGGTTTGGGATCGAGTCCGGTAAAGGCAAGGTTTGGGGAGGGAAGGAACTCAATGGAGTGTAAGGCCATATAGTCCAGCTGCCCAAACTACTATTTTCTCCAGGGGAACTGATCTCAGATCATTTGCAGTTCTGGGAGATTTCCAGGTCACACCTGGAAGTTGGCTACCCTACTTCTTTTGCAGTTTTGGGGGAGAGAGTGAAAGGGTTCAAAATCTGTTGTCTTCATACTTGCTTATGAGTTTCCCAAAATGTGTGACTTGATATTGGTACAAAAAAGATGCTGCTCATCATTCAGACTGAAGAACTTGCTAGCAACCTGAGCCTTTAGAAAAAGCAGGACTTTTTTGTAGAAAAAGCCCAGCAGGAACTCATTAGCATATTAGGTCGCACCCCTGACAACACAGCTCATTTGCATATTAGGCCAAACCTACATGTTACCAAAAGTGTGGTCATCCAGCCTCACCCACCTTTCCCTTCTTATTCTGTTTACCTTGTTTGTTGTCAAAACCCAGGGCTTTTTTTGTAGCAGAAACTCCTTTGCATGTTAGGCCACACACCCCAAATGTAGCCAATCCTAATGAATTTCTGCAGTTGGATGTGGCCCGTTATGCTAATGAGTTTCTGCTGGGCATGGCCAACTTGGGAGCCAGACGGAACTCTGTTCCTGTGCATTCCTGCCCAAAAATAGCCCTGAGAAAAAGGAAGTGAGACCTTTACAATCAACATGCATGAGCATAAACAGCTAGTATCTTTTAAACTTTTTTTCATCATTTTCAGACTCTGCCTGTATCCAGTGCTCATAGTGCTGTAATATGTGGAGCATGATTAGACTTGACAAGATTGTCCCTTGATCTCCCTGGCCAGCACAGTGCCAAAAGGTCCCTGCAATGTGACAAGATGAGGAGGGTTGAGCATGGGTAGGGTTACCAACCTCCAAGCGGGGCCCGGTGTTCTCCTGGAATGATATCTGTTCTCCAGACTACAGAGACAGCTTCCCCTGTAGGAAATGGCAGCGCTGGAGGGCAGTCACTGTGCCATCACATCCCCACTGAGCACCCTCCTTTCCCCAACTTTGCCCTCCCTAAGTATCACCTCCAAATCTTCAGGGATTTTTCAAGCCACAGTTGTTAACCCCAAGTTTCAATGAACTCAAGAGCAGATTGGTGTCAGTACCTGCTCCTTCTCATCTTTTTTTCAGTTGTTTGCATTTCTTTCTCTCTTTTGTCTGCATTGTTTTTTTTTAATAGGAAGCAAAGAGCAGGGAAGAACCAGCTGCCCTGGTTTACCTAATGGAGAAAATGGGCAAAAAAGTGGTTTGGCATTTGAAGAGAAGAGATTGGATTTATACCCTGTCCTTCACTACCCAAAGTAGTCTCAGAGCAGTTTACAACCTCCTTTCCCTTCTCCTCCCCACAACAGATACCCTGTGAGGTAGGTGTGGCTGAGAGAGCTCTTTTGAGGACTGCTCTTGAGAGAACAGCTCTGAGAGAATTTGTGACTGACCCAAGGTCACACCAGCAGCTGTATGTGGAGAAGTGGGGAATCAAACCTGGTTCTCCCAGATTACAGTCCACGTTTCTAACCACTACACCAAATTGGGAGCTCGAACCTCACTTTTGCCCTGTCCTTTGTTGAGTTCTAGTTCAATCCTAACAATACTGTCCTGGGACTAAGCCCCATTGAAGGGATGTGAGTAGGTTTCTGATTCAGCTTACTTAGGATTGTTTTCTAAATAACCTGTGGCCATAACTTTTTTTTTTAAAAAATTAAAATTTATTTAGTCCAGTACATTTACAAAAGGAAATTAACAAACCATACAACACAGTCTACAAACATCCTGTGGCTATAACTGATGAAAGGAACTTTGAAAAGCTTATACCCTGGAAATCTTGCTTTTTTCTTTAAGGTGCTACTGGACTTGACTCTTGCTTTACTACTGTAGACCAACATGGTTACCCACCTTAAGTTGTGTCCACATTGCCTTTCTGATAGTGGACAAATGCCTGTGGGAAGATTACAGACATGGCATGAACACATAAACTTCACTCTGTTTATTTTTCCTTAGCATCCGGTGGGAGGGAGAAGGAGCCTTTGTGCTATGTTTGGATATATGTGCCTTGTCTGAATTTAAAATAAAGCAAACTAAAAAAGAGTGTGGGGGGGGGACTCTGCTTGCTATAGTTTCGCAGACTTTTAATAAAAGAGTGTTTTATATACACTTGATCATATCATGCATGTCAGTTGTACCCTGTGGCCTGGTTCACTCTCTTGAGGTACCTGCTCCATATTTACATGAGTTCAGTTTATGGACTGTGGCACAGTTCTAATTTGGATGGTATTGATCTGTGGGTAGCCTATTGTGTAGATGTGATAATTCTGATGGCAGGGAATGTTAAACTCATGCACTGAAATATCTTAGATGAGCAGAGTGTCGTCATCCCCGGTGAATGCTGCCTATTCACTACTCAGGCTTGACATCCTGACTACTTAGGTTTACCAATGTCAAGGTGGGACCTGGAGTTCTCCTGGAATGCCAACTAATCTCCAGATTACAGAGATCAATTCCTCTGGAAGACATGGTAGTTTTGGAGGGGGAACTCTATGGCATCAGATACCTACTGAGATTCTCCCCCAGGCCAAACCCTGCCCTCCCCAAGCACTTCCTCCAAATCTCTAGGAATTTCACACAACAGAGCTGGCATAGGATTGCCAGATCTGGGTTGCGAAATACCTGTAGATTTGGGGGGGGCAGAGGAGGGGGGGTTGGGGATGGACTTCAATGGGCTTTAAGCCACCTTCCACATGGGCCATTTTCTCCAAGTGAACTGATTTCTGTTGCCTGGAGATGAATAGTCATAGCTAGGGTTCCTTCTTACCTGAGTTAGTGTGAGCTAGCTCACAGTTTTTTAGCCTCCGGCTCTCACATTTTTGTCTTAGCTCAGGAAGGATGACTCCAGAGCAAACTAATTTATGCGGTAGCCGAATCGCTCACTCACAGCAGTAATGCCAGTAGCTCACAAAGTAGAATTTTTGTTCACAAGACTCCACAGCTTAGAGGAAGCATTAGCGGAACATCTCCAGCTACCATCTGGAAGTTGGCAACCCTAAGCACCAGTGGGTGACGTTCTGCTGCCATATGCATATGTTCACTGTGCTCATGATTCAATATTTCTGTGGGGTTTCTGTTTATATAATGCTGTTCATTATGGTTTTACATATAGAGGTAACAATAAATGGGGGAAATTATACAAGTAATATATTTTTTGCAGTTTTAGATACAGCAGAAAATACAATGTGTACCCCTTCAGTGTGTACCCCTCTAGCCCTCCAAAGCCAGCCCCAAGGTCAAAGTAGCCCTAACATTCCTGCCAATAGGTGACTTTGCTTACTGTGTGCCAGAAGGCAGTCTCTGGTATTGTACTGGTTTCAATAATTATTGAGCTTCATATATACACTTCCAGCTTTCAGGATGGCATGGAAGTACGTCACCCACTTTGAATATCCTTGTTTTTGAAAGAAATGTACAACTGTGCCATATTCACACACGCCTTGTGATCAGGTTGTCTTGGACATGTGTATCAAATTTCACAGTTCTGGTTTACAGGGAAGCAATTTTGAAACCTTTATTCATTAAATCAGTCGGCACGTATGCATATGTAATATTATATACATAAAATATATACACATGCCTAAATTAAAAATGATGCAAGTGTGTGAGAGAGAGTGCACATCTACAGGCACTCTTGTGACTGAAACAGTGCAACATGACATTATTGTCTGCTCTGCATCCTTCTGATTCAGCCGTCTGATTAAGTTTACAAAGATTTGAACTTGTGTAATAGCTCCATTAGAGCTCTTTACCAAGAGTCAATTCCTGTGGTCTTACTGGGTCCAGCTGCTTCTGACTCACAGAGGAAATGGCAGAGATTAGGGTGAACACTGGAAGAAGAAGAAGAAAAAAACCCCAGAACAACAGAGAAATAAAGCAAATCAACCAAGCATTACCTTTTTGTGCAAAGCAGAACAATGACTTCGCTCGTAAGGTTTCAAATGATCCCTCTTACTCTCCTCATTTGCGCTGTTCCTATTGGAAAGACCACCAGGAAACATGTGAACCACTGCGGAATACACACTGTAATCCATGGTACATCTCAATTAATATTCCCTCCTGACTACTGCTAGAACAATACATAGCATCAAGCAGTTTAATCTCCGGCAATAATGCCTTTTGTACGGTTGAGAGGGTTTTCCCTTCAATTAGGTTTTTAAGCAAGGATTTTCAAAATTAGTTAGGTATTCTATATTGTGTGAAGTGGAGGGCTCTGGGTTTCATAAGCACCAGCATATGGCTAGGTAAAATGCACAGAGACATGACAAGTTTGTCATTAACAAACTTGCAATCAGGAAATTCTTCCTTGCAAATGTTTGGAACTGAGTTAATCTTTCCACATGCTTACTTGGAGGGGGCATGACAAGCTCCAAAATGTACTATATATAAATCTCTGCTTTCATCAGAACTTAATGCTACACATGTAAATTATGGATTGAACAATAGGTTAATGAAACCAAAAACAGGTGGTCTAGGACAGGAAGGCTTACAAAGACAAAGTTTGGCTCTCCATTTTTGCTATTAGCATATAGTAATGGTTTTGGAGTGGCTGAAAACCAATTCATGTATTCTAAGGTTCCAATAGGTTTGACTCTGAAAGTGCAAAATCCACCCCATGGTTCTCTCTTTGCATGTTTCAGTGAAATGAACGAGAGCCGAACAAGAGCATGGGTGCTCATGCAGAAGTGTGCTCTTGTGTAGTACTTATTACGTACCTTTGTTTCCAAGCCAGTTCCCACAAGTTGTCTAGCAAAAGAGATACAAATCACATGACAGGAAACTAGGGCCTATTATGCATGCACATCTTATTGAAGATTTTCAGAGCAGTAAGCCTTTAATCTTGACTTCGGATTCTGTGCCCACCTTACACACCATTCGTTTTCCTTCTGTGTATTTATTCTGCAGCTACTTTTCTAAACTGGAGTGGAATGTCACTTGTTACATGTGGTAGGTGGGGTCCAAAGGTTTTTTTTAAAAATATATGCAGTTGCCCTATTGCAGTTGTGCAGTAGTGTCCAGCAAACACCTTCCATTTAAATTCTCATGGTTCAAGTTTTGTGCATGTATTTTAGGGTTAGTTTGTTGAATGAAAGGGGACAGAAAAGATGCAGACAAAGGGGGAAAACTCACTGTTGAAACTGACCAGATTTTTTCTGAACCTGACAAGCAGTTGTGAAGCCCTGTTTTTCATATTGCCAAGCACTAGGAGATTCTCTGCTGTTTGGCCACAGTGAAAAATGGGAGTCACACAATCTCATAATATGGGGGAACATGTTGAGTGTACAGAATGCATGATAGAACCCACTGACACCAGCATTGCAAGCTGTTTTCGTTGGCAATGTGTGTGCATACACACCTGTGCACAATTGGCTGCACCTCCACCACATTTTGCACAAGGTTGCAATTTGTATGGGGGAGAAGTCCTCTGGCAGAAGCTCTAGAGAGCTTTTTTTAGTCTTGTGCCACTAAGTGGAAAGGGGGGGGGTTGCCAATGCCCTAGCACATCTGCATAGTAACACTAATTTCCTGCCCTTCCTTGCACATCTGCATAGTTTTCTCTTTGTGACTCTCTAGTTTGATCCTGCTCACTGGTTTGATCTTGGCAGTTTTTTAAAAAGCCTGTTCTGTGCAGACTCTTCCACCAAATGCATTGATCCCAAGAGATTCTTAAGTTGGGCAGTTCACAAAAGGTCCATGTGGCTCAGCTGAGCCACCCCGGCAGGAGGGCAGATAAAAGTCAAATGAATAAATAAATAAATTTTAATGTTAGGCTTTCAAAGACTGCCAAAATGGTTCCCCCAAAACTTTGTTCACTAAAGCATTAAAGGGAAAAAACGTTTTCAAAGCTTTAGGCTTCCTATCTTAGTGTCTGTCTCCCTTTATATTTCATGTCAATTTAATTCCAAGCTGGTGGACCCCCCCCCTTTATTTTGTTTGCATGCAGCACTGAAATCCTTTTTTTTCTTTTGCACTGGGGATGCGGCCATTTGCTTCTCTCCAATCCCCCTTCCAAGTCAATACCAGCAGGTAACAAAGCCTTGTGCAGCTCCTTTTAAACTTTTCCTCCACCATTTTAATTTTTTAAATCAGTGATCCAAGACTAGTGATAGTCTCACATAGCTAGACTCATGTTACATGTAAAATAAATAAATAAATAAAAACAAGAGGAAATGGAGCTTGTACACTGATGAAGGGGGGAGGATGGAAGAAGGTGCAGAGTGGGTGGAATGACCTCAATGTGGACAGGGAGTGACCTTAAAGGGGCAGCAAAGGGGTGGGAGGAAATCCAAGGGAATCTGTACACTTTTGAATTACCTTCGGCTTGGAAGTGTAGCAAGGGAATAGTCAGCACAAAAGCACTCTCAGAAAACCTGGAGAAACAGTGACCAGAAAGAGAACTGAGCACTGAAGGGAGGAAAATCTATGTAATACAGCAAAGAAAACACAACGGACATGCACGGTGAAAGTCAGGGAAAACACCCATGCAAAATATGCCTAGGAGAGAGCTACATCTGGCATATTTGTTACTTAAGTGTATGATATAGTATCAGAAGAAGAAGAGGAGATTGGATCTATACCCCACCCTTCACTACCCAAGGGAGTCTCAGAGTGGCTTACAAACTCCTTTCCCTTCCCCTCTCCACAACAGACACCCTGTGAGGTAGGTGGTGTTGAGATAACTCTAACACAAACTGC
The DNA here is from genome assembly GCA_029375565.1 of Gekko gecko. Classification (NCBI taxonomy): domain Eukaryota; kingdom Metazoa; phylum Chordata; class Lepidosauria; order Squamata; family Gekkonidae; genus Gekko; species Gekko gecko. The sequence continues at coordinate 112,104,442 of JAPDNY010000008.1, read as the reverse complement.
TCTTTTTCAAGAACACCTGTGCCAGAGCTTGTGATTGACCCAAGGTCGCATCAGCAGGTGCAAGTGGAGGAGTGGGGAATCAAACCCGGTTCTCCCAGATTAGAATCTACACACTTATCCACTACCCCAAACTACTACTTAACCACTACACAAAACACTACAATAACATGGTTATTTACTTGTCATCTTGGCTCTGTACTTTTGGGTTATGACATAAGGGGAGATATTGTACTGTGTCCTTGAACAACTCCAGTTCATTTCAATGAAACATCACAGAAGTACTTCCCAGTTCACTGAAGCTTTATTTATTTATTTATTAGATTTATATACTGCCCTCCCCAAACGGGCTCAGGGTAGTGTGCAACAATTAAAATAATACAATTAAAACAATGTTAAAATAATGGTTTGCACATAATAATATAATTATAATAATATAATATCATAAAATACCATGTAAACAAGGAAATCAGATAGTAAAACAATCCAGTATCTAATCAGATGTCCAATTAGGATCAGGCCACTGGTGGAAAATTGGCCAAAAAAGTGTGTATGTGAGGACATCCGCTGCCTCAACCAAATGTCCGGCAGAAGAGCTCTGTCTTACAGGCCCTGCAGAGCTGCAGTAAGTCCCGCAGGGCCCTGATCTCATAAGGGAGCTCATTCCACCAGGTGGGGGGCAGGGCCAAAAAGGCCCTGGCCGAGGCTAATCAGATATCCCTGTGGCTGGGGACCACTAGAAGATGTTGATTTGTAGACCTCAAGGTCCTCCAGGGCTCATGTGGGGAGAGGCGGTCTTGCAGGTATGCTGGCCCCTGGCCATATAGAGCTTTAAAGGTTAGCACCAGCACCTTGAAATGGATCCAGAATTCAATAGACAGCTAGTGCAGTTTGTGCAGCACTGGGTGGATATGAGCCCACACAGGCATCACTGTCAACACCCGTGCTGCAGCATTCTGCATTAGCTGCAACTTCCAGAGCAGAGTCAAGGGCAGCCCCACATAGAGAGAGTCACTATAATCCAATCTGGAAGTGACCATTGCATGGGTCACTGTAGCTAGGTCTTGGGGAGTAAGATATGGGGCTAAGTGTCTGATCTGCCTCAAAACAAGAAAAGAAGAAGAAGAAGAAGAAGAAGAAGAAGAAGAAGAAGAAGAAGAAGAAGAAGAAGAAGAAGAAGAAGAAGAAGAAGAAGAAGAAGAAGAAGAAGAAGAGAGGAGGAGGAGGAGGAGGAGGAGGAGGAGGAGGAGGAGGAGGAGGAGATTGGATTTATACCCCACCCTTCACTTGGAGCCTCAGAACGGCTTACAAACTCCTTCCCCTTCTCCTCCCCACAACAGACACCTGTGAGATAGGTGTGGCTGAGAGAGCTCTGACAGAAATTGCTCTTTCCAATAACAGCTCTGATAGAACTATGGCTTGCCCAAGGTCATCCAGCAGCTGCAAATGGAGGAGTGGGGAATCAAACCTGATTAGACTCTGCACTTAACCACTACACCAAACTGACTAGAAAGATAGAAAAAGATAGAAAAAGGCAGACCAGTTATTGGTGGTGACTTGGGCCTTTATGGAGAGGGAGACACCCAGGAACACCCCCAGACTCTTCGCACATGACGTAGGCACCAATGGAGCCCCATCAAAGGTTGGGAGCCTGATCCCCTGACCCAATCCCCCACGACTCAGCTACAAGACCTCCATCTTAGATGGATGTAACTTCAGTCAGCTCTGTCATGAGGAATTGTGGTGGATTCATCACAGACTGCTCTTGGTAAAAGGGGGGGGGATATCTGTGAAGGCTGGTAGACAGAGAGAACACTAAGGACTAGAGGCAATATGGTGTAATGGATGGTATGTTGGATTCAGATTGAGATCTTACTTTAGGTCATCATTGAGCACAATAGTCTTGAACCAATCGCCAAACCTAATCTTCCTATACTAGTTGTGAAAATATGGGATGGTTTAATCTATGTATGCTTTCCTAATCTCATTGTGGATACAAAGCTGATAATAAAAATCTCAGCCTTATATAGTGACGGGATTGTCTGAAGGGATGACTACATTGACATCAAAGGCAGGTAACCAGTCAAGCAAAGCCCCATTCAGCTAAGTGACACAGACTCTCCATGTATGATCTTGCCCCGTCCCATTCCTCTCATTGTCCTTTTCTTATAATGAATGAAAACATTTTTGTTTTGTTTTCTACCGGTCATGCATGAGGATTAGAAGTTGCCACTGACTAGTCTACAGTGACACCTGGGTCTTTCACAAGTTGTACCAGTTGGCCAATTACTTCTCCTAATAGGGGTTTCCATTGCAGTTGTCAAAAAGAGACAAACGTCCCATTCATTTTCATGAAAGGAAGATGCATTTTGCTTACTCATGCTTGCACCGAGTTTTCTAGGCAACATTTCAGTTCAAAAGAGAGATACCAAACTTAATGGTCATTAGCTCCCAATTTTCGAAAAGAATCATAAACTGCTTCATAACTCAGGATGGGGGTAGGGACAGTTCTGAGTATTGTGGAAACTTCATTAGTAAAAACGAACTAATCACAGCTCTCCAAGGGGAAATTCTTTCTGTTTAGTAGGCATTAGCCTCTGTTGCTGCATGTACTTAATATAATTTATATTATTATTTTAATCACCACATAAATTGTAGATACTCCTCCAATGAGTTAATGGGCCATACTTTGCTGTTTCAGCAGCATTTATATTATGAATTACTATATGTTGTGGTAACATCTTTAAATCTGAATGGGTTTGCATGAACAAGGAAATATTGCAGAATTTGTGTTCAGCATGGCTTTAAAATTGCCTCACTGCTGATGCCTTTTTTTTTTTTTTACTCTTGCTCTAGTAGCACCTTTATTTTGCTTCACTTCCCTACATGTTGCATATTTAAAGCTCACCAGCTAACTTAATTGGGAGAGAAAGTGTATTAAAGATAACAATATGATAATGCCATCTGGGGCAGCAGAGTTTATTCTCAGTGATATTTTTTGCCCTGCCACGTGTTTTGCAAGCCTTTCCAGGTGGTTGCGTTCCACAATATCACTGTTTAAAAATAACAGGCCACGAAATATTTTAAAATGGCAGCTCAGCACTGATCCGGATAGCCCAGACAAGCCGAATCTCATCAGATCTTGGAAGCTAAGCAGGGTCGACTCCGGTAAGTATTTGGATGGGAGACCTCCAGTGAATACCAGGGTTAGGAGGCCAAAGGCCGGCTATCAGGCCAATTCCCTGAATGTCCTCCGTGCCTCAGTCGGAGTTGCCAGAGGTCACCATGACATCCGGACACAGGCACACACACATATACACGCAGCTCAACCAGCAAATGGTGAGGTGCTGCCAGTGGGATCACATACTCAGTCAATCTTCCTACAAGGTGTATCAGTAAAACTTAACTAGTCCACACTGGTCTCCCTGACCTGGATAGCCCAGGCTAGACAGATCTCACAAGATCTTGGAAGCTAAGAATGGTTGGCCCTGGCTAGTATTTGGGTGGGAAACCTCGAAGGAATACCAGGGTCATAACACTGGAATAGGCAATAGCAAACCACCTCTGAGAGTCTCTTGCCTTGAAAACCCCACAGGGTTGCCATAAGTCAGCTGTGACTTGACAGCACTTTCTACTACCAGTCCACAGTAGACAGGCTAGCTTTGCAATTATGTTCCAAGATAAACATATCCTAGTGCGGAGCTTTGTTCTTCTTGGTCAGGTCTATTGTTAGAACGCCCCTTGTCTAAGACACATTCTGCATAGAAAAGAGCAAGAGTCCAGGAGCACCTTAAAGACTAACAAGATATGTGGCAGGGTAGGAGCTTTTGTGGGTCACTGCTCACTTCTTCAGATTTGGGGTGATATCTGGAGAAGTGAGCGGTGACTCACAACAGCTCATACCCTGCCACGTGTTTTGTTAATCTTTAAGGTGCTACCGGACTCTTGCTCTTGTTTATCACTACAGACAGACTAACGCGGCTCCCCATCTTGATCTGCATTCTGCATAGGTTCAGGCTTGAGCTCTTTTAGTGGCTTCCCCATATATTTGTGTGACAGACTTCCCTAAGAGGTCAGGGGACTTCTATTTTCTGGTAAGGCTGCAAAATGGAGTTATTCTGGAGAACTCTGGGGACAGCTGGACCCTGGGCAAAGAGGAAATATCCTGCTAGTGCATCACATTGTTTTTTAGATTAGTTTTTTTAAATATGGTTTTAAAGTATTTTATATATGTTGTGTTTATTGTTTTATCTAACTATTTTATACTATATGTGTATTGTTGTTGCCCACCTTAGGTCTTGAGATGCTCCAGAGAAAGGTGGGTATATAAATATTTTAAATTAAATGAATAAATATCACCCCAAATCAGCTCTGCAAAAAGTTGTGAGGAGAATATAGAAAATACTGGATGCCAACAGATTGCCAACTGGATGTCTGGATCCATGCAGAAAATATTTGACTCCTAATATTTGGCTCTGGTGTTGGATATTCTCCTGAAGGGTTGATCCTATTTTTCCTTCCAGGTATGTAGAAGGGAGGTATAATGTACTAGGTCCCGACCATGTGGCACCCAGGGACTCCATGCAGTCCTGCAAAACCTCGGAGCTTCGCTCCAGTAAACAATGGACTAAATGGGTCCTAGCCCGCACCAATCGAAGGCCTAGGCTCCCGGCCAAGGGCCCACGGAATTCTTGGTCACTGTAACTAACCTATGACAGAGTGGGGGTGTGTTTTGGGGTGTGGGTTTTCACTGAATATAAGCTGGCCTGCGAGCTGGCTAAAGTTGTCTTGTTCCTGATCTTGAAATAAAAATATGAGCTGATTTCACTCTGCTGACTCATCAGTCTCAGTACTTTTCACTGGCAACAAGGATGGGATTCTACCTCCCATGAACAATGACCCGGAAGATCCGAGCATCGCATTGAGAGCCAGCACCAAGGCCACTGCACACCGCTCAGCATCAGCCCCTGCTTCACTGGTTCCCATTTGCCGCACCACTGACTCCGAGTGCAGCACCGCACCACACTGCTCCACGCTTCCGCAACTGCTGCCAACGTTCCCAGGCTTCCATGTCGTCTCCACACTATGGCTGCTGCATCCGAGTTTCTGACATCTCCCACCCTGCACAATGGGAGACCTGGTTAGAGACTCTCAAAAGTCACTTCACCATTTCATGAGGTCACCAATCTGGGTAAGAAGAAGGCCTACCTCCTCCGGCACTGCGGCATGGAGGCACACCTTCTCCTGAAGGACCTAATAGCGCCCCAGTTGACCAAAGATGAGACATACAACACTTTGGTCAAGGCGCTGATGGGCCACCTGGCTCCCAAACCAACAAAATTTGTGTAACAGATGGACTTTTTTGCAAAGGTCCAGGGGCCTGATGAGACCGCCTCTGAATTTCTCGCAGCTCTGTGGTGGGTCTCCACCAGGTGTTCATTCCCAGACTTGGCTGACACTCTGCTAAATCAGCTCCTTGTGGGCCTACGGGAGCCCAAGCTCTGGAGGAACCTGGTCAACCAAGATGACTTAGACCTTGACAAAGTGATCCAGGAGGCCACCGCTTACTAGAAGGCCCATCAAGACTGCTGCGCCAAGGCAGTCCACCGCACACAAGCAACTGTTGGTTCTCATGTCTCCAATGACGAGGAGATCCTTCAAGTCTAACATCACCTGGCCCAGTGCTCTCAATGCTCCTCAGGATCCACCACAGCGAAAGCAGCCCCAACCACCATGCCCTGCCCCAGCTGTGGCGATGCTCACGAGTGCTGGTCTTGCAGATTTTGTGACGCCGTCTGCAGGACATGCCACAAGACTGGCCACATCACAAAGGTCTGCCACTCACAGGGCCGGCCCAAGGATTTTTTGCACTCTAGGCAGGGATACCTTCGGGCACTACCCCCCATGTGCCCAATTATGTGGCGGTTGCCAACCTCCAGGCAGGGCCTGGAGACAAAGAAATCCCAGCCCTCTCTATTGCCTGAAAGCCGACAGGTGGGGAGGGGGTGCAGGAGGCGAGATGCCAAGCCAAGAGGGAAGGGAGCAGGGTGGGGTGGGCGGGCATGAGAGAGGGAAGGCAGTGGCGGCAGGGGGAAGGTCCCAGGGCCCATGCTGGCTTCCCAAGAGCCCCGGGGTGGGCGCGCAACCCACATGGCCTCAAAGCTGACCTGGCGTGTTGGGAAACTGCTGGCTGCGATCCTAAGGGTGCCGCAAGTCCCAGGCTGCACAAGGTGCTGGCTTCCAAGGTGGCGGTTAAGAGTCCGTGCTCGACTGCCACCCCCGCACGCACACATAGGGTTTATTTGGAGTGGTGCCCGGGCGCAAACGAGGGGTCTTCCAGGAAAAAGACCCCTTACAGTATCTGAGCAGGCGATGGGGGCTTTGCAAGGGAGGAAGAGAGGCCGACAGTGTGGGGGTGCGGGGGGGGAGAGGCGGGTAATGCATCTGTCTCCCGTGAGCTCCAGACACTTTGAACTGGCTGCGGTTGGAGCGGAGATCCGGACTCCGTCCCCTCCCTGCCTGCCTCACCTCCACTCTCCTCCTCTCCCTTCACCTTTGCTCTGAGCGGGGGAGGCCATCCTCTGGCTCCATGCACTGGGCTCGGCCTCTGCGGGAAGCACCAGCGCCACCTACCGCCCTCCTCCTCTCCGGGGTGCAGGCGAACTGGAGCCAGAAGCTTCGTGGTGGAGGCAGAGTTTGGGCACGGCTGGGCAGCGTGTCTGCAGCAGGAGTCCCCGCCCCCCCCCACCAGAGCCAGGCAAGGAGCCCAGGAGGAGAAGCTTCCCGACACGTCTCAACGGCCTGGCTGGGTCTGTATAAGAGGTGGCACAGCTGCTGCAGCGGCATGAGGGGCTGAGCGAAGCCAACTTGAGTGGGGTTCGGAGCCAGAGTGAGGCAACCGCCCCTTCACTCCCCGGCGCCGGCAGCGCCGGCTTTTCTGGAAAGCCAGGGAAGGGGTGGGGTTAGAATGCCCGCCCCTTCCCTCCCAGCACCGGCTGCCGGTGCTGGGCAGGAAGGGGGGCTTTTCATGGGGGGATGGGGGGCATTTTGGCGCCCCTGCAGGGCCGGCACCCTAGGCAAGTGCCTAGCTCGCCTAGTGGGCGAGCCGGCCCTGTCTGCTCAAAGGGACAGCAACAGAGGACCACGACCCAACTGGAGTCGATGGACCTGCACTCCATTTCAACACACCAGTGGACACTGGTATGTAACTTGCTCCCCAATGGCCCCAACAAGGTACCCATGACTATACTTATAGAGGGGTCCCCCGCCAAATGGAAATTGACTTGGGCTCATCTTTTTCCATTATTTCTTCTGAGATGTTGCACACCCTCTGCCCACAGGGGGGACCCCATCTGCACAAGCCACAGGGTCTCAAGTTGCGAGACTTTAATAAGAACCCTGTGGCGGTCTGGGGCTGGGGCAAGTTCTGGGTACAGTTTAAGGACTTCTTGGGGTGGTTGGACGGTAGTAGAGGGGCACCTCTCCAGTTTAGTAGGCCTTTCCTGGTTTGCTCCCCTGGGACTTAGGATTATGGGGATGAACCAGATTCCGCAGCCGGACTTTAACGCAGTATGTGAGGAATTCCCCAGGGTGTTCGATGGGACACTGGGGAAGTACACTGGGCCCCCCATTTCTTTGGACCTGGACCCCAACGTCCACCACATCCTCATAAAGGCCCATACTCCACCACTCGCCATGAAGCCTAAAACTGAGGCGGAGCTCAATCACCTGGTCAAGCAGGGGGTGCTAGAACCGGTCTCATCCACATGATGGGAGACCCCCATTGTCACGCCGGTCAAGCCGAACGGGGATGTACGGATCTGTGCAGATTATAAATGCACAATAAACAAAGCCTTACAAGACCATGCTTACCCAGTTCCAGTGGTAAGCCATGCCTTGGCCACTCTGGCAGGGGCACAGATTTTCAGTAAGCTGGATTTGGCTCAGGCCTACCAGCAGTTACCAGCCGATGTGGCCTCCGCGGAGGTGCAAACGATCTCTACGCACAGAGGGGCTTTTAAAGTAATTAGGCTGCAGTTTGGTGTGTGTGTGGCTCCAGGGATTTTTCAATCTTTTATGCTTTCCCTGCTCAAAGGCATCCCTGGAGTGCAGCCATTTTTAGATAATGTGATCATCACAGTGCTGGACCCAGCCACCTTTGCCAAACGGCTCCGCTGGCCTCAAGGTAAAGAAAGAAAAGTGCCTCGCGGTGCCCCACATCGAGTTCCTGGGTTTCACCATAGATGCACAAGGGATCCACCCCATGGACAATAAGATTAAAATGATCATGCAGGCCCCTCCTCCTTCTTCCAAGACGAAACTGTAGGTTTTCTTGGGCCTGCTCAATTTTTACCATGCGTTTCTGCCCCTGAAGGCTGTGGTGGCAGAACCTCTCCACCGTCTCCTGGACAAAGACGCTCCATGGGTCTGGGAGCCCACACACACCATGGCTTTTCAAGGGGTCAGGGTTTTGCTGACATCAAATTCTGTGCTGCACCACTTTGATGAGTTGCTCCTGGTGGTCCTGGCCTGCGACGCATCTCCCTACAGGGTGAGGGCAGTTCTGGGCTGCAGGTTGCCAGATGGCCGGGAGGTCTCAGTCACCTATTATTCACGGACCTTGTCATCGGCAGAGCGCAATTACATGCAAATAGACAAGGAGGTGCTGGCGATAGTGGCGGGCATTAAAAAATTCCACCACTATCTCTACGGGTGGCACTTTACAGTTGTGACCGATCATAATCCCCTCCTCAGCCTCCTGGTCCCCGATTGTCAGATGCCCCAGATAGTCTTGCCCAGGGTCCTGCGCTGGTCTATTTTTCTGGCAGGCTATGCCTACGCGCTCATCCATTGGCCAGGTAAAGCCATGGGGCACCCAGATGCTCTGAGCCGCATCCTGCTGCCTGCCATGGACCTCGATCCTGCCTCGGCCCATGGGGTTGCTGTTGTGGAGGCCCTTCTGGACCAGCTGGTTCATGTCTGGGAAGTCGCCTGCCTCATAGCCAGGGACAAGGTTCTCTGTTGGGTCTTGGACTGGGTGGGGAGAAGGTGGCCTACAGCCAAGGAGGGCCCCGAGCTCACGCTGTTCATCTCACGGAAAGACAAATTGTCAGTATATAAATGTTGCCTGATGCGGGGAGGTCACGTGGTGATTCCAGCCCCACTCCAACAATGAGTCCTAGCGGCGCTACATGAGCACCACCCTGGGGTGGTGAGAATGAAGGCATTGGCAAGAAGCTACATCTGGTAGCCAGGATTGGACCAGGACATCAAGGACAAGGTAAAAAGGTGTCAACCCTGCCAAGCCTCATGCCCTGAACTGCCCATGGCCCCGGAGAAGGCCTGGGAATTATCACACCGCCCCTGGTCCCAGCTCCACCTGGACTTTGCTAGACCATTCCAGGGACAGTTGTTTTTTATTCTAGTGGACGCCTACAATAAGTGGCTGGAGGTAGTGCTGGTACTGTCAATCTCTTTGAAATCCGCCATCATATGGTGGATTTTCAGTGCCCAGGGCATTCCTGACACCCTGGTGACAGACAACAGAACGGCCTTCACATCCAGAGAGTTCCAGGAGTTCACCAGCTATTATGGAATCCACCACGTCTGCTCGGCCCCATTCCACCCCGCCACCAACAGACAGGCTGAATGCATGGTAAGGTGCATGAAAGATGCACTCCGCTGGCTAGATGTGACAGACTGGGACTATAAGCTGGCATCATTCCTCTTCAGCCAAAGAACCACCCCCCACACAACCACAGGCCACAGCTCAGCTGAGCTGCTCATAGGCCGACACTTTACATCAAGGCTGGACTGCCTCCACCTGGACTGAGTGCCCAAGCGAGAGCCCGAAATCGAATCACCAGAAGCTGCCCGAGGTTTCTTTCCGGAGGAACTGGTGTATGCACGGAACTTCAGCAAAGCCCCCCCCGGATCCCGGCTAGAGTGGTGAGAGTCAGAGGCCTCCACTCCTACGAGGTCTCCTGCGAGGACGGCCAAATCCTCCACCACCACATCGACCAACTCCATCGGTGGACACTGCTACTGGATCCAGAGGATACTGAGGAACCTGAGCCTGCCGAGCAACCAGCCATGAACCCTGTGCCGCAGGATGCAGCTCCCAGCCTGTTGACCACCCACCAGCTGCCGGAACCAGCCGAGGCACCCAGTGACTCCACCTTGTCCGCAATCACCCCGCCGCCGCCGGCCAGCACCCTGCCAAGGGCAGTGGCATCAGCTCCAGTCCCGGCTGCGACCGGGCTCCGTCGCTCCACATGGGAACGTAAGACACTAACATATCTCAAGAACTTTGTGTGTGGGTGTCTTTGGACCAAGGGGGGAGGGGTGTAATGTACTAGGTCCAACTGTGTGGCACCCAGGGACTTCACGTGGTCCTGCAAAACCTCAGAGCTTTGCTCCAGTAAACAATGGACTAAGCAGGTCCTAGCCCATACCAATCGGAGGGCTAGTCTCCCGGCCAAGGGCCCACAAAACTCTTGGTCACTGTAAATAACCTATGACAGAGTGTGTGTGGGGGGGTGTTCTGGGGCATGGGTTTTCACTGAATGTGAGCCGGCTAAAGTTGTCCTGTTCCGGATCTTGAAATAAAAGTATGAGCTGATTTCACTCTGCTGACTCGTCAGTTTCAGTACTTTTCAGGAGGAATAAAAAATAAACCATGCATCTCCAAAGTAACCCAACTTCTGATCTCTGTGTCTGCCTTCTTTTCTTGATTTTAAAACGGAACTTGAAGGAGAGTGATAGCTACCATTAATGATTGTAAACCCATGATTCAAAACCAAATCATCAAGTCTTGTTCTGGGCCTCATTGTGCCCAGTTTTTCTGCAGCTGGCTGTAAAACCCTAGCCTGGAGCTATTTACACCATGATCAGGCTAGTAATTAGCAAAATGTTTAATATAATATAGAAGCAATTAGGAGGTGATAACATGCAATTAAGATGTGTTTTCAGATTAAAGATTTTATAGTGCTCTCTTTCTTGAAAAGATAAAGTGCCTATCTCAAAATGTCAAACTGCAGTGATTTAATCTGAATTATTTTCAATTAATATGCATGCATTCTTGCGATGTGTTCACCGTTGTTATTGACATTGATAAATTAAGCTCATCCCAGCAGAATTTATCCTTGAGATGCTCTATATTTCCTGAATGTCAGCTCTTTATTTCAATTTTTTTTTTAAATGCCTACAAGCTGTGCACAATCTAACTTGTAAATCCCTAGATCCATCCCTTGGATTACAGTGATGTGTCAGTCTTGGTGGAACAATAATCTGAAAGGGCATTGTTATAAATAGTGTGTTAGAATATAATTGTTTGTCATGTCGTTTGTCCCCTTTAAATCCCTTTGAGTCCTGCTTAAGTAATTTAGACAGCGAGGTTGACAAGAGTCTTGAGACTTCCCTTATAGAGTTGTCCAACCAATCTTCAACCTGCTCCCTCTTTAGGGACCACCTCAGTTGCAGAGCAGGAAGTATAAACAGCAAATGTACTCAGGGCTTATTATGAGATTTCAACCGGGGCCTTTGTTGTTGTTGTTGTTTTTTAGAAACACCAACTATGTAAATGCCAGTGGTATTAATTTGTTCATCTCCTCAACAGAATTGCCGGGACAATAGAAATTCAAATGATGCGTCTTAATCGTCATTATGGAACAGTCATCCCAAGGCACATTAGTATGGTTGTGGCAGTTTCATCAAAAAGAATCATAAACAGTTCAAACAGAGGTTTCTCTGCCAACGCTGATTTTTTAAAAATACTTATACAACTCTCAGAATAAGGCTTGGAACGTGGCTTCCAATATAATCGACCAAAACAGAATCTAGCAGCACAAAAACCAGCAACAAAACAACGGACAACAGTTTAAATTTTCTGCAATGGCACTTCCCCAAGCAGACTAAATATCTATGGAGCAGTAAAAGATTAAGTGGCTATTAAAAAGACCGCAATCAGCCAGAATCTGAGCAAAAAAGAAGAAGACATTTTTATTTGGCACCTCAAGCTTAGGCACCCGACAGGGTCACTGTGGAGAGGAAGTAGCAGAGAAGCACCTTCTGGGGAAGGCTCAGATTGTGTATGTGCACTTTGCAACTGTGAGTACCAAAGTTTTGAAAACGTGGAGGGGTGGGGGTGAGTTTCAACAATTTTGTTTAACCATTAACAGCACCATTTTACAGGTAGGGCAAAACTCTCAAAAGGGAGATGTTAAAACAACAGAAGTCTGATGAGATCAGTGTGGTGTAGTGGTTAGAACAGATCCAGGTCTAAATCTCTAGTCTTTCAGGGAAGTTTGTTGGGTGACCTTGCCCTAGTAACTCTCTTAGACTAGCCTACCTCAGGCCCAAGGTCACCCAGCAAGCTTTCAGGACAGTGTTGGGATTCAAATCCGGGTCTCCCAAATCCTGTTCTGACACTCTAACCACTACACCGTGCTGGCTCTCTTAAGTCTTATTTAAATCAATAAATTCCATCAATTATGATTGGTGGTCTGTTACAGGATTTGCAATCGATTTCTTTCTCCATTTCACTATGTATGCTTCATTTAAGCATTTTCCTTTGCCGAAAACGTCTTACTTGTTTGTTTGTTTTCCCACATGTCCATTCACAAATGCTTCCTACATAAATGATAACAAGTGTAGAAGTTTCAAAAAAAATTGCAGCATTTGGCTCTTATTTTCTTATGTTGACTATTAGATCCAACATTCTTTGGATCTTAAGTTTGGCTTGTAAAAATGGGATCCATGGAGAGGAAAGAAGTAAAGATAGTCACAGAACAAAGGCCAAAATTGTCCCTTCTTTCAGAATCTCTCCCCGGCTCTACCAAGCTATCTTTGCCCTGATTCAGTTAGCAAAATTTTAATGCAGATGCGGATTTCCATATACATATATATTTGCTGAATCAGAAACCAGAGGTGTAAAATTGGTTGCCCTTCTTGCAGATTTGCATCTGTGGGCAGATGCTACCCATCCACACTGCAGTTGAGTTCAGACTGGCAATTTGCAGTGGGAGCCGGTCGTGGCAAAAAAGCCCTGGAATAAAGTGTTCCAGGTTTTCCCGGTCACATGGGGCCAACAGATGCGGGAGCATACCGAGAGGAGGCGTGCGGGAGCGTTCAGACTGCTGGCCTGGAGGTGCGGCTGTAAGTGGCTTTTCCCTGGTAATTCGGCTGGATGCCTATGTGCGTATGAGCACATGGGCGCATGAGCACATTTGCGCTCATGTGCCCATACACACATAGGCACCTGGCCAATTTGGGGAGGATCCTGTTGCACCGGCACTGCATTGGGTGCTAGAGCGGAGCACAGCCAATCAGATCTCTGCTGCCTTATGCATGGAGACACCCAGCGCACACTATAGAAGCGGGTTGCTCCCGGCTTTTTGGATTTGCGTTCACACTTCCAGGAAGCGGGATAACATGGGATAAAGGCACTCTCTGGGATTTGCTACCACTTTTATCAGGTATCTTTTAAATGTGGAAGTGAAGCGGAACAGTGCGGGTTGCCTATGGGTAGGGAATGCCAGGCAGATGTGCTTGTGAGAATGCCCCCTTTAATCTGCTTTTAAAATGTCGTTGAAACGTGGCTATAGTGGGGCAAATTGCCAGTCTGAACTCAGCCTGCATTTCTTTCAATAGATTGGGAATTTGGACACCATTCAAGCATGTGCAGTCCACTGAAAGCCTATGACTGAGGACAGTTTCATATGGAAGTGTATCTAATTGACTCACATTTCTTAATGTTTCTATATATATATTTCCTTACTTGGCTCTATGGAGCTGGTTCTGGATACAACTTTCCCAACCATAGCACCTCTGCTCCAACCAGGAAACATGTTCAAACAATGAGCTGCATCATCTCTCCAGTTGGTAGAGAGGTAACTAGTCTTTGTGGATGCATGGCTGAGGGGGTGTGTGTAACTAAATCTCACCCTCATCCCAGTTTCTTTGAACCATCGAATGGCATTTGCTGTGCAGTTCATAACAGTTTGGGGAAAGGGATTTAAATCAGGGAAATGGCATGACAGCATCAAAACACCCCTCCTCAGTGTTGCTTTCACGATCCAGTAAGTGACTATCTTGAAGCTAACAAAGAGTGGCATACTCAGTGCAGAGCTGCAACTCCCCGTCCCATGCTGTTTTGGCATGGGAAAAATGCTTGGGGGAGGAGCCAAGAGCCTCTCCTCTTACAGCAGAATTCTGAGACCATTTTGGATCTTTGTTTTGAAAGCCAGAATCCAGATTCAGCTCTTTAAAAATCTAAATATGTAGACTGGCCCTAAAGCAGCCATGATTGCACCACAGCACCCCTAGTGCTGGGGAAGAGTCACTGTAGGGCTGCTGCTATTTCAGTCATGGAGGGAATTACACCAAGAAATCTAAAATAAGAGTGGCCAATAGCAAAATTCACAGTGGCACTGCCCTGCTGCTGCAGCCTCTGGAACAACCATCCCACCTCACTCAATGGACTCTGTGCCAGAGATATATGTGCTCTGGACTATGCTAGCATACATTTCCAAATGTGAAAAAACAATAGAGAATTGTCCATATATTGAGGAAGAGGAAAGTTTGGCTAAAAGAGAATGGCTTTCATATGACAGAACCTCGGATAATTATGGTGTCTGATAATGGAGACCTAATTCATGGATGTTACAATTGTCTCATGGAAAAGAAATAGAAATAGGATTTAAAGGATTTGGACATTTGATAGCATAAGATATATGTTAATGAATAAATCAAGCATAGTGACAACTCAATAACATTAATGCACTTGCTCTGTTAACCAGGAAGTGCAATTTTAATGCTAGATTTTCTTCATTTGAAATCAGATACAGCGCCATTTGTCCAATGTTTTTTATTTGTCATTTTCCCCCCATTTCTTTACAGAGACTTCTATCAAATTCCCATTTGGAGCTTACTGGAAAAAAGGCAATTGCATATTTAATAAAGAATAATCCTTCCAGGAACCATTACAGCTTTAAGTGTGATTATAGAACAGCTCTCTAGTAGTTTCTTTAACTTATATAAACATCCATTTCATAAAGCCAGAGGCTTAATTGTACTTTTGCACAGATCCATGCCATTTTTAGTTAGGCCTCTAATGAATTCCCAAAGTTGGGAATTAAAAATTATGTGCATTACAGAGCACTGCTCAAATAACAGTTATGCCATTGGTAACTCCTGGATTATTCTTCTAGGCTTAAAATAAATGGCCATCAAAATTATGTTGAATCTCCATGGACCAGTTCGGGACCCGACTTGTGCTGGCTTTTGTTCTGGCTGTTTTGAAATGGATGTGGAATGACTTTATTTAAGGCTCACTTTTATTTCTGTACATCCTTTTCTAATGTTAAAGAAACAGTTTGTTTTCTAGTGAAATTGACTAGACCAGAAGCTACAGGAGGTTTAGTGTATTTTAGTACTCTACCAGACTAGGAAAAGCAGCTGCAAAACAATTAGAAAGAAGGAAACAAGATCAAAGACTCCTGGCAAACAGGGCAATTTCATTTTCAGGTATTGAATCTGATGCCTTGATGTGCACAGAGGTTTGAAAAAAGTCCTTTCCTTAGTCAAAGTCCTCCTCTCTTACATTTCCATCCTTACAAACTTCCACTGCAGCCCTTGGCTGGATTCCTGTTAAATAGCGGGTTCCATGGATGTGCAGACCCCAAGTCTAGTGATCAGCTCTACTTTATTAGTGATTTCAGCAAGAACAAGACTAAATTCCAGGGCTGCAGCCCTGTTTAAATAGCATGCAATTGCCACACCCAAAGACACCCTGCCCCCCAGGACAGGCTATTTATATAACATTACTTCTTGATTGGTTACTACCAGAGTTGTGGTGGGGCTATTGTTCTTGGGCTCCAAGCTCAGCCAGTCTCATGTAGAACAGTCCTAGAATGTTTCAGTCCCAATACATAACACCCCACCCCCTAAGTTCCAAAGCACCTTAACAGACATAATCTGCAAGGTACACTGGCTTGCATCATTCCCTTTGAGAACACCGGGGCTCCTATGGGAGTAAAAATGACACTGGAGCTGGGCTTGGTAAGGCAGGAATTGCTCTGGAGTCCTGTGAGGCAGGAACAGAGTCCAGAAGGTCCGTAGCAGCCTGTGTAGGGCTTTCCTCTTCCCAGCAATCCGGCTGCATGCTGTTGGGGGGGGGGGCACTCTTGGTCAGCGGAGGCAGTGGTGAGGGTTCCAGGGCACAATTCTCCTCCTCAGTGGAGGACAATTCAGGCTCCTCGGGCAGTAGGCGGCAATGCAGCTGATCTATGTGCTTGTGTAGAAGTTGCCCCCCATCCGTTGATACCTTGTATGATAGGGGTCTGGTGACTCAGGTAACCCTGCCAGGGTCTACGTGGGGCCAATGGAATAGTTCTGTGCAAAGACAGGGTCACCCAGAGAGAACCTGTGAGTGGCCTCCTGGCTTACCAGAGTTTGGATCAATTTAGGGGCTCATTCCACATGCAGATGGTCCAGCCGCATTGTGAGGCGGCGGCCCATTAAGAATTCCGCTGGGCTGCAGCCAGTGGGTGCACTCAGGGTCACTCGATGGCTGAACAAGAAGACAGCAAGCTGGTGGTCCCAGTACCTGTGGGTGAGCCGCTTTAGCATGTCCTTGGTAGTCTGCACCATCCTCTTGGTTTGCCCGTTGGTAGCCAGGTGGAAAGCAGTGGACTGCATGTGCCTGATGAGGGTCTCGTCCAAGAATTTCTGGAACTCTCCCAATGTGAAGACAGTGCCGTTATTGGTCACAGCCATGTCTGGTAGGCCGTGGGTGCTAAAAATCTGTCTCAGAGCCTGGATGGCTGCATGGGATGAGGTAGATGCGACTGGCATGACTTCCAGCCACTTAATGTAGGAGTCCACCAGAAGGAAGAACAGCTGACCCGGAATGGGCCGGCAAGGTCCAAATGCACCCATGCCCATAGTTTGTGAGTAGACTCCCACTGGTGAACAGGAGCCCTTGGAGACTCAGGGTGCATCTCCTGGCAGGTCTGGCAATGCTGTACCCAGGCCTCAATTTTGCTGTCCATTCCCAGCCACCACACACAGCTCCTGGCCAGTGCTTTCATCCTCACGATTCCTGGGTAGGTCTTGTGCAGGGCTACCAAAACCTGTTTATGCAGCAGTGGGGGAATCACTACCTGGCTACCCCATAGGAGGCATCCCTTGTAAGCTGATAGCTCATCCTTGTGGGATGCAAACACTGTGAATTCTGGGCCCACCTGACTGGTGGGCCATCCTCTCTCCACCCAGTCCAAAATGCAGGAGAGGATGCGGTCCCTGGCGGTGTGGTGGGAAATGTCCGCGGCATGCAGAGTGTGGCTTGACAGACCCTCCATCCTCAGGATTCAGTGCATGGGGGCCAGGTCAATGGAGCTGACGGGAGGCAGCTAAGAGCGTCTGCGTGTCCCATAGACTTACCTGGCTGGTATTGCAGGACGTATTGGTAACCCCCTCAAAAATATGGACCAGCACAGGACCCTGGGTGACAGCGTCTGTGGTGTCTGGTGGTTGGAGGCAAGGAGACCAAACAGGGGCTTGTGGTCAGTTATGATGGTGAAGGGGCGGCCGTACAGGTAATCATGGAACTTCTTCACTCCTGCCATGATCGCAAGGGCCTCTTTGTCAATCTGGGAGTAGTTCCACTCGGCTTACAACAGGGTCCTTGAGTAGTGGGCCACTGGTACCTCTATCCTGTCTGGTAGTCAATGGCCCAGGACTGCACCTATGCTGTAGGGAGAAGTGTTGCATGTCAAGACAACTGGCAGCGTCTTGTTGAAATGGGCGAGGACGTCATGCGAGGTGAGTAGCTGCTTTACAGCCCAGAAAGCAGTGGCCTGCCAACAGCCCCACACCCACAGGGCCTTCTTGTTGAGCAGGTAGTGGAGTGGCTCCACAAATGTGGCTTTATAGGGCAGAAAGGAGTAGTGAAAGTTCAGAAGCCCCAAGAAAGCTTGCAGCTTGGCCTTGGAAATGGGAGCAAGTGTGTTTGCGATGACACGAACTTTATCAGGGGCTGAATGGATGTTGTCAGCGTCCACGGAGAACCCCAGGAACTCTACATGGGAGACCCCCAGGAGGCATTTCTCTCACTTCACCTTCAGCCTGGCAGAGTCGAATCACTACAGCATGGCACATAGGTAGGTGGTGAAGTCCTCTTCCATGGGGTGGAGATCAATACATCATTGAAGCATGGTTGGACTTTCAAAAGAGAGTCCATTGAGTTTTTAAAGATCCCTGGGGTCACACTCACTCCAAACTACAACCGCTTGACTCTGAAAGCACCCCAGTGTGTGACAATAGTCTGTGCCTTGGCAGACAGCTCATCCACCGGGAGTTGCTGGTATGCAATTTACCAAAGATCTTGGCCTCCACCAAAGTTGCTAGGACATGGCTGGCCACAGGCACTGGGTAAGCATGGTCCCTGAGCGTCTTGTTGATCATACATTTGTAGTCAGCACAGATACGGACATCCCCATTTGGCTTAATTGGGGTTATGATGGGGGTCTCCCAGGTGGCATGGGGAACCAGGTGGCATGGGGAACCAAGTCCAGCTCTGCCTCAATTTTGGGCTTCAGCGTGAACAGAACTCTCTGGTCCTTGAGGCAGATGGGCTGCACCTCAGGGTTAAGTTGGAGCAATACAGGGGGCCCCATGTATTGGCTGAGGGTCCCATCAAAGATGGCAGGGAACTTGTCATACACATTACTGAAGTCTGAGGGCTGCATGTGGTGCACTTCTGTTACTCTGAACCCCAAAGGCGCAAACCAGGACAGTCCAAGAAAGCTGATGAGCCATCCTTCAACCACCAACAAGTCCAAAATTCCCTCAAACTGTCTGTATTTCACAAGGAATTTGCCCCTCCCCTTAATGGCCACTTTGTTCTTTTGAAAGTTCCAGAGAGTGGACCCAGAAGGTCAAAGGCGGGGGCCCCCTACGGTCAGAGCCTCCGGAGAGTCTCTTCCAAGATGATGGAGATGGAGGACCCTGTGTCAAATTCCATCTTGCAAGGTACCCCCTCTTTAAGCACAATCACTTTAATTTTATCAGGGGTGTCCCGGAGCAAATTCAGTACCTGATGTTGGTGGACGGCACTGGTGTGCAGATCCACTGATTTCTGGTATGTAGTGGTGCATCTCTGGGCTCCCTTGGAGTGGCAGGCATGGGCGATGTGGCCTGTCTCACTGTAGGCCCTTCAGGTAGCATCTTGGAAATGGCAGGAGCGATGCTCATGGGCCTCTCTGCAGCTCGTACAGGGCGTTGATGCGATGGTCTCCACTAGACAAGCGGCAATGGCAGAAGGTCATGAGTCATGGCGAGCTGGGCAGTGAATCTGATGGGTCTCTTCTTCATCTGACACCTCAGAAGCTGAGGGAATGGGGGCCTGGTGTGCGACGGAGGTTAGGCAGTCTCACCAGGATTTCTTGAAGGTGGTAGCCTCACATAGCACCTTTGCTAGTGTGGGGTCCTCATGGCCAATGAGCTTTTGGAGTAGTTTCACCTCTCAGATGCCCATCACAAACCAGTCAAGGAGGGTGTCGTCGAGATCTGGGAACTCACATGTGACGGTCAGTTGGTGAAGATCTGCCACAAAGTCAGCAGCCATGTTGTTGGACTTTTGCTGGCACATGTAGAAGTCCATGTGGCTTGCCATCTTCATGGGCTGAGGCACAAAATGGCTGGTGAGTGCCGCAAGGAGGGCATCATAAGTGGCCGCCTCAAGTGTGGTGGGCATAATGAGGCCCTGGACTAGCCTCAGGGTTGCGATTCCACAGAAACTGAGCAAGAGAACCTTCTTCTTCTCTTCACCCTCAATATCCTGGAACAGTATGAAGTACTTGAGCCGCTCCACCCAGGTTTCCCAAAACTCTGGGTAAGTGGGGTCAAATTCCAGCAGATGTCCTGGAGCGTCAGCCATGGTCCCAGTTGTGATGTGATGCACGTGGCACTGGAGCCGATGTGCAGTGTGGTGCAGATGGGCACTGGGCTGGCTCAACAGGATCCCATCCTCATCCTCACTGTGGGTTCCATGGATGAGCAGACCCCAAATCTAGTGATCAGCTCGACTTTATTAGTGATTTCAGCAAGAACAAGACTAAACCCCAGGGCCATAGCCCTGTTTAAATAGCATACAATTGCCACACCCAAATACACCCTACTCCCCATGATAGGCTATTTACATAACATTACTTCTTGATTGGTTACTACCAGAGTTGTGGTGGGCTATTGTTCTTGGGCTCCAAGCTCAGCCAATCTCAGGTAGAACAGTCCTGGAATGTTTCAGTCCCAATACATAACAATTCCTCTGAACCATGAAGTAGCCAATAGTAAGTACATCTGGTTTGCATTAGAGTTGCCAGCTCTGGACTGGGAAATACCTGGAGATTTTCATGGTGGATCCTGGAGTGGGCAGGATTTGGGGAGGAGAGGTACCTCAGCCGGGTATTATGCCATAGAGTCCACTCTCCAAAGTAGCCATTTTCTCCAGAAGGCCTTGATCGTCTGGAGGTCAGTTGTAATAGCAGGAGATCTCCAGGTGCCACATGGAGGTTGGCATCCCTAGTTGATATTCATCACTGACACTTAGGGAAGAAAATTCAGAAGGTAAAAAAAATCTGCATGTTTATTTAAAATAATTTATTTTATGCCATTTTCTTTGCATGCCTCTGTTACATCTCTGATCTGTGAAGGGAAGTAGATTATGGCACTATAATCTTTGATACTTCAAATTAGAGGGATACACACACACACATACACACACACACACACACTATTTTGGGAAAGCACTGGGCATCAGCTGGAGAAAAATGGAAAGCAATTGACATTGTGGTGGTGTTGCAATATCGTCAACATGACCTTCTAAGATTCCACTAAAACTGTATGGTAAAATCATAGAAGTTTGGTGAAATCCTAGAGCATCATGTTGATGCGCTCCAGGTTTGCACCCGAAATGTTGTCACAGCAATGTTGCGATTTGGATGTCCATACCCCCTATTTGAATGTCCCTACCCCATAAAACTCTTGCCAGTTCCCACCCAGAGGGGAAAGGAGTTGGAAGCAATGCCAGAAACAACAGCTCTGCCTTTTCTGGGCAGTGCTCCTCTTGCCATGCAACTCCAAGTGGCCATTTGTGTGGCTTGTGCCAAGAACTGGTCTTGGCTTCAGATAACCAAATTGAAGGAAATTAGACATAGAGCCTATAAGTAGGCCTGAGGGCCCCTCTGTTCCTGTTTGCTGTTGTCTTTTGTGGCAGGCACATAGGAAGACTTTAGTGGTTACCTTCCAGCTCTGCCTTTCTATTCCTGCCTCACATTTTTTTGAAAAGACTAGATGATAACTCATGTCTTGTATTTATTCTGTTTGTTTGTTTGTGCATTTATGTGAAGAATATTTGAAAAGCGCAGGGAACAGATTTTGCACAAGGACCTTTGAACCTTCCTGCTGCTTTAAAAGATGTACTGCATTGCTAACAAGCCACAGGTGTACAGTACAGGAGCGGGTGAAATTGTAATTCAGGAGTATGATGGCAGTTAATTGTCTTTAATGTATTTATCCCAAGATGCACTTATGCATCTGTTATATATTCAGGAGTTTGTTACCAGTAGCTTTTGTGATACTTAAGCAGTGGAGGATCTGCATCTAAAAGACAATAAAATGGGGGAAAATGCTTTCAAGGGACTCTAAAGTGGCAGGACAAAGAAACTTGGTTTCCCTCCACATCTTGTAAATAAATGGACCTATTTATTTTGATGGGATTTGGGGTTTTTTAATGCATTTTGCCATATTAGTGTGTTAACACTGAACACTTGACAGCTATTTTCAGGCTGTAATCACTCAGCCAAGCTTCCACACACCGAAATATTTTAGCAGGCAGATAGTTTGATATTTCCCTTTCTATTAATTGCTACTGCTTCTCAGCTGTGGCTTATTGCTCTGATGAAGGAGTTCTATACTGTAGATTAAAATAATGTCTAGCCTGCCATTGACAATGGAGGATTTATGCGTAGGAGTCACCCCCAATACTGACTCTATGCATGCATGGAGAGGAGATGTGATAATTAGTCATACGCTGTCATTCATTTATGCACGATATATAGAAATGTAAGATGAGAACAACAGTCAGGCACGGTGACACAATAGTGCTCTGAATTCAAAGTGCTCTAAAACAGTCAAGTGGAGAGCCGATTATTAACCATCCCACAGTCCAAGTATGCCTGTTTTGATTAATAGTGAATATATTAATTAAGCTGTTTTATACTTTGTCCTGTTTTATACTTTCATCCACTCTGTATCCCAGAGTGGACAATAATATAGTTTATAAAAAAGATTTTTCTTCAAAAAAGATACCATTAAAATATCCTAAAGGACTCATTCCCAGCAACTAAATGCATGTGAAGTGTGTAGTCTGTGATCCAGTATGCAAGTTCAGAGGGGGATCAGCCATTAAGGCCGCCGGAAAAAGTCCTGGCAGGCTGGTAGCCTAGGGGGTTGCTCCCCCACCTGGCCACCTCAGCCTCAAGCGAGGGCAGCCCTCACCCCATGCAGGGCAGGTGGCAGCTGCTGCAAGCCAGCAGCACTCAACCTGTGCCAGGCAAGAAAGGGGGCATGCAGTCCCACTGAACCCCTCACCACAAGAGACGCCTGACTGAGCCATGTAGGGCTGATGGACAGGCTCTTTCTCCCTTTCTCCATACTCTGGGGTTGGGGCCCTTTTTCTGATCCATTTTTTTCCTCCCCGTCTGGCCCATTCAAGTCTGTGCAATATACATCTCTCTCGTTTTAGCATGCTCAAAGTGTTGAACAAAATGAAAACTGCTAAATAAAGTTGATTATTTTTTTAAAGGGACTAACCCTTTGTTACTCTGTTACTAGCAATTGATAGGCTTAAGTGGCAGCAGGTAGGAATGGGCATGAACTGGGAACACGGAGGTTCGTGGGGTCTCACAAACAATGAACCATGAAACTCCACAAACCTTCCCATTTAATGAACTAGTTTGTGATTTGTGAGATTCATGGCATGGTAGAACAGCCCCCCCCCCGGGCTAGAGGCCTCAAACTCACAGTGGACCTCCCCAAGATGCCTCTCTACCTGCACACCCAGTTGTGTGCAGATTGGCTTGGGGGGGGGGGGAATTCTAGAAAGCGGGAAGGAGTGTGTTGAATAGCCCCTGCAAGCTAGAGGCAGCAAACTGACAGCTGACCTCCCTGGGAAGCCCCTCTACCTGCCCTCCAAGTTGTGTGCAGATTGGCTTTGGGAAGGAAGATCCTAGGGTTCAATGTGCAAAAGGGGGGAGTGTGTTGAGCAACCTCTGTGCAAGACAGAGGCATCCAACTTGCAGCAGATCTCCCTGGGGTGCTCCTCTACCTGCTCCCCAAGTTGTGTGCAGATTTGCTTTGGGGGGGGGGGAGATCCTAGAGGCCAATGTGCGAAAGGGAAGGGAGTATATTAAATGCCCCCCTGCAAGCTAGACCCATCAGACTTGCAATGGACCTCCCTGGGATACCCCTCTATCTGCACTTTTTTGGGGGGAAGATCCTAGGGTCCAATGTGCAAAAGGGTACGGAGTGTATCGAATGGGTCCACTGCAAGCTGGGGGCTTAGAACAGAATGGGGGCTGTTTGGTTGGCAGCCAGAGCTGCCTATCAAGCTTTGGAGGGGCAGTATTGGTGTTTCCAGGGTTGCAGAAGTCCATCCCCCCATTGCCTAGAGAATTGATTCATCGGTGCCAGCATGCCTGGCCAATGAACTACTCCCATGAACCTCATGAACTGCTGTGAAAATTGGCTCAGTTCGTTGGCGGTTCGTGAGATAACTGATTGGATGAACCAAGACTCACAAACCATGAATCAGGCTGGGTTTGTGATGAATTTTGGTTCATAATTTGGTTTGTGTCCATCCCTAATAGCAGCTCTTGGACTCTTCCTATAAATACTTCTTTTTTCATCAAGTCACAGCTGACTTATAGCTACCCTGTAGGATTTTCAAGGCAAGAAATGAACAAAGGTGGTTTGCCATTGCCTGCCTCCAAATACTAGCCAGAGCTGACCCTGCTTAGCTTCCGAGGTCT
This sequence comes from Gekko gecko, assembly GCA_029375565.1. Taxonomy (NCBI): domain Eukaryota; kingdom Metazoa; phylum Chordata; class Lepidosauria; order Squamata; family Gekkonidae; genus Gekko; species Gekko gecko. The sequence goes on along the minus strand of JAPDNY010000008.1, from coordinate 112,080,356 downwards.
GATGAGATCAGGCTAGCCTGGATTATCCAGGTTGGGGCAAAAGCGCCTCTATATCTCTGAAAGTGTATTATCCATCCAAGCCCTTCCTTCTAGGAATCCCACAGCAGACTCATGGCCTGTCTTATGAATATGGTGCCAATTTTATTTCAGACTGCTTCTGGCTCCATCTGAGACTGAGTAAATATTAGCATCATCTCAAAGTGCCTTCTGTCCCTGATAGTAATCTGCATCTTCCTCAGAGAAGCCTAATAAAAATGCAGTTGCTGTGGTAATTGTTATATTATGTTCAGAAAAGTGCCAAGAATATAATTACTTACAAAATGACTTCACAGTTCAACTTTAATATACACCACAGAACTGTTGGGTAGTAAAAAGCAAGGGAACTGGAGTAAACAAGTCTATTGAGTGGTAGTGTCTTTATTAAATTAAACTTTTAATAGTATCATTGTGTTTACAGTACATTAACTAGTCACAATTTTTACTGTCTGCCATTTTTTAAAAAAAAATTCTAAGCCACTGGAGGATGGATTCCTTTAAGAATGTTCTCCCAGGTATGTACAGAATATTAATTAGGACTGTCTGTTTCTGTTGGATAATAACAGTGTCCAAGAACTGAATAGAATCTGTGACCTGTGAAAGAACTATTCACATGCTTTAGACTGCCTTAGAGCATTGTTTAACAAGGGAGCATGTTGCTTTCCCCCCCTAGCAAATCCCAAATGTTTCAACTGTGTGTTTCATAGTTTGGTGGCTGTGTCTTCAAAACACACACAGAAAATCCACTCTCTCCTCCCTTCCCCCTTCCTTTGGGGAAGTATTCTCTACTCCTCTCTCATTTAAATAATTTTTTAAAAATGCTTTTTATGATATGTTTTTGCTATGATACCTGAGGGCTTTTGTTTTTACTGCTGGTAACCAATGGAGATTTTCTCAGAACTGCATTTGTTTAGCTTAAATCTTGAGGGCTGTGGAATTCATTCCTAAACAATAAGCAATAATTAAAAAGATTCTATTCCAATTGTGTAAAAGATAAGTAAATTTCATTTAAGTAGAAGTTTTCTCCCTGGGAGGTTTGTGAGAGATTCCCCCCACCCCATTTTTTTCTTCAGGCTGTATGATTTTGCAGTGGATAGCAAGAGAAAAATTGCCATTTACTGTAGCAAAATCTAAAAGGATTTTGTTTTATCAAGTGTGTTTCTGAAACTTGACAGTACAGAACAGTTACTTTGTAGTTCCTGTATATATCCCATGAGGCGTAGGTCTACATCCTCAAAAGCACCATCAGAGGTCTAAGCAGGTGGTATTTGTCTAACTAGCGAACCTGTCTGTGTCTGTAGGGAATTGGGACTGAAGAGTTATGGAGAATGCCTGCTATGCTGTATGGGCCCTCAAGGGCAGCTGTTCAGATAAAAACCAGCAATGAAAACAACCCCATCGCCTTGTCTTCTCAGTACAAAATGGTCTCTTCTCTGTTTTCCCAGCTTCTCCAATGGCTCCAATCACACTGAAATTAAGTAGTGTTGCTTCGCTTCTTCCCTAATTTCCACAGGATACCTTGACAAAGAGCTGTCCTTTAGTATTCTGTGGCAGATAGATATAGTTTATTATATGGTCTATGACCAGCACAGGTCACATGACTACAATTCTTAAAAGAGAGAGAGTTCTTAAAATTTGTAAATCTTACAAAGGTGCATCAGTTTAAAAATTTTCAAGTTGTACAACCAGAGCAAAGGGGTTAAGATTCTAAATTGCTAAAATTCATGTTGATTCGTAACATTTCCTGCTAGATTCTGTAGGCAGCTGTTTTGTAGGCAGCTGTGAAGAATCTCACACTGACAGTATCAGCTGGATATTAGGGAAAACTGTTTTTTTTTTTTACAGTAAGAGTTGTGCAACAGTGGAATCAGCTGCCTCTGGAGGTGGTGAGTTCCCCTTCACTGGCAGTCCCTAAGCGATGGCTGGACAAACACTTGTCAGGGATGCTGTAGGCTGATCCTGCACTGAGCAGGGGGTTGGACTAGATGGCCTCTATGGCCCTTTCCATCTCTGTGATTCTAGGATTCTATGACCTGTGGGTTAACACCCATAAGAAGCATCTTAGTAATTTGTAAATCGGAGTGGCTGTGATACCTTCTACGTAGTGGGGAAATGGTCTTTAAATGGATTTCTTGATAGAGCAGACAATAGAGTAGAACATATTTTATGGCATATTTCTCTGCAAGACATGGTTGCTTACCTAGAAATGGAGTTTTCAAAAGCATTTAGGTGATCAGGGAAGGGGTGGAGGAGAGTTGCCATCCCCCAGGTGGGGCCTGAAGAAAATGGCTGCCATAAAGAGTGGACCCCATGGCATTGTACCCTGCTATGGTCCCTCCCCAAACCTCCCCTCCCCAGGTTCCACCCCCAGTTATTTCCCCACCCAGAGCTGCCTAAGTGGAGATTATGCTCTGTTGTCAGCTAGCTTCCAGATCCCCTCAGAGAACTAGACAGAAAAAATCCTGACAGGTTTCTGGAACTTTGGCTGAGTAGCATCCCAAATCCACAGTACTAATGTAGTTGTCATCATTATTTCTAACATAAAATTGAGCAGGATTTCACTCTATTTTCCAATGCAAATGTTATCATCTATGAGATAGACCTACACCATTCTGCATCCATAGACAATGATAACCAATGGCAGTTTTCAGTTGAATACTGGAAATTTAGCTTTTTATTTTATGTATTTTAATTTACCATATTTATAATCTGCCTTTCTCACTGAGATTCAAAGCAGGTTACACAGTGAAAATTGGCAACAATTTCAGTTTATTCTCTCTAAGCCATTTAATCACAGTGGTCAAGACCTCTACTGCAATCCTAGGAGATCTGGATAGTGATATATTGAACATAATGATGACACCCTCATTGGTAAGATTTTCCCTCCATTTTTCTTTTTCTGTTTAACTGAGCCACCAGAGTAATGCATTTTCTTCCTTCCTGAAGAACTCTGGCTGCCCCACCCTGTCAAAGTATAATATTTTGTCTGCTTGCACAGCCCAGGAACCTAAGGGAATGATTGGGAGCCCCCTTTAGCTTTAATGGAACTCAAGACATTTTTATATTCCAGATTAACAGAATGTTTTATTTAACATAGAGAGGAAAGGTATGAAATTAGGGTTACACAGACTTAGCTCTTATGTTTCAGGCTAATCAGCGTTTCTTAAGCTATTCAGAGTTACTTAAAATCTTTATGTTGAGAGGCTTTTGTTCCAGTGTTTTCCAAACACTCCAGCATACTTTCTTTGAGTATTCTCTGACACCTTTGGTTTCCAGAAGGCTGGTACACTCTTTCCAGTACTCAAACCCCTTCTCTTGAAACACCAGTACTCATCTTGAGTTTTTAACTGACTCTTAAGGTTTCTAAAGGCAGTTTCTAACCACACCAGACCAGGGATCTCTCCACTCTTCAGAGCTAACTCCTTGTTTGACTGGGCAGGGGAATTCTCCTTGCACTAGAAGATCTATCCTCTTTCTTTGGCCCAAGCGGGAGTGTGTGTCTAACTACCCACTCATCCTTGTCAACTTTCCCCAGTTCTGTGTTAAACTGCTCTCAGTCAGGGCTGAATTCTGAAACTCTCAGTACTAGACTCTTTTCAGCTAGGGATGAAATCAGACACAACTCAGTCACGGCAGAAATCTGACTGACTCTCTCTTCAGCATGCAGCTCTCAAGTCTTTCTCTGCTCAGCTGATGCTAACCAATCAGATTGCTCGGAGCAACCTGTCACTCAAGGCTCTCTGCTTCTGTGAAGAATTACTCCTTCATAGTCCTTCAGCTGTTTGTACAGCACTTTTAAGCTTTTAAAAAGTATAATCCATCATACATCTATTTCAAAACTATTAGTGATACCTTCTGTTTTACTCAGAATTTGATTAATAAATTGGATTAGACTGCACTCTGTGGAACCTCATAGGACAAATCCCACATTCATGGTGACTAGTCTCTGATAGTGACTCTTTGAAACAGGTCTCTAAGGAACAATTTAAATCAGTTAAAAGCGCACCCTCTGGTTCTTTCTTCTGCCTCCAAATGTCTCAAAAAGACAGGATGATCCACTGTGACACAGGTTGCACCTTCTCAGTGGTGGCTCCATACTGGTGGAATGAACTCCTGGAGGAAATCAGGACCCTGTGGGACCTTTTACAGTTCTGCAAGGCCTGTAAGACAGAGCTCTTCCACCAGGCTTTCAATTAGGAGCTGCCTTAAAAACCGAAGAGTGACCCTGTGCCCTGGTTTTACCACCCTCAGTTTATCCTGCCGCATAATTATTCAATCAAATTGAGCTGATTTGAGAATACCACCAGGACTAACACCTAAGTACAGTTGGATTTAGTGGTACATTTGGATTTAGGAATCTCTGCTCTGCACTTTGTTTCTGGCACTTTTGAAAATGGATACTGATTGTCTTTGGATGTTTTATGTATGTTTGTTATGGCCATGGACTGCCACTAGGTGCCAGCGGTTTGTAACTAGAGCTTGGTTCCAAAGGACAATAGGGACTAGGATCCTGAGACTCCTAGTTAGCACCTATAGGAACTGTGGCAGGAAGTTTAAACCCTCCAATGAGACCTATGGGTGTCACCCCAGGGACTGGATATAGTTGGCCGTCTTGGCCGTTTGTGTTGTGTGTGTTGTGTGCTAGTAAACTATGGCTGACAATCACTGAGCGTCTGTCTTCGCTATGCATCGAACCCAGTACACAATGTTTTTAATTGTATATATATATATATATATATATATATATATATATATATATATATGTACTAGTGAGCAAAATCCGTTGTGGCAGTAGACAATGGGCCCTAGATAGGAAGGAAGGGCGGGTGGAAGGAAGAAAGGGAGGAAGTGAGAAGTGGAGGTACACACAGAGAGAGAGCGAGTTAGAGTGGGTGGGTGGGTGGGTGGGGAGGGCCTGCGGCCGGCGCGCATAGGCTCTGGCCGCTGCTGCTGGCTTTCTGGGGCCCTCCTTGGGTTTCCTCGGGAGGTCTGGCTCTTTGGGGCGGGGGCAACTCCACACTCACTCTGTCAATGGTCCTCTCTTGTCAGAGGTCCAGAGCACAGTGAGCGGAAGACACTGCCCGGGGCTGACGTGGGTGGAACTGCACAAAGCAGCCACCCAACCTGGCCAGCATCTTCTGAGTGACAGTTCATGCCGCCAACCTATTTTGGTGAGCATAGAACATTCTGGAGCAAAAATTCAATTATATATAAGGACAGGATGCATTTTATGTAAGCCGCCCTGAGCCCACCTTGGCAGGAAAGGCAGGGTATAAATCAAACTAATAAATACATAAATAAATAAAATTACAACAAAGGAACAACAAAGAAGTGTAACAATGGCCTTTATCTGCATCCAGACAGAGGTAATCAGCTAAAGTCACCAAAGCCATCTTTGTCCCATAGCCCAGCCTGAAACTAGAGTGAAAAGGGCCCAGAAGACATGAGTTATCCACAAATACCAGGAGTTGGTCTGCTACTGCTCTCTCAGTCACTGTGGTGTAGTGGTTAAGAGCAGCAGACTCTAATCTGAAGAACTGAGTTTGATTTCTCCACATGAAACCTGCTGGGTGACCTTGGACCAGTCACAGTTGTCTCAGAGTTCTCTCAGCCTCACCTACCTCACAAGACTCCTTAGGGTAGAGAAAAGCGGGGTATAAAAATCTTCTTCTGCTGCTGCTGCTGCTGCTGCTTCTGCTGTTTCTTCTGCTGCTTCTTCTGCTTCTGTCGCTTTGCCCAGAAAGGGCAGAACAGAGACTGGATGATAATTGATCACATCATTTTTATATAGGGAAGATTTTTAAGCAGTAGGCAGAACAGAGACTGGATGATAATTGATCACATCATTTTTATATAGGGAAGATTTTTAAGCAGTAGGTGGATAAACTGCCTCTTTGAGTTGCAGAGGGATGAGACCTTGAGTCAGTGTGATTGATTTATGATGGACCCCAAAAGCCTGTTAATATGATTCTTACACGATTTCAGCATCCAGGATGGGAAGGGTTCCAAAGCACAAGTGGTAGCATTCATAGATCCTGGCATTTTCCAGAAAGACTTAATGTTCCAGTTTCATTTCCCTTTGCTACTGTTTTTTCCCTCTTGTTTCAACACAGCTTCATTAACAATTCCTTGTTGTCCTGTTTTTTCCTATGTTTTTGCTCACTCTTTCTGAAACCTGTTTTCCCCTGATCTTTTTTCCTGAAACAGCTTGATTTTGGGTGTTTCGCAGTCTGAGAGATTTGTGCCATTTTGCAATGCTCTGGCAGTCCCACCATAGTACATGGGCCCCATTTTTAAATTCTGTGTGTGGTGTGGGTGGGTGAGCTGAGACAGCAGCAAGAGAGCCAGCAGCTGTCTTAATTACCTGCTGTAAAATTTCTGAAGAAACAGGCAACCCATGCATAAATGTAATTTTTTGTTAGTTCCGCCCTTGATTATTCTGAGCTGTACATGTGAGCTGCCTTCATTGCATGTGAAGGGTAGAGATATGAAACCTCTGCCAGTGGCTGATCATGGTTGTATCAGTTCTCACATGCACGTGAGTCACTATTTGGTGTTGCATACACTGAGCACTTAACATGGGTGTACCTACATAGGTTTTCCAAGCTCATATTTATGCCCCCCTCCTCAAGCATCAGCATCCTTTCTGTGGCCATTCTAGCATCATATAGGAGGTCCCCAGTTCAAATTTTGCTTCTGCTATGCACATGTAAAGAATGCCAGTTTGTACATTATTAACTATACAGATTGGGCCTGGGGTTCATAGGTGATAGTAAAATGTGACTTGAGGGTTCACCTTAATTCCTGCACATGTGGTGCCTGATTTGGATAAGGTGCACATGGAGAAGGGGCTTCAACCTCCCCCATCCTGTAGCACTTTCCCAACCTGCAACTATCTGGTGTGTTTGTGTGTGTGTGTGTTATTTGACTTGCTAGGCCATGAATCCCAGGGCATACACATATTCCCCCAGTTAGCGTTCCCCCAGGGCATTTTCAGATTGGAAAAACTGTACAGACAGGAAAGCTGAAACTTCTTATCTACGTGTGTCATGGAATTGGTCTGAATTGGGCATTGCACGCTCGGGAACTGATGAGAACCCAAAACTCATGTCTGATTGTCATGTCAGACTGTCATGTCTGGCAGAGGGTAAGGACCCCAGACCTGGCTTGTTTGCTCCATAATGTGTGCATTGTCTGTTTCATATTAACTAAGTTCTGAACATGGCTTTCCACTTGACTTTCAGAGGTGTCCTTCTGGTCATGTTACTTTTTACTGAATTAGAGGGCCTGGAAGAGAATAAAAGGGTTTCCAGTCCACAAGGCACAAGGATTCGTTGGGGGAACATCTTGCCTGCTGCACAACGCCCCAGCTGTGTTTTTATCTCCTTTTGGTTTGCAGGTATTAAAGCTCTGGTGTAGCTAGAGGAGTGAGCCTTTGGCCCATGTCCTATAGCCTCGGCCATTGAGTGAACTCTCCACCGCATTCAGAACCTATACGGGATGTGGTTTTGTGAGGGTTGTTTGTATTTTGCTTCATTGTTTAAATTAGGTATTTTTGTGAGCCTCTTCAGGTCCCTTTCAGGAAGAAAAGCAAGGTAATAACTTACCTAAATAAAGATGGGTTGCCATGTTAGTCTGTAGCAGTAGAAAAGAGTTCAGTAGCACCTTAAAGGCTAACAAAATTTGTGGTAGGGTAGGAGCTTTCATGAGTCACTGCTCACTTTTTCAGATAAGTGAACAGTGACTCACGAAAGCTGAAGAAGTGAGCAGTGACTCACAAAAGCTCATACCCTACCACAGATGTTATTAGTCTTTAAGGTGCTACTGGACTCTTTTCTACTGCTAAATAAATAAGGCGTTACCACCAAGCACCAGGCTCCCAAATATCAGTCCATATGAACTAGACCAGAGCAGCCTGAGGCTAACAGCAAATCAGATTGTGATGCTATCTGATGAAAGTCTGATGCTATCATATTGAAAATCTTCAGACCTCTCATATTGTCCAGACATTCAGTTGAGATCCCCTGCACAAGCCCTGTTCTCTGTGCCCCACCTTCAGAGGTGATGTGGGTGGCATCCAGAGACAGGGCTTTTTCAGTAGTGGCATCTTGCTTATGGAATGCTCTCCCCCTTGAGGCTTGCCTGAGACCTACATTGTTTTCTTTTAGGTGCCAGGCAAAAATGTTTCTGTTCACTCAGCCTTTTAATTAAGGATTTGATCTTTTAACAATATTCTGCCTCTGGTCTGTTTTTATGGTTTCTGCTTTTATGCTGGGCTGGGTTTTTAATGCTGGATTTCAGTTATTATCATTCTTTATCCCAGGGACCAAGACAAGCTCCTGTGGACCTGGGAATACTGCTGGAGCTCAGCTTGCTTCCAGGGCGTCTGGCCAAGCACAGTCTTCAGTGTTTCCTCTGCTTTTGTTTGCTGGCACACTAACATGTTCCCAGGTAGATGTTGCAGAGGTTTGGCATATGGTCAAAAAAGGTTGCCTATGCCTGCCCTCTTGCTTACAAAAGAGGCCTTTCCCCTCATAAACTTCATCAGTTTCCAGTCCCACGATCAAAGGGCTAGGTTTCTCTCAGTGGCAACAGATTTTTTTTTTATGCTGAAGATGACCCTTACATCAAAAGAGATAAATGTCCGATCTTCCTCTCTTTCCTTGCTCTGTAAAGATTTTCAAGATTTCTAATGGGAATATCTAACAGGGAATGTATTTTGCTGGCCGTGGCTCATAAACCATCTTTTTCTGTTATTTTTGTCCCTTGTAAAAGCTCGCAGTGCAATAGATCCAGTGTCAGGAATAATCAAGAAAAATGCTGATACACACCCCATGGCAAAGAATTATACTTTTTGATGGTGGCTCTTTTTATCATCCATTGTAGGTCCCCTGGCAGATATAAATACAGGTCTTATCACCTCATTGCAGATGGCAATGATGTGTTGAATGACTGCTGGCGAAGATTGCTATTTTGGAAAAAATCAGTAAGGGACCGTTGAAATAATATCTTAGGAAGAAAAGAACAAGAATCTGAAAGAAAACTAAACCAGATTCACCATTTTTATTGACAGAAAATAAAAATAAGTACAGATATTATATTGTGCCTACTGGCAATGACTTCAACGATGATGATGATTCCATACACACTAAATCCTAAATTTTACAACGATGACAGCATACATTATGACTTAAAGCGGTGGTCTTCATCTTTAACCTTTTCAGGCTTTTGGCCCATTGAGCATGGCCACGATCTGCAAAATGCAATAGCAAATCATGTGATATCCACGTCACATGTTTGTAAAAGGGGCGGTCTGAGTAATTATCTGGCCTGAGACAGGAGAAGTGGGGAGAGGAAGGACAAGGCAAACACCAGGAGGGTGTACTGCAGTGAGAACCAAGCCAAGGCTCAGGACTCTGATCTTTGCATTTCACAGGAAATATTGTCAGAGAACAATAATTGTCCTGGGAAATGTTGAGCATTAGAAGTTTTATCTCTATCAAATGATATTAGATAAGTAAAAGCAACTGCCCATATGGCTAGAATCCTTGAGCCTCAGGACTGAAGTGGTAGCTTGTAGGATACATAAAAGTCCCAATGACACAACAAAGGGAACCTTTTGTGCCATCTTGCTTGGCCTAAGTCTTGGGCGACAGCTCCTTTTGCTGTCCAGATGCTCCTCCTCTATCCCTTGCCAAATAAGGCCATTGCATCACTCATACAAAGGATTCCTTCCTTCTCTTGTGCACAACATCCCCTGGATGCCTGTGGCAGATAGAATTAACAATGGCTAGAGCAGATCTGTAGAGGGGAATAGAAGAGGACTTTAAGTGTTTGTGGTAGGTGAGTGCCATCTGATGCTAATTGTTTTATGTTGTTTGAACATAAGAGAACATAAGAGAAGCCAGTGTTGGATCAGGCCAATGGCCCATCCAGTCCAACACTCTGTCACACAGCAGCCAAAAATACCGGGTGCCATCAGGAGGTCCACCAGTGGGACCAGGACACTAGAAGCTCTCCCACTGTTGTCCCCCCCAAGAACCAAGAATACAGTGGATCACTTGCCCCAGACTGAGGGTTCCTATCTATACCTTGTGGCTAATAGCCACTGATGGACTTCTGCTCCGTATGTTTATCTAATTCCCTCTTGAAGCCTTCCATGCTTATAGCCACCGCCACCTCCTGTGACAGTGAATTCCATGTGTTAATCACTCTTTGGGTGAAGAAGTACTTCCTTTTATCTGTTCTAACCCTGCTGCTCAGCAATTTCATTGAGTGCCCATGAGTTCTTGTATTGTGAGAAAGGGAGAAAAGTACTTCTTTCTCTACCTGTTCTATCCCATGCATAATCTTATATACCTCGATCATGTCACCCCTCAGCTGTCATTTCTCCAAACTAAAGAGCCCCAAGCGTTTTAACCTTTCTTCATAGGGAAAGTGTTCCAACTGTAGTACACCCTCCTGGTGTTTGGCTTGTCCTTCCTCTCCCCATTTCTCCTGTCTCAGGCCACGTGATATTATTACTCAGACTTCCCCTTTTACAAACATGTGACTTTTATCATTCTAGTTGCCCTCTTCTGCACTTTTTCCAATGCTATAATATCTTTTTTTGAGGTGTGGTGACCAGAACTGTACAAAGTACTCCAAATGAGGTTGCACCATTGATTTATACAGGGGAATTATGATACTGGTTGATTTGTTTTCAATTCCCTTCCTAATGATCCCAGGCATAGCATTGGCCTTTTTTTATTGCAGTTGCGTACTGTCTCGTCATTTTCAGTGAGTTATCTACTACAACTCCAAGATCTCTCTCTTGGTCAGTCTCTGCCAGTTTGGACCCCATCAACGTGTATTTATAGTTAGGATTTTTGGCTCCAATGTGTTTTTTAGGATTTGATATCAGTAGCTATTTGTGGGCACAATCCAGCCCAAATTACAGTTGTGCTTTAGTATCTGAAATCAGAAAGATTTACATTGCATTCTTATACAAAAGCACTTTAGTTTCAGCTAACTGAAATCGATCACTGTAAACTGGAGTAATTCTTCGTAGGATTTCACTGTTAGATGTAAATGGTGAGTAATTTGTGCACTTTTTGTGGTCTTCTCTGCTAACATATTTTATCAGGTTTCTGGGATGTTTTGATCCCCTTGTATCATGCTTCAAGTACTTTTAAGTACATAATGTTACTGTTAAAATCTATACAAATCCATTCACACTAATAGTAACGCTGTTACTTACATAATTCAAATATAATTTAAGAATTTGCATCCTAAAACATTTTGGGAATGCATTTTCTTCTGGCTTCTGTCTCTTCTATTTTTGTATTCCTATAACATTTTTTGTTTTTTTATTTATGTGTTTTCTTTAAAAAAAATAAAACACAAACAACCCATACCCTTTGGCTGGAAAATATGCAGACAATCAATGCAAGCATCTGAGTTCAAAGTATTCATGTTTTTATTTGAATCTTTCCTATCACCTGCTGTTTGTTGCTCTTTGGTTATGTCATGAATCCCACTGGATTTCAAAAAACTGAACTGGTCCTCTATAAACTTCCATCCCTATTCATTTCCCATGTACTGTTGTGTCCCCACAGCTTCTGATGTGAAACAGATTTTAAGTTTGTGGAGCGTAGAGGTCAACATGAAAGCTGATTTAACAAAGAAAGAAAAGGAGGGGGAAACTCTGCCGGTCAACTTTCTGGTTTGTTATGTTCTGGTTTCTATTATACTTCAGAGATACATTGCTGGTGTAAAACAAAATTCTGCATTAAGTTCTAAATGTCATTTTCTGTGAGAACATTTCAATTGCCGTTCTGTTCAGGTGGTAGGTTGACACTGGTGTCTCCTTATTTGGAGAAATTGCCCTCTTTGATATTCTCCGCAGTTGTCATAGAAATGAATTGGGAAAACAGAGCCTTTTTGTAGGATTTCATTCCTCCAGCTTTCACATTCCCAGAGAGTGCAGATTGTCTGTTGACTTTAGTCTTACTGCTCAGAGATCTGCAAATGTCTGCGAGTGTTTGCAAACATTTTGTTCTGTCCCTTAAAAAGAACAAGATTATCATTGATGGTACATTTATCACTAAGAGATAAAGACAGTGGCCCTCTACGCATCCATGCCTTCAGTCACTGAAAAGAAGCAACAGGCCTGAGAGCACTGGTTCCTTCCCTAGGTTGAACCTGCCAACCAGTAGGAGGGCTGGTGAAGCAGGGACACTGAGGAGCTTCTAGGAACAATGGGTAGCTCTAAGAATTGTCCAAAACCATAGAGTTTGCAGCAATTCCCTGAGCTACCCATTGTAACTTCTGGGGTGCATGGATGCCAGCAGCATGTTAATTTTTCTACCACTGCTGCAAAGAGAAACCCTATCCTTCCCCCATGTCCTTTCCCTGTTCTGCCTCTACATGAGTTAAATGAACATATGGAGGGATCATGCACAGAACGCTACAACTGTGGTGTGCTTTAATTATTTCTGTATATTATTTCTGTCCTAATTTAAACATGACACTGGTTCAGCCTAAACTCTTGTTACAGCATCTCATTTACACCGGATTTCTACGTGTGCAAAGCAGCTATGCATGCTTAGTCAGTGTGCCAGAGGTCCAAATACCAGGCAGGTGCTGTATGGTTAATAATTAAACAAGTTTAGCTGCTTTGCATGTGGTGTTAACTGAGATGGTGCACAACCACTTTTGCCCCACCAATGTCATGTTTAAATCAGGCATCATTCTCTCAGATGTAAATAAAGCGACTAATAACAGTAGCAAGTGATGATAAGGAATACTTAGGGATAATTTCACAAATTAGCAATTGATAGTAATACCTAACTGATAATCATCATTGGTAACTTGTACTCAGCAATTTAGTAACAGCTAACTAATAGCCATCATTACACAGCAGCTAATGAAACTAAAATCCTTGCAGTTCTATAAGAGTCACCTGATAAGTCTGTTGCAGAAAACCACAGTAGCGAAATTTCTGGTAGAACAGTCTATTTTTCAATCAAGTCCAGAGCACATGGGTTGGGGAGCAGATCCACCCCTACCTGCACCTTGAGAGTCCCAGGAAAGGAGAGAGAATTCACACCTCTCAGTGTCTTCTTTGCAAGTCAGAAATTTAATTGCTTATAGAATAAGGATGTCTTTTCTCTGCCTGATATTTGGGAAGAAACCTCTCTTGCTTCAGGAAATGCAATTCTTGAGAATTTCATCTAGATAGAAGAGGAGGAGTTACTGGAAAGGCATTTCTCACTGATACCAAAGGAAACTGCCACCTGGATTCACTTCCTAATGCAACTAGAATTCAATCTCTTGGTTGCTGCAGCAGCAAGCTGGAAGCAAGGGTGTGATGAATCGGGCCCAGTTTTAAAATTAATTCAATTCAAGTTTTAAAAATTAATTCAACTCAAGTTTTTAAAATGATATGCAGTCCTGCTCTGAAAGCTGGTCTGGTGCAGTGATTAGCCTGTAGGGACAGAACTGGATTCATCACTTAGTGATGAAACTCAGTGGGTGACCTTGGACCAGTCGTTCCCTCTCAGTGTAACTTGCTTAATGAAATAATTGTGAGGTACAATGGGCAGAGAGACCTGTGTATGCTCCCCTAAGCTCCTCAGAAGAAGAGTGACTATGAGAGGAGAGAGGCCTGTGACTTCCACTTTGCACATTAACCATAAACTTGAAGTAAGGATCCACAAGTGAGCTTCACATCCTTTGGAACTGGTGTAAAGCAAGAGGTACCCTGCTGGTTCCATCTAGTTCCAGGCATCCTGATTCACACAGTGGCCAAGTGGTTGCCCCAAAGGGCCAACAATAGGGTATAGAGGCCAAGGCCTCCCCTCAACATTGCCTCCTAGCACCAGTCTTTGGAAGTTTACTGCCTCTGGATGTAGAGATTCCCTTCAATGGCTGGATTGTCAAACTGAGGCTTGGGTTCATGTCCCCTCTTGGCCATGAAGCTCACTGGCTGACATTGAGGTGATCATTCTCCCTGAAAGGGACCCACTCCATACAGCTGTGATGATCAAATGGAGAAAGGAAAAACCTTGTAGACTGCCATAAACTCCTCAGAAGAAAGATAGGATAAAAAAGTGGTAGATTGATAGTCAGGTACTGTAACATATGAACTGTGTACTTCATATAGACCTTTGCTCACCAAGCTGTCACACTAAAATAAGTGAAATTCCTATATGGTCCAGCCAAAGTTAATTAATTTTAATTTCTATGAATTTCAAAGGGGAAATTAAGCAGAAGCATAACCTTTTCTAATTGAAATCAATGGCTCTTGAAAAGTGCTGATAGGTTGAGTTTGCTCATAATTTTGTATATAGAGTAGGCCACGCTAAACCTATTGAGGGCCATATTAAGATAATTCATTTCAAACTTATATGTTACCCAGCACAGATCCATTTTAACAAGGCACCCCCCCCCAATGAGGTTCTTTTAAACATGATTATAAACCGATAAGTTTTTTTTTTAAGAATCTAATTAAAACCCACCACATTAAAGACCTTTGCTTGTCAAGCAAACATGTCTGTCTGCATTTTGGGGAGCCTGATGTACTTTCTCAATGATGTGTCAAGCACATTATAATGGAATGAACTACTAATGTGACATTGCTGACATAATGTGATGCATCTAACCACCTGAATGATGCAGCAGGCAGAAAGAATTTCAAAGGAAGCTGTTCACTCTTGCAAAATGAAAGAATGAGGAAACAATCTGGATGAAGTGGAACATAAATCCTTTTCCGTAGTTTAACACAAATTTAATTATCAAGTGTTTGTAAATGTTCAACCAATTAGGCATCTTGATTTGCTGAAGGCACTGGGATTTATAGCTTTGAAGATGGATTATCTTGGGGAAACGAAGAGTCTGATTTGCCACAGACTGGTTTACAGTAACTGCTCGTGGAAATAAAATATGTTTATTAATAAGAGATTTCTCCCCCCCCACACACGCAGAAGATAATTTTATTTGAAAGTCAAGTTTCTTACAAGAATAAACAGGAATGGTCAATATTCCCAGCAGTTCCAATTCCTCTCTCTAGTTTTTTACATATAAAATTGTTTTCATGAGCACTATAGATAGAATGCAGCTCTGACCTGAATGGTCCGAGCTAGCCCAGTCTCATCAGATCTCAGAAACTAAGCAGGGTTGGCTCTGGTTAATACTTGGATGGGAGACCACCAAGGAAGTCTAGGGATGGTAAGCAGAAGCAGGCAATGGGAAAAGCCCTTTGTTCATTTCCTGCCTTGAAAACCCCGTGTGTTAAGTGCCATCAAGTCACTTCTGATTTATGGTGACCCTATGAATTAATGTCGTCCCAAATCTCCTATTGTTAACATCCTTGCTCAGGTCTGACAAGCTGAGGGCCATGCCTTCCTTTATAGAGTCAATCTGTCTCATGTTGGATCTTCCTCTTTTCCTGCTGCCTTCAACTTTTCCTACCGTTATTGTCTTATTCAGTGACTCTTGTCTTCTCACAATGTGGCTGCTGTGTACTAACTGAGGACCACACACATGGTCGCCTGTGCACATGGGCACACGAAGGATCACAGCTTCGCATCCTTAAACAATAGCCAGCTTGGATTCTAGAATGGACCTATCAATCAGTCAGGATCCAGGTAGGAACCTATGGGGAATGGGGTGCACTGTAAATAAACCTATCATGGATGTGTGCTGCACTGTAAATAAACCTATCACGGGTGTGGGGTGTGGCATGCTATGGGGATTTAAGCAGGCCTACGAGCCCGCTTTCTTGTCTTGATCTCCTGATACTAAATAAACTATGAGCTGATCACTATGCTATGCCTCGGAACTCAGTATATTTCACTGGCGACGAAGGTGGGATCCCAATGAGTGGGCCTGTATTTGACTCGAGCACTGCACCATGCACTGACCTCCAGGACCCCTTGTCCCACATCACTGCCCACGGGTCCAGCACACAATTTTTCAGGTCACCGCACCCCGCATCGCTTCCTGAGTCATGGCTGTCGCTCTGGGAACCATTGCAACTTTCGATCCTGTGCACCTTGAGTTCTGGGAAGCATGGGTAGAGCAGCTCATCCACTTCATCAGCTACCAAGATGTGACCGATGCTGCCAAGAAAAAATCTCTACTTATCATCATGTGCGGCGTCACCACAGTCTGCTTGGCCCAGAGTCTCATTGTCCCCAAGAAAATGATGGAGGCCACATTTGAGTAGCTCATCAAGGCCTTGATGAACTACTTTGCGCCGAAGCCAACAAAAATGGCCAAATGCATGGACTTGTTTGCGCGTACCCAAATGACAGGAGAAGTGGCCATGATCTTCATGACAGAGCTCCGCCGACTCACCATAGACTGTGAGTTCACTGATGTGGAGGACATCATTCTCACTCAATTCGTCTGGGGAGTCAGGGACCCTAAGCTCTGCCGCAAACTAATTGGAGCTAAAGACATCAATCTGGAGACAGTGCTCCAAATGGCCACCACCTTCGAGAGGTCACACTGGGAGCGGCCACCACTGTCGATGCATCAAAAAGCCACCTCTGCAACCTCCAACACCTCAGATGAGGATGAAGTGCTCCAGGTATGCTGCTCCACTCACCAAAATCCATGACCTAAAGTTGCCAGCACCCAAATGGCCAAGAAGCCCAACACTCAAGTGCTTTGTGCCAGCTATGGTGAAGCCCATGAGTGCTGGTCCTGCTGATTCTGGGATGCCATGTGCCGCTCCTGCAGAAAACAGGGACACATTGCCTGTGCCTGTCACTCCCAAGGGACACGACACCAACATGCCATCCACCAAGAATCGACCGACCTCCACAGCATCCACCAGTTTCAGGTACTAAACTTGCCCCAGGCCACCACAAACAAAATTCATTTAACTGTGCAGATTGAGGGGTCCCCCTGCGAGATGGAGCTAGACACTGGGTTGTCCTTTTCCATAATCTCTGCAGAAACCTTTAAGGAACTCTGTCCACGTGGGGGGCCCCCACTGGCAATGCCGGCTCGCCTGCTAGGCAAACTAGGCACTCGCCTAGGGCACGCCAGCCCCAAGGGGTGCCAAATGGTGCCCCCCAAAGCCCCCCCACTGCCCTGACCGGGTACCCCCGCTGCCGCCTCCCCGCTGCCACCACCAGTACAGAGCACCCGGCTGGGGTGCAAGAAGTGGCAGCGCAGCTTGCCCACCCTCCCCCCTGAGGGGGAGGAGGCAGGACAGCATGGCGGTGGCCAGCAGGGACTCCCCTCCCCCCTGGCAGTACAGAGGAGCATGTGGCCAGGGCACAGGAGGTGGTGGTGCAGCTTGCCCGCCCTCCCCTTCCCCCCTTGGGGGGGGAGGAGGTGGGAGTGGCATGGCGGCACCTCCAGGCCCCACCAGGAGGTTGGCATCTGTGCCCACCTAGGAGCTGGCCCTGCCAATGGTGAAGCCAGAGGGCCTAACCTTACAGGACTTAAAAAAACCCAAAAAACTCAGTGGCCATCAAGGGGTGGGGAAAATTTAGGGTACAATAGAAGGATTTGGATGGACTGTTAGACTTGCTGGTAGTGGAAAAAAGGCTCACGAGTCTCTTGGGGTTGTCTTGGTTTGCTCCTTTGGGTCTGGGGGTGACCAGGGTAAACCACATGCGGCCCACAGCCTTTAACTCAGTGTATGAGGAGTTCCTGGCTGTGTTCGATGGAATGCTTGGCTGCTACACCAGGCCCCCGGTCTCCTTGGACCTCGATCCTGCGGTGCAGCTGGTCCGGATGAAGCCCCAGCAGCCCCCATTTGCCCTCTGGCCTGATATGGAATTGGACCTCCTGGCTCACTAGGGGGTCCTGGAACCTGTTCAACATGCCCGGTGGGAGACTCCTATAGTAACCCTGGTCAAGCCCAATGGGAATGTCCAAATATATACAGATTACAAATGCAAATATATGCAGATTACAAATGCACCATTAATAAGGCTTTGCAGGACCACACATATCCAGTCCCAGTCATCAGCCATGTGTTGTCATCACTGGTTGGTGCAAAATTTTGCCAGTTTGTCACCAGGCAAGGTTGCCCGCTATCCCCCTTACTGTTCATCTGGGTTTTGGAAGTATTGTTGGCAAAGATAAGAGAAGATAAAGACATAAGGGGACTTACAATAGGGGGCTTTACGTATAAATATAGGGCATTTGCGGATGATGTAATGTTTTTAATTGAAGATCCATTAGTTAATTTACCACTGTTGATGGAAAAGATCAAGGAATTTGGAGACTTGGCAGGATTTTATGTCAATAAGAACAAAACAAAGGTGTTATGTAAGAACATGACAAAAGAGAAACAGCAGGAACTGCAAGAAATAATACAATGTGAAGTGGTGAAAAAAACAAAATATTTAGGAATTGCGTTCACAATGAAAAATAGAGATCTTTTTAAGAATAACTATGAGAAAATTTGGTGTAAAATCCAACAAGATATAAAAAAAATGTACACTTTGAATCTGTCATTAATGGGAAGAATTTCAGTAGTCAAGATGAATATTTTACCGCGCTTAATGTTTTTATTTCAGATGATTCCGATAGTGAAGGATTGTAAAGTGTTGAATTCGTGGCAGAAAGAAATTTCAAAATTTGTTTGGGCCGGAAGAAAACCGAGGATCAAAATGAAGATTTTATGTGATGCAAAGAGGAAGATTCCAACTACCTAACTTTAGACTGTATCATGATGCGGTGTGTCTGACTTGGTTGGCTCAATGGGTTAACTTGGACAATAGAAAAATGTTGGCGTTGGAAGGACATGACCGTAAATTTGGTTGGCACGCTTATTTATGGTATGAGAAATACAAAATGGATAATTTTTTTAAACAGCACTTCATAAGAAGATCACTGTTCATGACCTGGATGAGATATAAAAGATTTTTTTTGAAGCAAGACCATTATGGATAGTACTGGCTGAAGTAATTAAACCACTTTCGAGGCATAAAGGAGAAGATTGGATACCTTATAGAGATATCTTGAAGGTAGAAGGGAGTAGTTTCGTGATGAGAGCTAGAGAAGAATTGGAATTGGAATATGATTGGTTAAATTACAGACAGATTTATGATTTATTTAAGGCTGACAAAAAGAGGTATGGCTTCAGGAAGGAGAATAATGAAATTGAAGCTGTGTGGGCAGAGGAGGGGAAAAAAGTGATTTCAAAAATATATAGAGTTTTGTTAAAATAGTATACTGAGGATGAGATTGTAAAAGAACAGATGATAAAATGGGCTATAAATATAAATAGAGAAATAGATATGTCAGCTTGGGAGGGTCTGTGGAAAAAGTCAATTAAAATTTCAACATGTGCTAATGTGAAAGAAAACTGTTATAAAATGATGTATAGATGGTATATGACACCAAAAAAAATTGCTAATATGAATGAGAATTTGTCTAACAAATGTTGGAAGTGTAAAAAAAAGGAAGGCTCATTTTATCATATGTGGTGGACTTGTGATAAAGCGGCAGCTTACTGGACAGAGATTCATAATGAAATACAGAAGATCCTGAAGTGTACTCTGAAAAAACAACCTGAAATGTTACTTTTAGGTCTTAAAATGGAAGAAGTGCATGTAACAAAAAGAACATTGTTATGGTATTTGATTACAACAGCAAGAATGACATTTGCCCAATGTTGGAAACAAGAAAAAATACCAGAAAAATGGAACTGGATAAAGAAGATGCTTTTTATGGTAGAAATGGATAAACTGACAAAGAAGCTTAATGGTAAAGAAGATGAAGAATTTTTCATAGAATGGAAAGACTTTAAAGACTATATTGAAATGAATTGGGATGTAAGAAATAAGTTACTCTGCTTTGATAACTATTAAGAATAGAAAAAAGAAAGTAATGACTGAATAATAGCTAAAATGTTACCTTAGGGTCAAATTGAATGAATTAGTATGTTTTAAAAGAAGAATTGAATATGGGATAAGTTTTTATTGTTATTGAATATTGAATGAAACAGTTAGCTGGGTGGAGCATTGCTGGAAGCCAAGAGGGGGGGAGGAAGGGGATAATTGAAAAGGATGTATTTAAAAGTATTATGAGTTATCGAGTGTGTTAATATATCCTATCAATAAAGTTTTATTTATATAAAAAAAAGACACATAGACCAGCTACGTCGCAGGCTCCTCCCCATGGACCAGGACACAGCTGAGGGAAGCGAGGATGAGTTCCTAGACCTGAGACCCATCAAAGCCACCAGAAACTCACCATCCACACAAGTGCCTGCAGAGGCAAGCACACTGCTGCTGGCCGGAGTAGACAGCGAGACCTCCAAGCCAGACAGGACGCTTAGCCCTAGTGGGGAAACTGCACCCTCGCAATGACAGGAGACACCCACTGAACAGGCCAGTACGGCTCCAGTGCCAACAGCCCCAGCTCCTGAGCTGCACCGATCTAGCAGGGAACAGTGCAGACCAACATACCTCCAGGACTTTATTTGTCAGGGACAATCTGAACCATGGAGGGAGGGGTGTCGTGTACTAAATGAGAACCACACACATGGTCACCTGTGCACATGGGCACACGAAGGATCACAGCTTTGCATCCTTAAACAATAGCCAGCTCAGATCCTAGAAGGGACCTATCTGTCAGTCAGGATCCAAGTAGGAACCTATGGGGAATGGGGTACACTGTAAATAAACCTATCACGGGTGTGGGGTGTGGCATGCTATGGGGATTTAAGCAGGCCTACGAGCCCGCTTTCTTGTCTTGATCTTCTGATACTAAATAAACTATGAGCTGATCACTATGCTACACCTTGGAACTCAGTATATTTCAGTGGCCAAAGTACAATAGCTTCAGTTTAGTCACTTCAGCTTCTAGAGAGAGTTCAGACTTGATTTGAACTAGAACCCACTGATTTGTCTTTTTGGAGGTCCATGGTATCTGTAAAACACTACTCCCACACCACTTTTCAAATGAGGAAACCCTATGGGGTCACTATAAATCAACTGCAACTTGATGGCACTTTCCACCACCAAATCTGTTTTCATGAGAGCTACAGGGTCCAGCCAAAGTTCAGCCTTTCAAACCCCATTAATTTCAGTAACAGACATTGCAATCCTAAGAACACTTTCTGGGCATTAAGCCCCATTGAGTAGACCTAAGTAGGATTCTGAACAGATCTATTAGGAGAATTGTTTTCAAAGTTCAGCATGTGCTTTCTCCAACTGAAACCAATTGAGCTTAAGCCCTTTTCACTTTGTCTAGACCATAGACCATGTCTTACATCACACATATACACATTAAAACAAATCTTATAATCAACATCAAGAGGGTTCTACTGGGGTAATGGTCAAAGATGCACTCAACCCACACAAAATTTCATGATTCTTGAATGTACCCTTCCAAGCTGATTTCAAAATCTGCTTATGTATAGAAAAGTGCAAGATATAAATGTACATTTCTAGTGCTTTAGAGACCTACATATGCAGCCTGGTGCTATATCGGCATTCCTTGATGCATCCTGAGAACTGGTGTAACATATTGCCATGAAGACAGAGCTGTAAACTAGGAAGTCCATTCTCTGCTATGGCCACTCACAACCTCAGCCTCACATCTTGGGATGGGCACGAACAGGCTCACAAACTAAAGTTTGTGATGAATTTTGGTCAGTTTGTGGTTTGTGAACTGAAATTTGTGGCAGGTCAACTGAAACAAACTTTCCATGAACTTTCGAGTGGTTTATGGCAGTTTGTGAATGGATACATTTCTAGACATACTGTCTCTGCTCAATCAAGATGTTTAGCAAACTTCAAAGCGACGGGGGAGGCAGAATTCTTCAGCCTTGAAAACACCAATAGAGGCCTTCCAAAGCTTAACAGG
The DNA here is from genome assembly GCA_029375565.1 of Gekko gecko. Classification (NCBI taxonomy): domain Eukaryota; kingdom Metazoa; phylum Chordata; class Lepidosauria; order Squamata; family Gekkonidae; genus Gekko; species Gekko gecko. The sequence goes on along the minus strand of JAPDNY010000008.1, from coordinate 112,058,495 downwards.
CAGAGTTCCTATTCTGATCTATGGGATCAGAATGCTATACATACCCTCAGCTCAGCTCCGCACACTCTTCTCTGTTGGGTGTTGGCAGTTAGATAGAGAGGCAGGGAACTTGTTAAAAGCAAAGTGCATTCATTTATTCCTGATTGTGAACACCTCTCCTCTGCTGGGATTTGGGTTTTAGGTGGACTCAGGGCTCTGGGCCACCCCATCTCTGCTCTTGCCGAGCAGAGAAGCTTAGCTACTGGGTGCCTCAGCTGAGGATCCACATTTACACCCTCTAGCTCCTCCTGATTGTGATCACCTCTGTGCACCAGGAGGGAGCAAGTGGTTGCAAAGGGTGCTCATAGTGTGTGGGGGGAGAATTTCTCCACCTCCACCCATAACATGGGCCCCCGTCCCTGGGTACCAAACCCATCCTGCCAGCCTACTGGAGCCCAGCCTTGCAGGTCATCATGAGGGATCTCAAAGCCTCCTTCCCCTGATCTTTTCCTCGGGGTCTTCACAGAGGCAAAAGAGTTGCTAGCCCTGCCCAAACACCAGCAGTTGCTAACACTCTTTGGAGAGGAGGACTCTGATAGCAGTAATTCAAAGAGTGTGGGGGGGAGCATCCTCCCCTTTCACATCCCAACTCCCTGTTGCCGCTCCCATCTCGAGTGCACCCCTCTGTGGCCCCTCCCAGCTGGGCTCCAATGCAGCCCTTGAATCTGGGGGATGATTTGTCCCAGGCTGTCCATATGGGTGCACATCAGTGGCGTAAAGGTTGGAGGACATACACCATTTGGGAGACAGTCAGCCAGTTGTTGGAGGTGATGCTGAGCTCCTCTTCCCTATGCAGGATGGTCATGGAAGAGATGACACCATGCACCACACTCTTCTGTTCCACTAAACATGCAATCACGGCATAGGTGGAATTCCAGCAGGTGGGTAAGTCCAGGATGAGCTGGTGTTCAGGCTCATCCCCCCACCTCTCATGCAGTAGATAAGCAGATGTGATGGTATGTGAGAAGTGGGTGGCCAGGCACCGGCAGGTCTAGAACAAGACCTGCATTTCAAGGGTGGCAATGTCCCAAGTGGCCCTGGTAGTGCTCCCCAGCCTCAGAGTATCCTTCACCACCAGGGGAAGCATGTATACCAGGCAGACAATGCCCTTGAGGTGCACAGCCTTCACCACTGCCAGCATGTTGGTGCCAGAGTCCATGACCATGTAGTCACAGATAATGTTTGTTTGTTTGTTTAGTTATTCAGGGCGGCTTACAGAATATATATAAATATATATATTAAAACACCAGAATATGTTAAAACACAGAATTAAATTAAAATCACAGCATATAAAATCATAAATTCTCAGAACACAGATGCTAATAAGAGATGGCAGTGTTCTCTCAACATTGGAACAGTCACCTACCACCATAGTCCAGGCTCCTGCCAGGCTGTTGGTCATCGAGTTGGTGCTGATGTTGATGTTAGGGCCAGGGTCATAGTATTAAAAGGCGACACCCTAATCAAGAGCCTGGTGGAAGAGCTCCAATTTACAGGCCCTGTGGATGTTGCCACTACACACCCATTACCTCAGGCTACTCTGTATCACAGTGGCAATGTTTTGTGCCATGTGGTCTGCATCCATCCCCTGCATATGGAGCAGAACAATTTTGTAGCCCAGTGGCAAGACTGTCCCTTCCTGGAGCCTTGGCTGTGCCTTGAAAGTCCAAACACAAAATGAAATAAATAAATACAAATCGAAATAAATAATAATAATAATAAAATGCCCACTAGTCGCTACCAGTGAGTGGTGCTGGCTACTCCAGAGGTCTGCCATGAGGTGCACAGTTCTGCCTTGCACTCTGGAGAGCTGAGCTTTGACCATTGCCACTGTGGAGCGCTGCATGGCAGGCAAGTTTTTTTTGACTCACGGTCCTTCACAAGGGGGCAGAGTACCAGGGAGCAAGGTATTACAGATGCTGGCAAAAGGCTATATCCTCTATGAGGGAGAAGGGTTGGCCATCCACAGCAATCATTTCGCCAACGTGGTGAATGACTGCTTCCTGGGGCCTCCATATAGCCCTTCTGGGTGGCATTGTCCATGTCCCTGGGGGAACAATTTCTTGGAGGGAGGCCTTCCTAGATGTCCCACCCATGGCACCCCAAGTGCCTGCCAAGCTGCCATGAGGTTATCTTAGACAGTCCCTGTTAAAACTAGGGGTGTGTAAAAAAAATGGTATTTTCAGTTTTGGGTATATTGAAACTGAAATATATTGGTATTTCCTGGTATTCCTGAATTCCAGTATTGGTATGGTATTGGAATTAAAGAATTAGGATTAGGATTGCCTAATTTTTTGGCTCATTGGACTTTTTCTCTAGGTGGTGAGTGAACTTGCTTCTTGAGAAGGGTGTTTAAAGGGACTGATCCCTTTGGGCATCTTCTCCAAGTGGCAAGAAAATGTTGCAATCCTTTCGCACACCTTCTCCAGGCGGTGAGCGAACTCGCTGTTTGGAGACAGTGTTTAAAGGGACTGCAATCCTTTTGGATGCCTTCTCCAAGTGGCAAGCAAACTCACCACTTGGGGAGGGTGTTTAAGGGGGCCACAATCCTTTTGGACACCTTCTCCAGGTGGTGAGTGATCTCGCCACCTGCAGAGGGTGTTTGAAGGGACTGCAATCCTTTTGGGTGCCTGCAGGAGAAAGTGAGAAAGTGAGCACCAGAAGCTGCTGTGCCAGGCATAGCACATTGTTCCATGTGGCACAGGAGATACTGGCCGGACTCACTTAATCCTGCAGTCTGGTTTAAACCAGGCTGCAAGAGAAAGTGAGCCCCAGGAGCTGCTATACCATGCATAGGCCTTTAGCTTCAGCTATCTGGTGGTCCCGAGAAATCCCAAATATTTTCATATAGCTGGGAAAATACCAAGCTCTATATTCAGTTGAAAAAATATCTGGGAAATACCGATAAGGGATTTTTCAGTAATTTTTTTGGCTTGTGATTATTGAATGTACACCCCTAGTCAAAACTGTGGGGAAGTTTGGCCTTCTGTTCTCAGAACCTGATGTTGGAGACTTGGGGAGCTGTGAGTGTAGGGAGGGATGCTTGCCTTGCTTCCAGTGTCTGGCTGGGAGGGGGGGCGGTCTGCCCAGGTGAAGTTTCCCTGTGAGTTCGGTGTCACTGGATTGTTCCTGAGCTGTTCCATAGACTCCTGTGATTTTTCCAGAGAGAGCACTGGGGAGACTATTTTTTTTTTTTTTTGGGGGGGGGATCCCTAACCCCAGAAATGTAATCTACCACCAACTTGGAAAAATTGTAGTGGAGCAGGAATCAGGGTGGATATAATGTATCCAGCAGAGAACATGTGCTCAGGACAGCCATGTGCTCTGACGGGTTCCAACCGGTCCAACATGCGGCCAGGCGAAGGGCCTGAGCTTCGCTTCAAAAGACAATGGACTGTAGGCTCCTAGCTTCCTTCCTATCGGAGAGCAGGAGATAAATCAATCACTGTAAATAGCCCAGTCACGGGGTGTGGTGTGTGTTGGGGTGTGGGTTCACTGGGGAATAAAAGCCGGCCTGCGAGCCGGCTTCTCTTGTTTTGTCCTTGATCTAATAAAGTATGTGAGAGCTGAAATCACTTGTCAGTCTCAGTACTTTCCAGTTCCCTGTGTATATGGTGTGTGTAGCTTGCAGGGGGTCCATTCTATACACTTTTGAAGTTGCATCTGACATTTCCCCCAAAAACACATTCCTGGGGGCATCTTCTTTGAGGGGGCATAACTCAGACCCCCTAAATCCAATCTGCACATAACGTGGAGATCATGTAGAGGAGCATCAGGGGAAGGTCCCCTGCAAGCTTGATGACACTAGCTTGCACAGGGTCCATTCTATACACTTCTGAACCTCCTGAACCTGTGCTGCTATTTACCCAGAAAGCACTTTCCTGGGGGAACCTTCTCGGGAGGGGTCATAAGTTGGACCCCATAAATCCAATCCTCCTCAAACTTGGAGGGCTGGTAGTGGAGAGTCAGCCAGAGTTACCCTGTGGGTTTGATGTCCCTAACCTGCTGGGGGGCATTCTCCCACATAATGAACCAAACTGTTTTATTTGGTACATAAAAGTTCATGGCAGTGCATGGTTTACAACCTGGACACGCCACGAACCACAAACCAATACGGGCTGCATTTTCCCAGTTTGTGCCCATCCCTACTCATATCTGCAAGAGGGAAATGATCAGTAATGCTGATCCAACTTACAGGGTTGGATTTGACAAAGTCTGAACAGAAGGATTTATCTGAATGTAACTGGGTTTTTTTTGCCTCCTGCAGTCTCCCAAAAGTTGCTCCTGAGGCTTGGAAGACCCACAGGAGCAAAGAAGGAAGCAGAACGGATTGCAGACTGACAGAAATGACCCTTTCCCCTGCATTGACTCTTCCACACAGAGATAGCAAGTGTTCACATGGCACACATATAAAGATTTCTGATGATCTCCTTGCTGTGGCTCCCTCTGCTGCATTCTGATCATGTGGGTGCCCCAATCTGTTGTGGCAGTTTTGAGGGGAAGCACAAGAGGCTTTGGGAGCCAGAGGGGAAGGGGTAGAGGTCCTATTTGTAAAGTACTGGGTTTCGGGCCTCATGACTCGGACGACGACATAAGAGAAGACGCGTTTATTCGTACTTCACACAAGACAAAGACATGCAGTAATGGCCGGAGGCCAACTATATACAGTAAGGGGGGGGGACGGCCCCACATTCCTATTGGCGGGTTTGAATCGCCCGCCAATGCTGCCATTGGTTCTTTACTGGCGAGCTCAGGAGCCTAGTCCCTATTGTTCTCAGAGAGCGGAGCTTGGCTGCATTTCGCCAGCTCAGACTCCTGATCTTAGGACACAACACCCCTCCCCCCATAGTTTGTCTCCTATCAGGTGATGTAGTCTTTTAGGTAGGCTGGTGGCCTCCGTTCTCTTAATGATCTTCGGGGGGCCGGCACCGGACTGGCGGGGCCCCCTTTGGGTGGTCCTCCCGCACTAGGAGCTTGGATCTCCGGCGGCAGTGACGGCGGCGGCGGCTCGGCTTGCTCTGGGACCCCCTCCGGGCTCTGTGGTCTTTCAGGTGCTTGCTCCGCTGGTGGTGCCAGCAGCCGATTGGATGCTGGGGCGGCCGCGGCGTATTCCGGTAACAGGGCCTTACATCTCCATTGCCTTCACAGCCTCTATTTTCCAGTTTGGTCTATTGAGCTATGATTTCCTGTTAGTTTTCTGTTCTGAATACCTCAGACACCTTTCTCCAGCTGTACATTTGCCATGCCTCTGTGTATTTCTTTGAGAATCATCTCTTCCTATCTGTAGTGTGCAATCATATGTGGCATCCTTTTTCCGTCTACATCAATTCTCCACCCTATCCCTCACTCTGAATTTGTTTTACCAGTAGTTTCAGGTACTGTCAGCATAGAAGATGCTCTGATATCATCTCTCTTTCTGCCTTTGTTGCTGAAGAAATAAGGAAGCAGCAGAGGAATAAAAAAAAAGTGGACTAGAAACTGTACCTGAAAGTTCTCTATACATCCAATTGAAATACTTTCTTGCTCATTCTTCTATTATCTTATCTATTGATAAGTTTCCTCAGCGAAACATGTGAAAGCTGGCTATATTTTTCACAGAGGCTGCCATGTCAAGAGATAAGAAGTCATTAGTAATGCCAATGTCCTGCAAATGTCACATTGGCCAATGGTGGGGAGGGGAGGGACTGTGACTCAGTGATACAGCATCTTTTTGGCATGTGGAAAGACCCAGGGTCCATCTCTGGCTTCTCCAGTTAAAGGGTCAGATACAAGGTGATGTGAAAACCTCTGGCTGAGACCCTGGAAAGCCACTGCCAGCTTGAGTAGATAATAGTGACCTTGATGCATAGGGTTGCCAGGTCCCCTCAGTGCTCCAGTGAGGGGATTTGGGGGGCCGTTCTGGTGGTGGGCAGGAAATCAGCCCCACAAGCCATGGCCCCCACCTCACTGGCAAAAAGACCCTTTAAAGGGTCTTTTGGAAGCCATGTGTGTGGCCCTTTCCCTCCCTCCTGCTAGATTGAAAGGGCCCTCCAGCTGGTCAGTGGGCCACATGATCCCTGTTGATCAGCTGAAGTCCTTTAAATTGGCAGGAGGGGGCAGGAGGGGAGGGAGAGGGGTGGCTTGGTAGGTGGTTACCAGTGTTCCCTCTAAGCTGAGTTAGTGTGAGCTAGCTCACAATTTTTTAGTCTCCAGATCACACATTTTTGCCTTAGCTCATGAAGAATGGCTCCAAAGCAAACTGATTTATGCAGTAGCCAAATTGCTCACTCACAACTTTAATGCCAGTAGCTCACAAAGTCGAATTTTTGCTCACAAGGCTCCACAGCTTGGAGGGAGCATTGGTGGTCATTCTTGGAAGCAGGGCTTGGGGGTAGGGCTTCCTCTACTGGCCAGCTGGCCAGGGGTGGATTGAAGCCCCCAGAAGCTGGGGAAACCCTGCCCAGACCTAGGGGCTGGTAAATCTATTGATGAACCAAGGGTATGATTTAGTATAAGGCAACCTCAAAGCTCTTTATTCACTTTGATTAATTTCTAACCGACAGGCCAAGCTACAATGTCCGGGAGACGAGGCTGAAGTTGGTTCCTTATTCCCAGTTCCTTATTCATTCCTTATTCGTGTCTTATTCATGAATTCATCCAAAAACACTGAGGAGAGTTTGAAAGCTCTGCACCCCAAAATAAGATTTGGACCCCCAAACTTCATACATCTCCAAGTTCAGCGAACTCTCCCCTTCGAGAAGACATATGCTATGTCCTGGTCCAAAGTGCAGTTCTTGTGCCAGCTGCTCCAAAGTGAGGTGCCCCCAGGACAACCACTCAGGCAGAGAATGGGACCTGGTTGCACCCCAAAACAATCTTTGGACCACCCCAACTGAAACATCCCCATGCTCTGGAGACTGTCCCCTGCAAGATCATACAGTGATGCCCAGTCGAAACACTGGTTCTGGTGCCATGAGTGTCTATTCTGAGTGTCTCCCAGAGACCTATATTTCAAAGAAGATTTAAATAAGGGAGTGCCCTCTGCACCCAAAATGAGGTTTGGACTCCCACACTTCATACACCCCCATGTTTATTTATTTATTTATTTATTTATTTATTTATTTTTGAGATTTATACCCCACCCTATCCGGTAGCTCAGGGCTCTCCCCTTCCAGGGAACATATGCCGGATCCTGGTCCAAAGCACTGTTCTTATGCCAGCTGTTCCAAACTGCAGTGTCCCTAGGACAATAAATGAGGCAGATGCTGGGGCCAGGCTTCACCCCAAAACAATCTTTGGACCACATCAACTGACATATCACCACACTCTGGAGACTGTCCCCTGAAAGATGACATACAGCGATGCCTGGTCCAAACACTGGTTCTGATGCCACGAGCTTCTATTCAGAGTGCCTCCCAGAGGCCTGGATTTCAAAGAAGATTTGAATAAAGGGCCCTCTGTACCCAAAATGAGGTTTGGACTCCCACATTTCATACACCCCCGTGTTCATTGGACTCTCTCCTTTGAGGGGACATATGCTGTGTCCTGATCCAAAGCACGGTTCTTGTGCCAGCTGCTCCAAAGTGTGGTGCCCCCAGGGCAGTCACACAGGCAGACACTGGGGCCAGGCTGCACCCCAAAACTGAACTCGATCCAGCTCCCCAGCAGATGCTGAAGGCGTCCTGTGGGGAGCAGCGTTTGCCTCCATGAAAGGAGGTTTAGAGGCTGGCTGTGTGCAGACGGGTATAAAAAGGGGGCGGGGCTAGTGCCATCTTAACGGCATGCCCTGGCCCCACTTGTTCAGTCATCGCCTCGTGCTCAGAGACAGAGTTTGAAGATGGAGCTGCTGGCCTACTTTTCTAGGCTTTGAGGCCCAGCGGTGTCAACACAGCTCCAGCGGTCGAGATAGGAAGTGGCCATGAATGATAGGGTGACCAATGAAATGTGCTGTGCCAGCAGTGTCTTTGAGCGGCAGCACGAGTCCCAGGGAGTCCCTGACGGTGGAAGGCTTTGAGCGAGGCCCTGGGAGGTGGCAGTGGGCTTGCGGTGGCAAGCAGCGGAGGCGGCCATAGGCACAGCTCTCTGCCATTTTTTGTAAAAAAAAAAAAAAAAAAAACGTACACACACACACACCCCTTGTAGGGGGGACAGAGTGCCTGTGACATGCATTCAGCAGTTGGTGAGGCTGCTTGGGCCCCTTTTTAACCCTGGCAGCGTGTTCTAAAGGGCTGCGCTGGTGGCCTGGTCTGGGGGCCGTGCTGGCGACCTGCCTGGGGGTGTGTGTCTGATACGGAGGGCAGCTTGCTCCCACATCTGCAGTCTGTGCGAGGATCCAGCACGGGCCTGATGTTTCTTTAACCTGCCCCTCTCTTACCCGTTGAGTCAGTAACGGGGACCGGGGTGTCAGTATTTTATTAATTATTTATTTAGAGTTTTGAGATCCATGAATGGGGTTAGCTGATCGAGGGGCGGCAGTAGGGAAAGGCTGCCTAACCCCCCTTCATTTCTATTATTTGCTGGTGGGTAGGTACCCACTGTCCCTCCTCAATGCCCCCCCTCAAGCGTAGGCTTAACAGGATTCGCTTTGCTGGGCAGTCATTTTAGTGCAGTGCTTGGGCGGCCAATTTATTGAGGCCTTAGAAAACTGCCCCTGCGGGCTGGCATTGGTGCTGGGTCCTCTTTTGGAGTAAGGGCCCACTTATTTCATTTCTGCCTACGTTATTTAATTCTGCCTGCGCTGAGTGGGTCATTGAGTAGGAGTGGGAGACCAATTTAGAGGCATATTAGGGTGACCATTTTAGGTTGTGTTATGTACGGGGACCACCACCAGAGGTCTGTGGGCACAGCATGGAGCTTGGCTCTGCTAAACAAAAGGATCCTCGGATCCTAGTCCACTTAGTATCTACCAATCATACCTGGGGCGGGAAATTCAAACCCACCAATGGGACACTGGGGGTACCAGGTGGTTGTGGTATATAGTTGGCCTTGCAGGGCCATTTAGTTGGCTTGTTGTGAAGTACCAATAAACGTGTCATACTGCATGTCATAGTCTGAGTCCTCCATGCGGCGAACCTAATACTTTAGAGTGGCGATGAAGGTGGGATCTAAATGAGCAGGCCAGACTCACCTTCCAGCGCAGCATCGAGCTCCAACACCGAGGAAGCCCCCGCACCACCACCTCGTCGCACCGCGCCCAGCTCTTCCAGTCATCACTCCCCACATCGTGCTAGAGTCATGGCCACCAACGCTCCAGGACACCTCAATTCTTTCGACCCTGTGCACCCTGAGCTATGGGATTCGTGGATGGACCAGCTGACTTGTTACCTCACCTACCATGAGGTAACTGACATGGGAAAGAGACGGGCCCTCCTCATCAGCTCATGTGGGGTGAACACTATCGGACTCGCAAAAAGCCCTGAGGACAATCCTAGAGTGCACCTGTGAGGAGATCATAGAAGCCTTGATCAGCTACCTCGCGCCCAAGCCAACATTCCTGGCAAAACAGATGGATTTTCAAGGGCGCATCCAAAAGCCTGGGGAGATGGTTGTGGCTTTCATGGCCGTGCTGTGACAGCATGCTATGGAGTGTGCCTTCACTAAGGTGGAGGAAAACATCCTCACACAATTTGTCTGGGGGCTTAGCCAGGTGAAGCTTTGATGGAAACTGATCAGCACTGTGAACATCAAACCTGAGGAGGCCCTCCAACTTGCCATCACCCACGAGGCCTCCCACTGTGACTGACTGACCGACAGCAGCGTCTCATCAGGTACTCCCAGACTCGGCACCTGAGAATTCAAAAGAGGACGACGTCCGCCTAGTCCTCCCACCCAGCTGCCGTAAGCCGCCAGGTTCTTCCAGACCCCCCCGAGAAACCCTCCGATTGTTCCCAGTGTGCCAGCTGTGGAGAAGCACATGAAAGGAAGTCATGTCGGTTCCGGGATGCAATGTGCCACACATGTGAGAAGCAGGGTCATCTTACCCACATCTGCAGGTCCAAGGGAAATCAAAAGCCGCAGTCATGCTGCCAAGCTTCTGTGACCTACGAGACCGACGACAACATGGGTGACCTATACTACCTCACCAGCCAGCCTTCCCTTCAGGTACTACGCCTCCCCAACCTGTCAAATGCCCCGAAAATCCAGGTACAGGCCCAGATAGAGGGGTCCCCCGTTCCATGGAAGTAGGCTCGGGGTCGGCAGCATCCATCATCTCAGTGGAGAAGCTAAATAGACTTTGTCCTAATGGGGGCCCCACCTGCACCCATCACCCCTGATCCTGGTGGACTTTCAAAGGAACACTGTCCTGATTGCCCAGTTTGGTGTAGTGGTTAAATGCATGGACTCTAATCTGGGAGAACCGGGTTTGATTCCCCACTCCTCAACTTGCACCTGCTGGATGACCTTGGGCAAGCCATAGTTCTGTCAGAGCTGTTCTCGAAAAAGAGCAGTTTCTGACAGAGCTCTCTCAGCCCCACCTACCTCACAGGGTGTCTGTTGTGGGGAGGGGAAGGGAAGGGAGTTTGTAAGCCGCTCTGAGACACCTTTGGGTAGTGAAGGGTGAGGTATAAATCCAATCTCTTCTCTTCTTCTTTAAGAGGTACCAGGGGTTTGAAGGGTTCCTGGATTTGGTTCTGGTGGAGGGAAACTTGGTTAGCCTGTTGGGGTGGGCCTGGTTCATGCCACTGGGCATCACGATCAGGGGGGTGAATAAATGTACGCTGCGAGATTTTGCTGAGGTTTGTGGGGAATTCCCATGGGTTTTTGATAGGGCTCTGGGATGTTACAAGGGACCTCCAGTTTCGCTGCAACTTGACATGGAGGCATATGACATGTGGCAGTCCACACCTTATTCCAGGATGCAGTGGGCAAACAGTCAACCCAGTTTCTTATTTGAATCTTTTTTTTTAAAATACAGGTTTCTTGGGGGCAACTGAAATAGAAGCCTGTGGCTCCAGAACCAGTATTTGGACTGGGCTCCATTGCATGTCATCTTGCATCTTGCATGTGTCATTTGGGGTGGTCCAAAGATTGTTTTGGGGTGCAGCTTGGCCCCAGTGACTGCCTGTGTGATTGTCCTGGGGGCACCGCACTTTGGAGCAGTTGGCACAAGAACTGCACTTTGGACCAGGACACAGCATATGTCCCCTCGAAGAGGAGAGTTCGTTGAACATGGGGGTGTATTAAATTTGGGGGTCCAAATCTTATTTTGGGTTTCAGAGCTTTCAAACTCTCCTCAGTGTTTTTGGATGAATGCATGAATAAAATGTGAATAAGGAACGAATAAGGAACTGGGAATAAGGAACCAGCTTCAGTCTTATGTCTGGGAGGTAGAACATGAGACGCTGGCTCAGTGCCCTTGATGTGTTTTGATTTTACATCAGGTGGTCACAGGGAAGCCAATCTCTCAGGGCTGGCTTGAACATCAGCTTTGCTAATTGCCTACAAATGGCAAGGGAATTGCCTTGCCTTGCCTATGAACATCTATGAGGGTGTTTAATACCTGAATCAGGGGTACATATGTATATGACAGACAAAAGTACAAGAAGATTAGGCTGTATAATAAACTACAAATGAAATACTACCTGAGCTAGGGTTTCCAGTCTCCTAGAGATCTCACGCTATTACAACTGAACTCCAGACAATAAAGATCACTTCCCCTGGAGAAAAATGTCTGCTTTGAAGGGTAGACTGTATGACATTGTGCCTTGCTGAGGTCCCTTCCCTTCCCCAAACCCCAACCTCCCCAGGTTCCACCCCCAAAAATCTTCAAATATTTCCCAACCTAGAGCTGGCATCCCTTACCTGAGCCCATTATTTGGGGGAAAAATGCCTTGCTATACTGTTGTACTTCCTCTTTGCATTATTTTTAGGGTGTTCCTATTTTGTTTATATGTGTACCCATCCAGCCAATTCCTGGGTTTGTTTTAAGAAACTCACCATGTGATCTGTATGCCTGATTTAAATAGTAGGCCCACCTGCATGGATGTTTTAGAGGTAGGGGGGAAGCATGCTGTGTGGGATGAATAGACAAGGAATGACCTACCATACACTGTGGAATAATGGGTAAATATGTTGTCTGATCTCAATTCTTCCATCTCAGTCCCTCCTGTTTATAATGGGAGGGGGGGTACTAATAATATTGACTCGTTATGAGGATTGCCAAAATAACATGAAGTTCTTTGAACATTCTAAAAGCTATGTGTGCTTGTATTAACAATTCTAGATGTGCTTTAAACAAAAAGAGTGAGAGAACTGTGTGACTGGCACATAACCAGGGACCAGGTGCACTCCAGTCAAATTGGTTAGTTTATTTATTTATTTATTTAGGAGATTTTTATTCCACCCTCCCCCACAAACTGGCTCAGGGTGGGGTACTATGCACCACAAACATAAAAGCAATTTATATATTTTAAGTTAAAGTTAAAAATCTATGTGAAGGTGAGATGGTAAAGCCTAGACATCAGGGATATGCAGGTTAAGTTGCTAAATATCCACTAAACATTACTCTAAGAATGTCACTGATTTTGTGACAAACTGTGGTTTGGTGACCAAGTAGCGCTTACTGAGTGTCTGTTCTGTACACTCTATGATGAAGATAATGCTGAACTAATAATCAGCTGTTATATCATTAGGCATAACCTGTCATAATCCAAACAAACAAAAAGAACCAAGAGTAATTGGCTTGCATATATCGTTCCTCTTTTCCAGATCTTTTATTTTATAATTTAATTCCTCTGCCTTTTTGCTTGTACTAGCCAAGGCAACATATTTGGAGGGGCACCCATGGAAAAAAGGGTTCTCTCGAGTCCTATCAAAGGAAATGTTGTTCTACTAAAAACATTTTTATTTATTTATTTGGATTTGTATCCTGCCCTCCCCGGAGGCTCAGGACGGCTGACAACGAGGCACACATGCCAACTTTAAAACAGATTAGAACAGTGTAAAACCAGATAAAACCATATAAAGCAACATCGAAACATATTAAAACAGGCATATTAAAACAAGATGGGGCAGATCGTAATCCACGGCGGCCTAACAGTAGCTTGTCGTCCTCTCTCCTTCCAGGGCCACCCCGCACTTAATGATGACAGTGGTGTGATGGCGCATGGCTAGCAATGATGAAGTAATGATGGCAGTGGCTCCTAATCGTAGGCCTGGCGGAAGAGCTCCGTCTTACAGGCCCTGTGGAACTGAGCAAGGTTCTGAAGCTATTTGCATTTGTGCTTGTGTGCCCATGCCTGGAATTCATGGTGACCTCTGGCGACTCTTACAGGGGTGTGGAGGATGTTCAGAGAAGTGGCTTCTGGCCTCCCAGCCCTGGTATTCTTTGGAAGTCTCCTATCCAAATACTTGTCAGGGTTGGCCCTGCTTAGCTTTTGAGACCTGAGGAGATCCTCAAATCTGGTTTGCCTGGGCTACCCAGGTCAGGGCAAGCAATTTTTGTTGTTGTTGTTGTAAGGTAAGCAATGACTTCAATGGACTTCAGTTTGCTTTAGATCAAGGCTATAATGAGTTTCTTTTGTTAAACTTCCCAGCACAGAGTATAGCAAACCTGTCAGTCAGCCACCAAACATGTAAAGGATGCATCTGAAATGCCTGACTCACATGAATAACAATCTGAAGTCAGCCACTAATTGACTGAAGAGTCCCAGTGAGCTTCTGCAGTCTCTTTTTAAAGCACATCCCACAATGCTTAAGTGATGCTTACCAGCATCTGGATGGATGAACATGCTTGACTGTGGCATGTCCCAAATGTTACCTTTTAATCACAGTATCCCATCTGACCTCAGACTGGTACCTTAAGTATATGAAATCACTCATCAGGTTTTGCAGAAATAATACTGGCCACTGATGGCAGGGATCTGAACCATAGGGATGATTTCTGGCAGACTAGATCATGTGCAACAAGCAGTATCTGCAAGTGAAAGGCTCATGCAATTCATGCACCATGCCATGTCTATTTCTTCCCCCCATCCGCATTTTGATTCTTTAATTCAGACAATGCATTGCCCGGAGGGAGAGGGGGGGAATGCATTTCTTGTATAATAAAGACAAATTGAAACAAGTAGGTAGAATATAACAGTTCCAAGTAAAGAAAATGAAATATGAAAATAAGAAAATCATTTATTAGACTCTCTAGATTTGATTAAATTGTTACAGCTGGAGAATATGAGAATATATCAGCGGAGGGATTTTTTTCCCCTTTAGGAGAGAAAAATAGTCACAGATTAATAACTGTCATCTGGGAACACAATCCTTTCCAAGCATTTTTCAATACAGATATCCTTTCCAACATTTTGGCACCTAGTGTAAAAGAAGAGAGAAAAAGAAATTAAAACAAATTCAATTTCCCCTCCAAACTTTTAAGTCATTCTCTTGGCATTGAGCTCCCTGTTTCCTTCCTGAACCTGCATTCAGTATTTCAACCCTTTTGTCCTTGGAAGAATATATTTTCCTCCCACTTAAGTATTTGCTTCTATTTCCTCCTTAATCTGCATCCTTAATCATTAGCAGCCTATGCCTCCATTTCCCCCCCTTAAACACCAGGTCCATATATATATATATATGTATTTAAAATTACCTTTGCTTCCTGTTCAACCTGCCACTGTTTCTTGTATTTGCCTATGTGCAGATCAGAGCGGTTGCCAAGGAAGTCAGCACTCTCTCTCAGCTGCACAGCACTAAAAATGTGCAGTTTCAAGCTGCCGGCAGGAGCAGCAGAGAGTGTCAGATAAGCTGGCTTCAGTCACTAGGGACATATGCCAGAGGGATCCAAACAACCCTTCTTCTGGTAATGTGAAGCTGCTGCAATTTTTCAGAGAGACAATCTATTATAGCTCTCCTCAGCAAATGGACCCTGGGAAGTGCTCTGCTCTGCTTTATAGGGCACATCAAACTTTCCTGTGCTGACAGAGTGAATGAACTCTCCTCCACTGAATGAAATAAAAGCCAAAACTTTTTTGAACCACAGAATCCATGTTTGTGGCCCTGAGATGAAAGAAACATTAAGAGGCTAATAATAAGGGCACAAAAAGTTGGAAATTCAGATCTTTCCATACAATTTTAATTCATGCTTCCTTTTAAAAATTCAGAACAGCATGCCTGATCCTCCCTCCCCATTTTATTCTGTCAACCACCCTGCAGGCAGAGAGTTGCAGCACCAGAACACACTCTGGAACAGCAAGCAGACAGTGGCCATTTCAGTTATACAGAATCAAGATAGTCTTCCCCAAACTAGCAGAGATGTACAATGATGGACCGAAAGTGGAAACAATATGAACAGAAATAACTATAGGGATAATCCTCTTCAGCGGGAAGATCTGTTAACTCTTCTGGTTGGAAGAGGCTTCTTTTAGATTATCTGATGAGTCACCCTCTCACCTTATTACTTCTTCCATTTCCTTTCCTTCACCTCATATAGCTATGAAAATAGGGTTGCCAAATGCCCAGTTGGTGTGGGGGTTGCCCCAATTTCGGGGTCTCCAATCCACCGACAACCAGCTGAACAGTCCTCTCCCACATCGTCATGATGACATCACCTCCTGGGACAGACCCGGGAGGCCCCCGCTAAAAGCCAGATAAGACCTGGCAACCCTATGTGAAAAGCAGACAGCAAAGTACTAGATCAAAGGTTATTAGATTTTCTGACTTTCGGTTTCGGCGGAGCGAATGGCGGCCACCTCTCAGGACGCTCCCGGAGATGGTTAGCCCACGCGCAGTTTGGGGGGGTCTTCACATGTGCGAAAGACCCTAGAGAGCCTTAGGTAAAGGCTCCGAACCGGGGGCGCTTGGGGAGTAGCCTCTTGAGGCTTTCTCCCCGCCCCAATCGGCCCCGCTGCATCGTGCCCGTAATGGGACTTAGCAATGCCACCGACTTCCAGGAGTGAAGAAAGCGACATGAATTAAAATAAAAAGAAGAATTGGCATTGAATCGTGAGTTGAAGATCTATTTTGAGCGAGAATTTGAACCCCCCCACAAGCGTATAAGCATAGGGGAGGAGGGAGGAATCCCCCCCTTTTGAGAAGCAGGATTTATAAAGGAAAAGCGAAGGGGGGTAAAGAGAAAAAAAAGTGTTGGTGAAAGTACCTTTGGGGTTTTACAGAAGATTATGAGCTTATTAGCTTCCTGAGGGATGCGGCATGAACTTTGAAAAAGTAAAAAAAAAAAGGAAATGTCGACGGTAGAAGTCCCGCAGAAACCGGAAAAGAAGAGGGGAGGGACTTCCGGTCCGGGTAACCCCCCCCCCAGAGCTAGCTGTCAATCAACAGGAAAGTGAGATACTGTGCCCTCTGCTGGATCAAATGCAGAAAATCAACAAAACTTTGGTTAAAATGGAAAGTGTTCTCATCAGCCAACAAAAACAAATTTCAGAAACAACAAAGAAGATGGAGGAAATCGCACAGAAATCTAATCTGACTCTACGTTTTCAGGGCGTGAAAGAAGAAGGGAAAGAAGATCTCAGATCTACCTTAGCGAGCGTCTTGGCACCCCTAACTGGCAGAGAAGCGAAAAAATTAAAAAAAGAGGTGGATATGGCCTTTAAAGCCTATCCCGTTTTTATGAAAAAAATAATCTGCCAGCAGAAGGGGTCGTTGAGCCTGTCAAGCAGTATTCTAGAAATCCAATTTCATGTGGAGTGTTTGTGGAGCCTGTGAAAACTGGAGTGCAGAAATATAAAGACAAAGATAAAAGAGAGAAGACAGACTCCGTCTTTAAAACACAAAGATTTCTGGAGAGACACGCCAGCACAGAGGAAGACGCAGTACTCACAATTTGGGCAGACGTGAAGAAGACAGCAGCCCAGAGGAAGGAGGTGCCGGAGCGGGAGATACCAAGGCCAAAAAGGGCTCAACTTATAATTTGAGAGACTTAAAAAGAAGACACCTTAAGAAGTAACTGTCCGTGTAACATCTGAAAGGAGCTGAGTAATAACTAACCCCAATGGACTTTACTAACATTATTAACAGAGTTATTTTGGACTTTGGAAAGCTGAAAAGAAGATCTTTCAACCGTGATGGATGCCAAAAACTGTATTAATTACTAACCAAAACTAACTTTTTTTAACAGAAAAAATTCACTTCACTCTTTTTCTTATCCCATCTATATACCCTCCCCTTTTCTTATAAAAAACAATAAAATTCTCTCCTTTTTAGGAGAGTTTTAACAAAAAAAAAAAAAGGTTATTAGGTTTTCTGAAGATTATTGACTATAAAAGTTTTGCAGTTAGACAGTGCTCCATCTGTAAACTGAGTCTTAACAATAAGCTTAAGTAAAGAGAATATTGCATACACAGAGGTGTGGTTTAAAGCAGTGGTTCTCAAAGTGGGCCATATGCCCCCTCCCAGGGCCAAGAAAGCCTCAGCTAGATTAGGCTGTGGGCCTTCAGTTCCCAGGCACCTTCTGGGTGCGTTCAGATAGGGCATTTAAGCTGGTATAGAAGCCACTTAGAAATGGACTACTTACGCGTGATCACATGCACAGCATCTGCCTTCCGTCCCTAACCATTGCCAACCGTCACAAACACCGCTTAAACTGGTATAGTTTGCCACTAGGTACCCAAGTGGTGTTATCCTGAGTGCTGCAGTTCTAGCTGTATTTTCCCCATCTGATCACTCTCCACCGGTGTCTAGCCACTTCCGCTGGGAAGCCCGAGGCTTCTGCTTTTTGCCCACCATTTTTTTTTTTTTTTAGCCTCAGCGATATGCACTTGGGTGAAGCTTCAACCCAGCATTAATTTTTTAAAAAGTGATTAGTTTTAGGCTTCGGATGAGTCTGGGACCTCATGGAGGCCAGTTTCGCTGTAAAAGTTTAAAGTTCCTTCAGGGCATGCTTTTTGGGATAGGGTGTTCTGCGCCTGCATGAAGATCTCAAATATGTGGATGGCTGCCTATGCGCATGCGCAAAATGTAAACAAAACAAAACAAAAACCCACCAACATGTGCTGCTGCATGCCTAGTGTGGATGCCCCAGAGTGATGTGTTGCGCAGTGAGGGAGGTGAGTGTGACTGCGCTTGCCCCGGATCAAATTAGTCCACTTGGAACTGGAGCAGTTTAAACTGCACCCTCTGTGTCTTCAGATAGGGCAAGAGAGAAATTGAGGGAGACCTGAAGCCAATCACAGGCAATGAGGTGGTACTTGGGCAAAAAGCATAAAAGGCCTTGCAGCAGGAGGGAGGGTATTTACTCTTGGAGGCAGAGCTGGAGAGAAGATGCTGCAGACAGAGTGATCCCTCACCCAATGTGGCCTTGAGCCTAGTGTAATGGGAAGTAAAAAGGTAGACGCATTAGGGATTTTTGTTGTTTTGTTGCTAGCTCCTGTTCATTGCCTTGTATTTTACGTAATCTAATTTAATCCATCCCTGTTGTTAACAAATCTGTTTAATAAATCATATTTTTGTTACTCAGCTGGGTCCTCACATCTTATTGGGCCATTCATCGCCTAAAGAGGAAGTAGGAAGGGTGTTCTGAGCCCTCCACGGTTAAACCCATACCAGAGTGGTGGCAGCCAGTGGACATCCCCCTGCACTCCCAACCCTCAACACAGGGTTATGATCAGTTTGTCATAATTCTCACATCTCATTCTCTGTGCTAATTTCAGCAGCATAAATATTAAAAATGACTAGAATTTACAATAAACATTTTAATGAAAGTTCAGTTCATTGACTTGCTAGAGATGAATATTCCAGATCTGGGTGGATGGATGGATCCATTTGGGTTCAATGCAGTTGACATTGACATTACATTACAAGCCAGTCTCATTGAGTTACAGAGTGATATAACAGCTCAAACTAGATTCAGACATGGCAAACATAATTTATAGATAAGCAGTGAAATCCACTGCTCTGGGAGAAAGCAAAGTTGTACTTTATTGCTTTCCCCATTTCTTATCTTGTTGAATCTGGTTTTAGTCTGATGGTTTACCTACAATCAAAAGCTCATAGTTGCCTTGATATTGTGAGGAGATCTTCGCTTGTCACTAACAATGCTGCAGCCAGATACTGAAAAAACTTGCAAGGCTGCATCAGCCACAACTGTCACTCTGAATAAAGTGCCAAATATAAAAGTATTTTTGTTAGCATGTCTTATGCTGCTTTCATACATTTGATGTCTTTAAGAATTTCCT
This sequence comes from Gekko gecko, assembly GCA_029375565.1. Taxonomy (NCBI): domain Eukaryota; kingdom Metazoa; phylum Chordata; class Lepidosauria; order Squamata; family Gekkonidae; genus Gekko; species Gekko gecko. The sequence continues at coordinate 112,039,353 of JAPDNY010000008.1, read as the reverse complement.
TTGCTACTTAGAAATAAAGTATCCATTATTTGAATCTTTTCTGTTTGCAGGCCTTTGCTGCTGCTAGCCATTTCATGTCCTTAAGACTTTTGTTTGCTATTGCACAATTATATCTGCATAGAATAAATTATTTTTGTTAGCTACTACAAATACTTTGTCTTTACATGATACAGTTTAGATTAATAAACAGTACAGATGGTAAAGTACCTTTTTTCCAGCTAACAGCAACTATGAGGGGGGCCACAGAGGTCAATGAGGCTCAGGAAGGGGCTATGAGCAAAAAAAGGTTGAGAATCCCTTGCTTAAATAAAAGTGCTGAGGGTGGCAACAGAAGCAGAAGTAGAGGTAAGTGAAGTGCTCTGTCTGGAATCACTACCTAAGCAAAACAAGCAGTAAGAGACTGAAGGGAAGGTTTGTTTCACTAGTGGTTCCAAACACTGAAACTTGCTGTAAATCACTGTGCCCTCATCCTTACATCCTCATGTATATCACTGTATGGGTGTGTCACTTTTAACTCCAAGCAATTGGCCACCAATTACCACTTAGCCCAGAGTTAATGCTCCTAAATCATTGGTACAGAATAAATATCCCCATGGTTAGGAAGGAACTAGTAGCATTGTTATGCGCAGCAGCCAAGGCAATTATAGCAACAATGTGGAAGGACTCAAAACCTCCTACACTTTCTTCTTGGTATAGGAAGATATGGGAATACTTGACAATGGAAAAAATTACAATGCAACTTAACCAAACAAACTCAGAAAATGTAGTATCTTCTTTTGTAGCGCCATAGTACCCACTAATAGGTTAAGTTCAGACTGGCAATTTCCCCCACTATAGCCATGTTTCAGCCACATTTCCCAAGTGGATTAAAGGGGGCATTCATACAGGCACATCTGCCTGGTGTTCCCTACCTGTAGGCAACCCGTGCTGTTCTGCTTCGCTCCCGGGATGAAAAGATACTTGTTGAAAGTGGTAGCAAATCCCGGAGAGCGCCTTTATCCTGCTTCATTCAGCTTCTGGGAAGTGTGAATGCTCAGCTGAAAAGCTGGGAGCAACCTGCGTTGCGCATAAGGCAGCAGCCATATGATTGGCTTTGCTCTGCTCTACCACCCAATGCAGTGCTAGTGCAATGGGATCTTCCCCAAATAGGCCGGGTGCACATATGCGCACATACACACATAGCTGAATTACCAGGAAAAAGCCATTTACAGCTGTGCCTCCGGGCCAGCAGTCTGAACGCTCCTGCGCGCCTCCTCCAGTATGCTCCCGCATCAGTCTGCACAGTGTGACTGGGAAAACCCAGAACAGTTTGTTCCAGGGCTTTTTTGCCACAACAGGCTCCCATTTCAAACTGCCAGTCTGAACTCAGCCATAGACTATATCTCACAAAACGTGACATCTTTTAATTTTTTTATCTCCAGTTGACATCCCCTAATTATAACAGTGAGTTTAAAATTACTGTTGCATTAGCTATATTTTGTATTGCTGTAGAACAGGGGTCCTCAAACTATGGCCCACGGGCCACATGCAGCCCACCGAGGACATTGATACGGCCCGCTGGGTGTGCACGGGGGACACGCCCTCGGGGGGGCATGTGGGGCTCTCGCTTCTGCGGGCGGGCAGGTGCGAAGACCCAGAAGGCGGGGCCTGGCAGGGGGCGGCTGCTACCACGGCCCCACCCCGAATCTCCAGGAGCCCCTCCCCGCCCGGCCCAGATCGCTACCTTCTTCCTGCGGCGGAGCAAGCCTGGCAGGTGGGCACCGTGGTCTGGTCCCGGGCCGGTCCCGCTCAGCGGAAAGCCCCCTTCCCCCCCTTCACCGGCGGGCTGGGGGTTGCAGCCCACAGTGCCACCCGACGCACGAGCGGACCTTGGGTGGGCTCGGGAGGAGGCAACTCTGCAGGGATCCCGCGGGGCGGGAACCAGGCACCGGGGAGGGGGTGGATCACGCGTTGCCTGGGGGAGCCTCCAGGGAAGGACCCCGCGCTGCCTCCCGCTTCCCGGCGTCGCCCTCTGCTGCTGCTGCTGCCTCTGGACTGTTCCATAGTCCGGCCCTCCAATGGTCTGAGGGACAGTGAACTGGCCCCCTGTTTAAAAAGTTTGAGGACCCCTGCTGTAGAAGTTGTTATTGTCACTACTAATAATTTTACACTGTTAAGGCACAATCAATGTAACCATATATATTGTTCTGGTTTCTTGTTATTTGATCAGTTTTTGTTTATTGTTATATTAAACTTTAATGAGAGAGAGACTCCAACTGAACCCATACTTCATTTGGCATCTTATCACTGTTCTAAAACCAGGTCTTCTGGTTATGCACCAATCATGTAGCTTTTATTGTCCATTAATGAAGCAAGTTTTGCTGTCAGTTAAATTAATTCTAGAGAGAATCTCAACTCTACTGACGCCACACAGTAGGATTCTGAACAGGGCAGATTCCCTAAAGTAGCCTTGATCCAGAGATATGCAGTTGCATGCTGTACATATGTTTGTGCACACAAACATCTTCCTACCATCTGAGGCTGGGACTCGGTCAGTGCTGCTGGCCCACTGGATAGGAAGGAATGCCTGAAGTCACCAAACTGTGTTGAACTGTCAGAACTGATCATGACTATCCTGTGCATTGTATGTACATGTGGGTGCCCGGATCCACAAGAACACTCTGCATGCCGCCCATACTGGTCACTGTGCATTACCCTCTTGTATATGTGGGCTCCACTTCATACATGGAACACCTTTACTGAATGTAGGTGAATTCATTTTTATTATGCAAAAAAAAATGCATTATAGGAAATAATAATGAGCCAGTAATGTGAAAAGCAGGCTATTATTCCACTCTCCATGGTGTTTCTCTTGATCTTTTGTCTTCCTGTGTGGTGGGCTGCAGGAGTTTGGCAGTTCTTAGTCAGAATGAGATTTAACATACAGTAAGTTCATAACTCACCCATTACATAAATACTCCCTCTGCTAGAGAAATATACACACATACAGTATATGTTAATGCTAGGAAAATATACAGATAGGAGGCAGCCTCATGTGCCAGTGAAGGTTTTGTTGTCAGCAGACTGACAAAATTCTGTCAGCCATCCTGGGAATGAGATCAGTGACAATAATAATAATAATAATAATAATAATAATAGTAGTAGTAGTAGTAGTAGTAGTAGTAGAAGTAGTAGTAGTAGTAGTAGTAGTAGTAGTAGTAGTAGTAGAAGTAGTAATAACAATAATAATAATAATAATAATAGTGTTTTCACAGTTGCAAAAGTAAAAAAAAAAATCGTAACCCTGGCCTGTTGCAGCTGCCCTGCTTTTGTACTCAAGACTTGTCCTAAAGAAGAGGAACATATCTTGAGGTAACAAGAGCATTTAGACAGAATTCATACAGCAGATGTCTCAATACGCAATCACCAACTCACTAACAAGGACCTAGTCCTCAATGCCATTCATGCTCTTGGGGATAAAACTACTACACACAGTTATGAAGGGTTGTGTTGGAAGCAGTTTAGAAGCCCCAGTTGCTACAAGATGCCACGGCACGCGTCTGGACAAAAGCAAATACCTGCCTGCACAAGCCAGCAGTGCCTTCACAAGTCTGGTTCAAAATGCCAGTAGACACCTGCCAGTGTCCAAAATGTTGCTGTTAACCACTTGGGAGCTGTTGTGATGGAAAGACAAGTCTATAAATATATGAAATCAAACAAACACATTGGATAATATATCAAAGACTCATAGCAAATTGGAATCAGTATCTTCTCCTTTGGGAATCAAGACCCTGTGATATAGAGTGGAAGGCTCTTTTAAAACCCGCTGTTAGGCAAGGGTGCCCAGGACCCACCCTCCTCACTCTCCCCCCATACCCCAAGGAGGAGGGTAAAGTGGAAAAATGCTGCCAGAAGATGATGATGAGGAGGAGGAGACAGGATTTATATCCTGCCCTTCACTACCCAAAGGAGTCTCAGAGCGGCTTACAAACTCCTTCCTCTTCCCCTCCCCACAACAGACACCCTGTGAGGTAGGTGGGCATGAGAGAGCTGAGAGAACTGCTCTTTCAAGGACAGCTCTGACAGAACTATGGCTTGCCCAAGGTTATCCAGCAGCTGCAAGTGGAGGAGTGGGGAATCAAACCTGGTTATCCCAGACTAGAGTCCGTGCACTTAACCACTACACCTAACTGGCCTGCCCTCCTCACCTCCCACTGTACCATGGGGATGTTGAGTGAGGCGGGAACAATACTGCAAAAACTATGGCTCCAATCTAGATTTTGCCATAAGCACATTGTGTGGACAAGCACTTCAGCCACAGAATCTATAAAATCCATAACCAGATCTTTCCTTACAACGTTCACATCTCCCCTTTCCCATCTCTGCCTATAAAAAAAAAATCTAGCCCATTAGGATATACTTCGCTGCTCTCCATAGAAGTCAGTTCAAACCCACAAAATCTTACATTGCAATAAACGTTTTTGTCTTTAAGGTGGCACATGACTCTTGTTTTCTCTGCAACAGATTAACTCAGCTACCCCATTGCTACCTTTAAAACTGGGAATGACCAAGAATTTTGCAAACTGAAAATGCTCTATAAAATTGGAATGGGGTTATAAAGGAATAGATGCATAAAGTATAGGACCTTTACATTGTCTCTTTCCATGCTGGACTGCTGGAGAAAAGTCTGTGCACTGGAAATGGTCCTCGAATTTCCCTATAGGGAGGTGTAGAGTCATGAGAACATGGAAGTTCTATTTAACCAACAAGAGGAATATCCATTGGAGGGTTTGTCCTCCATAAATTTGCCTTTGAAAGCTCTCTATGTTAGGAGCTATCACTACATCCTGGGCAGCAAATTCCACAAGTTTACTGTTCATGGAGTGAAGAACTTCCTTTTGTTTCCCATGGCAACAAGGACATGATAGAAGATATGGTTGTGCTAGTCAACAACAGCTATCACTGTGCCTGTTGCATTTTAAAGGAGATTAACCACATATAAATTAAGCGGCAACAACATTTTCCACAGCAATGCCCTCAGTGTTTCCTATGGCTATCCCAGTTTATTTCCCATCTACATTTAACTAACATAGATTTTAGTCAATTGTTCAGGTGGCAGTACTAATATAGCCCCAAGTACAGCATGTCTGATGCTTTACGATACTCTTTTTGTGTTATTATAATATGATGTGTACAGTTGGCTGAATTTCATGTAAAGAGAGGTGGAGAACAAATAACCTGAGTAACTCAAGCATAAGGTACTTTTATTCAATCATGCTCTTTACTTCAGATTAGGATCATGCCTTTTCTATAGCATGCATGTTACTTTGAGTCCTTAGCTCACTCTTGGAAAACTAACACTTCTCGACATCTTTGACAAGTTAAAATAAAAAGCCATTAGACTCTCTTGAGCTTAGATCTCACTGGGAAGCAGAGTTTTATGTAAATGGCCATCTTTGGTGTATATTTAATTCCTACAGGGAATCAACAATACAATGGCTAGTAAATACATCATGATGAAAGTAATATTTAGCAGAGGAAATTTGTGTCGCATAAAAGAGAAGGATGAAATATAGAAAATAGTAATAAGAAAAAGATGACTATCCAAAGATGACAGTAAGCTAATAGAAGTAAGGTCCCAAAACAATAATGTTCTAAAACTAGAAATTGCTTCACCTGAAGGCAACAGAACTGAAACAACCTGCACATACATATTTTTTCAACATGAAATTAATACAGTTATGTTCAAATTTTTAAAATACGTGGGTGCCTTACATAAAATATAATTGTGGGAAATGATACAACTATATACAGAATAATATGTGGTTACTGGAAAGAGCAAAAGCTGTCGAATTTATATTGCCACAAGTGTTTGTCATTATTTTCTCTTCTGCCACTTTTAGCTGGCCTGGCCGTCATTAATAAAGATAAATGTAACTTTTACCAGGTCTTAAGGGGCTGTTGGAGGAAATAAACAAACCTAGGAGGACACATTGCATCTAAGTAAACAGAGAGGTTGTAAAACCTTCCACCTCAGACTGTCAAGAGTACTGCAAATTAACACTGCAGACAATAGGGCCTTTGGAAGCGAACTTAATCCACTCCCATGTATCTACATGAGGGCCATGCATAACAATGTAGGAGTGGGGGTTTCCATTAGAGCTTCCTCTACAGGCTATCAGTTGTTTGAAGAAATAACAATTTCCTATGCCTGAAAGCTGCCCCCCCACAATGTTCCCACTGATGTGTAATAGAAGTGACTTTACTTTTTAAAAAGAATATATATAAACTTCCCCCTCCTGTCTTCTCCCCCACCCCAGTCTCTTTGGCCTGAGAGAGGACTTTGGGGAGAAAGGAGGGGAAGTTCTTAGGCCGCAGACCCCCTACTAGTTTACCTTGTGTGGATTATCTGTGCAGGTGTTAATATAATTAAAGGTGTGGTAGCAGCTACAATCACCTAATGGCTTTTTCTATATGGAGATTACCTAGGTAGAGAATGCTGGGGAGTACCTGAAGAATAGGCATGTGAGTACCTTATTAACATATTGCCATTCAGAGGCAGCTGCATTTCTGGGAAGGGGGGGATACCCTTAAAGAGCCTATTCATCTATGTTAATGGGCCCATTGCACAGTACATTGTGTGGGAAATTAAGTCTCTGGCTGTGAACTTCCTGTGCTGCAGCCTGTACAAGCTGTCTTGACTCCATCCCCCCCTGCACCCCATTTTCTTATTGCTTTAGTGTTATTATCTCCTTCTGGAAATAAAAACAATCATGTTTTCCCACTGGAGAAGCCAAAACATCCTCAGATAACAAACTAGCAATGCTAGTTGAAAGTTCCTTTGGTTTGCCTTATTAAGTGGGTGTAAAAAAAAAGATATTTGCAAATTAAAGCAAACCCTAAATTAACATCACGGCCCATCAAATTAGCTGAGCTGTCATGTACATGACAGTTTGGAGTCCTGACCCACCCATCCCTCACTTTCTTGTAAAATATGCACAGTTTAAATTGCTTTTCCTGTTTATTGCTCTTTCCTCGGAATTAATTTTTTTTGCCACAAAATGTGGTAATTTATTCAAGTGATATGTGATTTTGTTTTAATGTGGAATCAGCAATAGGGAAGGGACCACTGACCTTGACCGAGTGTAGTACAGCATTCAAAAATTAAAGAATTACTAACTGATGCAGTGAAAAAAATAATTAAGAAACATTGCTATATATGTATGCATGCACGCATGCACATGTGTATCTCCTTGGCTTCTATTCCATTTCTAATATATGTTGCATTAAATATGTGTAATTAAGTGACTGTCATGATTGATAGGTACATGCTGACAATCTCTGGAATAACAAATTGTGAATGTTCAAAAACTTAAGAGAAAGTTTGTGAATACTGGCAAAACATCCACTTAAATGGGGGTTATCAGCATTTGCTTGTGTGTCTCATAAGTGGGGAAGTATAGGAGTGCTCCCTCTTAGCTGTATATAGTGTTCCCTCTATATTGATTTACTACATAGCTACTGCCATAAGGGGGAATTACATTGCAACAGATCTTAGTCCTTTCTTTACACCCTCCATGCTGCCCTCTGAATCTTTCTCCTCTGCATCCTCATCATCACTACCACCATCATTATCATCATTACCATCATTATGCCCATAAAAAGAAAAGCTTAATGATCAATACTAACTGATTACAACTCAATTAAGAGAGACTGTCCAGAGTACTTTTTGTTTAAATCTGGTCTTTTAAAAGTCATTCATCACTTTCAATTGAACATAATATGTTCCAATATTTAGCATATTAATGAGCACATGAGAATGTTTTAATTCCATTGGCCACGTCTTACATATTCATGCTTCCCCTTATCAATAGTTCCCCGCATAAGAGAAATGTTGTTTTACTCCATATCATATCCAAACTTTTTAAAAAAGAGATGAAACAAATATTCCCATTTACTATGCCTATAAGCAAACTAGCTGGTACTGATCCTGATAATTTTTAAATTTTCCAATAGACTTTGACATAGTTTTTCTTTCACCTTTTGTATTATATTCAGACCATGTTTATAATATATACTATGGATATGCAATGAAATTTGAGTTAGTTCATCTTTGCTTCATCTTGTTTTGGTTTTAAATAATCATTTTCTGTCTCTGTTATTACACCTGTTTGGATGCTTTGTTGCACTGGATTCCATTGGTCTCAAATGGAACTCCATTTCTGCTTGAAATTTATTTTGTTTGCCTCCCAATAGGGATAGAATTTCCAGTGAGTACGCCTCACCTAAGGCAGATAGCAGAAAAAAGATACTTTTTGTAGAACACTAAAATTTCCACTCTCTGAATGAGCAGAGGAAGGTATGACAACATTTGCACACAACTGAGTTTTTCCTTCTTTGAGAACATCAGTTGGACCAGTAAGGTACTGAGTAGGGTGAAATCTGATTCTTCAAAGATTCCTGGATGGAGGAGATTGTTTGGATCCTTTCCAATCTGATTTCAGGCCTGGTTATGAGACTGAAACAACCCTTTCCCTCTAGTGGATGTCCTGCACTGGAGGATGGATGAAGAGAGTGTGACCCTGTCCATCTCTCTGGACCTCTCAGTTGTTCTGGATAACATTGATCATGGCATTTTTCTGAACATATGTATCTCCTTTTGAGGTTGGGACTGGTACATACTGTTTTGCAGTAGGTTTCATAAGGCAGTGCCGGGGAATTGCTGCTGTGCCCTTTGGCCTCTGGCCTGTGTGGTCCTGCAGGGTTCCATCTGGTTCCTAATGATTTTATGAAATCATTGGGTTAGGTAATCCGGAGACTTGGGCTAGGTTTAACCCAATATATTGTGATAGTCTGTTCTGTCTTTGATTCCAGCATATCCTAAAGAGACTATGGAAACCTTGAACCTGTGCTTGGAGGCAATTTTGAGGTGGTTGAGGGCACCTACTGCATTCTGTCCACATCCTTTTTGAAGTGAGACCTACAACTGCACACAGTACTCCAGATGCTTCCTGACCAATGCAGTGTACAATAGGACTATGACATCATGTGGTATGGATGTTATGCCTCTGTTGATACACCCCAAGACTGCATTAGCCTTTTTGTGCTGCATCACACTGACTGCTCATATTTAGCTTACAGTCCACCCATACCCCCAAGATCTTGTTCACACACACACACACACACACACACACACACACACACACACACACCTGCTACCTAGAAGTCTGTTTCCCATCAGGCCCATAGCCAGGATTTTTTAGTTGGGGGGGCACTGAAATTCACACATGGCATCTGCTTTTCCCCCAAAGCATTTAAAGGACCCCATTAAATGCTTTGAGGGAGAAGTGGGGGCCACATGCCTGCACACCAAGCTGAGTGCAGGTGGGCATGGCCTCCCCCAGAAACAGAGGCTATTAGTTAAATAAGAATGTATTTTTGTTTCTTCTATGGAAGAAACATTACTCCCCCCCCTGGAAAGTTAAAAAAGATACCAGAAAAATAGAGCCCTTCTAAACATTCAATGACAAACTAGTAGAAATACATGTAACTGATGAAGTTTATAAGATCAATGGACTGTTAGTATTTCAATATATCATAAAAAGGGCATATTTGAAAGAAAGCAAGTTCTCTGTTTCTCTTTTAAACAGCTCCTGTAACAATAGTTCATATTAATGGACTATTATGGTTCTGCTAATGTACTGGCTATGTTTTAGGAAATCACACTGACATTACTGCTGGCACAAGAAATGGTGTCTCATCAACCGAGATCTTTTTTTTTATTGGTACCCAAATGCCAGCTACATCACTTTTGACCATGGAGTAATAATAATACTTAGCACCGCACTTCAAATGTTATCCCTGTCCTCACTCTTATTGATAGGGCTTCATGCTGTGCAACTCTAAAAAAACTGCTTCCTGCTCAGAAACTCAAGTGGATCCATCCTCCTGACCCATTGATGGGAATACCTACTGAGCCAGCTTTCCCTCACGATCATGATGAAAGCAGCCAAAACAGGCCAGGTAGGCCTATTTACCTGAGGGTGTGCCTGATTCAGACAAGAGGACAGAAGGGGGGATTTAACTTTCCTCCCCTTACACACAGTTGCCAGCTCTGGGTGGGGAAATACCTGGAGATTTAAGGGGAGGAGCTTGGGGAGGGCAGGGTTTGCAGTGGGGAGAGACTTCCACAGGGTAAAATGCAATTCAGCCCACCCTCAAAAGCAGTCATTTTCTCCAGGAGAACCAGTCTCTATTACCTGGAAAATGACTGAAATAGCAAGAGGTCTCCAGGCCCCACTTTGAGGCTAGCAGCCCTAACACACACTTTGGGTTGGAGCCATTCTAATGTTTCCTTTCACATGCAGAAATGGCTGTCTGGATTCAAGTAATTGTTTACCCAAGTTCAGTTGTGAGCTTGCACGTGCCCTGCTGCAGAAAACAGAAGGTGACCTGTATTCTTCCCTCAGCAGTGAAGACAACAGTGCAGGAAGCCTTTTGAGGTCAGGAAGGTTCCCCCTGTACCAGACTGAGAGCTTCTAGTTTCTGCCAGCTATTTAGCCACTGAAAATGAGCTGGAGATCCTATAATAGATTTCCAAGCATTTGACCCTCAGGTGACCAGGCAGGGCTCATGATGGAAGTGACACGCCAGGGTTGCCAGCTCCAGGTTCAGCAATACCAGGAGATGGGGGGGGGGGAGACTGAGGAGGGTGGGGTTTGGGGTATAATGCCAGAGAGCCCACCTTCCAAAGTGGCCATTTTTTCCAGGTGAACCGATCTCTGTTGCCTGGAGATCAGTTATAACAGCGGGAGATCTTCAGCCACCACCTGGAAGCTGGCAACCCTATCTGAAGGTACTCCCTGTGTCAAAGCAGGACAATTCGATAGAACAAACTAACAGTTTTCTATCCTGAAGGAGGCCTCAAAAGTAAATTGCACAACAGAATATCACGACAATGATTTTCCTCTGCTGGCCAGCGATATCTGTCATCTTCCTGCTGGAGAAGAAAGGAGAAGAATTAGGTGTATAATCCTACAAAGGTAATTCATATGCTAAATATGTTATTTCTAGGGTTGCCAGATCCCCCTTGGCTGCTGGCGGGGAACGGGGTGGTGGTGGTGGTGCCAGCTCCATGTTGGGGTACGCCTGGAGGTTTGGGGGTGGAGCCTGGAAAGGACAAGAGCCTCTGTGCAATACAATGCCAAAGAATCCACCCTCCAAAGCATCCGCTTTATCCAGGGGAACTGATCTCTGTAGTCTGGAGATGCACTGTAATTCCAGGGCATCCCCATGTTCCACCTGGATGCTGGTGTCCATAGTCATTTCAATCATGGTTTTAAACATTTCATACATACATGCACACCCCATCTCCATTCCCCTTCCACAGTAAAATGAGGCTTGGATAGGAGTAGAGTCTTCTGTTGTTCCCACCCCTTCCATAACTGAAATTCTCTGTTATCTCATCTAAAGGCAGATACATTTTGCCCCCACCCCAAAAAAAGTTTTCTTTTTTTTTCTTTCACTGACATTGCGTGCATTTATCAGCATCTATTTCTCCCTAGCCACACTGTGAAGCTTTTTGAAGTTGAAACGAGCTTTGCAACTTCTTTCAGGCTCCTACCCTTAACAATGAAAGCAACAAAAAGACCTCCAGAGAGCTTCATATTTCTCAACAAAAGATTGCTGATCTACATAGAGAAAAGGGCTGCTGAAAATCCCCATTCATATTCAAATGAAGCTTGCTTTGGCATTAGATTTCCATCTTTCATGTTACCTTGCCTGTTCTGGTTTTTGTTGGTGTTTGTTTTCTGTAATCTGGTTGCAGCCAAATCTGCATACTGAATATTTGCATGGGTTTCTCTCTTCCCACCGAGGACATTGCATACCTGAACTATGTCTGAGGGAATGATCTACCTAACAAGGAGAGGTGTTAGACACAGACTGGGAAGACCTGGGTTCAAATCCCTAGTCTGTCATCATGAAGCTCCCTGGGTGACCACGGGCCAGTCACTACCTGTCTATTGATCTCACTGGGCTGTTATTAAGACAAAAGGTAATCATGGGGAGACAGTCATGGGTGCTCTTGTGAACTCCTGGAACAATGAGGGTTGCCAGCTCTAGCCTGAGAAATTCCTAGAGATTTGGAGGCAGTGGCTAGAGAGGGCAGAATTTGGAGAGGGGAGGAAGCTCAGCAGGGATGTGATGTCAGAGAGTTCATCCTCTGAAACTGCCATTACCTCTTGTGGAAGTGATCCCTGTAGCCTGAAGAACAGGCCCCACCTGGAAGTTAGCAACCCAATATGATGAGCAGTATAAAGACTGATTTAAAATATTTATATGCTGCCTTTTCAGCCAAATAGGGCCCCCAAGGCAGGTTCCCAAATGTGATTGATAGATTATTTGTCTGATAGATAGACTGTATGACTGACAGACAAATTATGAGTTCCACAAGAGAGAAAGGTCAGCTAATAAATGTTCTAAATAAATAAAATAAGGAGTTTTTAAATTGTGACATTTGTACGGGGTTTTATAATTTTTTTTTATACTGTTTTGTTTATATGGTAAGCCATCTTGAGTTCCACAAGGGAGAAAGGTGGCTAATAAATGTTTTAAATAAAGAGAGAATTAATTATACCTGTGAAAAAGAGAAGAGTGTACAATATCACGTGAAAATATACAGGCTGCAGGACTGTGGGGAACTGGGCCTTCCAGGACATTTATTTTGTTTTAAAATATTCTGTACTAATTTTCTTTTAAAGAAAAAAAAAACCCTCATGGTAGTTTACAAATAAAACAGTGACACAGATCTTGAGTCATACAGCTAAGATCCTTGAAACCTTCCTCTGAGAGACACCTGTTAAACGCTTTCCTGAATAAAAACTCTTTTGCAAAGGTGGGAGAGAGGGAGGTGAGTGCTGCTTGTACTGCCACTAAAAGTCCATTCCAGAGTTCTGGGGCAACAAATGAAAAAAACTTCCAAAGGTTTGAACAGGCCAATATTCCCACTCCTCTTGTTGCTCCTTTTCCTTTTGAAGTATACAACTGTTGTCAGCAGTAGGGGAGTAATGAGTATGCTCAGTCCTTACTATTTTTTTCCCTTTCCAAACGTTTTCTCTCTCTCTCTCTCTCTCTCTCTCTCTCTCTCTCTCTCTCTCTCTCTCTCTCTCTCTCTCTCTCTCTCTCTTCCTGGGAGTCCCTATGAGTAACTTCTGCTTTATCTGTGTGGCCCCACTTTGCTGCTCTGCTAATGGTCACTCAGCCATCACAGTGGTATTAGAGGAATAGATAATACTTGTGTTTGGAAGCTGCTGTCAAAACACCTACAATTTCCACGTGTTGTTTGCAAATGTTTGCATGTGTCTTATTGTCATTTAAGCGTATTATGACATCATTTTCATTTTATGTTATTGCCATTTGTCAGTGAGAGCCAGTTTGGTGTAGTGGTTAGAGTGTCAGACTATGGACTAGGGGACCCAGATTCAGATTCCCACTCTGCCATGGAAGGTCACTGGGTGACTTTGGGCCAATTTCAACCTAACCTGCCTCACAGGGTTATTGTAAGGATAAAATGGACAAGAGGAGAGCAATGTAAGCCACTTTGTGTCCCTGTTGGCAGAATATAAATGAAGTTAAATAAAAAGAAATAAAATAAGAAGGAGAAGAGATTGGATTTATACCCCACCCTTCACGTAGAAGTCTCAGAGTGGCTTACAAACTCCTTTCCCTTTCCCTCCCCACAACAGACACCCTGTGAGGTAGGTGGGGCTGAGAGAGCTCTTTTCAGAACAGCCCTGACAGAACTATGGCTTGCCCAAGGTCTTCCAGCAGCTGCAAGTAAAGGAGTGAGGAATCAGACCCGGTTCTCCCAGATTAGTGTCCATGCACTTAACCACTACACCAAACTGGTTCTCATAGGTTGAAAGTAAAACTGCTTAACCCTCTTTGTCTTGTTTTTCATCATAACAATTTTGTGAGGTAGGTGTTGTTGTTATTCTGAACTTCTGAAAAAGTCATCTGAGACCAAAAGAGTATCTAGTTGAAAAATAACAACTGTTTAGTCAATAACAGAAGCAACTTTTGAATCTTCTTCTCTCACAGTCTAAATAATGGCATGTTTAACACATGCAACTAGGTTCATTATTTCATAATCTTAATACCACATGGTGACTTGCATGTGTGAATAGACTTTCATACTACCTTTACTTACGCTCCCTCCCTGAAACACCATGCTTTTCATTGCAGTAAGCTGACAAATTTAGCTGAGTCATCTATTGCATGTCCGTGTACAATAGTCCATTATGCATGTGCACAGGTTAACAAATGCACTCTAGCTATCAGCACCAGAAAAGCTAAAACAGTCTGTTAAAACACACACACACACAGGTCTTCATAGGAAAAAAAATCTCTTTCTCTCCCTCCCTCTCTCTGATCAGGAAGTCTGAAAACTTTAATATTAGGAAGTAGCTTATTATATTATCTACACAGTTTTAAAATGTCTTATCTAACTTGGTGAATATATTTTTTAAAAAATCTGCATCTAATTAGAAAGTCAGTGTGCTCACCGGAGTTCTGAAATGATACATGCGACATGGTCCTCCAACCTGGGGTCTGCTAAAATCTCACATTGAGCCCAGTCCTCCAGAAGTTCTGTTATGAAAGTCCCACTGATGTGACTGAGACCTTCCCAAGAGCACATGGAGTAGAACTTCCTAGCTAATTCTGCTCATTGTGTCTCTCTTTTGTGCCTTTAGGCAGGAAGGATGACTTTAATTTTTTAAAAAATCTCTATTTTAACACAAGGCTCTCTCAGGAATTCATTAGAAAGAGTCAGTCTGCCCATCTAATTGATAATTATTTAATTAGCAATTGATAACGGATAATGGAATTTTACCCCCCACCAGTTCATCTTGCCTGTGAGAAAATAGATATATGGAGACCACTGGTATATTTTGCTTCACGGCTTGGCTGGCAACATTTAGCACAAGTTCTTGTGTGCCAGTTTTGCCCTTCCCTCCAGTTAAACCATTAGGGCAATGTATCCCCTTCCCCTGTTGCCAGTCTTTTCTGCTTCTCTCATTATTGGGGGTGGGGGAGGAGGTAGCATTCTCACAATGTGTGTGGGTGTGAGGACTTGTTGTGTCACTGAGGACAGCTCTAACAGCAGCTTCATTAGTTCTTCTTACAACAAAAGCGAGAGGGTTGGGAGGGGTACCCCCTCTGCCTGCTCTTTCTTTCCCCTCGTTGGCATGCGGGTTGAATTTTTCTTGGACCCCCTGCTTGACTTTTTTTTAAGCGTTTCTTTTGAACAGCCCGGCAGCGTGAACAACTAAGAATTGTAACTGATAGACTGTTTGCATGAGAATCCATGAAAGTTCCCTTTGTTCGCTTCAAGTCGGCCAGGTTTAAGCAGATCCCCCCCTCACAACCTTCAGTTAAAGAGGGGGGGGGAAAGGAAATCCACTTTTAATTATACATTGATGGAAATCACTGCATAGTGAAGTTACATCAAGTGGAGAATGGCCAGTTTATACTCTTTTATCTCAGGAACTAAAAGAGGTGCTGTCTTCAAAATAGATATGTCAGCACAGAATACCAATTCCCAATATGTGGACAGCCTTGCCTAATTTAAATCAGATTACCAACGTCACTGATAATCAGGAAAACAATTTTAGAGCACAACCGTACAACTGAGGGGCTGGTTTAAACCTTGAGCCTGCAAGCACTTTCTTACTTGAGCCTTGGAAAGTTCTCAGTGAACAGTCTTGCAAGTCAAAATTGAGAGATCTGGTGATAAACTCAGAATTCACCAGTGGTTTTGATTAGGAAAATCTGGAATGAAAGCAAAGGAATTTGGTGTCTGTTTTGCTGAGGAAATGTGTCAAGCTTATTCACTTTTGTATGCTGATTTTTTTAATTGTTATTTAAATTCATAGTCAAGGTAACCAAAGAAGTAGAACATATTTAGTAATAATACTGAGCCCTTTATATCTGCCAGTCTACTCTCACTCCAGTGCAAACTATCTGAGTTATATTTTGATACTCTCTGTTAAAAGGTATATATGTTTGATGATGAAATATGAAAGAAGTGATAGCTCTGGTTGGGAAAAGTGACCATATTATTAAGCTCAACATTTATGTAGATAGGGAGTTGCCCCCAAAAGACCAACAGAACCACATCTAACTTTAGAAGGGGTAACTTCTTTCAAATGAGGGGGCTTGGGAGGAAGAAACTGAAAGGAAAGGTAAGGATGGTCAAATCGCTTTGGGAAGCTTGGAGACTATTTAAAACTACAATCCTAGAGGCTCAGATAAAATGTTTACCACAGGTTAGGAAAGGTACACATAGGTATTTAGAAAGGTTGGCATGGTTAATGAAAAAAGTCGCGGAAGCAGTAAAAGGTGAGGATTCCTTTAAGTGGTGGAAGGCTAGTCCAAGTGAAGTAAATAAAAGGGAGCACAGGCTGTGGCAAATAAAATGCAAGTTGGTGATCAGACAGGCAAAAAGGGACTATGGGGAACATATTGAAAAAAACATAAAGACCAACAATAAAAAAAAATCTTCAAATACTGTTATGCACTAGGTTCAACCGCATGCAAGGCAAGGTCTGCATGTGGCCAGGCAAAGAGCTCTAGCTTCGGACTAGAGACAATAGCCCGAGCGGATCCTAGCCCGCACCTATCAGAGGGCTAGGATCCGAGGAGGACCTATGGAACTCTGGTCCACTGTAAATAATCCTATCACTAGTGTGGGGTGTGTGCTTGGGGTGTGGTTTCACCCGGAATATAAACCGCCCTGTGAGCTGGTCTTCCCCTGTCTTGTTCTTCCCTGCCAATAAAGATATGAGCTGAAATCACTTCACTCTGCTTCAGGCTTGGTACTTTTCAAATACATTAGTAGCAGAAAACCAGCCAAGGAGGCAGTGGAGCCCTTGGATGACCAACGAGGAAAAGGATTACTAAAGAATGATAGGGAAATTGGGGAAGAAACAGAATGCATTTTTTGGCTCTGTCTTCACTGAGGAAGACTGGAGGTGCTTGCCCTCTCCAAAACTGCTGATTTCAGGAAGGCTGTTGAAAAACTTGAGTCAGATTGAGGTGCTGAGAGAGGAAGTCCTACACCTGATAGACAAATTTAAAACTAACAAATCACCAGGCCCAGATGGCATACATCCAAGAGTTGTGAAAGAACTCAAGTGTGAACTTGTGAATCTCCTTGAAAAAATATGCAATCTATCATTAAAGTCTGCCTCCATTCCTGAGGACTGGAGGGTAACTAATGTAACCCTCATCTTTTTTAAAAAAAAAAGGTTCAGAGGAGATCTGGGAAATTACAGGCCAGTCAGTTCTAACGTCAATACCAGGTAAATTGGTGGAATCCATTATTAAAGATAGAATTAGTAGGCACATTGATAAAGAAAAGCTATTGAGGAAGAATCAGCATGGATTCTGTAAGGGAAGATCTTGTCTCACTTACCTGTTAGAGTTCTGGGGGGTGGGGCGGTGAACAAACAAACAGACAAGGGTGGCCAAATAGATGTTGTTTACTTAGACTTCCAGAAAACTTTTGAAAAAGTTCCTCATCAAAGGCTCCTAAGTAAACTCAGCAGTCATGGAATAAGAGAACAAGTCCTCTTGTGGATTAGAAAATGCTTAATTAACAGGAAACAGAGAGTGAGTATAAATGGGCAATTTTCTCAGTGGAAAGTGGTAAGCAGTGGGGTACCTCAAGGCTTAGTACTAGGGCTGGTGCTTTTTAACCTGTTCATTAATGATAATCAATCAGTCAAAACCTTTATTGGCATATCGACAGAACATACAGCAAGGAGACAAGGATACATCCTTTACCTTTGCAACTGAAACAATCTTCTCCTCTTAATAGCACAACAGAGAAATTTAGCTACAGATTCTATGATCTCAGGATTATGGGAAGATAATAATAAAACAATCTTATAGTCATCAGATTGCCCTACTTGACTCTGATAAAGAGGTTCTAGAAAAACAGCACGAATATCACAGTGAAAGGAATAATACAGGAGAACATGTTCGATACTTTCAATCTCTCCCAAGCCACAGGCACAAAATCTAGACGAGTACAGGATTTTCTTGAACCTCCTGTACAATACAGCAGAAGGGAGAACATTAAAAAAAAAGCTAACATGAATGCTCTTTGCAGATCAGGGGTCATCAGACAAGCAAAATATTCAGGCAAAGAACCAGTAGAGGGCATTCCCCACCTCCGAGGTGAGCACCTACCAGAGGCAAGACTTTTAAGTTCCTGCATTTCAATATCAATAAGACTCTGCTTAATCAGAACAACTGTACTCCTCTCAGGAAGATACACTATGGTCCCGGTAACACGGAGAAGTAGCTATGAGAATGGGACGGATTAAGGGTGGATCAAACTGGCACGATCAGATGCCAACATCTGGCAAGTGTCGCTCACCCACCCCTAACCTGTCCCATCCAGCCGAAAACGTGGATCGAAAAGGTACTAGGCAAAATGCAGTACCTACCCGATGATCCGCAGCACGGGCGCACGTGAGATCGCCGACGCTCCCGACTCCCGTTGTAAGCGAGGCCCTGCAAAACTGTGCATGCCCACAAATGTGCAGTTGCCTCACCTTGCCTGTCATCGCGTTGCTTCCCCCTTGGCATGTGATTGCATTGGGGAGCAACTGCACGGTGGCTCAGAGGATCTGTGTGATACTGCTCCCACACTTCATTTTGCCGCACCTCTGAAAAGCTGCACTTCCACCGTGGCTTTTCACGGTAGTGTGATGGGGGCCTATGTCATCAAAATCTAGCCCAATTAGAGAAATCTTTTTCTCTGTAAAGATCATGCAGATGTTTGTGCTTCAGAGAGCATGTGCACAATAAGACTATTCGAACTACTCCTAAAGTGTATACGTAGCCAGTACTTGAATGTTGTAATCCAAGCTCTTGTCACTAAATGTCTTTGGTTTGTCTCCAGACATATGGCTGTGTAAGGCACACATGCCGGCAGCCCCAGAATTTTCCTTAGAAAATTAGATTGTATGTGTTCTACTGCTTCATTGAAGACTGTCATCGAAATCAGGGTGCCACAGTGCAGTTTGGGACATATTTTGTAATTGAAAATTCTAAGAGCTGCAGGGATATACTGATTTCCCTTAGTGTAACAGAAACAGGTGATTGCAAGAACATTACTCTTCACTGATTTTAATACTTCCTTGTTGTGGGTAACCCAATTTGCACTGAAGTGGAAGTGAACTCTTAAATATCTAAAGCTTTTAACCTGTTCAATCACTTTCCGTCTAATATTCCACTTAACAGGTTTCCAATTTTGCCCAAAAGCAATTATCTTAGATTTGTCATAATTTAGGGTCAATTTTTTCAAATCGCAATAATCGAGAAAGCAAAGTAACATCCTTTTCATCCCTATTTCTGAAAGGGAAAGAAGCACTGCATCATCTGCATATAGAAGGAGTGGTACATGCAGCACCCCTAGTTTTGGACTATGTCCATCTATTCCTTTCAGGAAGGGGGCCAGGTCATTTTAAAAAAGGTTAAAGAGTAGGGAGGCTAAGATGCACCCAATCCTTTAGCTTCTTCCACAGAATATTTCTAGGAACTGAATCGAAAGCACCCTTAGGATCTAAAAAGTCTGCGAATAAGGTAAACCCCTTCACTTTCCTATATTTATTCACCAAATGACTAAGGACAATACTATGATCTAATGTTGTCTTCCCCTGGCAAAAGCCAACTTGCTCCAGCCCCAGTATTTGCTGATTTGATACCCACAGCTTAAGTTTATTGGCCAAATATCTAGCGTACAACTTCCCAATAGTGGATAAAAGGCCGATCAGCCTATAATTACTACGGAGCTGACAGCCACCTTTTTTGAATATCGGGACTACTATAGAATTTGTCCAAGCTTCAGATATCAAGCCTGTTCTATTGATGGCGGTAAAAAGGGTAGCTAAAAAAGGTGCCCACCACCCTGGAAATGCCTTAATAACTTCAGGTGGGATTGTGCCAGGCCCAGGGGCTTTCCCAGGCTTGATTATTGCAATTAGAGGTTCTATCTCCAAAGCCTGTACTGGGGGCCAGTCTGGACAGTCATCCAAACTGAAATCAAGTTCATCAACAGTATTGTCTCTGTTCTCCTGAAAAATCTTCACAAAATATTCATACCAAGCATTTGCTGTTATTAGACTATTAACAAAACCATTCCTACTCATAGAATCTGAGATCAGGGCCCAAATATCCTCGTATCATATTAATGATAAGGAGATGGGAGTAAGCAGTGAAGTGGCTAACTTTGCAGACAACATTAGTTGTTCAGGGTGGTGAGAACCATGGAGGGTTGTGAGGTGCTCCAGAGGGATCTGTCAAGGTTGGGCAAGTGGACATCAACGTGGCAAATGAGGTTCAATGTGGGCAAGTGTAAAGTAATGCACATTGGAGCAAAAAATCCTAACTATAATTACACGCTGATGGGGTCTGAACTGGTGGAGAAAGAGTGTAATCCATTTCTAGGTGCAGAGTTAAGTGACTGTCAAAGGTTCCAGCCCCTTCAATTCCCTTGGCTCCTGCATATGGGTGCATGCATGCCCTCACCTGGATGGCATAGGTTTGCCTTTGACTGCCTCTGAGTAGTGGCCCTGGTATTCCTTGTGTCAAAGGCTGGGTCGGGCCAGGAGTCAGGAGTCAGGTCTGGTCTGGGGTTGTAGTCAGAAGAGACAGAACAGGAGCCAAGTCAAAAGTCTAAGACAGGGGTCCCCAAACTTTTTAAACAGGGGGCCAGTTCACTGTCCCTCAGACCGTTGGAGGGCCGGACTATAGTAAAAACAAAAACTATGAACAAATTCCTATGCACACTGCATATATCTTATTTTGTTATATCACTGGGAGTGGAGCCGAGGGGCAAATGAGGGAGCTGAGGGAGGGAGAGCCAGTCAAGCGCAGCCCAATTAGTGCTCACCAGCGTAGCCCAAGTAGTGACCATGGGACTCACCTCTTCAGGGGGTAATAATGCACCCAACTTCCTCCAAGCTGCCTCTGTGCTGTGATGCCTCTGTCTCCCGCGCTCTGTCTCCCGCGCTCTCTCTCCCGCTCTCCCGCTTCTGACCTTCACTGCCCACAAGTCACCGCGCAGGCGGCCCTCCCAAATGCCCTGGCTTCCTCTGAATCCTGGGAGATGGGAGTTGTAGTCCGGCTGCGCTGTTCGGTTCCTCTCACTGCCTGAAGCTAGATTGCGGCCAGACAACAATTCCCATGATCCAGCGCTTCAGCCGGCCAGCCAATTGGCAGCGGCTGCCGCCCCCTCTCCCTCTTCCAACAATGACCTTCCTTCTCATGTAAAAAAAATGACAGACAAGCAGCGGTGGCATAAACACCCGGTGGGCCGTATAAATGTTCTCGGCGGGCCGCATGTGGCCCACGGGCCGTAGTTTGAGGACCCCTGGTCTAAGAGAATAGCCATCTGAAGCAAGAGGTCAGGAATCCAAACAGGAACGAGGTCTGAGAACAGGAACTGAGGTGGGCACAAGGTCAGCACAGATGCGACTTGTTGCTTCCACAGAGAGCCCAGCTGTGAGATGGAGCTATAAAGGACTCTGGCTGTGCTTCCCTTAGCAGCAGTGCCACTCCTGTCAGTACTCAGGGCTCAGTGCCTGCCTTCCCTGCCAGTGCACATCTCAGCAGTGGGTTGCTAAGTCCCTCCAGAGCCACTCCCTTAGCCAAGCCACCCATAGAGGTGAACCAGGCAGGCTTTCTGTTTGTACCTGTACCTCGTCGGCGGCTGCAGGACCAGGTGCAGGGTTTACTGGCTCGGGTGTTGGTGGCAGCAAGCTGTCAACTCCCGAGGAGTCAGAGGGGCCGGCTTCCAGCTCCGGTGATACTGGCAACTCTGGCTGCACTGCCAACTCAGGCAAGGGGCCGGCGTAGTTGTTGTTGCCCATGACACTTTGGTGGACTCCCATCCAAATACTAACCAGGGCTGATCCTGCTTAGCTTCCAAGATCTGACAAGATAGAGCAAACGTGGGCAATCCAGGCCAGGGTAAATAGAAGGCAAAATAAAAGTAGGCTGGTGAATGACTGAGAAGGAGCAAACAAGGCAGGGAAAGGGGAGAAGAGGAGAGAAGGGGGAAATAATGTGGGGAGGGGGAAATGATGTATCCCCCTCAAGTCCTTAAAGTTTCCCTGCCAAGCAAGTGAGCCTGGCCTAGCTTCTGGCACTATACAACTAGACCATAGTTTTCCTAGGTAGAGGCTGCTGGGGGGAGCTGAAGATCAAGGGGAAAATCAAGGTAGGTTGGCTGCTGGGTGGGAAGAAGGGAAAGAAGCAGGGAAAGGGGAGAAGTAGTGGGAAAGAGAAGTAGGGAAGGAAAGAGGAAACAGTGGAGGAGGGGGAAATGAGACCCCCCTTCCCACTTGTGATGTATATGTTCAACATCAGTAAGATGTTAATCAAAACTACTCACATTTCTTAAAAGGAATTTAGTTTTGTTTGGGAGGAGGTAAAAAGGCTTGAATATATAAAGTGGTGCTTAAGAGTCAAGGTACAAATTATCCATTAGAATTGTCTGAATAGGCACGAGTGGAATTGCATTTTAACTTTGCCACCCACCTGTAAAATGACAAGACATCTGTTGGAACTTGGGCTGACCTAGTTGTGCCAGGAATGGATGTTCCTTGGCTTCAGGATGTGCTGAATCACTCACAGGAGCCTTAAGTGACAAACTAGTCTGGAACAATTGACACCCAGCAGGGGACAACTGGAAGTGGTCCCACCCACCCAATGGAGAAGAAATCATTCAAGGGAAAGATAATGAGAACTAAGCTGACACGAGTTAATAGCAGGGACTTGGAGAAAAAGAAACAGTGTAATTATAGGCAGGTTTTTCTTTTTTGCTTACTTATTTTCACATTTCTCCTGGCTTATTTTCATATTTTAACATAGGTCTTCAGAGCATAGCCTCGTTCACTGGAATTGACTTTCACTGGAATCTTAGGGTGTTTGTATAAGAAAGCTCTTGAATGAATTTATTTATTTACTAGGAATAAGGCCTATTGTGGAAATAAGTACAATGAGATCTAGAAAGAGGCTCTGGGCCTTGGGCACTCATTGTCAATTTGCTGTGGTGACCTCAGCAGGATATAAAGACACAGAGCTTACCGTTTTCTCCAGGGGAACTGATCTCTGCCATCTGAAGAGCAGTTGTAATTCCGAGTGCTCTCCAGCTGTCACCTGGAGATTGGCAATAATGATTCCCCAGGAGGAAATGGCTGGTTTGGAGGGTGGAGTCTCTGGCTTTGTACCTGTCTGAGGTCCCACCCCTCCTCAAACCCCACTCTATCCAGGCTCCACCCCTCAAATCTCCAGGAATTTCCCAACCTGGAGGTGGCACCCATTTCCTTCCCAGCCAACTATCAATGTACTGTTAACTGCCCCTCTGACTTCAGGTTTCCATCTCTTCTCCCCTCCCTGTAGCCTGTATCTAGGAAAACTACAGTTTTTCTCCACAGTGGGGACCCAAGCAGGATGGCAGCAACCTCAGCAGGATATAATGTCACAGAGTCACCCCTGCAAAGCAGCTGTTTTCTCTAGGGGAGCTGATCTCTGCCATCTGGAGAGCAGTTTTAATTCTGAGTGATCTCCAGCTCTCACCTGGAGATTGGCAGCAATGGTTACCCATGAGGAAAAGTATAGTCTTTCTCTGCAGTGGAGATCAAAGCAAATTACATCATTCTCTTCACCTCCTTTTGATCTGCACAACAACCCTGTGAGGTAGGTTAGGCTGAAAGTCTGGCTGGTAACAAATCACCCACTCAACTTCCATGACAAGAACCTGGATCTGAAAAACCCTGCTTTGAAGTGCTAACTGCTACACCTAGGGGAGCCAGCCTCCAGATGGAGCTTGAAGATTGCCTGGTATCACAACTGAACTCCAGACAACAGATCTCTCCCCTCCCCTAGAAAATAACTGCTTTGGAGGGTGGATTCTATGGCATTCTATTCAGCTGAGGCCTCTCCTCTCCTCTCCTCTCCTCTCCTCTCCTCTCCTCTCCTCTCCTCTCCTCTCCTCTCCTCTCCTCTCCTCTCCTCTCCTCTCCTCTCCTCTCCTCTCCTCTCCTCTCCCCTCCCCAAACTCTGGCTTCTGTAGACTCCACCACAGAATATCCAGAAATTTCCCAACCTGGAGCTGGCAACCTTAGTCAGGACTGGCCCCAATGAGTTCCCCACAAAGGCCTGGAAAGCACCACCTGTATTTGCCTTTTTACTGACAGAAGCAAGCATGGTTGCCTAGCAACAGCCACTGACAGAAAACTTAATCTCACAGGCAGGGCTTTTTTTATGGAAAAAGCCCAGCAGGAGCTCATTAGCATAATAGGCCACATCCCCGGCAGTGCAACTCATTAGCCTATCAGGCCACACTCCATGCCTTCCTTTGGCTTGCCGGCCCTTGGATAGGCCAGGGAAAACATGGGGAGTTGCTGGGGGGTTGCTCTCCAGGCCTTCCTTTTGTAGCCATGCACACAGAGGTTTTGGCTTTAGTGGGTGTGGCCAACTTTGAAGCCAGCTGGAACTCCGTTCCTATGCGTTTCTGCCCAAAAATAGCCCTGCTCACAGGAACCAAGCAGAAGAAGTGTCTTTGTCTGGAGGGACAGCCATTTGGCAGTTTATTCTGTGAGAGAAGAGTTTCCAGGCTAGCAGTGGCTGGGAGAGAGGAGCAGACCCAGCCCCCAGCCAATGGCATGTGACTACTCTTGAGTGGCAGTTGATGAGCCAATGGCTGATGGAGTGCACTGCACAGCCAATGGGAGAGCTGGAAATGGCCAATATGCAAGGGAATTTTATGTATATAGGATTCATTCATATCCCACTTATCTTCCCAATGGGGACCCAAAGCAGTTTACATCATTCACCACTCCTCCATTTTATCCTCACAACAACCCTGTGAGGAAGGTGAAGCTGAAAGTGTGTAACTGGCCTAAGGGCACCCAGCAAGCTTCCATGGCAGAGTGGGGATTTGAACTGGGGTTACCAGATCCTAGTCTGATCCTCTAAACAGTACACCACACTGGCCCTCAGTGTAAATGATCAACACATACAAGATGATACTGCAATAATCAAATTTATATTGTATTTATTTTTCATGTCTAATCTAGCAGTCTGCAACTTTTGACTCCTGGGCCAAATAAAGTTCCTTGAAGAATGCCTTTCCATATTACTAACCACTTGTAGGGTTGCCAACTCCAGCTGAGATATTCTTGGAGATTTGGGGGTGGAACCTGGGAGGGCAGGGTTTGGGAAGGAGAAGGACCTCAGGGGGCATGATATCATACAATCCATCCTCCAAAGCAGCTTCTCCAGGGGAGCTGATTTCTGTCATCTGGAGATCAGTTGTAATTCCAGGAGATCTCCAGGCCCCACCTGGAGATTGGCACCCCTACCAACCAGATGGCAGAGAAAGCTTGTGGATATGGATGCTTAAGAGTCAATATGCTGCCTTGGGCTATTCATTTTGCCCTCTTTCTTTCACTCTGTTAAATGTAGTCTTTTGGGAAAATAAGCTGTTGAACAGGTTTCCAAGATGATTATCCTTAGGATTAAGCTCTCCTTGACTTGTTTATGTATCTATTTTTCATTGTTGGTTATTGGCTGAGCACAACTGGGCAACCATTCTGATCTACAAGTCTGGCCAGGCAGAGATTGATTCTGTAAATACAAATGTCAGGGCTTCCAAGAGCACTGATCTTCAGTGCAAACTGTTAGAATATACAAGGTCTATAGTGTAGCCTTATGAAGAAGATTGGAAGATCACCCTACAGGGGGACAGCTGAAGGACTTGTATTTAGCATAGCTAGATTAGGGAACTCCTACATTTTCAAATTATATCCTTCCTGTCTCCTGATTGGATCTTCTGAAGACTTCCTGCTCCTGCAGGGCTTCTGTTTTTGTTGTTCCTCCTTCAGCAATTAGGTTAGACACTTAAGGCTCTCTCTGTTCTATGTTCTATAACACTTTGTTCTTCTTTAATAAACCTACTTATTTTTCTCTAACCAGTCAGTGCTCCACTTCCTTTGCATATTTAAACTCTTGCCAACACAAACTTAGCACATGATACAGCCAAAGACAAGTAATTTAAAATCACATTTATTGAAATAAGATAAACGTTTTTAACTTTCATTGTAACCAATACAATGTAAGGTTCATTCTGGATGGATCATGTCTGTATTGATGAATCATCTTGATTAACTGATGTAAATGGCTCCATTTTGCTACTATGGATTCATATGGAGAAACAGTCTATTATGGTAGGTAGAGTGTTAGCTTCAGATAAGGGAAACACAAAAACAAATACTTGCTTGGCATAATACTCTTTGAATAAATTCAGCCCAATTGCTATCTCTCAGTAAAATCTATCTCACAGGGCTAGGATTACCAGGTCTTGGTTGGGAAATTCCTAGAGATTTGAGGAGTGGAACTTGGGGAGGGACTGCAGTGGTGCATAATGCCAGAGTCCACTTTCCAAAGTAGCCATTTTCTCCAGGGGAACTGATATCTATAACCTGGAGACCAGTTGTAATTCCAGGTGATCTCCAGGTGCCACCAGGAGACTGGGATCCCTACACAGGGCTGTTGTGAAGAAAAAATTATTAAATGTATATGCCGCTTTCACCCATAAAGAAACTCAATGTACTTGTGTGGGGTGGATAACCTTATAGCTATGATTATCTCCTTGGTGGACAAGTGGGATATAAATCTATTCATAGATACATACATACAACATAAAAGCAGCCTAAGGTATTACTTGAGACTCATCTCACAAATGTTGAATGGGGTCTAGTTTATACACAAGAAAGAATGAAAGGGCAGAATTGGCTATACCAGGGGTGGCCAAACTTGCTCAATGTAAAAGCTACATAGAATAAACTGTTTGAGAGCTGCAAGATGTGAACAAATATTACACACATGTTTTTATTGGAAAATATGCAAATTTGCCTTTTATTAATATTAAATGAGACTACTAAATATAAAAACAAAAGGGGTAAAAACATATATTGATAATGATATTTATTTGTCCAATGATATTTGTTTGCTAATGATATTTATTTGTCTAAGAGAAAAAGAAATAAAGAGGAAGAAAGAAAGAAAGAAAGAAAGAAAGAAAGAAAGAAAGAAAGAAAGAAAGAAAGAAAGAAAGAAAGAAAGAAAGAAAGAAAGAAAGAAAGAAAGAAAGAAAGAAAGAAAGAAAGAAAGAAAATAGATGGGAAGAAGCGAGGGAGGGAGAAAAAGCATGCCTCCCCTTTGCTTCCCCGGCTTCCCTTCTGGGAGCAGCACAATATATATGAAAGAGCCACATGTGGCTCCCGAGCCACAGTTTGGCCACCCCTGGGCTATACCACTTTGGGTCTGCAGGTAATAGACTCCAGGTCTGAATGTTCATTTGCATAATAAAAACCATGCAAATAAAGTGAAAATCAGGTCTAAATTGATTATAGAATCATAGAATCAGAAAGTTGGAAGGGGCCATACAGACCGTCTAGTCCAACCGCCTGTTCAATGCACGATCAGCCTACAGCATCCCTGACAAGCTATCCCCCCCCTTCTACTGTATAATATGTTTCAAGTTTCACTGATGCTTTTCAGAGAGGCCAAAGACTGTATAGTGCAAATTAAGACATGCCTATTACAATGTGGCCATTTTCTGATGCAAAGTTTTGGAAATAAAGTCTACAGGAAAGGAAAAATCATGCAGGATTCTTACATGGCACTCCTTTAAGTTACCCTCAGAAACTAGAAGCTGTACAGATGGATAGAAGTCCTATTTCTTTTAATGGTGAATAGTTTCTCTACTCTTTGCACTTCCTCTCTACCTTTCTTTCCTTTCCATGTTAAACTTTGTTTTTAAATAAAGGACTGATTCTAAAGCTTTTATTCACAGGAGTTAACAGGTATTTGCTACAATAAATTTCCTGCTGTTCACTCTTTGTTCATTTCATCCGGCTTCCCTTATCTATTCTGGTCAACTTACCTTTAATATTTTTTTTAAAAAAGTTTAAATATATGATACAAGTGGGTGTGTGAGTTTTATCACCTTATGAAATACAAATGAATTTACCCATTGAGATCACTGAATTGCAGCTGGACTAATCGAATATCAAGGAGACTCTCCATTTATGACCCCCAACACTTGTCCTCCTCTGTCCTTTGTAGGCACCTGCAAAGGGTGCACCCAAATATGTTGCTGCTGGAAGAAAGAGTGGATGCCAGGAAGAGGAAGAAGAGGCTCACTCCCTCTCAGCAGGGAGAAGTGGAGAGGGAGTACAAGGCCCCTCCAAGAAAGGCTTCCCACACTTGGTGTGTCGTGGGTGGGATATCAAGGTGGGCCACCCTCCAAGAGGTCAAAAGGGCTATGTGCAGGGTCCAGAAAGCAGTCACTCGCTTCATCAGTGGTAAAATGTTTGCTGTGGATGGCCAACCCTTCTACCTTGTGGAGGATGTAGCTTTTCACCAGCTGCAGTGGTGATGGTCATGGCTCAGGTCTCCAGAGTGCAAGTAAGAATCATGCACTTCACCCCCAGCCCTCTGGAGCAGCCGGCAGGACTGTCAGCACACTGGCCAGGCCCCAAGAGGTGACAGTCCTGCCACTGGGCTACAAAGTGATTCTGCTTCATGTGCAGGGGATGGATGCAGACCACATAGTGCAAAACATTGCTGCCATGTGATATAGAGAAGCCTGAGGGAGTGGTGGGTGGTAGCAACATAGTCCGAGGCTATGTGGTCACAGACACTGGTGCCAACATGCTGGCACAGGTGAAGTATGTGCCCCTCAAGGGCATCATCTGCCTGGTGCACATGCTTCAGCTAGTGGTGGCTGGGGAGCACTGGCAAGACCACCTGGGACATTGCCCTCTTTGAGATGCAGTCCTGGATCAAGACCTGTAGGTGTCTGGCCGCCCACTTCTCATGCAGCATCAAGCTGCCCATCTGCTGTGTGAGAGGCAGGGGGAGGGGGTTGCAGAACTCCACCTCTGCCATGACTGCATGTTTGGTGGAGCAAAAGAGTGCCATGCAGGATGTCATCTCCTCCATGACCAATCTGCATGGGGTGGTTCAGTGACTGGCTGATCCTCTTCCAAAAGGTGCATGTCCTCAAGCCCTTCCAGGACACCATCAATGTGCTGTGCCCATACAGCCAGCCTGGGCCAAGTCAGTCCCTGAATTAAGGGCTGGACTGGGTATTGGCCTGCACACTGGAGCTGGCTGTTCTTCCATGGGTTTGGGCCTTGGCAGAGAAGTTGCAGGTGGGCATTATCACCAGGTTGCAACCTCTCTGCAGTATAGAGGAGTACAAGCTGGCCTGTATCTGTGAACCCCAGATAAAGGGTAGTGTTGCTCTCCTAAATGCAGAGCTCTTGCAATGGAATGTGAGCTCTGCAAAGAAGTGTGGTGTCTTACAGGCCAATGGACAAGGAACAGCATGTGGAAGAGGTCGGGGGGAGGAGAAGGAGCTGCAGCCCAGCATCTCTGCCTCAATGAGCCCAACCAGGAAGAAGTCTGACTACTGGTTGTCAGTAGTGAACTGGGAGGTCAGCAGTGGTGGGAATGCCATGCATGGAATGGTGGAGGATTCAGCAGAGGTGACAATGAGGGAGTACCTCACCAAGACCCCTGAGCCCGCCAACGCTGATCTCTCCTGTGTGTCCATGACCCCTGAGTCCACCTAACACCCAAACCCCAGCAGGGGAGAGGAGTTCACAATCAGGAGGGTATAAATGTGGATCATCAGCTGAGGCTCTCAGCACGAGCAGAGAGACGAGGTGGCTCAGAGCTCTGGGTCCACTTAACACCCAAACCCCAGCAAGGGAGAGGAGTTCACAGTAAGGATGGTATAAAATATGGGTTCTCAGCCAAGCCCCCCAGTAGCTGAGCCCCTCTGCTAGGCATGAGCAGAGAGATGGGGTGGCTCAGATCCCTGAGTCCACCTAACATCCAAACCCCAGAAGGGAAGAGCAGTTCACAATCAGGAGGGAATAAATAAATATGCTCTGCTAGTCTGCTTTTTAACAAGTTCCCTGCCTCTCTGTCTAACTGCCAGCAGCCAACAGAGGAGAGGGTACTGGGCTGAGCTTATACAGCTTTCTGATCCCATAGAGCAGAATGGGAACTGCCATGAACGTCATGAAAGTTGGTGGAATGTTTGTGCCTCTTACCCTTCCACAAACAGTGCTTCTCAAAACACAAACTGGCCAAAATTCATGATGAACTTTAGTTCATGAGGTGGTTCATGCCCATTCCTACTCCTAAAACATCAGAATTTGGGAAAAGACAAGGGATAAATGGATGCTTCCTGGCCTGTATCACTGTTGCTATATGTGTTGTCTTTGCCTAGTGGACCATTCCTTCCAGCTCAACTTGAAAATCAACTAAAATTATTTTTTTAACCGGCGTTCATTTGTGGTTTGAGGTAGTTTTCCATTTTTATGGCAACACAGGAGTATACATGTACATTTCTTACAAAAAGGAATATTTTTGTTTTTTATACATGCATGTGTGTGCTTGTGCACCTGGAAGTCATGGCAACCTCTGGTGACTGACCCTTACTGGGGGCCTGGAAGATATTCAGAGGGGTGGCTGAATAAAGCCTGCCCCTGCCTCCCATCTCTGGTATTCCAAGGAGGTCTCCCATCCAAGTATTTGCCAGAATCATCCTGTTTAGCTTCAGAGACCTGATGAGACTGGGCTTGCCTGGGCTACCCAGGTCAGGGCACAGAAAGGAACCTTGATGCAAGCCTAGTTTGGCATCCTGTGTCACTCAGGGGCCAACCAACTGGGCATAAAGGCTAATGCCTACCCTTGATACTGCCTGCTAGTACTTTCCGAAAAGAAATCTTGATGGAATTGTTTTGTTTGTACCAGGATTCCTTTTTGCACTGTGACTATGTTGAATTCATGCAATCATATAAACCAAGGTTTTCTTTTAATCAGTGTGCCATGCGATTTTGTGTACTGGCAACAAGTAAGGAGGAGGGAAGATGCAAACTGAAAACTGCATCAGACTGCATGCACAGTGCTCTGAATAAAGTCTAGAATTCAGAAGCAGAAGAAAAGTGGATTGCTAATGTATTGGTTTTCTCATGCAAACAAGATTAGCTGATTCAGAACCATCAAACTTGGTGGGAAATTTGCGTGGAGAAATATAACAGCTCTCTTCACTCTTTTCTGGAACGTGTGCCTGACATCATTTTTTATGTAAGCAAATAAGAACAGCCCTGCCGGATCAGAGCAGCGGTCCATCTGTTTCAGCACTGATGGTGCTACCTTCCATGAATCTTTCTATCTGCCTTTTAAAGCCATCCATGCTTATGGCTGTCAAAATATTCACTGGCAGAGAACTACACAAATATATTACTCATTGAGTAATGAAGTATTTCTTTTTGTCTGTCCTGAACCTATTGCTTATCAACAAATCTCTTTATATTCACTTTCTCCATCCCATGCGTAATGTTATATACCTCTGCTATCCCCCCTTAATTGCCTTTTCTCTAAAATGAGAAGTCCCAGACTCTTTATCTTTTTCATATAGGAAAGATGCTCCAACTGATGATGGTGATATTATTGTTGCTGTTGCGGTGATGATGATTATTCCCTCTTCTGTACTTTTCTTAGCTCTACAATATCCTTTTTTGAGATACGGTGACCAGAACAGTACAGGGGGAGAGGGGGGATATAGATTGGGACCATGGAGCTAGAGAAGAGTTTTTTAGAATTCTCCCTGTCCTGTGCTGTTTTCTGAACTAGAAATACCCTCCCCCCCACACACACTAACAGAGGCTGCTTTAAGCCCTAGGATGGAAGGAGGGAGACAGATACGACACATTTCTATCCATGTTGGGGATAAAGCAGCTGGAGAGGGCAGGACATTTATGATCAAGCAAATGTTGTGAGGAGAAAAGTGAAACAACCTTTTCTCTGTACCACAGACCTGATCAGCATTTCCCTTACAAATGAACACACCTATTGTAGGAGATCCCTAGTGGGCTGAAAGCATTCGTGCTCAGTGGTTGTTTTATGCTGCTTTTAACAGCTTGGTTTTAATGTTTGCTTTTAACTATGATGTTTTATTATTTTTATTTCATTTTTACTTGTAAGCTGCCTCAAGCAAGACTCTGGAGAGTTAGTGATACAAATTCCCTAAGTTAAAAAAAAGCAGAAAAAAAGGATCTTTTCTCTGTAATAGTCAAGGATGCTATTTTACTTTTAGTTGCATGAAAGTACCTATATAATGCTCACATCTTTTGTGTACTCCTGCAAAGAAAGAAATGCAATTTATTAGCACTGGATAAAAGGCCTTCTTAGGAGGTTTCCACATTGGGAGAAGCTTGTGTGGATTCCCTATTGCTAGTGTGGTTGCAGATAAAGCACAGTAGCAATACAACTTATATAGTTCCAGCAACAGCCACTGGGCTCCCCCCCCCGGGGAAGTTAAGAAGGAAGGGGGAAACAGAAGTTAATGTTTTTCATAACTAGTAAAAGGATGCTCCCCCCTCCTTTTACATGTATGGTAATAGGATAGTACTCTGATTAGGTAAGTACACATGTAAAACAGATGTTAGAACTGCCCCCGCCAAAATTTAATTAAATTTTAAACATTGTTCAGGCAGTGGGGGGGGGGGGCATCTAATATCCTTTTGTAAATGCTACTTTGTTACTGTAGACATTAAGCTTCATGTTATAATGACAATCTTTTTACAAAATATATCAGCAAAATCAATCCCAGTGCTCCCAGTCATACAGCATCACTACATAATCAATTTGCCCCTGCTTTTGCGCTATGTAAATGTACAAGGGTGAACTTAAATATAATTTTACTAACTTACTTACTAAAGATTTATTGTGATATGAAGTTTTTGTGAACTGTAGCCCACTTCATCAAATACAAGATGTATGTCCTACATCAGTAAATATATGTATATGTATACAGATATAAAATTATACAATTAGACACTTGGTTTGGGTCAGGGTTATATGGAGGGCCCAGGTGGAATCTTTGTCTAGGGACCACAGTGACTCTTGGCAACCCTGGTTTTACTGCAATCTTTCCTAAAACTTCAGAGCAAAGCAGATTTGAGAAAACCTGGGAAAACCTGGAGAGGTGCATCATGCATGACAATGCTGTGGGGAAACAAGAAAAAAAAACTCAACTTCTGCCCGGCATTGATCCAGAGCAGATAACCCATGTGGGAAAGTCATAAGTCTGGAAGCTTTGTAAAGGGTCAATTAATAGTAGCCACTTCTAAGACAGGATACGTGGCAGTGAAAATAAATTAACTCCAGAACAGAAAGGAGACCATAATTTCCGAACAATTACTCATCAGCTAACTCTCAACAAAATGCAGGGGTGGGTTTGTTAATATCCATCTAAAATGCTTTTGTCATTTTTGAATGTGTAACAGGAAAATCAGTAAGAAACTCAGGCTTGTTGCTAATGAAACTTGAAAAAGAGCAACTTATGTTCTTTGATAAGCTAAAAACGGCTAATACAATCAGGAAAAGAACATACCGAAAGCGACAAGAAATGCATTCCAAGGGAGATGTTCGTTCATGTTTTTTTGAGTTTATTAATCAGAGATTAAGCATAAATATTTAAATCTTGACATATTTCCTCTACTTCAAAGGTTGACAACAGAAGGAATATACTATCAGGTCAATTATTTATACTACCAACCCATGCGTTTTTCTCTTTTTCAGTTGAACTGTTTATTTTCGAGAGTACATAGCATATAGTACAACTCTCCACTTTCCCAGGCTTTGGCTGTTTGCTGCTCTGATATGCAATAAAAACTAGAAAGAGGATCAGCTTACTATATTTTAGAAGCTTTTACTGCATGGTGGCCTGATCATTTGCATTAGTAAAACTTAGGTGTCCTTTTTTGCCATGAATTCTTCTGCATGGTAATATTTACTAAATGGTAGGGTTCCTCCCCATTTCCATACGCGTGGATGATGATGAGAGGAATCATAGAAAGGATCATGGAGGTCATGTGGTTCCGTTAGGGTTCTCAGGTAATCTCTGGCAACCAATGGGGGTGGGGGTGAGGGAATTAGTTCTTGTGGTCCTTTCTTACACCCCCAGGGAAATATTGATCGCCACTTTGGGGTCAGGAAGCAATTTTTCTCCAGGCCAGTTTGGCTGGAGATCCTGGTGGTTTTTTTGTCATCTTCTGGGTATGGAACAGGGGTCACTGGGGGTGTGGGGGAGGTATTTGTGAATTTCCTGCATTATGCAGGGGGTCAGACTAGATGACTGTGGAGATCCCTTCCATTATTCTATGATTCTAATTACTGAGAGCAAAGAGAAGCCTATGCCCACATGACTGGTATGGTAACATGGCAACCAGAAGTGATGTCATCATGTCACCAGAAACATGGGAATGCTCTGGTATTTGGACAAAAGCTCTATGACAGAAGTTATTTTTATCACAGTTTTTTTGCCCAAATACCAGAGCATATCTACATTGCCAGCAATGTGATGATGTCACTTCTGGTGACATAGCTGTATTGCTGGCAATGCAGACCTTGGCCTCCTTTTCTAAATCCCCTGCTGGCCAGCTGATTGGTAGTGGGGGGAGAGGCCCTGGGACAGGCTCCCTGATTTTTTAAGTCAGGGAACATTTAAATTTCTCAGGGGGCACTGGCTAATCAATTTAATCCGGGGGAGAAGGCTGTGACACCCTGGGCTAGATGGGAAGTCAGGGGGCCTTGCCAGCAAGTTGGGGGGCCTAGCCCCGAGATGCCCACTGTAGCTACAGGCCTGGGTGCAGAGGGCCTGTCAACTATGGGTCCAATCACTTCAATGCACCTATAGCATTCCTGACAGATGGTCATCCAGCCTCTGCTTTGAAGAAGAGGACAAGTTTGCTCCATCTTCTATCCCACAACACTTAAGAGTCTCACTGGGAAAGGTAGGTTATAAATTAATGAAATAACATATTTGAAGATGGGAACTTTGTCTTCCCTTAATCTTCTCTTGTCCAGGCTAAACATACCCAGGTGTTTCAGTCCTTCCTCACAGGGCTTAAATTTCAGATTCCTCACCATCTAGGTTGTCCTTTTCATAATGCAGTAGTTCATCTGTGTCCTTTGCAAAATGTATCATTTGTTCATCATCTGTAACTCATAGATGGTGACATGGTCCTAAGGTCCCGGCAAGTGTCCTGAACGTTCAGCATAAAGGAGACTCGAAAGCTGAATACAGAAAACATGTCAGTGGTGTAGTTGTTAAGAGTGTAGCATTAGGGCATGAGAGACTCATGTTCAAATCCCCACTCTTGCAATGACCTTGATCCAGTCACTGTCTCTCAGTCTAACCTACATCACAGGGTTGTTGCAAAGATAAAATTCTGAGGGAAGAACCATGTATACCACCGTTAGTTCTTTGGAAGAATGTTGGGGTCATGGCTTAGTGGGAGAACATCTGTTTTGAATTCAGAAGGTCCCGAGTTCCATCCATGGTGTTTCTGGTTAAAAAGACCAGGCTGAAGTGATCAGAAAGACCTTCGGTTGAGACCCTGGAGAGCTGTTAGCAGTCAGAGTAACCCAGATTGAACCTGACAGAACACTGTTCTGACTCAGTATAAGGCAGTTTGACATATTTTATTTATTTACAGGTAGGGAGGGACCCATGAGACTTGGGGGGGGGGACCCTTCCATTTTAACCCAACTACACTGCCTTCTCTTGCTTGTACTTCTCCCTGGATACTTTCTCTTCTTTTTTGTCAATCCCCCCCCCTCACAGTTTCTGTTGATTCCCCTTCTCCCCACCCCTGCTTTTTCTCTATAGTTAGTTTCTGTTAACCACTGTTTTGACCATCCCACTGCTTTGCCTACCCAGCCACTCACCCACCTGAGCTGTTTCCTCTGCCAGAGTGACTGATGCAGCAATAGGGGCAGCAGAGGCTCCTGCTCTTCCTGCCTGGCTGCTTGCATCACTACCATATCTGCCTGCCCATTCACCTACCCCATTGCCATTCCCCCCTCCATCCTTCCCCCTTCCAGTCCAGAGCTCTGCCTGCTCCTCCTTGGTCCTGACACTCAGGCCAACCATTTGTACTCCTCTTTGCTGCTCTGAGGGGATGGTGGAAAGTGGCTCCTGTCCTCCCCTCTGCCTATCTTGCTTGCATGCAGTTTCCTCTAGCTATCTGGCTCACGCAGTGGCGCTCCCTCCTCCAAGGTCTGCCACATGTGGTAAGGAGCATGGACACTGCCTGGCCAG
The DNA here is from genome assembly GCA_029375565.1 of Gekko gecko. Lineage (NCBI taxonomy): Eukaryota > Metazoa > Chordata > Lepidosauria > Squamata > Gekkonidae > Gekko > Gekko gecko. The sequence continues at coordinate 112,003,103 of JAPDNY010000008.1, read as the reverse complement.
TGGAGGAGCATTGTTTGCCCAACTGCAGAAAACATTCCACTATTGGGGGGAGTGTAATTTCCCCTAGGGACCCCCCATATTTGCAGGAAAATGTCCCTTCTCTCTGCATGGCCCTCGTCTGCAGATTTAAGAAGGCAGTGCATGTTGAGAATTGATTTACTTTGCTTGATATATATTGGTTTACATTATTTATTCCATGCCTTTCTCCTCAATGGGAACCCAGAGTGGCTTACATCAGTCTCCTATCCTATATTTTATCCTCACAATAATCTTGTGACATACATTAGGCTAAAAGAACGTCAATAGCCCAAGTGAGCTTCTGGGTCAACGTGAGGATTCAAACCAGGGTCTCCCAGATCCTAGTATGAGAGTTCAACCACCATACCACATTGGCTCCCAATGAGAGTTTTGTGGGATGAAAATGAAACTGGTAGAACAGGATGTTATGTTATGTATACAGGTCCACTTCAGGTGTGTCCTCCATAATGTTGGATTTAATACATTTTGGATAGAAAGAAGCAAAATCACTATTGAAGAACAATATATCAAATATAATTGTGTGTGTATTAAAATTATATAGAATGTAATGCGGCATAATATAGTAAGTATTAATAATGAATAATGAATTAATAATGATCTTGTGCTTGTTTAGAAAACAGGAATTCTCTACCAATTTATTGTGACGAGCAGAAGCAATCTTGTTAAAATACAAAATACTGTTTTGGAACTAGAGGGCACCATTGTTTTTTGACCACACAGTTTGCTGGCAGAGAACATCTATCATCACAGTTCCTAGTTTGGTTGCGTACATGCTGTTTTCTCCACCTTGTTCCCCTCTTTCCCCTGCCCCCTCTCCTCCATCTGGCATTAGTATTTAAATATCTAAATTGGCATCTGAATGAGTCAAATGATTGCCGGCCACTTTCGGTACCTCACAAAACCATTCCTTGACATTTCAAAAAGAGATGCTTTCTTAACATGCTTCCAGGGTCTGTTTTTGAAAGAGGAAGAAGGAAGGAAAGAAAGAAAATCAATTCTGTGAACAGAGGCTAAACACAGCTGAACAAAAAGCATTTGTGTTTGCAAGAAAAGAAGTATTTTCTCTCCATATCTAGGGTATGTTAATTGAAAATCTGGAATCAGACTGATTTCCTGTTGAGTACTAAAATGGATTGCCATATGAAACAAGGCTCTTCAATTTGACGACTCCATACTTTTCTTTCCTTCCATTTCCTCTGTCATCTATTCATATCTGCTGGGTGATATTTAGGTCTGCATTTAATGGATTAGAGCCTACATTGATCTCAGTTGGAAAATATGAGTCGCAGTTGCTGATCGCCCAGTGTTATTGCCAAAGCCTACTCCTTTGCTAGTAAAGTCAGCTTCTATTGAAGTCTCTCCCAAACAGTCATCTGTATAAACAATGATATGTGATTCTAAACTTTAAGCACATTTTTTTGACCAGCTGCACTAACCTTTTTTTTTTTTAAATGGAAGTTTTATTTCAGGGCAATACTACCATGCCGTGAAGTCAGACAATGGAAAGATTAAACCCAAATTTTAAAAGCCATCTCAAGGGCTGGTCAGATGCTAGCCATTCTCTATAGGGAAATGTAAATAATATCCAAGCTCAACCACAGCATTTAATTGATTTCATTTTATTTTATTTTTACATTTAATGTGATGTTTAAAAAGAAAAATCTTCAGGATTCTTGGTTTTGGTTTTACATCTTAGGGTGGGTAATAAGGAACAATCAGTCACTTACCCTATAGACCAAGATGGGAACTGAGTTTTTTGGCGAAGTTTGGGGGAAATGTGTAAAAGACATGTAAAACTCTGGAAAGACCCCCAACTAAATGCATGGCTGAAATGGAATGAGAATTTCTAGAGATGTATTCTCAGGAAGAAATGACACTAAATTGTAGTGTTATAAATGTGAATAGTGTGAGGAACGTTTGAAATATATCCAAGTTTTCTCTTTTCTTTGGAAAATATACAGACTTTTTTGTTTAAAGAAGTGGGAAAAATCAAGACAGTTTAAAGGAAGTACACAGAAAACATGAAGAGGTAATTTGTACTGAGCTTCTCAGCTGGATAACCATTGTTTTAATTCAATTATTATTATTTTTTAATGGGGGACATGGGTTACAATGGCAATTAAAGATAAGCTTTACCAGTTTAGGTCAGTGGGTGTGGTACTATTTTTCAGAATGATTCAGTGGACAATTGCCAGACAGAAATGGTAGTTACAGTGGTGTAATCGACTTTAAATGATGACTACTTACATTGACAGACATAGAAAAACCTTAAGTCATTTGGAGCACTTTATTAGGCAAACTCTATACATTACCATCAAGTGCTAATAGCAGTCATTCATATATATAAAATCTAGAACAGGACATGAAAAGAGCAATAGAGCTAAAAGAGGCATTCCACAGCAATAAAACCCAGAGCTATAGCAACAAATCAAAATAATTAAGAAGCAAAAGTAGTTAAAATAGTTTAAATAGTTTTTAAAAGCAATGGTCAACAATAAATCAGAATCATGTCAAATCATGGCAGTGAAACAATAACAGTCTTCTGAAACAAAAAAGAACATCAATAACACTTCACATGCTTAAAAATGTAAGTTCTCCCTGGGGCAAAGCTGGGGGGAAGCAGGTGGGGGAGATCTGTCTACCTGCCTACCTGCCTTACCTTTGTTAATTCATGCAAAATACAGAGACATGGTTTTTTCAGTGGTGTCACCTCCCCTTTAGAGTGCCTTCCCCCTGATGTTCTCCTAGAACCTACCATCCTGTCTTTTAGGGGGGAGAGAGAGAGAGAGAGAGAGAGAATGAATGTCAGCTCTCTTAGAGCTCAGGCATGTATATCTCTAGAGTGTTCTTCAAATGCTTTCATCTCAGGCCATCAAAACCATCAAAAACTTTGAATTGTGTCTGAGAAACAGATCTAGTCACAGGACAACATTAACAGTAATGGTAATCCTACATATAAGGAGTCCCTCTGCCATAATCTTGTCTAAAGGCAGTTCCACATTACGCACTTACTATCACTGAATACTATTTAACTGTCATGGTTTCCTCCAGTGAATAATACAAACTGTAATTTGATGTGAATCCTATTTCTATGTTAAAAATCCTAGTTACTCTCAGAGTTAAAGTTCCCAAAGTTTTCTGGCAAAAGGTAAAGAAGTAGAGAGAATGGCTATTTAACCATTTTCTGTAGTTTATTTAAAGTTCAGGTGCTCAGGTATTCCTGTTTCACTGGCAGTTTAATCTTTAGATCTCTCTCTCGCTGTCTCTCTCTCTGTGTGTATTTATATATATATATGGAGTCTACAAATTCTGACACAATTTGTGCTTTAAGAGCTATAGTGTAAGGCAATGGTTATCAGATATATCTTATCTTGTCATGGAGTTGCTGTTATGATAGTGCACATGCACATTTGAGGCCTTGCTGTAGTGATTAACCAGTGTCTTGGAAACATTAGGAGCCTTTATACCAATCCCCAATCTCAGACCCATTTCCATGCCTAGAAATCACCCAATCTCATAGTAAGGAAGGCAATCTCCATGTTTAACAGAACTAGAGGTAAAGAAATAATGTGGACAGTCAGCAAGCAGCAGCAAGCAGCACAGCTACTACTTCCATGGTGCACTGAGGTAATTTTAGACTGTGGATTTAATGGTCTTTTGGCATCTCCTTTTAGATAGTAATGCATATTTCAAATGCAAAGGTATAGGCTGCTTTTGAGGAGCCCTACTGAGACCATGAGTTGGGGCCCCAGGCTTCCACCCCAGATGCCAGCCTTGAAAGCACCACTGACTGTTTCTGCCTTCTTACTTTACTAGTTCATAATGCACTGTGATATATAGCAGGAGACATATAATAGCCAAATTGAGTTCTCATTCTTTATTTACAATACATATACTACAACAGCATGACACATATATAAATTCACCTGGGTCCTCTTCTATCGAGAGTGAAATCAATGGTTATTTGATCACAGTTCTGTCCTTCTGACCTTTGATTGTCGAGGAAGATGCAAGTTTGTTGTGTATCTCAATATATATGGTAGATTTTATGATGAAGACACCTGCCCAGCAATATTAGATGGAGCCCATCAACATTTTGCATAGAGGTCATTAGAAATCCATCAGAGGTCTAGGTCTTTACGTCAACAGGGACCTGTCTGGACACAAACCTGTGACCTAAAGGTGAAAGGTTTTATAACCAATAATACTCCCCTGAGCCATCTAGTTCTCCAGCATGACAGGGTTTGATTACACAAGTCAGAAAAGAAGCAAAGGTCTGAGCACTGAATCAACTTCAACACGACACAGGTTTTATGAATCATCATCTTCATTCAAAAAAATTATTTTAATGGCTTCAAGTCTGACTGAACATTTCTCACCATTGTTTTAACAATTTGCTTGCAAATAAATACCTGATAGGAAAGTGCTTTGTGTGTAGTAATATAAAAAAGAAAAAGAAAGAAAGAAAACAAATACTTCAAGCAAATTCTTTCTGCTGTTTTTTTTATTCTACAAAACCCTCTTTTGAACATGTAGAAATTAAAAATAAAAAATAAGTGGCTGCATAATGTGAGAGACTTAAAACACTGCCCTTTCAAGAATAAAAGTTGGTCACATATTGTAACAATTAAATTAAACTGGGGAATATCTGACAGTTTTCTTGTTAGTAGTTCATGTAATCAAAGTTGCTCTTTTAAACTAATGCACTCAATCTCATTTACATGAGTTCAAAAGAACTCTCTAGCCAATATTCTCAGTAAGTATGTTAGACCACTGTATAAATGAATTTTAGTATTCACAGTAACATGTATGTGCTATAAAATATGCTGTAGATAGTATGAACTCCTCATATTTTATTAAATTCTGGGCTTAGGTAGAGCAGGAATTCTTTCCTTTTGCTGTCTAATATTTCTTGGGCTTTCCTGTCACTGTGTAGTAGATGAAGTAAAGGTAAAAGGTAAAAGTTTCCTTTGCTCGAAAGCTAGTTAAATCTGACTCTAAGGGGCAGTGCTCATCTCTGTTTCCAAGCCGAAGAGCCAGCACTGTCTGAAGATGTCTCCGTGCTGAGGTACACAGAATGCTGTTACCTTCCCACCGAAGTGGTACCTATTTGTCTACTTGCAGTTTCTTGCTTTCGAGCTGCCAGGTTGGCAGGAGCTGGGGCCAGAGATGGAAGCTCACTCCATCACATGGCACTAGGGTCTTGAAATGCTGAACTACAGACCTTCTGATCTGCAGCTCAGCAATTTTACCTTTAAGCCACTGCAGCCCGAACACAAGTTTAAAAGAAGGAAAACTGTGTCCACTGCATGACATGAGAATTACCTGAGAGGGGCCACAACTTTATTAATGACCTAAGAGGAGTTAGAGATTAATAATGATCCCACAAACTAGTTATTCTGAAGTAGTTTAATGGAATGAAGTCCTGTATTCATTAAACAATATACACTTTTTAGAATGGAAGTCAATAACATTGCTGTGGATCTTATGAACAAGCTTTACATGCACTAGATAGTCTCTGTCATGGAACACACTACCTCTTGTGCTAGCACTTCCATTTGCCAAAGGGCTCATTGAAGACTATTGATCTAGCACAAATAAAAGTGCTGGCATGACAGGAAGTACACTTGGGAAACAACTTGTTTATTGATCCACTTACTATAATCCATGCTCTAGGATATTAATGTACAGTAAATGAAAACTGGTGGAGAGAAGAAACAGATATCTGGAAATATTTGTGGGGAGCATCTATAACCTCTGCATAAACTGAGACCCAACTGGAATTATTATTATATCCATGTGAGTCTAATAAAACCTAGAAAGAGAGAGGAAGTTACATACCATTGCAATATTTCTGGGATGGCGTTGGCGTTGTGATATTTCTGCTATCTTTTATGGTCCAACTATGCTGACAGACAGGGCCGGCCCCAGGTGTTTTTGCACACTAGGCAAGGACACCTTCTGGCGCCCCCCCCCGTGCTCTTTCCTTGGCAAGGGCCAAGGAAGGGAAGGAGGTTTAAACCCCCTTCCCTTCCATCTGAGTGCTGGCTTGCCAGGTGCCCTGCAGTTGCGTGGCACACCGGCAAGCCAGGGAAGAGGCGGGGGTTTAAACCCCCCATCTCTTCTGTCTGAGCACTGGCAAGCCAGGGAAGGGGCGGGGGTTTAAACCCCCATCTCTTCCATCTGAGCGCCGGCTTGTCTGCGCACAGCTGCAGGGCATGCTGGCAAGCCAGGGAAGGGGCGGGGGCTTTTGGCAGCGGTGGGGAGCTTTTGGCACCCCTAAGGGCTGGTGCGCTCTAAGCGAATGCCTAGTTCATCTAGTGAGTGAGCCAGCCCTGCTGACAGAGCGATCATGACAAAATATAGCAGTATTATTTGTAGCAGAGAAGTAGACCAAATATAGACTTCCTGTTTACTCATCCAAGGTGGGGTATTACAAGTCTCTAACCCCAATTGCCCACACCAAGAAATTAAGGAATGGGAATATAAATGACCTCCACATTGTGATGCTCTAAGAATTTTCCCTAAACTCTATGGTAAAGACTATGAAGACATGGGGAGGCATCTTACAGCATCATGCAAAAATGGCATCACATCTTCCCTAAATTTCACCTTTCCCAAGCACCACTCCTAAAATTCCCCAATATTTGACAAACCTAACCAAACAAGGTGGCTACCCACCACATCTGTGAAAGGGAAGTAGCCTGTTACAAAGGAACTGCTGTTAAAATGCAGCATAGCAAGATGGACTCACCAGTCCAGTACTTAATGCAGCTGTCATGCCAGACACATGGTTGTCTTCAGATAGGAATGTCAATGTGCAAAGTCACTTTTATCAAATGAATGAACATGTTGGATCAGGTCAAAGAAGGTACCTCTCAGAGGATCATCAGGAAAGCGTAAAATGATCTATATGCTGCTTCTCCAGAGACCTATTCAAGGCAGCTTCCAATTAAATCAGTAAAATGAAAACAAATTAGTCTTTAAGAAGAAGCCACAGCTATTTAAAAAAGAAAAGGAGGGCAGAAAAACAGCATAAAACAAAAATTAAACTGCCTAAAATGGCATTGATAAAACAATCCTCAGGCCAGAAACCAAGTATAAAACAGGTTTTTTTAAAGGTAAAACCCCTTCATTCAATGGTTGGGTTAAAAAAATATTTTGCCCTGGTACCTAAAGAAAAGTAAGGTAAGCACCAGCAAGCTGAAGGAATATGACATCACAAAGGTGAGGCACTGCCATTGAAAAGCACTGCCTCTTATCACTCTCCTAACATTTGCAGGTGTGGCATGGAGACTAGGGATGAGCATGAACCAGCTCACGAACTAAAGTTCATGACAAATTTTGGACAGTTGGTGTTTTACAAAGTCAAATTCATGGCAGGGTGACCAGCAAGAATGTTCCACGAACTTTCAAGCTGTTCATGGAGGTTCATGCCAGTTTATGAGCGGATATATTTCCAGACAGACTGTCTGTGCTCAATCAAAATATTTACCTCAAAGCACCAAGTTGGAGGGCATGTAGAGGAGCATCCAAGAAAGGTCCCCTGTGACTTTGATGTTTCTAGCTTGCACAGGATCCATTCTATACACTCCTGAACCTATTGAATCTGTGTTGGTCAAAATGACCATTTTGACAGACACAGATTCTAGAGGTTCAGGTTTGTATAGAATGGATTCTGTGCAAGCTAGAGATACAAAACTTGTAGGAGACGTCCCCTGGACGCTCCTTTATATTCCCTCTAAGTTTGATGTCTCTAGCTTGCATGAAATCCATTCTATACACTCCTGAACCTCTTGGACCTGCACCTGTCAAAATGACTGCTAGTGGTTATTTTGACAGGTGCAGATTCAGAAGGTTCAGGAGTGTATAGAAAGTATTCTAGGCAAGCTTGAGACACCAAACTCACAGGGGATCTCCGGCTGACTCTCCTCTACTTGCCCTCCAAGTTTTGTGAGGACTGGATTTATGGGGTCTGAGTTACAGCCACCCAAAGAAGATGCCCTAGAAAAGTGCTTTCTGGGGAAATGACAGGCGGTCATTTCCTTTAAAAGCACTTTCCTGGAGCCACTTTCTTTGGGGATGCCATAACTTGGACCCCATAAATCTAGTCCTCACAAAACTTGGAGGGCAGATAGAGGAGAGTCAGCTGGAGATCCCATGTGAGTTTGGTGTCTTTAGCATGCCGGGGACATTCTATTGCCTCCTGAACCTCACAAACTAAACTGATTTGTGAGGCTGCTAAAAATTTTTTATGAAATGAAGCAAACTCCGGAGCAGGATGGAAGACAGGAGGGCCTGACATGATGTGGTCCATGGGGTCATGAAGAGTTGGATTCAATTGTGTGACTGAACAACGATGTGGTTTGCAAATGAGACACATCATGAACCACAAACCAAACTGCATTTTCCTGGTTCATGTCCATCCCTAATGGAGAGCAAGGCTTGAGAAGAGGACTGGGGGCTGGACAATACAGGTCACTTGTTAAATACATTAAGTACATTAGCCTACATTACATTAATTAATGGCTATCAACAGACCTATACCATGGAGCAGAAAATTACTGAGTCATTTTATAGAAGGGAATGTGAAATGCTACTTAATTAGCAATTTGGCCCAGGGCAAGCAATGAGTTTTCATGGAAAGCAAGGATTTGAAGCCAAGCTCAAATTCATAGAACATGATAAGCAGAAGTGTGGGCCCTCCTCTGTTGATTCTCCTGTCAGTAACTTGACGATGCCTAAGTCATGGCAAGGGGGGCAAAATTAGCAAGTGGTACTTATATAAGCCAGAGCTCCAGGTCCTGCAGGGCACTCATCCTTTTGACCTCACACTTTTAATATGTGCATTAAGGTTGCATGCTTCTAGGGACAAGTGCTGTAACAACTCAATTGCTGTTGTTGCTCTGAAATCACCAGTGGGCATGCCTTAACATTCTCTGTAAGACAAAAGTATTGCTCCCAAAGTACCAAAAATTACACATTATAATTAAAAAGAAGAAGGAATCTCATTTGCCATTCTGGGCTGTGACAGTTAAACAGTAAGCTGAGCTATTTTTAACAGCTGCTTAAAAAAAAAGATGGTGTCAGTAAATGACAAGAGAATACAGTTTCAGCTATGAAAGGAAACTCCAAGGGCGTAATCATCTTAGTCTGCGGCAACCAGAATAACGAAATGTTTTGTGATACATTAAAGATGAGCAAATTTATTGTGGCATAAAGTTTAGCGAAGTAGGTTCTGGGCTTCCACAAGCTTATCCCACAATAAATTCATTCATTTTGAAATTGTCATAAGACTTTTTGGTATTTTAATGCTGACAGGAGTAACCTAACAAGCCATGATTCTATAGATTTCAATTGGGATTTTGCTGGATTCTTCACTGAACCTGGTCTAGTCTCATAAACTGCAAGAGCAGTTGACATTTAGGTAAAGGTAAAGGTTCCCTTGCTCGAAAGCCAGTCGAATCCGACTCTAGGGTTGCGGTGCTCATCTCCGTTTCCAAGCCGAAGAGCCAGCGCTGTCCAAAGACATTTCTGTGGTCATGTGGCCGGCATGACTAAACACCAAGGCGCACGGAACGCTGTTACCTTCCCACCGAAGTGGTACCTATTTATCTACTTGCAATTTCTTGCTTTCGAACTGCTAGGTTGGCAGGAGCTGGAACTAGAGACAGGAGCTCACCCCATCATGCGGCACCCTGGTCTCAAACTGCTGAACTACTGACCTTCCACAGCCTGCAGTTCAGTGTCTTAACCACTTGAGCCACCGCAGCTCCTTAGTTGACATTTACATGTGTATATTAACAAAGCACAAGTGAAAATCAGTGCCTAGGTGGTCATTCCCCACATAATTCCACATGGATAAAAGCTGCCTTGACCTGCATAGCCCAGGAAGCTAAGCAGGGGTGGCTCTGGTCAGTATTTGGATGGGAGACCACAAAAAAAATAAAAAAAAAAAATAAAGAGGTCACAAATGCAGAGGAAGACAATGGCAAATCACATTTGAACATCACCCACCATAAGTCAGTTGTGATGGTGACAAAAGGAAAACAGAGAGCTGTTCTCTGCCTGTCTGTTAATTATGAGAGTGAGCATAACCCTGTAATACAAAATGAGAGACCCAGGTTCGAATCCCCACTCTGTCATGGAAGCTCACTCATTGACCTGGGGCCATTGTCCCTCTCATAGGCTAAACTCCTTCACAGGGTTATTGGGAGGATATGGACACTAAGTGGCAGTCAGACATAGAGAGGTCACTGACTTGTCTATCCTCAGAGAGCTCTAGATATATAGTCACCCCAGCCACTTATCTCTCCCAACTGTCAATTCCTAGTCAGTGGAAGGCATTTTCCCTTGCCAGATGGTTCTGGAGGGGCAATACAAAAAGGTTCCCAAGGCAGACAGGCTTTGCTCCTGCAGTTCAGTGGAGACTGCAACTATACAACACACATTACTTTGCTGCCTTTTTTATCAAGAGATTCTCTCTAAGTTTATTCTTCCTTTGTTTAGCAGATATCCTAGTCATTCAGAACTGGTATATGCTTTCAGCTCTTAATGAGAAGTTTTGTGCAGCAGCTTATAAAATTTGTCAGAAAGTTTTTCATATTGAAGAATTTTAATAATAACTGTATTTATTTATTTGACTGTTGTAGATCCACTGTGTTTTATCTGTGTTTTGTTGTGATCTAGGTGAACTGTGGCTTATGCTAGTCAATGACTGTTTTAATAAAGATTGATTGGGAAGGTAGGGAATAAAGTTTAAAGGGAAAAAAAAAGAAGAATAAAATAAAATAAAGAAGGGTCCCAATAGAGGAGAAGAGCAGGGTATAAATATGGATTAATATCTAAATAAATAGTATCTATAAATATCCAAAATAAAAAATCAGTTGACTGTGCACTAATTTAGCCTGCAGAGGTTTTTTTATAAATCAAGACGTTTTTGTTTTTAGTTGCAGATATACTATAAGATCAAAATTGCTCTATAATTTGTTACTAGAAGTTCAGAATGAATATCACTAGCTGCAGCATGTAAAAAGGCAGGCTGAATACTATGTGGTACCTGCAAATGAACTGTGGCACTATCAGCTCCGTGTTGGACACTATAAACAAATGAAAAGAAACTGGACAGTGTATATTAAGTGACCTCTGACACGGTGTCCACATTAGGGCCACGTTCCGATTAGACAGAATTGGCACGCAAGGCTTGCGTACCAAGGAATCTGTCTGGCACTCATCAGCCAGTGTTACTTGATCACAGCTGGATGAAAATGCACACCGAAGGCAAATCTGTAAACATCAGCTTAATCTGCATGGGAAAAGTTACCGTCATTTCCTCTGACAGAAAACGCCTCCAGGACATACTTTCTAGCAGTAACAGTCACTCTTGTGGGTTGCAAACGTTGTCAGATATAGATGCTGAACCACTCTGCTTTGTCAAAAAGCTACAACTGAAAAAAGATACATTTTTGTCTCACATGCTACCAAAATAATGAAAAAGTTTCAGTGCCATAGCCAAAGGAAAAAGATCTCTTGTACCTCTGCACCATATATTTTGCAAAAATCAATATTTCACACTAATCCTGGAGATTTTCTTTCACCAATTTGCTGTTGACTCTTTCCAAATGTTATATGTCACGTTTCAGTTGGAAATCAGTTGTAAAAGTGGGAAATCCCTAGGCCCCACCTGGAGGCTGGCAGCCCTAATATGCAGTCCCAGGAGAACATTTGGTGAACTCTAGGTCACACTCATAGTCGAAGCAGGGCAACTATGAAGCCTAACATGCCCGGCTAGTGCACTTCATGAACTGACTGTGCGCCTAGAAGGTGCTCCAGCATCTTCCTCAGCCATAGTGGAGAAGATGTAAAAGATTTCTTAGAGGCATATATATCCCACAAAATTCTCAGTCAAAAGTGGAGGAATCCCACTTGGGATGAGCAGAGTATATTAACATTTAATTAGTTATTAAAAGACTTATATTTGACCCTTTCATAACAGCAGTCTCTCTGTTGCATTTTTTTTCATACACTAGGTTCAAAGAGCTGAGGGTGATATATGTTGTTGTTGTTGTTTTCTTTTCATTTTATCCATCCAACAGGGCTGTGAAGTAGGTTAGGCTGAAAGGTTATCTGGTGATCATCATGGAAGAATAGGGATTTGAATCTGGGTCTCCCAGATTCTAGTTTGGCCCTGTAATCTCTATATCATATTAGCTCAAGATGACTAGTGTCATTAGATAAAAAGAAAACCAATAGTTTGTAATCAATATGTAATCATTTTTTCTTTCCTTTCCTTTTCTCTTCTTTTTTCTTTTCTGCATTTTCTTTTTTTTTTGTTTTCTCTTTGTTTTGCAAAAATAAAAATAATATAAAAATAGTTTGTGACCAAATAAAAATAAACATGAAAACTCATCGTACAACCCAGTCCCTTTGTCATACATAAATAGCCTACCTTATTTTACCACTCAACAAAATAGTTTCTCAGGCCTATAGAGGTAAAAATCATTGCAAAACACCGGTAAAGTAGCAAAAAAGACCACATTACTCACAGAGACCAAGGCTGTGGTCACACACATAAAATAATCCACTTTCAATCCACTTTCAGTGCACTTTCCAACTGGATTTTACTGGAAACTGCATTGAAAGTGGATTATTTAGTGTGTGTGACAGCAGCCCAAGTGAATTAGTTATAAAATGGAAACAATGAGTTATCTGGACTGATATAGGAATGTGCTAGGGCTTTTCCAGGAAAGGTGGAGCTTCTTGTTCATAGTTACCAGATTTGAAGAGCCAGTGTGGTGTAGTGGTTAAGTGCGTGGACTCTAATCTGGGTGAACTGGGTTTGATTCCCCACTCCTCCACTTGCACTTGCTGATGTGACCTTGGGTCAGTCACAAGTTCTGGCACAGCTGTTTTTGAAAAAGAGCAGTCTCTGTCACTCAGCCCCACCTACCTCACAGGGTGTCTGCTGTGGGGAGGGGAAGGGAAAGGAGTTTGTAAGCCGCTCTGAGACTCCGAGTGAAGGGCGGGGTATAAATCCAATCTCTTCTTCTTCTCTTTTTCTTCTTCTTAAAGATCATAGCCAGTCCTTGAGTAGAACCTGAAAGCAAATGGGTAGTGGAATTGCTTTAGCACAGGTGTTATGTTCCCATATCAATTATCCCCAGAAAGCAGGAGAGCTTCATTTCCCATTAGTTCAAGCTTCTGAGTTGTCTTCAAGGGCAGGTCCATGTAGAGTGTGTTGAAATCATGTGGCATAAAAGTAAAAGCAGCATTAGTCAACATAGCCAGATTAATGTACTCAAGAAGGAAAGATAACTAGGGATGGGCAAAATATGGAAAAATGCAGTTCTTGGCAGTTTGTGGCTGAACCATGAATTGAAGCACGAATCAAATCAAATGTGGAAGTTTGTTTGCAAACCAGATTGGTTCATGGCCCAAAAAAACAACTGACTGCACAAGAAAGCCTGAAACAGCTGAGCAGCAAGGAGCAGCCTGCTCTTCACCAACAGGGCAAAAATTTGCTTCATGGTTCAATTCGTGATCATCCCTAAAGAAAGTTTCCTAACCAGTTGTAATAAAAAGGAGGGTCTTACCCCTAAAATTTGAACCTCTTTTTGAAGAAATAACATAGGGTCTAGAAACTCCCCAAGATTCTTTATTTACTTCAACAACACTAATTTGACCCCATCTGTAACTGGAATTTCTGTCCTCTCTAGAAGATCAGTTTTATCAACCAGCTTTCACTTTAATTCTATCTGGATCCATTTTCATCTTGTACTCCTGTATCCATTGTACTGCTGCACCAAAACATCTGTAAGTCCAGTCACTGAACTGTAGAAATTAGAGTCTCCCAAACCCAAATCTTGGTATACACAGTGATGAACAGTATTATGTAAAGTTAGATCAGATCTTTGGCTTCTACATGAATACAAAGATGTCTAGACAAGAAAAGAGACTGTCCAATGTCCTCTAGAAGCATTCTGAGCTGTGGACTATGCATGGACAATCCCAAATATAGAAGCCTAAAAAACAGCTTATATGTCAGACTTCTTGAAAATTTATTGATGGGAGCAATTCACAATACCATAAACTATTGCCAAATGCTTAGAAAAAGTTCCTCCTCTCAAAATATATAAAGGAAGTCCTATATAAGTCAACCCTGCTATACAAACCATCTCTAGAAGTTCTTATCTTAGTACCTTTATTTCATGCATTGATCACAAGCTATCAGACTCATACATTAGATGGTGAATGGTTCTATTTAGTCCTGGGTGACTTCAATATCCATGCTGACGTTGCAGAGTCCACTCAGGCCAGGGACCTAGTGTCATCCATGGAGGCACTGGGACTCTACCACTTTGTATCAACTCCCATGCATCAAGCGGGCCACATGCTGGATTTGGTTTTTGGGATGAGGATAGATGTGGATCTGATGACTACAGAGGTAGTTCCATGGTCTGACCACTTCACCCTGAAGGTCTGGCTGAGTATACCACACCTTCCCTGTTTAGGCAGCAAGCACATTTATGCTTGCCTGTGGAGTCAACTGGATCCCGGTTGGCTTCAAGAAGCTCTGTGGGATCCGATGCCCTCTGGTGGCTTGTTAGATGAGCTGGTGGAGGACTGGGGAAACTGTCTCTCTGAAGCTATTGATGAGATCGCCCCCCAGCGCATTCTACGCCCTTGCACCAAAGCATCACCACGGTACATTGTGGAGCTGCGGAGGATGAAGTGAGAGCTAAGATGGCTAGAGCGAAGGTGGCAGCATGCTCGTGATGAAGCAACGCAAATACCTTATAGGACGCTTATGAAAGCCTATGAGATGGCAGCAAAGAAGGATTTCTATGTGGCCGCCATTGTATCTGTGAGCGCACGCCCAGCCCAATTGTTTAGAACTATTTGGTCAATTATGATTCTGCCATAGGGCAGACCAATTAGTAGGGAATTGGCTATTGGCTGGGAGGCATTTGTGAGCTATCTCACAGATAAGATCATAATGCTCCACCAGGACCTCCTGACCACAATTGAGACAGTAAAGGAACTGGAAGCCCCTTGTCTGTCTTTGGGTTCAATATTGGGCCACTTTGACCAGCTCTCCCAGGAGGAAGTTGACAGGATCTTGGCAGCAGTGAGGCCTACTACCTGCCTTCTTGACCCATGCCTTTCCTGGCTGGTGAAAGCCTGTGGGGAAAGCATTCAGGTCCCTCTGGAGGAAATTGTTAACTTGTCCTTCTCTTCTGGGTCTTTCTCAGGGGCTCTGAAGGAGGCGGTAGTTTGTTCGCTCTTGAAGAAGCCATCATTGGACCCTACAGTCCTGGCCAACTACCACCCAGTATCAAATTTGCCATCCTGGGTAAGGTGGTTGAGAGGGTGGTGGCTGAACAATTCCAAGCTTTCCTGGAGGATGCTTCCATCCTTGATCCTTTTCAGTACAGCTTCTGCCCTGGCCATGGGACAGAGACAGCTCTGGTCTCCCTTACAGATGACCTCTATAGGCAGCTGGATGGGGGTGAGGTGCTGCTGCTGTTGGTGTTAGATCTAACGGCAGTGTTTGACATGGTTGACTATGATTTGTTGACCCCCTGCCTTGCTGACGTGGGAGTTCATAAGAACATAAGAACATAAGAGAAGCCAGTGTTGAATCAGACCAATGGCCCATCTAGTCCAACACTCTGTCACACAGTGGCCAAAAATACCAGGTGCCATCAGGAGGTCCAGCAGTGGGGCCAGGACACTAGAAGCCCTCCCACTGCTGCCCCCCCAGCACCAAGAAAAGAGTGCATCACCTGCCCCAGACTGAGAGTTCCCATCTATACCTTGTGGCTAATAGCCACTGATGGACTTCTGTGCCATATGCTTATCTAATGTAGGGTCCAATGATGGCTTCTTCAAACTGTCCATGCTTGTAGCTGCCACCACCTCCTGTGGCAGTGAATTCCACGTGTTAATCACTCTTTGGGTGAAGAAGTACTTCCTTTTATCTGTTCTAACCCAACTGCTCAGCAATTTCATTGAGTGCCCATGAGTTCTTGTATTGTGAGAAAGGGAGAAAAGTACTTCTTTCTCAACCTGCTCAATCCCATGCATAATCTTATCAACTTGGATCATGTCACCCCTCAGCCATTGTTTCTCCAAGCTAAAGAGCACCAAGAGTTTTAACCTTTCTTCATAGGAAAGTGTTCCAACCCTTTTATCATTCTAGTTGCCCTTCTCTGGACTTTTTCCAGTGCTATAATATCCTTTTTGAGATGTGGCAACCAGAACTGTACACAGTATTCCAAATGAGGTTGCACAAATGATTTATACAGTTTGGGGGACTGCCTTGCAATGGTTCTCCTCCGTTCTCCATTGTTGGAGAAAGAGGGTAGTACTTGGTGAGAGGGTCTCCTCGTGATACCCACTTGAATGTGGAGTGCCGCAAGGGGTGATTCTCTTGCCAATGTTATTTAGCATCTACATGCCCCCCCTCACCTGGCTCTATATGTTTATGGATGGCCATCTGTCTTCTGCCCCTGACATTCTGGCTGAGGCTCTGGTGGCTGTGGCTGGACAGTTATGGCAGAGCCAGTTGAAGCTTAATCTATCAAATATGGAGGTCCTGTACCTGGCTCGGGTGTGTGTGGATGTGGATATCAGACTCCCCACACTGGAAGCGGCTCCTTTGGTGCTGACCCAGAAAGTGAGGAGCCTGGGAGTAACACTGGATGCTTATCTTTCTATGGAGGCTCAGGTTACGGCAGTTGCCAGATCTGCTTTTTTCCATTTTAGGGAGATAAGGCTGCTGAGACCATTTCTTCTCCCCCCCAAGACTTAGCTACAGTGACTCACACAATGGTCACTTCCAGGCTACATACAATTCACTGTATGTAGGCTTACCCTTGAGGCAAAATGTGGCGGCATGCACATCTGGCAGGTGCTCCGCCAACTGCATTGGTTGCCAGTTGACTTCTGGATTCACTTCAAGGTGCTGGTAATCACTTTTAAAGCCTTATACAGCCTGGGACTCACATATCCAAGGGACTACCTCTTCCCATATACACTCTATGGAATGAGATTTCCTGGTTGTCCCTGGCCCAAAGGACATCCGTCTTGCCTCAATCAGGGCAGGGCCTTTTCTGCCCTGGCCCCTGCCTGGTGGAACATGCTCCCAGTCGAGGGCCCTGCAGGATCTTCTTCAATTCTGCAGGGCCTGTAAGATGGAGCTGTTCCACCAGGCCTTTGGCTGAGGCAGCGAACGTCTCTATATGGCCTGCTTGAGGTGGTTGTCATCCACCCACATATCAACCCAAATCATATACCAGGGAACCCCACAGCCAGCTGATTTGTTAGAAGTGTGACTGTTTTTTAATGTTTATTATTTTCAAATTGTTTAAATTGTTTAATTTTAATTGTATTTATTGTATGTTTTATGATGTTACCTGCCCTGAGCCTGCTTGTGGGATGGGTGGGCTATAAATGCAAATAATAAATAAATAACATAATAAGGGAAATACATAGTGCCTACCAATGTGTTTGTTGGTGCTCAATTGCCCGTTGAGCCCAGGAGTCTTGAACAGAAAATAATAGAAACTATCAGGTGGCTGCTACCAGCTAACATGGCATCTTTGACAGGCAAATCACAACCATGTACCATTCCCTGCCTGTGTCTCTGGGCAAACCTCTCCCTTTGACTGTACAGGGAGCAAACACTCCCTTTCTTTGTAAAATGAAATCCAAAAAGTTTGGAAACTTGTCCCGGCTCGCAGCTGGTGCCCCGCGGCTTGGAGCCGCGGGGGGCTCACCAGCCGGGACTCAGGTCGCCGGGGGACGCAGCGGCCAGAGCTGTGTCGCCCCGCAGACACGCTGCAGCAACGGACGTGGCCCCCGCCCTCCCGTTACTCCAGGCGGGGCCGCCGACGGCCAGCTTGCCCGGACGCCCCGCCCAAGAGGCGACGGGACGCCAGCTGGAACAGAGAGAAGGGGCGGGCCGGCCCTCCCTGGGAGGGCGACAGGCAGCCCCGACAGAGGGGACGGTCGGCGGCAGCACGCTAGCGGCCAGGGAGACGCTGGCAACCGAGCTGCCCAACGACCACATACCCACGCAGGCTCAGTCACCCGGGGCGGGAGAACCACAGGGGGAGGCGTCTGGGGCGACAACAGACGCCGGGCGTCATACACCTCCCGGGGAGGTAGCCAACAAGAGAAATCCCAACAGGGTGGGGCCAGGGTACACACGGGGACAGCCCCGAAGCCGCTGTCACTTCTCCCCGAGGCTGGGTCCCCTAGAGAAACCCTTACCTGGTATTCAGGAACGACGGGACACACCCAAAGTGGAACCCTGCTCTCAACCGGCCCCCAGCCCTGAGAACTGGAAGGGGCGGAGTCTCCAGCCAGCCTTAAAAGCAGAAACACCTTGGCCAATAGAGGAGACGATCCCAGGAGACGAACAGGGTTGGAAACCAATGGAGCAACGGTCAAGGGGGAGGGCGGGGTCAGGTGTTGGTGGAAGGGAATAAAAGAGTGGTGGATGCCAGAGCCGGGGAGGAGAGCAAGAGCTTGAAGGCATAGCCTGCCGTCTGAGAGAGAGGGAGGAGGCTTACCGCTGTTGAAGCTCCGAGGAAGTAGGCTGCTGAGGTGAAGCAAACCCAGGCCCTTCCGCTATCTGAGGCTCACGGCAAGACCCCTCGGCGTTCCCCTTCAATCAGACCGACCCGGCTCACCCTCCCACGCCCCCAGGCTGGACAGGGGCGTGACAACGTGGTGGAGAATGCGGGCACTGACGACCCGCTAGCGAGACCCCGCCCTCATCTACCGGTCCCGCAGGGGTGGAAACCCCCCCAGCTGCGGAGAGACTCGCTCCCAGGGACGAGAATTGACGGCGAGTCCTCCTCAACGGACGACTCCTCTGAATCCGACGACAGCCAGGCTGCGGCACCCACAGGCGCTCAATTGGCCATGGATCTCCAGCAGTTTGGGCAGTGGCTCACAGAACATAATACCCGGTTGCTGCAAGAGGTGGCGCAACAACAACGGGATGCACAAGCCACGTTGGTAAGAGACTTACAACAAACATTGGCGGCCAGCTCCCAAGGGACGGACAGGACCGGCGGGGCCCGAGCTGACGGGGGTTGGCCCAGTCGCAGTTCATGGATCCCTTTAACCAAACTAACGGCAGAGGACGATATCGAGGCCTACCTGGAAACGTTTGAGAGAGTGGCAGAAGCCGCAAAGTGGCCGGAAGCGCAGTGGCCTTTCATTCTAGGACCATATTTAACGGGCGAGGCTCAGGCAGCAGTGAAGGCTCTTACAAAGGAAGAGGCAGCTGCGTATGCCACCGTAAAGGCCGCCATCTTGGACCGTTTCGCCATTACGCCAGAAACCTCGCGTCAAAAGTTCCGGTCCCTGTCGTGGCATCCCGGAGACAGGCCACGAAGTGTCCTGGCTGCCCTAAAAGATGCAGCCACCCGATGGTTGCGTCCGAAGTCCGACGAAGCCCGCCGTGTCGTGGAACAAGTAGTGTTGGAACAACTGCTTCACATTCTGCCGCCAAGGACCCGTCATTGGATCGCGTGTTGGCAACCGCACACTCTAGCCGATGCGGTGGAGTTGTGGGAGAATTTCTTGGCGGCAGATGGAACCACCGCACGGAGAGAGGACTTGAAACCAAAAGAAGCCACTAGTAAGGCGGGGAATGAAAAGGGTCCCCGAGGACCAGATATCCCCCGAGGAGGGCGGGCCCGACCCACGTTCGCACTCCGGGGCGGCCCCGGTGGGGCAACCCCCCGTTGGATCGCTCCTCCTCCGGCCACTGGGATGGGTCGTGGCCTTCCCAACGTCCGTGGGATGGGAGAAGGACGGAGCCCGATGACCCGGGGCGGTGACGTAGGACCCTGTTACACGTGTGGGCAAATGGGTCATTTACGCCGCGATTGCCCCATGATGGAATGCGACGCTGGATGGGAAACCTCTCTCCAGGTGACGACTCCGACAGGGGGGCTCCCGCCGTTCGTGGTGCAAGTTACGATTGGAGAGGATGAAGTTCCAGCTCTCCTTGATAGTGGTAGTTCCATCTCCATGGTAAGGGAGGATTACATGCCCGAAAAGCTCCCTCTGGTGAGAGAGACGGAGATTGCCTGTTTTCATGGACACCGAGAACGATGCCCGGTAGTAATGGTCCCTATCCGGTTGCTGGAACATACATACCACCTTCCTATGGCCCGAGTACGAGCACTGCCCTTCCCGGTGCTGTTGGGGCGCGACGCACCGGATTTTTTGTATATCATGGCTCAGCAGGCCGAGAAACCGGCTCCAGGTTGGGCCGCCCCTGCAACGGAGGAACCAACCCCGACCGATGAAGCTGAGGTAAGGGAAACCGAACCCCACCACGATGACCCAGCGTTCGCGATCGCGCAGCAAGAGGATCCCTCCCTAGATGCCTTACGGGAGCGAACTGCGGTAAGCGAGGGGAAGGTCGTGGATGAGCGGTTAGGACAGCGGGGGTCCCGAATTGTGCAAGAAGGGGGGGTTTGGTTCAGGGAGTGTTTCGTAAAAGGGGTCGCCCGACGACAGGTATTGGTGCCCCAGACATATCGCCAAAAGGTGCTCGAGCAGGCGCATGACCCTCCCTGGGCAGGGCATCAAGGGATTGCTAACACCCTTAAACGGGTCCTCGAGCGTTTCTTTTGGCCCTCGGTGGCGAAGGATGTAACCCGGTTTGTGAAAACCTGCGACCTCTGTCAGCGAACCACTTCTCGGCCGGCCCCGCGGGCCCCACTGCAGCCGATCCTCTTTGATGGACGACCCTTCGAGCGAATTGCCATGGATTTCGTCGGCCCTTTGGTCCGTACTGCTCGGGGCGCCAGATATATCCTTGTCCTCATGGACTATGCCACCAGATATCCAGAGGCCATACCCTTGCCCAGCATGAAGAGTGCTGGGGTAGCTCGCGCCCTCATGCGGTTCTTCTCCCACGTGGGACTGCCTCGCGAGATTCTCACAGACCGGGGGAAACCGTTTACGGCAGACTTCATGGCGAAAGTTTGTGACGCTTTACACATTCGCCAGCTTTTCACGGCAGCCTACCATCCGCAGACCGACGGCTTAGTAGAGAGAATGAATCAGACCATTAAGGGGATGTTGAGACGCTTGTCGCACGACCACGCCCAAGCGTGGGACCTGTACCTTGACCCATTGCTTCTGGCCCTGAGAGAGACCCCACAGGCGTCTACCGGGTATTCCCCTTTCGAGTTAATATACGGGGCGAACCCACGGGGAATCCTCAGCCTCCTAGAGGAACAATGGGTACCCGCCGGCCCAGGAAAGACACAGACAACGGAAGACCATGTTCAGCGGTTGAGGGAACAGCTGGAAACAGCCCGGACGATGGCTAGTCAAAACCTGAAGCAGGCCCAAGCACAATATAAGAAAAGATACGATCAAGGTACCCGTCCTCGTACCTTACAACCCGGCTCCTTGGTGCTCGTAGCTGGGCGGGTTATGCCCAAAAGTAAAGGAGACCCTTGGGTGGGTCCGTTCAAGGTCCTTCGGGCGTTAGGCCCTTTAACTTACGAAGTCCAATGTGGACGGACAGGCCGGCAAAGGAAAACCCTCCACATTAACGATTTAAAAGAATGGGTCCCGCGGGACGACGTATCGAGACCCGGGTCTGCTCCTTGCTTGTTAGCAGAGCACCCGGGAGAGGTGGAGGTCCAGGCGGTGCCCCGACAGTCAACAGACATTCCCCAAGAGGAGCCGGTGCTGGACGAGGGACTCAGCCGCCAACAAAAGGAGGAGGTCAGCAAGGTGATAGAAAATAGCCCGCCGGTGTTTTCACCAGAACCAGGCTGCACTTGGTTAACGGAACACCATATCCCTACACCCGAAGGGGTGGTGGTACGGTGCCCTTGGCGTCCCATCCCATACAAGCGGCGGGAAGTGATCAACCGGGAAGTGGAAGAGATGCTACGGCTCGGGATTGTAGAACCCTCCCAGAGCCCGTGGAGGAGTCCGGTCGTCCTCGTCCCAAAGCCCGACGGTAGTGTACGATTTTGTATTGACTACAGAGAAGTGAACCGTGTCGCACTCTTCGATGCATACCCCATGCCCCGAGTAGAACATCTGATCAACCAATTGGGGAAAGCCCAATATCTGTCGGCCCTCGACCTAACAAAAGGGTATTGGCAAATCCCCGTGCGGGACGAAGATAAAGAAAAGACCGCCTTCGCGACCACCCAAGGCCTTTTCCAGTTTCGGCGGATGCCCTTCGGCCTTCATGGGGCAGCGGCAGCCTTCCAGCGGCTAGTAGATCGGGCCTTGGCGCGGTGTAGCCACTTCGCATGGGCGTACATAGATGATATTATAATCTGCAGCCCAGATTGGAAAACGCACCTAGAACACCTCAGGCAAGTGCTGGAAGCGTTGGCAGCCGCCGGCCTCACCGCCAACCCGAAGAAAAGCCGCATTGGCTTCCGAGAGCTGAAGTACTTGGGGTATCAGGTGGGCAACGGGGTTTTACGCCCACTGGCTGACAAGGTAGAACTGCTGGAGAATCTCCCAGCCCCCACTACAAAGAAACAGCTCCGCCACTTTCTCGGGTTCGTGGGGTATTACAGCAAGTTCATACCTCGTTTTGCTTCCATTGCGGCCCCGTTGACCGATAGCCTTGGCAAACGACACCCGAACCGTATCGCCTGGAACGCAGAACAGAGAACGGCCTTCGAGACCTTACGGCGTAGCCTCTCGGCGAATCCGGTGCTACACAACCCGGATTTCAACTTCCCGTTCATCCTTCAAACGGACGCCTCTGGATCGGGCCTTGGGGCCGTTCTCTCCCAAAGGGTGAACGGAGAGGAGCGTCCTGTCCTTTTTCTGAGTCGGAAATTACAGGCCGCTGAGAAGCAGTACGCCACAATTGAGAAAGAGGCGCTCGCAATAAAATGGGCAGTGGGGGCCCTGCAATTCTATCTCACGGACAATCCGTTCCACTTAGTGGTGGATCACGCTCCTCTTGTGTGGATGGCTAGAGCCAAAGGTCACAACGCTCGAATAATGCGCTGGTATCTGTCTCTCCTCCCTTTCAGATTCACGATTCAGCATCGGGCGGGCCGCGACCATCTCAACGCCGACTTCTTGTCCCGGCTACACGAGGAAGACCCCGACAACACGTCTCCCAGGGGGGGGGGGTGTCCCGGCTCGCAGCTGGTGCCCCGCGGCTTGGAGCCGCGGGGGCTCACCAGCCGGGACTCAGGTCGCCGGGGGACGCAGCGGCCAGAGCTGTGTCGCCCCGCAGACACGCTGCAGCAACGGACGTGGCCCCCGCCCTCCCGTTACTCCAGGCGGGGCCGCCGACGGCCAGCTTGCCCGGACGCCCCGCCCAAGAGGCGACGGGACGCCAGCTGGAACAGAGAGAAGGGGCGGGCCGGCCCTCCCTGGGAGGGCGACAGGCAGCCCCGACAGAGGGGACGGTCGGCGGCAGCACGCTAGCGGCCAGGGAGACGCTGGCAACCGAGCTGCCCAACGACCACATACCCACGCAGGCTCAGTCACCCGGGGCGGGAGAACCACAGGGGGAGGCGTCTGGGGCGACAACAGACGCCGGGCGTCATACACCTCCCGGGGAGGTAGCCAACAAGAGAAATCCCAACAGGGTGGGGCCAGGGTACACACGGGGACAGCCCCGAAGCCGCTGTCACTTCTCCCCGAGGCTGGGTCCCCTAGAGAAACCCTTACCTGGTATTCAGGAACGACGGGACACACCCAAAGTGGAACCCTGCTCTCAACCGGCCCCCAGCCCTGAGAACTGGAAGGGGCGGAGTCTCCAGCCAGCCTTAAAAGCAGAAACACCTTGGCCAATAGAGGAGACGATCCCAGGAGACGAACAGGGTTGGAAACCAATGGAGCAACGGTCAAGGGGGGAGGGCGGGGTCAGGTGTTGGTGGAAGGGAATAAAAGAGTGGTGGATGCCAGAGCCGGGGAGGAGAGCAAGAGCTTGAAGGCATAGCCTGCCGTCTGAGAGAGAGGGAGGAGGCTTACCGCTGTTGAAGCTCCGAGGAAGTAGGCTGCTGAGGTGAAGCAAACCCAGGCCCTTCCGCTATCTGAGGCTCACGGCAAGACCCCTCGGCGTTCCCCTTCAATCAGACCGACCCGGCTCACCCTCCCACGCCCCCAGGCTGGACAGGGGGCGTGACAAAACTGAAACCAAACAGTGTCTCTTTCCTCCAGTGAAGAGCCATTCCAATTTGCTTCTGCTTCCTCAATACAGAAGGTTCTTTAGAAGAGCCCAGGTGGTATTGCCTTTGCATCTGTAGGAAATGCTAATTCAGAAGAAACTGCCTTCATTACAGGAAGACGTTTGGTTTGGAACCTCTCAATATTTTGTAGGCTATCCTAATATTTTGTGACTGGCCCTATTCTGTGGTGGCCATTTTGTAACTGATCCTTCCCATGCAGCCATTTTGTGGCAGTACACACTACCCTTTCTCTAAAGTCCCCAAGTGTCCACAGACTAAACAAGGTTGGGGACTTCTGCAGTAAGCGCTATGGAGAAGCAGATTCAAAATAAACTACAAAAGAAACTGTAACTCAAGATTCAATTAAGCATATTCAAATACATATTCAAACACATTGTCTAAATGTCAACTCATCAAGATCTTGCAGACAATAGGCATGACTTAGCAAAGTCAAGCTCTTTTAAGTTACATTTATTTCAATGGGATAATTAGGCATGTCCTTATAATTCTCTGCCATTTAAATCAAAGACATTTAAAAGTGCCTTGTGTTTGCTGGTTCATATTCAAAATGTTTTTAAAATACATAAGGAGTGATTAAGACATTGAACTGGTGAGAAAACCATTCAGTCTTATGAAGAAAGGCCATGATGCGGGCAAAGTCTAAATAGGACTGAGCACTGAATATTTGGCTGAAAACAGAACAAAGCAAATTCAAGTGCAAGCAATGCTTCCTGTAATTTTCCCATGAGGTATACAGAACATTTTTATCCAGTTTTGTGCAATGTCTGAAATATTATGAACTGAACTAAATGGCGACCAAATTTCATAAAACTCAGCTTTCCCATTAAACATGGTTAGAATTTAAATATTTAAGCAGGAAAGAGTTCAGAACAGATTTAACTATGTCAACATATTTACTGGCATGGAATCATACTTATGTTCATATTTTCACGATGTTGTGCAACTTTAGATGGTGTATAGTGTCTCATCTCTCTGTTCTCCTCAGGCAGATGTAAAAATCCTTTCTTTAGGAATAGCATTTGGAAAGCGTTCCAAAATACAGGATTCCTCTCCATTGTTGCTGTTTTTCCCTTCCAAGTGCACTGTATTTGTGAGTAGCCGTTGAGCCTGAGAATAGTTGGTGAATGTGGCAATTAAAGTTCAGAGCTGGGTTCTTTCCCCCTTCAGATTAAAAGTTACATTTTTTACAGTAACTGCATAATTGCAGTAATTGAATATAATCCATTTAAAGGGATAACAGTTCGCATGCTTGACATTTCCTGAAAAGTCTTCTGTATTCAGTACACAAATAGTGAAAGCTGCTAAGTATGTTTTCACAGAAAGAGAAGAAAAGGCTTTATAGTGTCAGCCATTGCAGTGTGTGTGACAAATGTCAGACTGGGAGAAAAAACCCACAACAACTGGCCTTTAAATTACATTATTTACTATGTTTCTGCAATAGAATATAAATTACAGCACTGCATACAACAAAAGGAAAAGTCAAGGTCCACAAGGCACATTTGGACAACCAATTCAAATAAGGAAAATGCCATAGGGTGAGGGTGGAGAGCACCGATCCAGCTCTTGCTCTGCATTGTGGCCATGATCAGATTGCCCTCCCCTGCAGCTTCTTTTAACTTTATAAACACAGAGAAGATCTTTTTCCTATGTCTCTAGCCTCACATCTAGAGTTAGGCCTAGGGGTGCCAGGCCTGGAGGGAGACAGGAAGTGAGGACATGGGGGGGTGCTTTCTGGAATAGTGTGATGTCATTTCCAGGGAAAAGAACCACAGAGTCATCCTCCAAAGCAGTCTTTTGTTCCAGGGGAATTCTAGGTGATCTCCAGGCCCCACTTGGAGATCAGCAACCCTATTTAAGGCCTGGATATACCCTTGAAGATGCTCAGGAGTGTTCATTGCCTTTATGAAGTATGTAGTAAAGTAGTAGTTAAACCTAGGTTACCATTTGCCCACTGCAAGTGGGAGAACTCCTGCCCCCAGCTTCCATTGCCTACTGGTTCTCTGGCAGCCAGTGGGAGGAATTTTATTATTTTAAGTCACCATCAGGCAACTTGTGTTATGTCACTTTCAGGAAAAACCCAGAAGTGATGTCATGTCTCTCTTGGAATCACTGGAAACTGCAGTTTTACCCATTCCCTGGACTACTGCCAGTTGCCAACAGCTGGTTGGCAGCCCTAGGAAGCCTGAGGCCTCTGTTTCTGCTATCTCTCTCTTGCTAGAGACTTCTGGGAAAGGAAAACTAGTGGTAGGATGCACTGGTAGCAGCAGAGCAATGTAAGTGGGTTGGGGCCTAAACTAGAAACTTGGACCTGGTGTAAACTGAACTCAGATGAACTCTCTTGAGATGGGCCAGAAGGAATCAATAAAATAATCACTGTGACTGGAAATCCTCATTGCACATTCTCTTACCATTTTCCTTACTGTTTAAAGCTGAAATCAGAGCAAAACAGTAACTATTCACAAGGACTGTGGGGCGAAAATCCTGGTTGGTTTGTATTGTGTCATGTGCCTCTAGTTCCTTAATGTAAAAACAAACAGAGAAGTGCATGTAAAAAAGAGAGAGAGAGAAGTGTAGCTCATCAAGTTTAGATAGGAATTATTTTACTCACTAGAGCATTTAAACATGCAATCCCACACCTGCAGACAGAAGAACAGCTCCAACAGTGTTACACTATATGATTATTCTGACTATGCAAATTAACTCTAAGAATATAGACTTTCTCTACCAGCTTAAAAATAATGGGTCTCAGTTAGGAGTGTTTCTGTTCAAACTATTCAGGGAGTTTTCAGAATTCACCATTCATTTTTAACTTAGACTGAAGGGGCATTGTACAAATTCACAAATAACGAGCCAGGAGCTTAGATGCTGGAGCTTTCTTCCATCTATAAAATATGAAACAGCATTTCCCATTTGCTTAGAACTGACAAAAAGAATAATATTAACATAGAAATTCATGTTATAATTTTGCAAACTGTCACATGGTTGATCATGGTCCGGCTTTTAGTAAATTCTTACTCATGTAACTCCATTGGCATCCACCCCATGATTCCTAATTTGTACCCTTATGTGAGTAAGGCCCAATCACGTTTATTTCTCATGCAGATTTATAGACCATGCTATCCCAAAATGCCACTCAGAGTCTATTTCCAAGAAAGAATGATGTCAGCCGACTAGTTGCTTGTGTAACCAGGATCTGGGAGCTGTCAGTCCTAGATGCTCATTCCCCTGCACAGCAGCAACAGCTTGCATGGCTGATCTGGTTTAATCTAAACTAGCATGTCTCCACTAATGAGTGATTGGCCTAGAGGCATGAAGTGACAGGACAGAACTTTCAAAATTAATTTACTTAAGTGACGCTGCTGGTCTTCCTAGAATGGTCACCTCTGTGGGACACTGGTTTTGCAAGTGAAGCACACATTTCTTCATGTATAATGATCACTATCCCCTCAAGCCCTGTAGGATGACATACATTTGCTTGATAAAGTGGAGTAGTGCAGCAGCAATGCATTTGGTGAAGTCAAGCTTCTCTTGTGTCACAGCTCAAGTGACAATGGTATAACCTGACTGAAATGAAAACCTTACCCTCATTTTTAGAAATAATATCTTTGGAACTGGCTCTTTGCAGATGAACACTGCTGTGGTTCCATTCAGTCCAGTGTTCTGTTTCCCTCAGTGACCAAATAGACCTTCCCTTACATTTTCCCTCAGCCATTAATGCTTAGATATACAGTACCTCTGAACATAGAGTTTCCTTTAAGGCACTATGGACATATCCGCCATAAAAGCCTCTATACAAGTGGCAATCATCCCACCTAATGGCAGTGAGTTCCAGACATTAACCATGCAATATAAGAAAGAGCGCTTTTTCCCAGTCTATCTGAATCTGTCTAAATCAGTGTGATTGGCTGACCCTGCATCCAAGTATCATGGGAAAAAGACAAAATTTTCTTCATCCAAGTCATCATTGTATAAACCCTCTACCATAACGATAACAATATATCTACTAGAAATCCATTGGCCAAGTTGTATTACACAATGTCTAGTAATATACCCAGATTCAACAAGTGATACCCACATGTAAAAGCAGAAACAAGATTTAATTGTGCGTCAACATCCACGTTACAAAGCTCATGTGGGCCCCATTGGTTAAATGCATAGGGGCATCTTTGGATGCAGATGGGAGTACAAGTCCACTAATGGTCACATCTGACTTGCTGCATACAACTAGATAGACTGGGAATATGAGATTAGCAACATACCTCAGATTATCAAAGGACAGGCACAAAAGTAGGAATGAATCTCTCTGCTCACTTGAAAACTGTACAAAACCCTTCCATGTGTAGTAATACAGTTATGTATTCATCAGGTGTCAGTTAAGGATTGGCATTTTTTCCCCTTCAGTTCCCTAAAATGTTATATAATAAAAGTGACTACAATAGAGAAACATCTACTTTCAATTTCTGTTCACTACCATTTTATGTTGTAACATTACTGACAGAGTCTCTTAATTTATC
The DNA here is from genome assembly GCA_029375565.1 of Gekko gecko. Taxonomy (NCBI): domain Eukaryota; kingdom Metazoa; phylum Chordata; class Lepidosauria; order Squamata; family Gekkonidae; genus Gekko; species Gekko gecko. The sequence goes on along the minus strand of JAPDNY010000008.1, from coordinate 111,974,323 downwards.
CAGTTACCTATGGTCTAAGTGTAAGTAATTTGCCAACCAATAACAATAACAATAGTTCAGTTTTGCTAAATGGTACTGAGAATGGCAATTACACTTAAAAAGGCACTGGTGCTCTATATGTCGGGGGGAGGGAAGCACCTAGAAAGACATAATTATGAAGTAATTGCACACAAATTCATGGAGTAAACATACATTATTAGAAGCCACTTGTCTGTTCAATTTCAGTGACGTTACCAGGAGTTTATTGCATAAATAGGAAGCCATTTGTGAATAGTTAGTATAATAATTTTAAGAGTTTAAATAAAAAGAAGGTACATAAGTATCTGTATTCTTGAAATAAACAATATAGTTTCAGATCACTATCACAGTGTACGCTAGTAAATGTTCAAAATAGTTGTAAAATAGTTAAAAGAAATAGTTAAATGTTCAAAATAGTAAAATAGTTAAAAGAAAAACGTTTAGAACAAATCTTGGATGAGAAAAGTGAAAGCACTTATATAGCTGATGACAATGTTTGGGCCTTGAGGAAATTTTCATGTCTTTACCCAAAGAACTAATCATACTGTCATTACAAGACTTCAGGTTAGGGTTACCAGCTCTGTTACCCAAAAAGGCAGTCTCCTATTTATTTGGGGGAGTAATCTTCAGGAGACAGAGCGAGAGGCAAGTAACTGGGATCTCTAACAATGTATATCAGGATTTTTTCCCCTTTAAAAGAACTTTCAAATAAACCAGGGAAAAGTTCAACTGGAAAGGCTTTTTAATAAAAGAGAAATAAAAGGGCAAAGTGCACAAACGAACACACTTAAAACACACAAGCTAGTTAAGGGAAAAATAGAGAGGAGTGGGAATAATTGAGGGAAAAGGAGCTATAATTACCAGGTCTTGTAGAGGTCCATGGAAGCAGCAGCAAAATGGTCAGCATTTCACAGGGAGAAGAGAAGAAATGCAGGTACCAGGAATACACACACACACACATTACTATCAAGCAGAGTGCTGCAATTATAAGGGAAAATGCTCCCTGGGGCAGTCTGACATGTCTGCCCCCAGAACAATAACCTGATGGGTTTTTTGGAGATGAACAATGATTTGGCAAAGGCTCGATGGGTTTACCTGAGGTGGACTATTGGTCCTAATGGTGCTTGATGACCCTCTAAGTATCAGATGGGAAAAGCTACCAGGTTTTGCAAATAGTGTTAAGTGTTGCTTAATTACAGTAAATGGGTGAGGGGAAGTGACATTGGATGTAGATGAGATTAATCCAAGGTGATCAGATTATTTCTTGGGAGACCCATTGTCCTAAATTATGCATCTATTTAGGGTGGGAAGTGGGTTGTTAGCTGGCCAGCTGCTCTTTCTCACACTTTTAAACTATATGTCAGACTTGTCCCCAGCTGGCATCCATTTTGTGTCATTTTAGGCCAGGCAGTGCATTGCAGTTTATGATAATTGAGCAGAGATAAAAGATGATAGATGCCTCATTTCAGGCCAGAGCAGGTCAGAGCGATGCCCTGGCAGTAAACAGACCCATCCTGCCCCCTGTCCCCTCCCCTCCCTGGTCACCTGCAGCCCATCTGGTGTAGCTCTGGGGGCGGAAAGAGGGGCAGGGGCTCGGCACAAGGCTCCTGAAGGGAGAGAGGTGCACAAGGATGAGAGAGTAGCTCCTGCAGGCCGGGTAGCCTGAGCGGTGAGGTGCCCTGCATGCGAGTAATCCATGGAGCCAAACAGACCAGCCTGGCTCCAGGCGCTGCCAGGCCAGGCAGCTTACCTCCCTGTGGCTCGGCAGCAGTGGTGCACCCCACCTCCTCCTCCTCTGCTGTGCTTGTCTCCACCTCCAGCCAGGCGTGCCAGGGGACAGTGGGAAGCTGGCAGAGCTGCTGAGCACATGGCCCCCACCCCCTTCTGGAGCTCCGGCTCAAAAGCAGCCGCCTCACTGCAACTGGATCCTGGCCTGCCGTTCCCATGGGGCACAAATCTCCCCACCATCGAAAGCCCTCAGCTCGCTGTGAGTCCTCAAGGAAGGCTTCCCGCCCAGAGATAGGCTTACCCAGGGAGCGGAGGCTGGAGAGAGCTCCTCCCTCTCCCCTCCTCTGCTCCCAGCCCCAGCCTAGAGACAATGTGATCCCAACCTTACTTTCCGCTAGCAATGGCAAAGCTGGCATGCTCCTTGCCCAGCGGCTCCTTTTGGGGGTGAGAGGTCTGGTGGATTCCGATTCCTTTGCAACCATCCAGAGGGGCTGGGGGGGAACCGGGGGCTTCTCTATGCAGAGAGAGACCTCCTCGTCCTTTGGCCGGGAGGATTTGCAGGAGATTGGGGGAGCCCTAAGACTAAACTCCCCCAGGAGACTTCCTCGTGGATGGAATCCTATTGCAAGAGGTACAGGAGATACAGACGCTCTGTCACCAATCAAATCCTCTGGATCTATGTATCTTTGTCCTGATGCAATATGTGCTTTCAGTTCATAGCCTGGCAGGAAAGAAACAGGAGTTTTCATTAACTTCCTGACTGTTTCGGAGCTGGAGAAAAAAGTATGTTTTTTTTTTTTTTTAAAAAACACACTGTGTTTAAAAGGTCCCTAAGCTTTTGGCAGTATGTGTTCCCTGAGCTGGACAAAGGTATATGTGCTTTAAAAGGTCATAGCCAGGCCTCTGAGCACATGCAGAGTGTAGTTTCCTGAGCTGGACAAAATGTCTGTTTAAAAAGCCTTTTGGCCAGTTTCCTCTGAGCCATTCCATGGAGCTGCCAGGCAGTGTTCTCTCTAAGCTGAGTTAGTGTGAGCTAGCTCACAGTTTTTCAGCCTCCGACTCACACATTTTTGTCTTAGCTCAGGAAGGATGGTTCCAGAGCAAACTAATTTATGCAGTATCTAAATTGCTTGCTCACAACTTTAATGCCAGTAGCTTACAAAGTAGAATTTTTGCTCACAAGACTCCACACCTTAGAGGGAGCTTTGCTGCCAGCCAGGTAACATCTTGTAGAAATTATTATTATGTAGCGCAGTCACTGGGCATGGCACAGAGTAGCTATCAAAAATGCAGGTCCCTGCCCTGAGCTGCTTACCAACCAGAATTCAACCCAGGGGAAGACTACAGAGGGCTAGGAGAAAGTTGCAGACATTTCAGTTCAGACCTGTATGTGTTACATGTAGGACCTTTGAGCATGGGCAAAGGGCCTTCTCTGAATGGTACTTTCTTTTCTCTGAGATTTTTTGGGTGGAGCCTGAGCGGTGGGTGTTGCCTTCTGACACACTTCTGGTGATGTCAGGGTGTGTGGCATATGCAAATAAGTTATGCTAATGAGTTATGCTAATGAGCTCCTGCACCTCTTTTTCTACGAAATGACCCCTGGATGGATAGATAGACAGACAGACAGACAGACAGACAGACAGACAGACAGAGGGCTCTTTTTGTAGCAGGAATTCCTTTGCATATTAGGTGACACAACCCTAATGTAGCCAGTCCTCCAAGAGCTTACAGTAGCCCTGTAAGAAGAGCTCTGTAAGCTCTTTGGGGATTGGCTACGTTAGGGGTGTGTCATCTAATATGCCAAGGAGTTCCTGCTACAAAAAGAGGCCTGTTTGGATGGATGGATGGATTGCAGCCTTCATTCCTTCTCCCATCCCTTATGACAGAATGTGCAGCAGTTTTTGACATACACATAGATTATACACTAATGTCCCTCAAAGTAAGATAGCAGCTTTAAAAGGATCGGTTTACCAAGACTGAGGGGTTAACATACTGTTTGAGTATCAGCTCACAGGCTTTTTACATAAGGCATTCTACCCTTCAACACTTCTTAGGGCTACTGCAGTGCAACTTGGACATTGTACAGGTGACTTAACCAGAACTATAGTAGGAGGAAGCCATTGGTTTGAGTATACTATATTTGCTCACATATTGTGTGATGAAAGTAAATAAATGCAAGGCTATTTTGGGGCAGGATCGCACAGGAATGGAATTCTGGCTGGCTCCCAAGCTGGCCAAGCCCAGTAGGAACTCATTAGCATAACAGGCCTCACCCAACAGCAGAAACTCATTAGGACTGGATACATTAGGGCTGTGTGGCCTAACATGCAAAGGAGTTCCTGCTACAAAAAAAGCCCTGGGTTTTGACAAGGTAAACAGAATAAGAAGCAAAAGGTGGGTGTGGCTGGATGACCACACTTCTGGTAACATGGGGGTGTGGCCTACTATGCTAATGCATTTCTGCTGATGGGTGTGGCCTATCATGCTAATGAGTTCCTGCTGGGCTTTTTCTACAAAAAAAGCCCTGAATAAATGTATCTTTAAAGCATGGTGGAATAGTTATCTTTTTCAAAACATACCCTGAAGTCTTATGGTACCTGTAAAAATTGGGAAAAGAATCTTTATGTGGTGGTTGCAAAGCATGTCAAAAGTCATTTTTATTAGTCCACTATTTCAATTGGCTTCTGTCTTGTAGTATGTGTCTGCATTGCTGTCAGTTGCTGCTTGTGGTAGGTTGTTGTAAAGTGGAGAAGAAATGCAAGCTCTTTCATATGCTTGTTACCATACACCCATTACTCTGGGAACAGAGATTCAGATGGGCAGCCATGTTGGTCTGAAGCAGCAGAACAAAGTTTGAGTCCTGTGGCACCTTTGTTCTACTCTGGAAACAGTTAGGCTTCCATATGATAGCCATATCTTCCAACCTGGAACCAAGAAAGAAATGAATGGGAGCATTAGTCAGCAGAGATATTGCTAGTCCCAAGGTGAAATCCTTGTAGCCTGAGAGACCAATGAGCATAGCTACAACCCATCTGGTTGGCCAGCAAAACTCTTCTTGATGGTTCCATGCCATAAATTCCATTTCAAGAACGTGGTGCAATTCTTCCAGGATTTTACAATGCAGATGGGAGAATGTAAACTGGAATGTTCTGCATATTAAAAACGTCCCTGCTCACCCAAACCTTCCCTGTTCACCCATGGAATCCCTTACATGTTCTATGAAATTGCATATAAGACTTAAAATTAATGCCATGGAAACATGTAATTATGCAAAATGGAATTCATAACTCATTTACTTCTTTTCTAAACATTCTAAAATGCACAGTCTGGGGAAAGTTCATGATGGTGCCTTAGCCAGAGTAATAATATCCACATTTCTAGCAAAATGATATCTAACTATGCATTGCTAAGCAGAGTAGTACCTTGAATAGTAGTATATTGACTTGGATGGATGTAACTCTGCATTGGGTGGTACTGTTAGGCCAATTTCCCACAAGTGCTGCTCCGCGCTCGTTCTTCCTTTTTGCCCTGATGTTACATGTCAGTTTTATACTAAGTGCTGCGTGGCCACATTTTGCCCCGCAGCTTCGAGCGATTTTCCCCATGTCTACTTAATCCTCAAAAAACAGAATTGAGTAGACGCAAGAAAATCGTGCAAAGCTGCGGGGCAAAATGCGGCTGTGCAGCACTTAGTGTGAAACTGACACATACCATCAGGGCAAAGGGAAGAGCGAGCACAGGGCAGCACTTGAGGGAAATCAACCTTAGTTTCCTTATATACAACTGGAGAATGTAGCCTTGCTGAAACAATTCACTCCCAACGTAATACTGCTGTTTTTGGTGTCCAGCACTACAGCACTACAGTCAGGTACAAGTCTTATTTCCTGAGGCAAGTGCAAAAACATTGTTAAAAGAAAAGCCTGTCTGGCATGGAAGTATTTATTTTTTAGATCTACTGAATTAAAATAACAGGATTGTAAAATAGCACACTATACTACATCTGTGGCCTATGGCCATCTCTGAAAAAAAAAGCAAATTATGATCATAGTTCAGAACAATTTTATAACTGTTATTGAACCCCTAAGTACCTTTAAAATTGCCATAATGTTATGTTCTATGCCAGCCCTATTTAATCACCTTTGACACTGAAATTGTTGCAAATATTTTAAGATCACCACTACCAACTGTTTAATTCCTCTTCTGACTTTACAAGCAATAGAACAGGGTGGATTATTTATTTCCCCCTTTGATGTAGCAGTTTGTATTGGCAACTTTTAAAAGCTGTTCAACATCAGGTTTTTTTTTAATGAGGTTCCACAATGGTGAGCGCCTTTCTGCTTATTTTATTTTTGTCACTGGATAAATGTAATCATAGACTACAAACATGTTAAGTATTCCCTGTAGGGAAGCATAGTTGGATAGTGTATGTGGTACCAGAGAAACTAATGGATTTAGTTCTTTGTACCTGCTGTATATTTAGATGAGATCAACTAGACAGATCATTCCCATTGGTTAAAGGTCAGGAATGGCCATGGGACATATTGTTTACAACACATCATGTTCTAAAATGTATATTTTCATAGAAGGTAAGGGTATGTTTTCATTAGCAGTAATAAACTGAACAAATGCATCTGCTGAAATATATTGGCAGCATCTTTTCAAAATTCCACATTTCCAATGATACCCTGTAGAAAACCATTGTTTTACAGACATACCTACATGCTTACACAGCAAATTCATCCATTATTTATGCTTTATCAACTTTCTTGGCTCAGTTTTATCCAAGAATTAGGAAATTTCTCATCTCCACAAAAGTGACACTATTGTAACAATTGATACAGCATGAAATTCAGTCAAATGACTATCATGTCAGTATAACACAAATTAAGATCCTTAAGTGGTATGGCAGGACTATTCTAGCAGATTCACTAGATTTGTAGGGTAAATTTTGCTCTCTATTTAAATGAATCATTTCCATTTTATTGATTTTCAAAGTTGATTATTAGTAGTGGTCCCATGGTTTATTTTGATGCATTTGTTAGATTTATGACATTCCCTATTTTATTATAGTTCAAAAATATTATCGCACACAAATGTGCAATGTGTTACAACTTGGAAATATCAATGAATCTTGTCCAGTCCCATTGAAGGGTCAAGTGTGAGTGGAAGTAGATGAGCACACACCACCCAGATGACCCAACTGTAGTTCAGCAATATTGTCAATCAACATTTTGTGATGGGGACCTGGATTTAGCTATTCTAAATGGTACATCCACTTGAATAACAATCCATTTGAATAACAGCCAGACTACAGATGACTGCAGCCTTGGGTCCAGGCCCCCATGGCTGTTTCAGTACTTGAAATGTGGTGGGGTGGGGAATAAGCGCTTCTGGAGCCACTATGCCATGCCTCATGGCAATTTTTAAAGATTCTTCTAAAATGGTGTCGCAGCCACAGGATGGACATGTAGCCCCCATCATTTGTAGTCTAGTCTTCCCCTAAGAAAGGTACAGTAAGTGTTAATGAAGAGTAACAAGTACCATTTTAACAGCAGTGACGTACCCCTGATTAAAGGACATTCTTGGCCTTTTACTAAAAGGAAATTTCTCAGTCATTTAAATCCATATTTAGTTATTGGGGCTTGCTTGGTATGATAACTTATTCATTCGTTCATGTAACAGTTCCCTGAAAGTTTGAATATTAATATTCACAATAGTGAGAGCCAATTTGGTGTAGTGGTTAGGAGTGTGGACTCTAATCTGAGAGAACTGGGTTTGATTCCCCAGTCCTCCTCATGCAGCTGCTGGTGTGACCTTGGGTCAGTCATAAGTTCTTTCAGAGCTGTTACCTCACAGGGTGTCTATTGTGGGGATGGGAAGGGAAAGGAGATTGTAAGTCACTCTGAGACTCCTTTGGGTAGTGAAGAGTGGGGTATAAATTCAATATCTTCTCCCAAACCACACATTACAAACAATGCTTGTCTGCCTCTCAAACAATAGCCCTGCATCTTCTCCCTCCCCTGCCATAATATTTAGTAGAACAAGAAGCATCACATGATGTCATCACATTGTGAGTTCCCCCCACTGACCAGCCACACACAAACACGTACTCAAGTGGCAGCTGATAAAAGTGAGAGGTGTCAGAACTCACAATGCAGCAACATTATATCATACATGTCTGCACAGGTAATAAGGCTGCACAGTACAAAACGGCATCACAAACTTACTTGGATAAATGACTGGGACTTGTCTTTACTGCTGTATATAGCATATTGTAAGTAGGATCCTATTATGTCATTTCTGTACTGCTTAATGTGCCACGTTAATACTTAGGCTATGCTCCTGTTATCTGTGGTAGTTCCAGTCTTCTAATATCCTAGTGCCTTAGTTATTGAATATCCCATTTTGTTGATTATACTGACTTCCTGTGTGTAATCCGCCTTGAGTCCATGTGAGAAAGGTGTACTAAAAATAACATAAACTAGACAAACAAACAAATGTTGCCTGACTAGATACTGCAGGAGCCAGAAGAGGAGGTAATGTGCAAGCAGAGCCCCATCCAGCAGCAATGCATCAGCCATTAAGTAGAGTTCTATATCTTGCTACAGGACTGGTATTAAATGTGTGGATAAAAACATGTGAATTAATGGTTTCCTACAGTATGCAGTGATGAATGTGGAGTTCAGAAATCAGGAATGTGCCTACTATATATTCTATACCCATGGTGCTGCATTATAAAATAAAAATCAGATGCCCTTTCAAATTAAAGTACCATCATATAGCAACCCAGATTTAAAAGAAGGTGCATTCTACTGTCCTTATTGAGTGCTGAGCTGCATTTTAGAAAAAAGAGTACTGTTTTCTCTCCAATGAATTCCCAGAATGTGTTTATTTCCTGACCTTCAGCACAATTTCAGACATACTCTTCAGACTTTGTAAACCCTTAGTTGGAACTGGCAAGTACACATGTTTTGAGAACATGAAAAGAAAATCAAAGAGTTTGATAATATCAAGTGGCACTTCAGAATGTAGGCCATTTAAAATGATTTCAATTCTGCGTTTTCTTGATTCACCTTTGTACAATGAGTTTTCCACATGCCTGTCAATCTGTCACCCCCTCAAAAAAAGCTTCATATTTAATTTGGCTGATCAAATTAAAGAGCCATTAGGAATAAAAGAGCCAGCCAGCAGAGTGTAGGTCACATGTCTGGGGTATCAATTGTCTGACTAGTAAAATCAAACCTTCTGTCAGATTTGGTAGGTAGATGGTGTCACTGCTTGCAAGAAACTGTAAATTACGAATTGAGTCAATATTGCAATAATAGGGGTATATAGTCCCGATATCCACTTGCAGTTTATCACTCCCCAGGGAACAGATGCTTAATTTTTGCCCAGGATAATAAAAGCCTAATGAGCTTCACATCTTACTGGATAGCTTAATAAACTTCAAAGAAAACAAAAACAGGGATATGTGAGCAAAAGTACATCTCTAGCTTTTCATTAAACAAAATGAACAGGAGTCATGGCCCAGCATGGCTCCCAAAGTTAAAGCTATGGACTACAAAGCAAATGTATGCAGAGAAATGTGCAACAAAAGGCATAGCTTTTAAAGCTCCAGTTGAGTTTCCATAAATGTTGCTTACAAAAGACACCATTCTCAATGTTAACAAAAAAGTTGTGGATATGTTCTTCACTAAATCCTCTTTTCCTGTTTAATCCACCTTGTGCACTTTATCTCAAGTGTGTTTTATCTGATCTAATCTGGTGCTCATTCACTCTCAGATATAGAAGCAACAGGATTACTTCACACTTAAAACTAGGCCCAACCTGTTTTCCCGGATCCATAAGAGGACACCTGGATAATGAGAAAGTAGCAGAGAAGTAAAAGGTTAACCAGGGGCCAGGAGAGAAAAATCTCTGCTTTTAAAGACAGCAGTGTTTCATGAACCAGAGAAAGCATATTATTGTTATTGTTATTATTTATTTCAACATTTTAAAGATGTAGGAATATTTACATGAGCGTGAACAAAGTTTAGCATTGTGAGAGCAAATTCTGTTCCCCACTTCTGCTGGCCGAATTTCCTAGACTTTCCTACAAACTGCTCTGGATTTAAATGGTTGTAATCTGGTTTGAGGTACTGATAAGAGAGCCTAGTCAAAGAGACCAGCTCAGATGCATTCATTTCATTCTCTCCTTTTCTATATCGTTACCTTTGAGTGGGTTGAGCTTTGTGGAGCATAAATTAGTCGCAGATTTTTTTTTAATTTTATTTTCTGTGTGGTAGTAGAAAAGATATCTGTATGAAAAAGTAATCTAAACCCCCTGAAGCTGTGGACCGTGGATTAACATGAAACGAGCTGAGCTTCCATAGTTGGACTCAGCAGGGACATTAAATTAAAATATATGTATCTCCTTTGGCTCTTGCTTGCCTTGCTTGCCATTATTAATGTACTAAGGACTTGGGATCACTTCAGATTCTGCCATCTTTGTGCTTCTGACATATATCAGCGATTTACAGCTGAACCTAAGAGCAGAGCAGTAGAACTCTGCTGCCTAGCTGGAGAGGTTCCTTTTCTTTTGCCACAGTTTCTGATTCATACATGCAAACAAACAAGTTCTGCCATATTTAGACAGGAACAGAGGTAAAGATGGGTGTAGATGACAGCATGGTTGGAAAAAAATATCCCGTAAAAGGCATCTGTAACTTCACAGGATAGTGTTAAGCACAAAATTACTATCCCTTTACAACCCACTCTGAAAATGTGGAAGAGTGCCAACACATTTGCCATGTAAGGTGGTTCTAAGATTAGCAAATGGTTTCAAGGAAATATAATTTTGCATAATGTCAATATCTAGGGTGAAATCCTACCAGTTTCCTTGCTCAGTCTCACCTGATTCCTATCCCCAATGCAGATTACCTAATCCCTGGCACAGCCAAGGCTGGCTCGTTCATAGAGGCGAAGTAAGGCAGTCGCCTTACAGCGCCAAGGTAGAAGGGTGCCGCCCTGGCTGGCTGCTGCCCCATCCCCTTCCCCCTTCAGCTCTGTTGGCCCTTGGCCTGCCGCCCTGCCGAGGCCATTGGCACCCCCAGCAAGTGCTTGAGCCGGCAGGTTTTAGTCAACTTTGCTCGGCCCGGTGGCAGCGGTCCTCCCAAACTACATTTCCCAGCATGCCTTTTCTCTGCCTCCCCTCTTCTTACAGCTGAGGAGCTGCTGGGCTTGGAGCATGGGGGGAGGGGAGCATGGAGCCAGCCAACCCTCCACGCAGCCCGGAGCCTGCACAGGCGCCACTTCCTCTGCTGGAGCCGCCGCCGCCGCCGCCAGGAGAATGGGCAAGGAGGTGCCAGGCCCAGGGCTGGCACTGGGTTTAGGGGCAGGCAGGCAGCCAAGCTGCATCAACAAGGCTCCTGCCAGCAGCAGCTGCACACCATGTTGGGCATGGGAAGTGTGCCTTGGGCACCAGGTCAGGTGGGGGCAGATCCACGCAGAAACTTTTTAATCCACGCAGGAGGCAAGCTAGGACTCTTTGCCTGGAGGTGGGGGGAGAAGGAGGGAAGGTGGAAGGGGCCCAGCCTGTGCCGCAGCCTCCCTCTCCTCAGAAGTCTTCCCCAGATGGCCTTCTCGCCCCTCCAACCGGCTGCAAGCTCTTGCTTAAAAAGTTAAGTTTTAACTTTAAAGCATGCTTAAAACATTAGCACTCTTGCAATATTTTGTTCATTTAACTGACTTGCTCTGAATTATTGCATCAAAATGTCTGTGCTGTTGCAATCTTGAGACTGTTCAAGAGTGTATCTGTAAGCTGCAAACCTGCTTTTGATTTTTTGACATTCACTAGAGAAATCTCATGCTCAGAGTTCTGAGCCTAGGGCCCAGGGGAAAACATGAAATGGCTTGGCATTGCAACCTTTTGTACATAAGTTGCTTCATGTGCTGGTCAAGACGGCTATGTGTTTTCCTAAGTGGTCAGTATCAGCCTACTATCTGGGAAGTATAAGTTCAAAATCCCCAAAGGGGTGACATGATAGAGGTTTACAAGATTATGCATGGCAAAGGACAGAGCAGGTAGAGAAAGAAGTACTTTTCTCCTTTTCTCACAATACAAGAACTCATGGGCACTCCATTAAATGAATGAGCGAAAGGCTTAGGACAGATCAAAGGAAATTCTTCTTCACCCAAAGTGTGATTAACGCATGGAATTCACTGCCACAGGAAGTGGTGGTGGCTACAAGCATGGATGGCTTCAAGAGGGAATTGGATAGATATATGAAGCAGAGGTCCATCAGTAGCCACAAGATATAGATAGGAACTCTCATTCTGGGGCAAGTGATGCTCTGTATTCTTGGTGCTTGTGGGGGGGGGCAACAGTGGGAGACCTTCTAGTATCCTGGCCCCACTGGTGGACCTCCTGATGGTGCCTGGTATTTTTGACCACTGTGTGACACAGAGTGTTAGACTGGATGGGCCATTGGCCTGATCCAACATTGGCTTCTCTTATGTTCTTAGCATATGCACACTTCTTCACATACACTGAGATAGATTTCCTCAAATATTACATGCAAGTAGGAGGAGTTAGTTGTCAGGAAGAGATTATTAGAGTCAAGGTGAATAAGTAACTGAGTAATAAAAACAGCAAGACTGGAATAACAATAAAGTAGGATGTGTAAATTGCAGTTCTCTGCATACCTACACCAAAGGGTAAATGGACACAAATCTGACATTAAGAATCGCAAAACTGAGAAAACTGTAGGAGAACTATTGCTGCAAAAGAGACTATTTGTTTTGGCAGTTATATCAGTTGAATACACTGAAGCATCTGCACTTGACCTGAAGGAACTGGTGACAAAATTTGCAAAAGAAAAGGCACACAAAATAAGATTTTGATGTGCCTGAAATGGAAGCATTCAAGAGCCTTAATTTTTGACATCACAATTCACAGGATTATTCAGAACGACTGGTGAGTTGTGTGCGAAAACTGTTTCCTGTTTGAGAAAGAAAACCAAAGGCTGTCATTTTACTTATTCTCACATTTTTTTTAAAAAAAATAGCAATGTCAAGTTTTGTGCTTTTAATTTTCTCTAGAATTCATCTGTTTTTGAAAATTGGTTAGCAGTGGGGCGGCGCAAGTTAGCCTTGCCTAGGGCGCCAAAAAGCCTGGCACCGGCCCTGGGCACAGCCTTTCCAGTAGTCAAAAGGGCCCTTCTCCTCCAGCAGAAAAGTGGGTAGATCAATGCTCCCTCAAAGCCATGGGTGTCAAACACACAGCTCGGGGGCTGGATCAGGCCCCCGGAGGGCTTCTATCAGGCCCTCAGTGGAACTGGCCATCTCCTGCTTCCAGTTCTGCTGCGGCTGCTGCATCATAGCTTGCTTCGCCAGACTCTCTTAATCATTCAGCCATTTCATGTTTTAACCTGGGTCCTAGACTCAGAACTCTGAGCGTGAGATTTCTGTGGTGAATGTCAATAAATCAAAAGTAGATTTAGAAGCAGTTTACAGAAGTAATGTTTTAAGCATGCTTTTATTTTTTATTATATAAAAAAACCCTTTGTGTTTGTGTCCTTTATAAAGTTTATATCTCTGCTACCTGGCATTACATTTTATGACACACATGGCCTGGCCCAACAAGGTCTCATTTATGTCAGATCTGGCCTGCATAACAAATGCGTTTGACACCCCTGCTGTAAGCTGTGGAGTCTTGTGAGCAAAAATTCTACTTTGTGAGCTACTGGCATTAAAGTTGTGAGGAAGTGATATGGCTACTGCATAAATTACCTTGCCCTGGAGCCATCCTTCCTGAGCTAAGACAAAAAATGTGTGAGCTGGAGGCCAATAAAACCTGTGAGCTAGTTCACACTAACTCAGCTTAGAGGGAACATTCCAACCCTTGTTTCTTTTGTCCTCTTTTGACATGTATATTTTGTAGGTTACTGAATCAAAAAACAGCTGGATTTGATTGAGTGCACATATCACAAGGTACAGTCCTTGTCTGTTTCAAGGGCAGTTTGAACAAAAAATAACATTCCCAGTTTAATAGCCCCCCCCCCTTTCTGGAGTGAACAGCTTCTGAAACATGCAGTAGTTGGTTAAAAGTTCACTTTACAACTCCTTAAATATGTACTGAGAACTATTCATTCAGGTAAGCTGATGATCAATTGTGTTTCAGAAGCGTCACACAAAAGAGTTCAAAGTGGTAGTTCCCCCTCACCCTAAATTTTGATTGGCTATGAATGGAGGAAGGGAGTCAGCCAGAGATAAAGAGAGAAAACAGATGTCTATGATGATTGTATACATTATGGTAATTAACCGCATCTAAATGAAACAAGTTTGTTTTCACTGAGGTGTCATTTGCACACTGTTCCTCTTGAGCATTAAGATACATCCTGTACATGATAGCCTTATTGTCTACTGTCATCAGAATTCCTGTTTGGATTTTGAGCAACCACGGAGTGGGACTTGCCAGCTGTCTTGAAACATTTATTCAATTTCATCATTCCCTTATCTTTTAATGCAACTATTCTTTCCTTATATTTGTCTGAATGGTTGGATGACAATTGAAAATGAAATCACACCACCAGCTGGAATTACACATAATTTGTTAGCCATCTGAAAAATCTGCTCTATAGGTTTATGAAAATGTAATAATGTTAATGCTCAGTTGTTGGCATTATAGCAGTGGCTTGCAGGGTGGGCCACAGGGAATACTGTTGATGACAGAGCTGCCATGGCTGCAACATAGTGCAAATGCACAGCTCCTAAGTGGCCAGTGGGATCTAGTGCCAGCAAGTGACATCATCACTCTGCCATGCTCATATCAGGTTCCATTAGCCATTCAGTAGCTGCAGCAGGGCCTCAGCAGATCTGTCACTGCCTTCCAATGTCCACCAATAAGGGGAAGCTCATCCCCCACTTTCAGTAATGCAGACTGGGTTATTTCCTCTGACCCATCACCACTAGGTAGCATAGCGCTGAAGACTGAACTATGATCCAGGAGGCTGTTGTTGATCCTGTTCATCAGGAGATGCAGTTAAACACATTGGGCCACAATCTAGTGCAAGTTAATTGTGACTGAGCCCTAACTGTGACTCAGCCACAACCAATACTAAAAAAAACCTGATCTATGGCCTGTTAATTTCAAAAGGTCTTGAAAGGAGTTTCCAATGTAGTGAATACAGAGAATATCTTTGGTCTCTGATTAGTGATAGATTGGATCCTTCAGTGTAATGGCTTTTCAATAATTGGAACGTGTTGCTTTTGAGGAAGACCTTGGAGTAAACAAAACGAGTTGTGCTCATCTAGGGACTCATCAAGAAGTTGATTGAGTTGGCTAAGAAATGGAAGCTGATCGTGTTGGCTAAGAAAAGGTGGTAGAATTGACTAACGCTTGGGCTATAATACAACAATATAAACTTGCACACAGTTGGAATTGGTCTAAAAAAGTAGATCAGGATTGACCACAAATTATTGAATTGTAGATATGCAAGTTTGTATGGAAAAATACTAGGACTGTATTATAGATATGCAAGTTGATTTGCACATTTGTATGTAATGTCCAGTCATAACAGAACTATAACAGATGATATAGTGTATAAAACTTATGGAGAAGTGTTGGGTTGAGTTCAGACTGGCAGTGTGAAGTGGGAGCCAGTCATGGCAAAAAAGACCCAGAACAAACTGTTCCATTTTTTCCTGGTCACACTGTGCCGACTGATGCAGGAGCATACCGAGAGGAGGCGCATGGGAGCATTCAGACTGCTGGCCCGGAGGTGCAGCTGGAAACAGCTTTTTCCTGGCAAATCGGCTATGTGTGCATGTGTGTACGAGCGCATGAGCAAATATGCGCTCATGCTCTCATATACACATGCATACTTAGCTGATTTGGATCCCATTGCGCCAGCACCACTTTGGGTGGTAGAGTGGAGCACAGCCAACCATATCGCTGCTGCCTTATGCGCAACATGGGTTGCTCCCGGCTTTTCGGCTGAGTGTTCACACTTCCTGGAAGCGAAATGCAGCAGGATAAAGGCACTCTCCGGGATTTGCTACCACTTTCAACAGGTATCTTTTAATCCTGGGAGTGAAGCGGAACAGCACGGGTTGCCTATGGGTGGGGAATGCCAGGCAGATGTGCCTGTGTGAACACCCCCTTTAATCTGCTTGGGAAACGTGGCTGAAACGTGGCTATAGTGGGGCAAATTGCCAGTCTGAACTCAGCCTTAATAATTGTATTGGGGTTTTTAAATAAGTAATAGAATTGTTGTTAAAATCGGCCGTTATTCATGGTGCTTTGTTTAAATATTGGTTGATTGTACACTGTGATCATATTGCCATTACCTGAATGGCAGCCAAGCCATATTCTAAAAAATATTTTTCTGCTATTAAACAGTTTTTATGTACTTTAGCCTTCATAAGATCAGATTGTAAAGTTTGTACTTAAATAATCCTTTACAATATCTCGGGGGGGGAGAGAGAGAATTGTACCATCAGAGGTGTGCATGTACAATTAATCTGATTACATACCTATGCCCTGTTTAGACACTGGATTTTGGTACTCCAACCATGTGTAATGGGAGTGCACGCTTCCCATGAACCTCTTGATATGTGTGGTTTCCATGCTGTGTAAAAAGGGACAATGTATGTATTTTTATTTATTTATTTGTTCAATTTTTATCCCGCCCTCCTGCCTAAGTGGCTCAGGGTGGCTTACAGCATCAATAAAACCAATATATATAAAAACAAGCAATTTGTATAAAAACAGTATAACCAAAAATACAATAAAATACAATAGAAATAGATAAATGGCTCAATATATATTATCTAAGCTTCTACCACAGTGAGATCACTTAGTGGGTTGGCGTGGCTCAGCTGGCATGACATCAAACTCACTGGTAGGCCATGCGGAAAAGCTCCATCTTCACGGCCCTGTAAAATTGCTGGAGATCTCATAGGGCCTGGATCTTACTAGGGAGCTCATTCCAATATACTGGTGCAGCCAAGGAAAATGCCCTGGACCTAGTTGTTGTCATCCTGGCCTCTTTAGGGCCAGGAAGGTTCAGCCAGTGTTGTGTTGTTAGCCAGATTGCACGTAGTTAATAATAATAATGAGGGGAATATGATTGAATATTAACAGGCAATTGGCTGTGAGAGCGAACACCGGTGTATACAGAGGTCAGCCCCGCTGGGAGGTGTTGGTAACAGACCAGGAGACTTTATATAGTTGAAAAATAAAGTCTTTTACTGAAGTTCTTCACAAGCAAACAATACACAGTCTCACACACTATTACTCAAGTCTAGGAAATACAGAGAGAAATAAGCACATTTGCATTAGCAGGTAAATTGTTGGTGGGCGATACCTACCGGTCCCGTCGTGTAGAGCGTTCCTTAGGAAAAATGGAGGGGAAGGAAACTAAGAAAAATGGGGAACCACGTGTCCTGGCCAGCAGGTAGCACGCGGGAACTCAGGCTGCAGACCAGAGTTTAAAGATGGAGGCAAGGGTTGGGGATAGCAAGCTGGACATAAGAGGGTCAAAGGTTCGATAGTGGTCAAAGAGCAGAGAGAGAGCCGGTGGTCAGGCATCTCCTTATAAGCAGGAGGGAAGGGGCTGGTCACAATCCCTGGTTCCACCTCCTGGTAAGTCCGTCCCTAGAAATATCCTATTGGTTGGGAGGTGTAGGGGAGGTGTACCTGAGGAATGGTCAATATTGAGAGCTAGAAACTTACTCATGTCTGACACCTGGTAGCAGCTAGGATGAGTCACCGGGCCGATTCCATTGTCTTCTTGATGGCATTAGCCAGGCTGCTGATGGCCATCAATTAGTTATCAGGCAACAGCGAATTGTCTCTGCCAGGTCTACATGAGGTCTTGCAGGTGAGGGGGGAGGGAAAGAGGCTGCCTGCCTGAGTTAGAAGGAACTCTCAATGGCAGTTTTTGGAGTTCCTAGTCCTTGTATTTCATTAAGGCATGTTGCTGTGTTTAGTGCATACTGGGTCTGTTCCATTCTCCTTCATGAGGAACAGGCTGGTAACCTATGCTGGGTACTGGAGCTGCTGGGGAGGTCAGGAGAACATCTCTTGCCTAGGTGCAGTCTCTTCTGGCATCTTGGTGGGGTTACCATGTGGTTCAGTCTCTTAGGTATACACTGGCACAGTTTATTGTTTTATTACAGTTCATAAAGAGGCTCAAAAGCCTTGCAGGGCAACAGTGTCCCAGATCGCAGTGCTCTCTGGGGGACATTCAGGGAAAGGTGGTCCCTCAGGTAGACAGGTCCCTGACCATATAAGGCTTTAAAGGTCAAAAACAGCACCTTGAAGCGGATCCAGAATGCTGTTGGCAGCCAGTGCCGTGACCTTAGCACAGGATGGATGTGGTCCCCCATAGGGAGACCCATCAACATCCTAGCCATCACATTTTGCA
The DNA here is from genome assembly GCA_029375565.1 of Gekko gecko. Lineage (NCBI taxonomy): Eukaryota > Metazoa > Chordata > Lepidosauria > Squamata > Gekkonidae > Gekko > Gekko gecko. The sequence goes on along the minus strand of JAPDNY010000008.1, from coordinate 111,956,168 downwards.
CCAGCTGCAGCTTCCAGAGTTGCCCCAAGGGCGGCCCCATGTAGAGAGCATTACAGTAGTCCAGCCTCAAGGTGACCATAGTGTGGATCACTGACTCCAGATCTTTGCATTCGAGGAAGGGAACCAACTGCCTGATCAGCTGAAGATGTTAAAAGGCTTCCTTGGCAGTGGCTGCTACCTGGGCCTCCATAGTTAAGGAGGCATCCAGGAGTACTCCCAAGCTCTGGGCCTTCAGCGCTGGCACCAACGGCCCCCCATCGAAGGCCAGTAATGGGATCCCTAACCCTGAGCTGCTCCGATTCAGGCACAGGACCTCCGTCTTTGTCGGATTCAGTTTCAATCAACTCAGTCTCAGCCATCCCGCCACGTCCTGAAGCGCCCAGTCCAGGTCTTCCAGGGTAGAGCCCGACTGACCGCCCAACAACAGATAGAGCTGGGTGTCATCCGCATATAGCTTCAGTGCATGCAAACACAAGGCTTTTTTTGTGGTGGGACTCACCAGTACCCTTGGGAAGGACTCTCTCAAGTTCTGAGGGGAGAATTGGTGGAAATGGGTGCAACTTTATATAAGAGTACCTGTACCCTAAAAAAAAAAAAAAAGCACTGCACAAACAGAAAACCAGATTATTAAAGTCATGTTTGCATGTGCCAAAACTATAAGCACATAGGAAATGTGTGTCTTTTTTGCACAACACGTCAGTATTGGAAGGATCATGGGTAACAAAGGTAGAGTTGGAATGCCACATCTGAGCAGGGCCTATCTTCTGCCACAATAAAACTCACCCGGGGGAGGGGGAATCCATATAAGACTGATGTGTTTTTATCCTATTGCTACGAAACTTCTTGGTGATATGTACAAGCTAACCAGTTTTAAGAAAAATGGGAAGAAAACAATTGTTAGCATACCTTTGGTTAGAGGAATGAGTTGTACTGTGTTTCACCAGGTTTGCAGGTAGATAATCTACCACAATGAGGTTAAAATTGTTTTTTAAATGCAAGTCTTCCACTGAAGTCTTTCTTGTGTTGGTTTGATGAAAATCCCTTGCATAGCTTCAAAGTTATGAAGTTATATCCTTCCCATTTATTCAGCAGATAAAGAACTGTTAACATGTTTAAAAAGTTATAGCTAGTGGAGCCAGAATGAGGAGAGGAAGGAGCTGACAGGTGCATGAGGAGACCATATGCCTGCTGAAACCACAAAAATTCAACTCATAAAATACAGATGATTTGCCCTATCAATATGAAATTAAATATGGAAGGTCTCATGCTTAGCAGCAGCTAACATTACTTCCTCCCTTCATATCCCATAGAAGTTTTTAGTTACAAACAGCCATGTTTTCCAGTTACCACTTTAATACGATCCTATGCTGCGTGGAGTAGAATCCTGGGATTCTTGTATATGGTGGCCTTTGGGCACCAGAGATCAGAATTATGACTACATTACAAACTCTGTGGTATATGGAGAACTTTTTTTTTTTTTTTTTAAAAAGACCTGCATTCATATTTAAACTGCTGTCCTAAGTGACCACAATATGTGAGACTGAAAAAATCTTTGTTGCTGCTTTGACACAGAGCTTACAGAGGGAGTCTTAATTTAATATGTCCATGCTTTCTGATGCATGAAAGGAGGGCTGTTGGGAGCTACCACAGCTCCCCAAACCAGTCTGGACGAATCCAAACACTATATGAAAACAAATCATGAGACCTTCTGTTGGCTATTTTTTTCTGAATTCTTTGTCTTCCTGTGCAATCTTAATGTGCTTTGGTGGGCATAGGCCTGTTTAGGATTGCAAGTACCCCTTGCAAATCCTCAGACTCATTCACAGAAAGAAGAGGGAAACTGTATCCCCAGGGGTCTTTTCATAGAAAAACAGCTGCAGGAGCTCATTAGCATATGGTATGCTAATGAGCTATTAGGCTATTAGCATATGCCACGCCCCCTGATATCACCGGAAGTGATGTCAGAAGGGGAAGCAAAAGGGGGGGAGCCATCTTCAAAAGCCTCCCCTCCCCTTCCCTTCCCTTCCCCAGCTGGTCTGGGTGGGGGAGCTAAGAGAGAAGGGGTTTAAAGTTTAAACTCCTTCTCATGAGAGTTGGGCCACAGAAGGAGGAAAGAGGGAAGGAAAGAGAGAGTCGAGAGAAGGAAAGAAGGAAGGAAAGGGGAGGGAAAGAAAGAGAGGGAAGAAGGAGGGAAACAGGGAAAGGAGGAAAAAGAGAAGAGAAGAAGGTGGGAAAGAAAGAAAGAGAGAAGAGAAGAAGGAGGGAAAGAGGAAAAAGAGAGAAGGAAAGGAGGGAATGAAAGAAATTCGGCGGCAATTCGGCCCCATTATATCCTATGGGCCATTGAAGTCAATGGTGAAAACATAGGGTATATTATGGGGCCTGGAGAGGAGGGGGTTTGAGGGAGAGACTCCAAACTCACAGGGTAGCTGATGGAGCCTCTCCCCAAGATACCCACCAAGTTTCAAGGGCATTGAACCAGGGGGTCCAATTCTATGGGCCCCCAAACAGGTTGCCCCTATTCCCTCCATTGTTTTCTATGGTGGGAAAAAAGTAACTTATTTTCCCACCATAGAGAACAATGGAGGGAATGGGGCAACCTGTTTGGGGGCCCATAGAATTGGACCCCCTAATCCAATGTTCTTGAAACTTGGTGGGTATCTTGGGGAGAGGCTCCATCAGCTACCCTGTGAGTTTGGAGCCTCCCCCTCAGACCCCCTCCCTCCAGCCCCCAGAATATACCCTATGTTTTCACCATTGACTTCAATGGCCCATAGGATATAATGGAGCTGAAATTGACATTCGGCTGCCTGAAAGACTCCCCCCGACGCAGGCTGGGGGCGGGACTTGGCTCCATTGCTCCCAGAGCTGCGCTCCCCCCAAAAAAGACCCCTGTGTATCCCCATCCCCAAATCCTTGAACTGGGACCTGTCTTTTTTACTAAATTTGTTAAAGTCATCATATGCACTGATGAGGCTAAAAAAATAATATTTCATCCGTGATTACCCACCCTTACAAACGTGCCTCTGTGATTATATACAGAAAATGCTATTGGGGTGAGTGAAGTAAGAAGTAGTGCATTGCCTTATTTCTTCAGGAAAACCAGAGACAGTATTGTCTGGTGACTGAAGTGCTAGGCTTGATTTGGGATTCAAATCCCCTCTTAGCCACTCAGGGCCAAATTAGATGTCAAGTTTTTTTGATGAGGTTGGTCTGGATTCCACCCAACCCAATTGTCATTCCCTTCATTCAAATGGCAGCTGCTGGGAACTACTTTCTCAAGGACTTCAAGGGTCCAGTTCAGATAAGGACTATTACATGGAGGAAGAGGGACTTCAGCCTCCCTCCGTGCTATTTTCTCAACATGAAACACCACCACCACCCCAGAACATTATATGCTGTAGGCTACATGTGCAGTCCATTGGTTTTTGATAAAAATAAAAACTAAAATGCATTGACTATTCAGTTTTCCAGTAGATAGTTTCATAAATCACATCTAAAGCACATAATCCAATCAGAGCCCTGCTGATTGCTCCTGGTCTTTACTTGTGGATTGATTCCATAACTTCTTTTGAAGATGAAGGGCATTCATCCCATGGCAGATACTTCCATGAAATTCATCCCTCTGAACAGGTTTACGATGACCTATGTTCCCGAGCCCATGTGATCTAGTGCTTTACTTGATGCCACATGGTCACAGGGCACATGGTAAACACATTTGCAAGAGTGAACATTTGGACAGTGATGGATCTCTTGGAATACGTTTCCATTTTCATGTGGATCCCTGCTGCATAGGTAGATCTCCGCCACTTGAGGATTGCATGAAAGTTGCTGTACTGCAGAGAAAACAACAACAACATTCATGTAAATTGTCCCCAGGGAATTGTTTTCTCTATTCCTTTTTAATTTGTATTCAGAGCTGATTTCTTTCTTGAAATGCACACAGTCAATGATGGTGTAGACATAAAGCATACTTTCCCCCTCAGGGGAAAATGTCCTTAATCCAACTGCATAAATAAGGTTAAATGTATTCGCCTCAAGTGCAATAACTTAACCCACCATTATTCTAGTTATCCAGCTGGCATTTTTTTTATTTATTAGATTTCTAAGTATGCTATAGAGCATTATAATCAATGCATTATTGACAAAGGCATTTGAATCACATGCCATTTATTTATTTTACAACGCTGCCTCTTGCTTTGAAAATCTGAATATACGTAAGACAATACACAGTGGGCATAAGACGTGCTATTCAGAAGACATTTAGATTGCACAACAAAACACCATGATGTGAAACTTGCATAATTAGGATGGTTGTAATCCATTAACCTATTCTCAGCTGTGAGCTCTGCTTGTTGTACTTGTGTCAAATAAGATATTAGTTTAAGTGAGATTCAAAACTTTATAGCAATTTTAATGTGGAATCCATAATAACATGGGAAGCATTTTATTATAACCTGGAGGGGTTGTAAATACTTGATCAATGGCATTTTTATATCCAGTCTTCTCAAAGGCAATCTGATTGTCACACTTTTTACACTTAGGATCTCCCCCCCCCACATTAGTAAGAAGAGTTGTGTTACAGGCATGAAATACCACTAAGCATTTTAGCTCTGCAAGAGTAGCTACAGCTGCATTACATTTGTGTTGCCTTATTTTAATGCATGCTGGCTCTCTAGATTAAAGTTGGAATAGCATAGCGCTCCACTAGATGACAGGCTTGGTTTAAAGCCAGAACACTTAGCAATCCAGCTCCAATCTTTTCAGCTACATACAAAAAACATAACTCAAAACGCTGGGACAAGTATAAGTTCTCAGATGGGACAAGCGACAATGTTATTTAAAGCACAAAATTAAAATGTCAAAGTCAAGGAATTCTATTTCCTCTAAACTGTATGTAGTTTCTTTTATACCAAGCTTTAAAAGAAGAGGCATAAAGCTTGAATGGTTTTGAAGACAGGGATCTCATATATCTACTTGTTCTTCTTTAAAATGCACTGATAAATGGGTAGTTCATTAAACACTCCTTTGGGAGAAAAACATATTTATAACCTGTGCAGAAAAGCTCATAACTTACAACGTGACCTTACTTACAGTGCAGTCCTCAGCATGCTTTTAAGACCATAGATTTCAATGCCCTTAGATGGGTGTAACTCTATTTAGGACTACACTGTTAATTTACTGATATGGAGCCAAAAAGGTCCACATTATGTTTAGATACTATGATGGAGAAATTAGAGGATCACGCCAACATGAAATTACATATTTAATACCAATTCAGCTTTTAATTAACTTTGGTCTGAATGGTAGGACTTTGAGTTCTACAGAAAGTAACGGTGGCATTCATTTTCTAGCAAATAAAGAATAAATCAGAAAGAACTGAGGGGGTTTTTTTTATTGCCATCAGAATAATTTAGAATTAGTTTGTGGACAGCCCCAGCATGAAGATTTTCCATAGCATGGGCAGCGATGCCAGCCTACAGGTGGAATCTGGATACCTCCAGCTATTACAATTGATCTCCAGAGGACCAAGATCAGTTCCCCTGGAGAAAATGGCTGCTTTGGAGGGTGGACTCTATGGCGTTATACCCAGCTGAGGTCCCTTCCCTCTCCAGGCTCCACCCCCAAAATCTCCAGGTATTTCCAACTCAGAGCTGGCAACCCTAAGCATGTGGTGGGAGTCTGGGGGGGAGGGGGGTGCTGTCAGTGTTATGGCATTATGTCACATTCAGGTAAACCCGGACATGATGTCACACCACTCTTGGACCTGCCAAATGTAACTTCTGAGTTTTTCCTGGACATGGTGTAACACCATTGTACCATTGCACTGACAGTGATTTTTAATTTTTTCTCATGCCAGCCAATGGAGTGGTGGTAGGAAGTAAGGGTTGCCGGCAGGATGTCTCCTGCCATAGCAGTAGACTTGGCAACACTAATGGGGTACCTTGATTTAGCATTAATCAGGAGCCATACATATAGCATCCATTGACCTTTGATTTGTGGCAGATACATCCCATGACAATAGACTGCTCATATAACTGTGTATCAAGTCATGGACGAACGTGAGTTTCAGATGACAATTCTTGATACATGATACATAAAGAGGCGTCTGTGGCAGGTCCACCATGTATCCCCTACACTGACTAATATGTTACTAGTCAAGACTCAAGCATGGAGAGGAGAAATTTAACAGGGCCTAGAGATCCAAAGCTGCAATTCCATTGCCATGATTAGGTTTATGTCTTCCTGGAAATGAAATAGATTTTTAAAAATTATTTGCATGGGATGGGACCATGTGTGTGTGGTTCTGTGGACAATGTTTGGGTTCTGTCTCTAGCTAGGAATGGAGAAGGAGAAAAGAGCTCCTCATTAGTCCCTCATTGCATGCAGAGCTGAGAACTGGGAACACTCTTGGCCTAATACCTCCCCCCTTCCAAAGTAAATGACTATATTATTAAAATAATAGTTTTAAGTTGAATGAGATCCCTAAATTAATAAGAGATAACAAGGCAACAAATAATATCCAATACGATTTTTTTTTTAAGAATAAATTCTGCAATATCAGAATCGGCATTGTCTAAGTACCTCTCAGTTCTCTCCACCTTTATGGCAGTCATCTTCTAAGTACATTTCATCTGCTCATTATTTTCTTTTTTTCAAAAGCGAGGGACTTCAATTCCCTGTCTTTTATGAGTGTGCTGTGCAAATGTCTCTTTTTAATTGTCTGGAGTCTTGTAGAGATCCCTCTGAACAGTATCAGTTAGCGTTGTAAAGCCTTGAGGTCTGATCATGCACACATTGGAGTCAGTGGGAGTTTTCCCACTGACAACACTGGAAACAAGATAGAATCCTTGTTTTTTTGTTTTTGTTTTTTAGGGATTCAGGAGGGGAGTATGTTCTGTCCTTAGAGTCGCTGACGCTGTGCTTTCCAACTTTTGATGTGGACTCCCCCCACCCCAAAAAGCAGACATGTTTTTTTTATCTTCAGATAAGTGTGCTTTCAAATATTAGAAACATTAAGAAGCAGAATACAGTCTGTATCATGGACAAAAATGTATATTGTGACTCACTTTCATCAGTAGTGAAATATTGAATGGGACATCAGCAGGATAAATATGTCAGGGAAACAATGCAAATAATTCCTGTGCCTGTCTCAAACCTCACGGTCCTAAAAACTAAGCTTTTATTTTAGCTCATACAATGGAACCCATTAAACATGAACAAGCATCTCAGATACACATCACTCACACCCCCAGTGTCTGTGGATGATTAGAAGCAGGATATTTAAATCGTCTCTACTTCAGAAAGAAACAGCCTTGTCAACGTGAATATCCTGCATGAAAGAAAAGAAAAGAGGTGGTGGTGGTGGTGGTGAAAAATCAAGTGTGCATTTAATTACTGAAAAAGCCTGAAGTATTTTTGGGTGACTCAATAATATGTAATGGACGAATAGCTACTGAAGTCTTTGCTTCTCAGACTTTGAGGTGCAATCCTATGGGGTCCTCAAGCAGGTTGGAGTGACTTGTAACCCATTTGAACCATATGTATCCCCTCCATCATGCATTGTGACTTACCAAGCATTTTGCCTGTGCCTGTTCCATGTTGGGAGTCCCAGGGAGACACCCCACTGGATCACCATATGTAGCCAACAGGAAGAATTCATTTTACTGGGTCATAAGCTGTGCAGTGCAAACCTGGGCTACTGTACTGAGTTTCCACAATTTTAAATTAGATTTGAGTCTGATAGAACCCTAGAGACCAACAAGATTTGAGGGGTATAACCTTTCAAGAGTCTGACAAAAGGATCATTGACTCTCAAAATCTTATGCTGGGGCAATCTTGTTGGTCTCTAAGGTGCTACTGGGCTCATATCTAAGCAATATGGCTGCCCTCTGAAAATACAATTTTCAATGATTTTATTGGAACCTGAAGTCTCTCAATTAAACACAGACACATGACCGATGGAGACAAATTAGGGAGGATTATAAACTCTTTGAGTATGGAAATTCCCAGTTCATTCTGAGCAAGGCCTAACCTCTTTGAGTTTTTAACTCAGCTTTAAGTTAGCACCAGCTTTCTCAGCAGCCAGCCCCCATCCTCTGCTTTTTCTCACATCTGTGCAAATTTGCCAAGCTGTGAAAAGATGGATGGATTAAGAGGGGAAACAACAGCTAAGACGGTAGGCAAAAAGCTGAGGCTCATTCTAAGCTGTATTTTACTTTCTTCAATGAAGACATGAAAGAGCCCACATTGCTGATGCAAATTTTGAGGAAAATATTATTATTATTATTGTTGTTGTTGTTGTTGTTGTTGTTGTTATTCATCTGGATTCAGTGATCAGAAGGAAGAGAAAAATCAGTTCCTGAGTTCCCATAAGCAAAATGTCACTGAGCATGCGCAGAAGACAAGGCAGTCAAGTCTCTTCTTGCCTGTCCCCAGTAAAGTTTCCAGGCCCAGCCTGGTAACCAGTGGGAGAAGGGGGTCTCTCTAGGAATTGGCAGAGACTATATGGCAAATCCATAGAGAGTTTCGCAAGACCCCTCCCACCTTCTGACTGGGATATAAGGACTCAGAGATCTCCATTCCAACTTGTATCTGATGAAGGGAGCTTTGTCTCTCAACAGCTGATACCCTGAAAAATTTGTTGATTTCTACAGTGCTACTGAACTGGAATCTAGCTGTTCAACTGCAGGCCAACACAGCTTCTCTCTGAAACGAGATTTGTGTGTGATACCACTTCCGGGCTTTCCTGCGAGTAAGGTGTGATACCACTTCTGGGCTTTCCTGGGAGTAAGGACAACACTAGCCATATATATATATATATATTCTTCTAATGCTGCTCAGAATGGCAACACGAAATGCCAGCTGAAGATGGGGATCCCCTGCCCCCCTGGGGGGGAGGCTGGTGACCCTATCCCATAGCTTTTGTGTGGTACACACATAAACAGGAACAGATGACAGAGCAGGCAAAAGAAGCTGTAACAGAGTTGTATCCTGTTGCACTATGAAATTTCAAGCTGTATTTCCAAAGCCTTGTGAGGACACAAGTCAACCAGACTGTTTTGATCAGGAGCTGAAAGTTCTGGGGGTACTTTATTTTGAGAACACCAATTTTTAGCAGTTTGTATATCAGGGACCCATGGGAGGTCTTTCTCAGCTGCTCCCCTAGGAGCTGCATTTCTCATGTTCTTTGAAGGCCTTCTGGAGAAATGTGAAGACTATTCTCAAAGGTCTTTGAAAATGTTTAGTTGGTGTTTTAAGTTGTTGGAGTTTTAAATTTCAGAGGGGAATTTTATTGCTGATTTTGATGTTGTTGCTGTTATTATTAAATTGCATTTGTAATTTCTGCTTGAAAGTTGCTTTTGTAAGTTCACCTAAGTAGAATAAAATAAAATATGTGCATTTAAAGAGAGATAGAAACTTTGAATTTGCCTCTCAGGAGTGAGTTTGGTTTTATGGTCAAGAGTGGCGGACTCTAATCTAGAGATCTGGGTTTCATTTCCCACTCCTCCACCTGCAGCCTGTTGGGTAACCTTAGTTCAGTTATAGTTCTTTCAGAGCTGTTCTCTCAAGAGCAATTCTAGAAGAGCTCTCCCAGCCCCACCTACCTCACAGGGTGTCTGCTGTGGGGAGAGGAAAAGAAGGAGACTATAAGCTGCTCTGAGAATCCAAGTAAAGGGTGGGGTATAAATTGAACTCTCCTCCTCCTCCTTCTCTCAAAGCAATTTCGTCATTCTGCTATTCTGATCAAACATTTGCACAGGCAAAACAGATAATTAATAAATGAGCAAAAATAAAAATAACTCTAAATTGCTAATTGCTTGGACTTGGCTACACCCTTGATTACTACCACAGCCAGTGTGGTCTAATTCTTAGAGTGCTGGGGTAGGATCTGGAGACCCAGGTTTGAATCCTCACTCTGTTGTAAAAATTTGCTGGTTAACCTTGGGCCAATCATACACTCTCAGCCTAACTACCTCACAGGGTTGTTGTGAGGTTAAAATGGAGGAGAGGAGAATGATGTAAGCTGCTTTGGATCCCCATTGGTGAGAAAGGCAGAATATAAATAACGTCTTTAAAAAAAATCAGTATCCCAGTCCTCTGCTATGTGGATACTGGAGCACACATATGCAGCATGAGGTTCCCAGAATCCTTATAGCTGGGAGGGACAATTGGCTGATTTTCCTGAGCTCCTTCCAATCACTCACATGGGCCGAGTTCCGATGGGCAGTTTGCCCAAAGATAGGCACATTTCAGCAACGTTTCACAAACGGATTAAAGGGGCCGTTCACACAGGCACATCTGTCCAGCGTTCCCCAGCCATACTCAACCCGTCTTGTAACGCTTCCCTCCTGAGTTTAAAAGATACCTGATGAAAGTGGTAGCAAACCCTGGAAAGCGTGTATATCCCACATCCATCCCACACCAACAAAGTGTGAACGCTAAAAGCCATGATTTTTTATTGTGTGCTTATGCGCATAAGCACACATCTCTGGATTACAAAAAAGAAAGCCGTGCCTTACAGCCGCACCTCCACCAGGGCTGGGCCAACAGTGTGAACGCTTCCTTGTGTGTCCTCCCCGGTATGCTCCCGCATCAGTCTGTGCAGTGTGACCGGGAAAACCTGGAACACGTTGTTCCTGGTCTTTTTGCCACAACTCCCTCACGCTTCAAACTGCCAGTCTGAATTCAACCTCGAGTCATCTCTTTAATGCTTTCTTAAGATAGGACTAGACTGCCAAGGAAGTTAGCAGAATAGATAAGGTGATCATTCAGTTCTGAAAGAAAATGAGAATATAGCAAAGTGGAAAATTCCTTTTCTCTCCTCACTTTTTGTAGACTGTTCCATATATGCCATACCTTGTTCAAGCTTTTTCATGGACATGGAGAAATAAGCCATTACTATCTCTGCTTGGTTTAACTGACTGAAAAATCTCATAGTCCCAGTTAGTCTGATAAGCTTTCTCCAATTACTTTCAGGAGCTTAGATATGATTTGTAAATGTCTAGAAGATAACTTGGTGTTAAGAAGTAGTCAGCATGGATTTGTCCCTAATAGGTCTTGTCAGACTAATCTTATTTCCTTTTTTTGATTGGGTAACAGGAATGGTAGATTGTGGGGATGCCGCAGATAGTGTATATTTGAATTTTAGTAAGGTATTTTATATGGTTCCCCATGGTCACGCCAGACCAATCTTATCTCCTTTTTTGACAGTTACTAAATGGTTGACTCTGGCAATGCTGTGGATATAGTGTATCTAGATTTCAGTAAAGCATTTGGCAAAGTTTCTCATGATATCCTTGAGGATAAACTGGTTAAGTGTGGGCTGGATGGTGCAACCATTGGATGGATTCATGGTTGGTTGAAAAATCGTACCCAATGAGTGCTCGTAAATGGCTCTGTGTCTATGTGGAGGGAAGTCTCGAGTGGAGTGCCACAGGTCTTGGTCCTGGGCTCAGTGTTGTTCAATGTTTTTATAAATGACCTCCTGGGGGAAGACATAGACGGGATGCTTATCAAATTTGCAGATGACGCGAAACTGGGTGGGATTGCTAATTCTGAAGAAGACAGAGTCAGGATTCAAAATTATCTAGATAGGCTGGAACAGTGGACTGAGACAAATAAAATGAATTTCAATAGAGATAATTGCAAAGTCCTACACATAGGTACAAAAAATCAAAGGCACAGATATAGATTGAGTGGGACTTGGCTTGACAGCAGCACATGTGAAAGGGATCTGGGTGTTCTAGTTGATCACAAGCTCAACATGAGCCTGCAGTGCGATCTGGCTGTGAAGAAAGCTAATGCAGTCTTAGGATGCATTAACAGAAGCATTGTGTCCAGAGCACAGGAGGTGGTAGTTCCGCTCTATTCTGCTATGGTCAGGCCTCACCTGGAGTACTGTGTCCAGTTTTGTGAACCACATTTTAGGAAGGATGTTGACAAGCTCGAGCATGTCCAGAAGGGGGCAACCAGGATGGTGAGAGGGTTGGAATCCAAGCCTTATGAGGAAAGGCTGAAAGAGTTGGGTATGTTTAGCCTGGGAAAAGAAGGCTTAGAGGGGACATGATTGCAGTCTTCAAATATTTGAAGTAAGGAGCAGATGGAGCAGATCTATTCTCTCTTGCTCTGGATTGCAAGACAAGATCTAATGGGTGGAAATTACAAGAGAGTTGTTACTGGCTAAATATCAGGAGAAACTTCCTAACTGTAAGAGTGACTGAGCAGTGGAACAGACTGTCTCGGGAGGTGGTGGATGCTCCTTTGTTGGACGTTTTTAAGTGGAGGCTGGATGACCATCTTTCGGGTATGTTCCTGCACAGTGCAGGGGGTTGGACAAAATGACTTGCAAGGTCACTTCCAACTCTAACATTCTATAATGTTTTGATGGCATGTTGGTGAACTGTAGATTAGATTTTAGGATGGTCAGGTGGATAAGGAACTGATTGAATAATTGCACTCAAAGAGTTGTAGTTAATGGCTCCTTGTCTGATTGGAGGGTAGTATCTAGTGGGGTACCTCAGGGTTCAGTTTGGGGCCCAGTGCTTTTTAATGTTTTTATCAGTGATCGAGATGAGGTTATGAAGGGAATACTCATTAAGTTTGCAGATGACACCTAATTCCAGGTGGGACAGAGAATGCTCCAGAAGATAGAGATAGGATATAATTAGACTTGGATACACTGGAAAGAATGGACAGATGTGAACAATATACATTTTAATAGTGATAAATATAAGGTTTTGCATCTAAGTAGTAAAAATGTTATGCACACATACTGAGTAGCACAGTATATAAATGGATCTAGGTGTTTTGGTGGATTGCTAATTGAATATGAGTAGCTATTGTGATGCGGCAGCAAATAAGGCAAATCCAATCTTAGGGTGTACCAACAGATTCATAGCACCTAGGACACAAGATGTGATAGTACCGCTGTATACTGCACTGGTCAGACCTCATTTGGAGTATTGTATCCAGTTTTGGAGGCCTTTTTATAGGAGGGACAAATTCTAGAGCAGGTACAAAGGAGAGCAACAAGGCTGATTACGGGTTTAGATACTAAGCCTTATGAAGTAAGGCTGCTGGAGAAGAGGAGGCTGAGTGGGGATATCATTACTTTTTATGTATTTGAATGGCTGTTATTTAGAAGAGGGTAGGGTGCTATTTCAGCTGGTAGGGGAAGATGGGACTCACAATGATGGGTTTAAATTATGGGTGGGGAGATATCAGCATATTAGGAAAAACTTTTCAACAGTAAGAGCAGTTCAGTGGTGGAACTGGCTGTCCAGGGATGGTGTGGGTTTTCCCTTCTTAAAAGTGTTAAAGCAGAGATTGGATGATTATTTGTCAAGGGTGCTTTAGGTCATCCTAGTGCCAGAGGTTGGACTGGATGGTCTTTAGACACCTTCCAACTTTTTGATTCTGTTAACTTTTTTCTTGCATATCATGACAAACACCAAATGCTCTGTAGAGAATCTTCATACAATGGGAAGCTGTTTGTTGTTGCCTGCCATGACATTAGGGCTAAGCTAGTGTTTCACTGCAACATCCATGGCAGGTTGCATGGATAAGTTTTGGGTGCTCAATTGGTGCAAGCACAGCTTTCTGAACAATTACATTTGGGCATCTAAACCTGGCTTGTTCCACATTTAGTTTCAGCTTCCACACAACTAGCTTGGTACTTAGCATCTGCCATGAGCTAAGAGGACCATGGGAATTAGCCTTTAATCAGTAGGAAACATGAGTTTCTTCATATAATATTTGATAATTTGTTCATATTATATAACCCAGTGAAAAGTCAATTAATGCAAGAAGAGGAATAATTTTTGATGCTTGTTTTAACTTTAAGAGAAATCGGTGGAAAGATGTGCAGTTATTTATTTTCCAATCCAATGAATCTTGCCAGCAGTCAGGAAGAAGAACATGTCTGCCAAGTGTTACAGAAATAAACCATCAAAGGTACATTGGACTCAGTAAACATGTTCTGTACTTACCAATTGTATTGTTCAAATAAATAATTGGAGTGCTTACTTTTATTAATATTTCCTGCTTTACTTTACAAAAACACCAGAATATGTCTTGGGAGCTATACTTCTGTTCTTCAGATCAAGGCTCAGATCCAAAAACTGCAAATATGGTTAAAAAGTCTCAGTCAGCAGCTAGTGTGCATATCCTTAATATCATCTATCCAGGGAGTCAGAGCAGCTAGGACTAGTCCCCCTTTCCAGTACTGCTGATTGTCTTGTTAGTGGGACAATGAGAGCCAGTTTGGTGTAGTGATTAAGTGTGCAGACTCTAATCTGGGAGAATCAGGTTTGATTCCCCACTCCTCCACCTGCACCTGGCTGGATGACCTTGGGCAAGCAGTAGTTCTGATAAGAGCTGTTCTTGAAAAAAGAGCAGTTTCTGCCAAGAGCTCTCTCAGCCCCACCTACCTCACAGGGTGTCTGTTGTGGGGAGGGGAAGGGAAGGGAGTTTGTAAGCTGCTCTGAGACACCTTTGGGTAGTGAAGGGCAGGGTATAAATCCAATCTCCTCCTCCTCCTCCTCCTCTTCTTCTTCCAGTTGCTGTAGTGGGAATTTGGTGTGCAGCAAATGTTTGCAGTTAATGTTATGACATTAAACTCTCAGCTCCAGGGTTTTTGGAAGAGGCTGGTTTTCCGCTTCAGACCAGAATTTTGAACAGAGACTGGTTTGGTTGCCTTAGCTGATGACCTCTATTGAGAACTAGTTGAGGGAATGTGACCCTGCTAGTTCTTCAGAATCTCTTAGCATCCTTTGATACTATTGACCACAGTATCCTGCTGAGTTGCCTCTCAGCACTGGGACTAAGGAGTCCTCTTTTTTGGGGGGGGGGTCAGAAGGTAGTGTTGGGGATTCCAGCTCTGTCCCATGGCCATTATCCCCTATGCTATTTAATATCTATATGAAGCCACTGGAAGAGGTCTTCAGGAGGTATGGGATGCAATGTCACCAATATTAGCTTTCTTTTCCACCTAATTCCAAGGATGCTGTTGATGTTTTGAGCCAGTGCTTGGAGTCAGTAATAGGCTGGATGAGGGTGAACAAACTGAAACTTAATCCTGACAAAACAGATGTTCCCTGGCTTAGAAGAAACCAGGGACTTCAGATCTCCCTTGTCTTGGACGGGGTTATACTTCTCTTGAAAAGCCAACATTGCAGCTTGGGAATGCCTCTTGACACAGCGGTCACCTTACAAAACTCGGTGCCTGCTGGGGCTTGGAGTGCATTTGTCCAATTCCCACTGGTCCATCAACTGCATCCACAGTGATCCATGCCTTAGTTACTTCTAAACTGGACTACTGCAATGTGCTCTACTTGGTACTATCCTTGAAGAGTGTTCAGAAGCTACAGCTAGTGCAGAATGCTGTGACCAGACTACTGGTCAAGGCTGGCTATCCAACGCATAGGTTCCTGAATACTATAGCAATTACACTGGCTACTGATCCACTCCTGAGCCCATTCAAGGTGTTGGTTTTATCCTTTAAAGCCCTACATGGCTTGGGACTGGGGTATCTGAAGGATCGTCTTCTCCCATATGTTCCTGCACTGGATTTAAGATTACAGGGAGATGCTCTCCTGATGCTCATTTGGTGGATACAACAGAGACAGCTTTTTTTTGTGTGTGGCAGCCCCACAATTATGAAACAACCTCCCAAGAGAGGTGCATCTGCTTGTTGATCTTTAGGCAGCAAATGAAGACAGTTATATTTAGGACTGCATTTTCATTGATTGCACTTTTATTACTGGCAGTCCTAACTGGAGTTTTTAACCTGTGAGTTTTATAGGTTTCATCATCGTTATTTTTATTGTGTTCTTCATAATGTTTTATTTATATTGCAAGCCACCTTGAGTTCTTCAAGGGAGATAGGCGGCTAACAAATGTTTTTAATAATAAATAAAATAAATAAATAAAATAAAGACCAAGTCAACAGAAAAGTCAATAAAAACAAATTATGCCAATAAAATGATTCTCGTCAATCAAATTAAATAAAAATGAGTCTATAAAACATGTCAATAAAAACAAGCCAATGTATAAAGGCACATAAAACAAACACAGCAGTGACAAACAGTTGGCAGTAGGAGTGGACCATAAAAGAGCTATAAAATATGGAACACTTTTGTTAAACAAGATTTTGGGGTAGGCTATTTGGTGCAGTGATTAAGTTTGATGTAGTGGTTAAGACTGGCAGACTCTAATCTGGAGAACTGGGTTTGATTCCCCACTCCTCCACATACAGCCAGCTGGGTGACCTAGGGCCAGTCACAGTTCTCTCAGAGCTGTTCTCTCAGCAATCTCTCAGCCCCACCTACCTCACAGGGTATCTGTTGTGGGGAGAGGAAGGGAAGGAGATTGTAAGCTGCTCTGAGACTACAAGTGAAGGGCAGAGTATAAATCCAACTGTCTTCTTCCTCCTCCTCATTCTCCATTTCCTCTGAAGGAACATGGACTTGATCTTATGGAGTCATCTTATGGAGATTGGTTTTATACCCCGCCCTTCACTACCCAAAGGAATCTCAGAGAGGCGTACAATACCTTTCCCTTCCCCTCCCCACAACAGACACCTTGTGAGGTAGGTGGGACCAAGAGAGCTCTCTCAAGAACTGCCCTTGAAAGAACAGCTCTGAAAGAATTTATGACTGACCCAAGGGCATGCCAGCCAGCTGCATGTGGATGAGTGGGGAATCAAACCTGGTTCTCCCAGATTAGAGTCTGCACTTTTAACCACTACACCAAACCGGCTAATAATGATGTATTATGAAGATCACTTTATTTTCAAATCTAGCAGTGGAGGAGGGATTACAGGAGTGTGTACAGATAAAGCAAAGAATGCTGATTCCATCACACCAACGGTCCAAGCCTACAACATCCAAGAGGGTCTAACAGCAAGCGTTACTTCTCAACAGTTTAGACAAAAGGCCAAGGACCTGACATGCTTTTTTTTTTTTTTTTTTTTAAGACAACTGATTATTAAGGGCTTTTGACACCAAGTGAAGATTGTTTGACCCAGGGTTTTGGTTGAAGTGGTGGTAATAATTCCCTTTAGCTGAAATCACTAGGACTTCAAAGAACTTAATTTTGCTGGATAATGCTCACAAATAAAAAGATATTAAAGTGCTACCCCAAATTAACATTACTGCTTCTGTACATCTTACAGTATATACATCATACATCATAGTGCCTATGGTATCATGTGTCAAGCCTCCTATGGAAAAACAGTGTTTTGAAAATTAGAACATAACTACTTCAGTAGCAATTTGTGCCATTGCAGAGGTGTCTGGATATGGCTATAATTAATACTGCTTTTAAGAGCTATTGCCTAGTCATAAAGATTTGCCTTGGACTGAAAAAATGAGCTACTGGATATATTGTAAAGTAACAATAATATGATACCAAACTAAATATTTTATTTTGTGAATAAGCTGGCACATTTGCATACAGGTTTTTTCCCCCTTACATATCATTTGAATTATATCAAATAAATTGGCTTGAATCTAAAGAACCACTTGTTGAGTTTTGTTCATACTACAGGGCTTTTCCAACTCCATTCCCGGTGCAGCACTTGAGGGTCATGGATCTCTCCAGAATGGGGAACACTCAGGAGTGTGGGGTTGCCACAGAGAAAGGGGTTAGTGATCATCAGAAATTTTCTTCCCCCATCCATGAGCACATGGAGCATTTTGGATCCTGGATGTTGGATTTGATGACTGCTTGTAAAACATGTCAGACATTGGCTTTGAATTTCTGGGAAGGGAAAGAAACTACACATTGATGAGACATTTATGAGGAAGCAGTGGTTACTTGACTCTAGGCATCTCTCATCATAGCTTTTTGCCTAGTGGTGAATTGGCTCAGCTTTTGACACCAAGTGAAGATTTATATCTTTGACCCAGAGTTCTGATTGGTTGGTTTGCTCTTTATTGGTTTATCTTCCCATCGCTTTTCATATTTCTTTTCATTGATTTACCTGTGTGCTATTTTTATGCTGGTTTTACTTTTGGTTTTTATTGCTAAGCTAACTTTTTAGGACATTTCCCAAACCACCAGAGAAGATTCTCATGGCCACCCTTCTCACCTCAGAAGCTGGAGTCATGCAGAGCCAGGCAACCAAGATCTTAACAACTGAGAAGGTGGACATAGGCATAAGTACACATAGGAAAAGTTAATCTCAGTCTCAAGCTATTTGGGACTTTCTTGGTCAGGACCAATACTTCAAAAGGCACCTGAAGAATTTAAGTACTACAATAATAGGCATTTATTAGTTTGAGTCAGAAAAAAAATCATATGCTAGCTTTTCACTGACTTGCTCGAAATAGCTCACAACTAAAACAGTAAAAATTAAACCACTGAAACACATCCATTAAAAAAATAAAACTATTAGAACACACCACTAAAAAAAACAAGCCAAAGTTATTAAACAAGCCATTAAAAGAACATGCCAGAGCATAAATGCAGCACAAGGCACTGCAGTACAAATCTGGAAAGAACAAGAAAAAGGGCAAAAGAACAGCAAACCATTTTGTGGATGGATAAAATCCATAGAAGCAGATGGGTGCTCCCCCCCCCGCAAATATTCAGAAGCATCTTGCAGTCTGCTACAGACAGTTAAAACTTTGGGTCTAAGCTAAAAGATCATGCAGTGGTATAGCTGAACTCCAAAAGAGCAAACTTGTTTCCAGCCAAGTTCCTAATAGCAAAATATCATGCAAAATGTTTGCTTGGAATTAACAATTCTTTCATACTCTTCACAGATGACATCAAAATGTTCAATAACAGAATACTTATCTATCTATGACAACAGTGTCAGTGATGTGATAAAGCAAGCAGCAGAGAAGATTATAGTGAAGTTGCACTAGCTCGATTAGATTGGAGAAAAAAATGATTAGACAGGAAATGGCTGTGCATATCAGCATTTTTAATGAGCAATCTGAGAATGATTATCAAATTAAATGTCTACCCTGAGCACTGCTTGCTGATGTGAAGATGGTTCTTTGTGGACCTTGCATCAAAAATAGTGTCATTAACACATCCAACTCTTGTAGCTATATTTCTGAAATGATGGTGTATGATCTCCTGCTTTTGCCTACAGTATATTTGTTAAGTTTATTAAAAGAGCAAGTTAAGAGTATCCATAAAGAATTAGCTGGAGATTTAATTATAAATTGCCAGAATGAATGTTGCTAGTAAGTGGAAGTTGGGTAAAGCACTTGTGATTAACAAATGGCTCAGTAAGCCTAGAATTTTAGATGTGAGTAAATTAGCATTTATAAAATAAAAAATGGGTACTTGAGAGCATCACTGAGAAATACTGGGAAAGAACATGTATGGGCATTGAATTCATATCTCTAGAGATAACGTTTTTGATTGAATGGATATATGAAGGAAGTGTCTGAACAGTTATCTACCCAGTACAGACATTAGTTTGAATGTTGAGTGCCTCCAGTGTGGATAGAAACACTTTCACTTGTACACAGAGGCATCCTGAATCTCTGCAGATTTTTTTTAACCCAGATGCAACTCTCTAAACTGCATGACACATCATCTCAAAGAGACCACATAATGATTGCGGTGTGTGCTATGTCTAATATCATAGCACGGTGGTAAAACTAATGCAAATGCTCATGATATTTTGTGACTTCTTTTTTTACTTAGTGAGAAAACTGATTTCCCACTCTTTTCAGTAGACATCTGTTTTTTCTTACATCAGCAAAAAGATCCCAGTCCTGGGTGGGGGGACAAAGGCTTTTAGGTAGCTCTGGTCTCCCAAGGCCACATAGCTTAGTTGGCAAAATCCCTGCATTGTAAGTAAAAGTCCATGAGTTTGTCTCCCCTTGGTGTCTTTTTTTTTCTTGTTAAGAGGGAGAAACTGTGGTTTAGTGATGTCCCCTGGTTTGTAGGCAGGAGGTCCAAGGAGTAGTCCTTGACATCTCAAAAGTTCAGGTAGTAGGGGATGTGAAAGACCTCTTACTGAGACATCAGGCAGCTATCACTAGTCATCGAAGACCGTACCAAGTAGGGATGGGCATGAACCACATTTTTGCAGTTTGTTTTGTGGTTCATGGCTAAACCACGAACTGAACCATGAACCCATATGAACCAGGAGGTTGGTTCATGCACTGACCCAGTTTGTATTGGTTCATGAGCCATTTAAATTTCAAACCCCTGCTTTCTGCTCCCCATTGCTTTTTGTGGGGAGCAGAAAGCAGGGTTTAAATGGCTCCATTCATTTAAACCAAACAGCTGAGTCATTCCACTGCCACTCAGCTGTGTAGAAACCAATGCTTTCTGCTCCCTGTGGCTTTTTGCTCTTCATAAACTGCCACAAACCGCATCAAAATTTGTGAAAGTTCATGGCAGTTCTTCAGTTCACGAATGTCGCTTCATGAACCATGAACTGGTTTGTGACGAACTTTATTTTGTCAGCAGGTCCATGCCCATTCTTAGTACCAATCTTCATAGGCCAATGGTCTGATTCAGGAGAATGATGCTCAACCAACTACTGTAACTGAAGGTTAGGTCCACAGAAAATTAGAGAGTGGGAGGAGAATTTTATAGTGTATGAACTTTGGAAGACTGGATTATAAGAACAAAGATTAACAAAGAACAAAGATTAATAATTGTAGCATCCAACAGATACAATGGCTGAGGACAGACTGGCATTTTGCAGTGGGAGCCAGTCGTAGCAAAAAAGCCCCGGAATAAACTGTTCCAGGTTTTCCCAGTCACATGGGGCCAACAGATGCAGGAGCATACTGGGAGGAGGCGTGCGGAAGCGTTCAGGCCCAGAGGCATGGCTGTCAACGGCTTTTCCCCATTAATTTGGCTGTGTGTGTATGGGTGTATGTGCGCATGAGAGCTCATGCGCATCCAGCCGATTAAGGGAGGACCCTGCAGCGCTGGCACCACATTGGGCGGTGGAGCGGAGCACACCTACTCATATTGCTGCTGCCTTATGCACAATGCGGGTTGCTCCTGGCTTTTCCGTGCAGCATTCACACTGCCAGGAAGCGGGCAAATGCAGGATAAAGGCACTCTTTGGGGATTTGCTACCACTTTTATGAGGTATCTATTAAACGCGGGAGTGAAGTGGAACAGCGCGGGTTGCCTACAGGTGGGGAACACCAGGCAGATGTGCCTGTGTGAACGCCCCCTTTAATCCGCTTTTAAAACGTCGCTGAAATGTGGGTATAGCGGGGCAAATTGCCAGTCTGAACTCAGCCAATGGATAGCTTTAGTATCAGTCCATGATCTGAGGAAGACAGTTCAAGACGAAGTGAATAAATCTGTAGTCTTCATCTACTCAGCTATTCATCGAAATTTAGGACTGTGATCTTTCCCATAGGGACAGTTTGGTCTTTAAATGACTATACAGTTGTGCTTCTTTAACTTATGTTTATTTTCTACACAAGCCCTACTATTTGGATTGGATTGCTAAATATAATGCTGCAGAATTTTAGATTTTTGTAAAAGACATACATAAACTGATTTATCTACATTATAGGATTCTCAGATGAAATATTGTGATAAGAGTGTTTCTGTGATAGTATATTGTATAATAGTTTATTGAAATTTGAATGAAAACAATATGCTTTAGTGTTTTTATACAAACAGTCTTTATTAGTGTACAGTGTCATATTGGCACAGTTTCTATAGTTTCTTGGTTCTGACCCAGGGCAAGGCAGCTTTGTGTGCCAAAGAACCTAGGTCTAGGAGGGCAAGAAAGACCAGAAAGAGCAAGAAGATGACGCTGAATCAACACAAAGTTCTTTTGAAGACCCTTAGTCAATTTTCCCTTTCCATTTCCCAGCAGCAATGGTGATAGTTGGGGATACTTTACCCACTTGCCACTTCTTGCAGCTATTGCCATAGGTGCTGCTATTGTGAAGAAGAGAGAAGGAATTTGGGGAGGTCCACAAAACCGGTCCCCCCCCCAGTGCATGTATCAATAACTGCACTGGTGTTCCAACTTATTTTAGAAAGCAAGGAAATGGACACTGATGAAAAGGTAGAAGTTTACTGAAGAGAGAGATGGAGAGGAGACAGTCACAGAAATGAAGTGGGAGAGAAGGAAATGCACAAAAGTGGAGTCATCAGCTAGCTCAGCAAAAATGCCTCCATACCAAAGATGGTTCATATTTAAAGTTCATATTTAAAGATGTTTCTTGTTTTTCCATTATAGCGATCTATAAGGCAATTCACAAGTAAATCAAATTAAAACAAAACATAACAGAGTAAAACCACGCTAACAGTAAAACAAATACAGAGCAGTACCTGATAAACAAGGGAGCTTCAAAGGGTGTAGCTTTGCTTAGAGTGGCACTGTCAGGCACTAAAAGCCTAGGTGACCAGACCTGGCTTTATCTGGCATCTAAATGATAATAGGAAGTCACCAGATGAATTTGAAGGAAGAGGGAGATCAA
Source organism: Gekko gecko (assembly GCA_029375565.1). NCBI lineage: Eukaryota > Metazoa > Chordata > Lepidosauria > Squamata > Gekkonidae > Gekko > Gekko gecko. The sequence goes on along the minus strand of JAPDNY010000008.1, from coordinate 111,933,729 downwards.
CAACTAGAGCGCTATGCCAGTTCACAGAAAAAAAAAAAATCCTTGCAAGGCTTTGAGAAATGAAAGAAACCATGATCAGATAAGTGCAGCGTTTGAAAAAGAAAATGGGAGTACAAAACAATGAAATGGAACGTTCTAGTAAGAATGTTAGGGTGAAACTAGATACTATGCTAGCTAGAATCATAGAATTAAAAAGTTGGAAGAGGCCTACTGGTGATCCAGTCCAGTCCTCTATACAATGCAGGGTAACTTAAAGCATCCCGGACAAATGGTCATCCAGCCTACACTTAGAAACCATCAATAAGGAAGAACCCACCATATCTCTTGGCAACCAGTTCCACCACTGAACTACCCTTATTGTTTAAAAGTTTTTCCTAATATCCCTACAATATCTTCCCATATGTAATTTAAACCTATAATTGTGAGTCCCAGCCTCTTTCACCAACTGGAATAGCTCTCTACCGTCCTCACAATGGCAGCCCTTCAGATACTCAAAAAGAGTAAATGCAGTGACATAACCAGACTGCATTTTGGTACTCCTTGTCATTTCTGTGATGGAAAGGAAGTGACACGCAATGAAGAATCAAGAGTGGACCAGTGGTGGGAATACCAGAGAAGAAGGCCAGTGCAGAAGTAGCATGAATTCATCACTTAGAGGCTTTTCCATTTCAAATTGTACTTCATTGCAATGAAAAATGTATCTGTTTGCATAGACGATTGGGCCTTTTATTCTGAACACTTAAATCTATTCATGCTTCAGAAACAGCTCCCCTGATCTCTCTCTCACACACACTTTTACACACAAGGAGAGCAAAAAGAGACCCGACATGTTTAAGAATTTCCCTGGAAGATATTGGATTTTCAGTTCATAAACAACTTTGGCTAACATCAAAGACTTTGGCTTGCAGCATGCTGAGACTAAATTACACACCTCCAAAGTAAATGTTACTTTAGTAGCATGCTTTTTGAAATTCTTAATGAATAAAGACCAAAATGCTCATTTTTAACCAATTCAGACTTTTCATTTTTATACCTGTTTTCAAGGTAAAAATAGACCAAGTTTAGAATACTGTAAACCATAGTTAGAAATGCCTTGTCATTGTATTAACATACATGGGTGCTCATTAGTTATCTCATACTATCTAATATTTACTGGACTGTTGCAAAACTAAGCATTTGGGGGTTGAAAAAAAATTCCAAGTTTTTCCTTTTTACAAAAGGGAGGAAATCATAGGATTGTGTTGCATTTGAGTTTTCAGATTTTCCCGCTTAATGTACTTATTTGAGCATGACTGCCATTAAAAAAATGGCATCCAGGAATGTCCTGTTGTTTCTCAATGCAGTTGTCTCCAAGCAAGTGTCATGACCATCAGTGGCACCTGCTTATAAACACATTACTAAGACAGAATTAATTTTACAAAGACTAAATTGCTTGCAGCCAGCTGCAAATGGGAGAGCCTTCTTCCATATCAACTTTTCTGAATTCCAAAATCTCGACTGCTCTATGGCCCATATTCTCAGGAGATGACCTTGTATGGCATTATCACTTCTGGAGTCATAATGATGGAACACAATGAAATGTGTGGGCGTGGTCTGTTGGACAATGGGAAGGACAACACAATCCAGTCTCAAGTATGGCACCAGCTAAAAAGTAGGAAGTAAAGCTGCATGCAAATAAATGGCTCTGGTTGATGCAAACAGTTAGCCAAGCCATGGGGAAATAAGGCAAGTCACACATACATTTACACATAATCATGATATTACTGTTGTAGCACTTAGAAGGGACCTTTTAGCCCTGTAAGGAACACTGAGACACAGCAATATCCTTATCTGAATCAGTGAAACTATGACATAAAATTCTTCTTTAAAGAAGATACTCCCAAACTGTGTTGGTCGAAATGAAGCTGTGATGCACTCATTAAGCTTGGAAGCATTATGAAGAGAACTGACAGCTTTTCTGTTAGTAACTTTAGGGCATATCCCCCCCCCCCTTTTGTACGTGTTCCTGTAATATGCTGTGATGGACTGCACTTTAAAAGCTCATAAGTGCTGTGTAATCATGTAATAGACTGTGAAGGGTTAATGCCTCACAAAGCCAGAGAGCCTCGAGTGACAGGCTGCTCAAAGGAATTTGATTGGTTTGTGTCAGTTGAGGAGAACCTGAGGATACAAAACATATATTTTGTTGATCAGGGCTATTTTGGGGCTGGAATGCACCGGAGTGGTGTTCTGGCTGGCTTCTGACCTGGCCCCTCCTCTCCTCTCCACTCCCACCCCACTCCTCCCCGCCCCTCCCCTCCCCGCCCCTCCCCGAACATGGTAGAAGAAAAAGTGGCAGCAAGTACGTAGAGCATGTGCTTTTGCCACTGCTCCGTTGCTGTTGCTGCTTGCTGCTGCTCTGTTGCCACTGCTGCTCCGCCGCGTCTCCCTGCCTAAAGGACTCTTCTTCAGGCAAGCAGGTAACTGTTGGGGGAGGCGGGTGGAAAGGCAGGCGGGTGGTGGGTAGGCCCTGGACTCCTTTTTCTCTGGGGCAGCACTGTCGAGGGCCAGCACCATTGATGGAGGTGGGTGGGTGGGCAGTGGGTGGGGGCAAGAAGGTCCTTGCATTCTCTCCATGATGCAGTCACCTACGAGGGCCAGCGTGGCCGCTCCATCGATGGAGGTGCTGGGTGGGGGTTAGAAGGCCCTTGCGCTTACAGCACGGCACATCCACCCACAAGGGCCTGCCACAGCCGTGCCATCGATGGAGGCGGGTGGGCAGTAGGGTGAGAAGGCCCTTGCACTGTCCCCGTGGCGTAGCTGCCCATGAGGGCCTGCCGCGGCTGGGCAGTAAATGGAGGCAGGCGCTGGGTGGGGGTGAAAAGGCCCTTGCGCTCGTGGTGCGGCCACCCATGAGGGCCAGCTGTGCCATCAATGGAGGTGGGCAGGCAGTGGGGTGAGAAGGCCCTTGTGCTCTCCCCGTAGCACAGCTGCCTACGAGGACCTGCCATGGCCACACTGTAAATGGAGGCAGGCGGGTGCTGGGTGGGTGTGAGAAGGCCCTTATTCTCACAGTGCGGCCACCCGCTAGGACCTGCTGTGACTGTGCCATTGATGGAGGTGGGTGGGCAGTGGGAGTGAGAAAGGCCTTGCGCTGTCCCTTCAGCGTGGTGTGGCCACCCGCGAGGGTCTGCTGTGTCCACGCTGTTGAGTGAGGTGGGCAAAGTGTGGGAAGGCACTTGTGCTCTCCCCGCAGTGTGGCCCAGGGCTAAGGCAGGCTTGCTGGGTGCTTCCCCAGCAGTGGTACCTGCAGATGGAGACATGTTGGTCCAGATCAGGGGCTCTCCACAAATCATTTGGCAAAGGAATTGAGGCAGGTTTTAACTAAAACAATAAGAAAAAGTAATAAAACTGTAGCTGTTTCTAGTTTTAATCTCCATTTTGTAACTGCTGGCAATATGCCTTAATGAGGGACTGCTTTGGGGGGGGGCTTTTTAAAAAATGTAACCTGCTGATCTCTATAAATGTAAGAAAACCTATGGTGTGGGGTTTTGTGCATGAACACAAAAGAAGTGTGCATGCAGATTTGTTGGCCAACTTGGCCTTAAATGTGCCAGTGGACTCAAACTTTGCTCTGTGTGCCATGTATTACGGAGAGTGGCATTTAAATCAGATAATAAGTTGTTGTAACTTAATACCTAAAAGCCATCCGTTTAAACAACAGTCTAATAGATATGAGAATCTGGTTAATATTCAGCACATGAGGATGGGAAAGGCTCCATTCCTGATAAATATTCCCTCATCTCTGAAAGTGAAGATGTCTAGGGAGGGATGCCAATAAAGATCTTTCTAATCAGACTGGTTGATCTGGAGCCAAACAATCTGTGCTGCTCCCAAGCAAAATCCGCAGGTCTTTGATTGAATGGATTCCACTGAATCAGCCCCATAAGTGTGTTCTTTATACAAAGCAAAATAGAAACTTTCCATATTTTTACCTGCACAAAGGAGGATGGATAGGAACAATCTGCACACTCAATCAGATCTCCAGTAGCCATTCAGAAGCCTTCCTGGGCAAAAGCCCTCCCTGGCCCCACCCACTTTCATGCACCATGTTGGGGACCCCTGGAGTAACTGTATCCATTATCCTGCATCTGTGCAGCATCCAGTCTAGTGAACAAGTTTAGTGAATAAAGTGAACAAGCACAGCTCAGCAGCACTTGGTAGACAGTGTCCTTGCTTTTAAAATGTACTTTTCCATGTTTGGGGGAACTTGTGCAGTGCACAATTAATTTTAAATTGTAAAATTGCTACCAACTAAAAGAAACTTTTAAAAAATGTTTGTGTGTATATGTATGAAAACTGCGACTCCCATTGGGCTTTGTAAAAGCACACATACTTTAAATGCTGATGATGCAAAAAGATGGGCAAATATTAATGTGGCCTAAATCTATGGATCTAAATGAACTTCAAAGAGTAAGATTAAAAAAAACAAAAAACCCAGCATTTATTCATTTACTGGTTTATGGGTGGGATGCCTGCTTTGCTCACTCTTTATAAAACTGACTGGCACGCTACAACATGTCTTTGGTAGGAGGAGAAATACAGTTATTCCCATCAAGCTTTGCAAAAACACGCATGTGTGAAATGCTGCTGATTACACTGTATTGTTCTGTCTGAATATTGTCATGAAGTAATCCACTGAACAAACTTGACCTGCTCATGAACAGCCCACAAAACAATCAGCTCCTTGCTTGTGGCTGCTGAACAGAAATTGAGCCAAACTGGAAGGCATTGTAACAGCCCTAGTTATACTTAGGGCTACCTTTCCCATAGAAATGAACAGTAAAGTCATTTCGGGAAAGATAACTTTGGATCTTACACACCTAGAACAGATTGAGCTCGATGGCCACAGTGAAGGAACTATGCATACTTAAAGCATGCACACTTTCTCAAAGGTTGCGTGATAATGTTGCTGTTATAAGAACCAGGCTTCCAGTTTGGGTAGTGACTACAAGGAGCTCATTGTGAACCTTGGGAATGTTTAATATGTTTTATGTGTTACATTTTTAAAAAAACTGGAAATTTTTCACAGTGCCCCTACATAGAAAATGTTTACAGGACACCTCAGTGTGAAACTCAGACACTGAGAGAAATCTACTCACATATGCCCACAGAGAAATCAGAAATTCAAGGGAGGGGCCTGTTAGAATTCCAGCAGAAATGTCTGTGAGATTTCTAACCAGTGGAATTTCAAATATATCAAGTCCAAAGGAAAACACAGTCAACAGGGAGGGGGAGGGGGCTTTGCCTCTAAAGGACAAATGAGTAACCCAGAATTTTTGAAATCTCCATACCACATCACTGCTACTGGATTAGGCTACATTTAGGGGAGAGGGCATGGTTTGGTGGCAGGGCAGATGATTGGTATCCTGCAAATTCCAGGTTCAGTCACTGGCAGATTCTCTTTCAGAGAATCACAGGCTGAGTTCAGACTGGCAGTTTGCAGCAGTAGCCAGTCATGGCAAAAAAGCCCTGGAATAAACTGTTCTGGGTTTTCCTGGGTACACGGGGCTGACAGATGCAGGAACATACCGGGAGGAGGCACGCGGGAGCATTCAGACTGCTGGCCCAGAGGTGTGGCTGTAAACGGCTTTCCCCTGGTAAATCGTCTGGATGCCTATGTGTGTATGCTGTCCCCTTCTTCTTTGACCTTCAATCTTTCCCAGCATCAGGGTCTTCTCCAGTGAGTGCTCCCTTCTTATTTGGTGGCCAAAGTGGAGGAGGCTCAGGGGCAGAGAAAACTGCAGCTACATGCCTTTCCAGAGAATGGGTAAATTGTGCAATAACACCAAATGTGAAAAAGATTTTTGAACATAGAGAAAGTGGTGGTCACAAAGCTGCACTTAAAATTCTTGAAGGGGGGGGGACTTGAAACAGGATGTCTTCAGTCTCTAGAAAGAGAGAAGGAAATTACTGCTAAAATATTCCGTACTGCATATAAGTTGGCAAAAAGAAACCAGTCTTTTAATGATTTTGAATGCGAAATTGATTTACAAGAATTAAATGTTGACAAGGGGAGAATTTTGCATTCCTCTAATGCAAAATGGTTAAGATGCTGAACTGCAGGCTGTGGAAGGTCAGTAGTTCAGCAGTTCGAGACCCGGGTGCCGCATGATGGAGTGAGCTCCCATCTCTAGTTCCAGCTCCTGCCAACCTAGCAGTTCGAAAGCAAGAAATTGTAAGTAGATAAATAGGTACCACTTTGGTGGGAAGGTAACAGCATTCCATGCGCCTTGGTGTTTAGTCATGCTGGCCACATGACCACGGAAACATCTTCGGACAGTGCTGGCTCTTCGGCTTTGAAACGGAGATGAGCACCGCAACCCTAGAGTCGACTTTTGAGCAAGGGGACCTTTACCTTTACCTTTAATACATGTACAAATATTTTAAATCACATTGGCAGTGAAATGAGATGTATGGTAATCAGAAAGATTATTGACTCAAAGAGTAAAATCTCACTGATAATAGATGAATCCACTACTGTGAGTCAGAAATCTGTGCTGATAGTGTACATTTGCACCTATGTTGAGGAAATAGGCATGCCGGCCCCTGAAAATCTCTTCATTGCCTTGGTAGAGCTAGAAGATGTGACAGCAGATGGAATATTCAGCATTTTGATGTCTCATCTTGAGTCACTAGGGTTCGATGAAGATTTCCTTAAGGAAAATTTAGTTTCATTGACATGTGATGGTGCTGCAGTGATGCTGGGATCCCGTGGAGGTGTTTCAAGACTTTTGAAAGATAGATTCCCTGCTATTGTTTTATGGCATTGTGCCAGCCATCAGCTGGAGTTATCTGTACATGATATTGTGAAAGAGGTTTCTGGCATCAATAGATTTAGGAGTTTTTGGACAAATTGTATGTCATGTATCATGCATCTCCAAAAAATGCAAGGGAGCTCAACTCATGTGCAGCTGCACTAGAGATGGAGATTTTAAAAATAGGAAGGATTCTTTCTACCAGATGGGTTGCATCCAGCTACAGGACTGTTTTTGCTGTCCGGCAGGATTATGAAGCCTTAGTGCTTCATTTTGAAAAACGCAGATCACAAGGAGGGAGAGGCGGAAAAGAAAAAAATGCATATAAAGGTCTTCACAGAAAGATTACATCAATTGAATTTATTTTGGATCTTGAATTATTCTGTGATGTTTTACAAGAACTGTCAGAACTGAGTTTAGATTTGCAGGAGAGAGATATTGATATGTACAAGGCCCACTGCAAGATTGAGTGTCTTCTTGATGTTTTCAGGATGAGGAGCACTGTTCCAGGTACTTATTACAAGACAGTACTTGAAGTGGCAGAAAGTATGCAATTTAAGGTTGTCCCATTGCACAGAAAAAATAGAGCTGATGACCCACCAATCTCCCCAGTTGCCTTCTACAATCGACTTAAAATCTCTCTTCAGAAAAGACTGCTTTCAGAAGAAGATGTTAAGCTGTCAAAGTGTGCAAGAGTCCTGGATTCCAAGACTTGGCCAACAAACTTTAGTGACAACCCTCTCTTTGGAGAAGAAGAAATACACACATTGGCAGGAAGATTTCAGCTCAGTGAAAGAGAAGCCATTAGAGCCTTCAGGGACCATCTGCAATTGAGAGAAGAAATGCCCAAGGAACTCACTCGGATTCAGCGCACTCTCAATACAATAGCAATTTCCTCCAGTGAGTGTGAAAGGGGATTTTCACAGATGAACCTGATTGCCACCCCAGAAAGGTCCTCCTTGTCAATCAAAACACTGCAGAATATTATTTATAAGAATTGTTGGGCCTCCATTAACAGCCTTCAACCCAACATATTATGTTAGAAAGCAGTTGCCTCAAGGTCATCGTTCTGCCTTATCGACCCAAAGCAAGGCCCAAGAAAGAACAGAGGCAACTAGTGACCTGTCACCATTTTGGAAACTTTTGGAGGATGAATTCAACTTAAATTTAAAGACTTATCTCACCATTTCAGTATAGTTTTCCAAGTTCCAGAGTGTTTATTGAGATGTTTGCTTATGTTACTGCTAATGTTACTTTTAAAATAAACATAATATTAATTATTAAAGTATGGAATTGGAAACATTTTTTTAAAAAATAATGTTTTTATTAGTTTTGTCAAAACCAAACAAGGGAAACAGAATAAGAAGCAAAAGGTGGGTATGGCTGGATGACCACACTTCTGGTAACATGGGGGTGTGGCCTAATATGCTAATGAGCTGTACTGTCAGGGTGTGGCCTAATATGCTAGTGAGCTGCACTGTCGGGGTGTGTGGCCTATTATGCTAATAGGTTCCTGCTAGGCTTTTTCTATAAAAGGAGCCCTGTTGTTGATTATATTATTCATTTAACAACCTGAGATCTACAGATCTGGGAAAAAACCTCCCTGCATAATATGTGAGGTCTTGCTAAAGGTACTTTCTATTTACCAGGTCTGCATGGTGACGGCTAGAGGCCATGGCTTTATTGATGGCACACCCTGGCTTTTGGAACAAACTACTAGAGGAGGTATGTTTTATCATTATCAAAGGACTTGCAAAATTTTCCATGTTTTCTGTTAAACTTCTTTAGCTATATTTCTGTTAATTGCTGTTTCAGAGTGTTGATTTTAACTGGGCATTCAGTGGTTTATTTGTTTTTTAATCCTTGTTATGTGATCTTATGCTTTATTAGTTTTCAGATATTCTTATTTTGATTGAGTGTAAACTGTGTTGAACTGTGGAATGATAAGGCATATTTAAAAAAAAAAAGTATATAAACAAGAATTTTGAGAAAAGGCCTCAAGTCATTTTACCGCCTTATAATGGTAAATGGTCTCATTTTAACAATTCACTGACACGCATTCATTGACACTCTTTGGGAAAGGGAAGGCTAATGTGAGTAGACTCCTCTGTGTGTGTGTGTGTGAGAGAGAGAAAGGATCCAACCTAGTGGTTAGTCAGTGCAAGCAAACCACACTTAACTAGCTTAAATTTGGCCACAGTCAGATGTGCCTTTAGATCAGACTCAGCTGTGAATGCTTGACGGATCTAAAGGGCATGATCAGACAGCAATATCTGGGAAAGGTCCCACAGCTAGCAGCACCCCATGTTGCCCTGCCCTGGAAGTAGAGCTAAAAGATATGAGGGAAAGTCTGATCCTAATGCTTGCCGATGGGCTACAGATGGACTTTCCCTTGTCTGAGCGCTCAAGCACACTCGGTGCCATTTTTTCCCCTTGCTTAGCAGTATGCACATAACCACATACTCCATGGGGAACCTTCAGTGCGGAGGTGCAATTCCTCATTTATGCACATGGGAAACAAAAGGCACCCCCCCCCACTCAGCCGATCGGGCAGTGATGGGCTGAGCCTGCAGTTTCAAAGGATGTGTGATCACACAATGCCATGTCAATTTCAACCAGGGGAAATAGGCTTGCTTCCCCTCCACACCAAATGGCACGTCTGACCACGGCCTTTTCTGTGCCTCAGCCACATTTGACTATCTGGAGACCTGTGCTGCTGATCTATTCTTTCAAACCAAACTCTAAATAAATTAATCTTCTTTGTTATTTACATACAACCACAGCTGCAGTGATCTCTGTGTTTTACTTGCCCACCACAAAACTTACTTCCTTGCAGCAAGCCCAAAGCATTTATAGCTACTACCCTAAAAACATCTTGTAACTGAGGGGAAAGTTTACAGTTCTAAACAAACTTGGTTCCCCAAAATCATAACAAGCAGTGTTGATCCACTCAGTTGGCAGAAAACACAGGTGTAAAAATACTTCTACAAGGAGCTTTATAAGACAACTTTGGAGCTCATGGCTCATGGAGATTAACTGTCCTCAGTGTCACATTGCAATGACAAAAACTCCTTAAAGGGCAATTTTATTTTTATTCACAAATATCATTGTTAACAGAATTTAGTCACTCAGGAAGTTCCTTCCTGAAGAGTTCTTGCACTTCTCAGGTGACTGAAATTGCTTGACCTTCAACCTTTTGTTTTTAAAGGTGAGAGGTGTGCTAAATTGCCCAGAAATGCACTGCCTGTCATGTCTTGTTGCTTAATGAACAGCCAGCCAAGATGGTCTATACGGATTGGCTTTAAGTCATTACTAATTGATCTTCTGCTCAAGTAAAATTCCTTAGCAGCCACCCTGTCACATGGGATTTACTCAGATCCATATTCCTTTTCTAGATAAGAAATACAAATATGAGCCAATGGAACACTTAGACATCTTCAGCATTCCAAAGACTGGACTCATATTCCTCAAAAAAGCCAGACAAGACATCATACAAAACATAACACCCAGTCACTAGGCTGAAGTGGCAGCTTGTGAGACCAAGTACAAGGATATCATGCCAATGCACTCACTTCCTTTCACTGGAACAAGGACTTGGATTGGACCCTTGGTTAAGCATTGGTGGAGTAGTAGGAACCACTAATGTTTCTGCACTGTTACAGGGAAATATGTATCCATGATATTTATATCCATGCTTGGCTAACAGGCTGTAAACATTTAATTTAAGTTAGTTTGGGTGTTTGCAGTTTAATGCAGTGGCACCACAAAATGTGTTAACTTGTAATGGAGGATCTTTTTATTTCTATGGAATAAACAAAGCCAAGGATCATAGCCTTCATGTGGCTGAAGACTGCTTAAGGTTCCTGCCTCAACAAACACCAGGAGATTTGGGGTTGTGCCTGGAGAGAGAGAAATATGGGGAGAATGTGACCTCACTTCCAGGTGACTCTGTAGGCTGTCCCTAGTCTGTATGGTCTTTACCATAGAGACTAATGGAAATTCCTAGAGCATTGATAAGTGAAGGCCATTCCCCCCCCCCCGCTTTTTAGTTCTTTGGGGCAGGAAATTATAGCAAAGGGTGGGTAAATCCCAAATATTGGCAGGTTAAGCCTGTAAATACTGGAACTGATAGTTGTACCTGCGACTCTCTCATATAATGTTAGTGAATACAGTAATCACAGTTGTTAAATGAAAAATGCTAGAAACAATTTTGAACATGTTTAAGCAATTGGTTTCAATGGGAGAGTTAAGCATGTGTTTAAGTCTCTGCTATTGAAATCAAAAGAGCTCTGAAGTGGTAACGTTGAATTGTTAAACCAAAATACAATTACTATTGGAATCTGAGGTTGAAGTGTTGTTGAAATTCATTTTAAAATCTGTGGTCTCACGTGAAATATATTTTCCTCATAAATCAAGGATGCCAGACCCCTGCCCCCAGCAGCCACAGCCTGCCACCAATCAGCTGGCTGGTGGGAGGGACTTACTGGCAGTGTTATGGTAACATCACTGGTGATGTAGTGATGTCAATTCTGGTGTGCACTGGAAATGATGTAACTGTGTTGCCAGTGATGTGGGATGAGCTGACATTTGGGAAAAACTATATAGTAAAAAGGTATCTACCAATGTGCCCTCTAAGGTGTGCAGTCTCGTGAGCAGAAATTTTACCCTGTGAGCCAAAAGTGGAGCCAAACGGTGAGCGGGCTGACTTTTTTTTTTTTAAGAAAAAATATTTAAGTGTACAAACATACAAATAACATATAAATTATTATCATTTGTATTACAAGCCATATATTTATATTAAACTTATTTATATTTATATGGAACATATTTGTATTACTTAACCTCGCAGGCTTAAGGGCACATAGAGTCACTTTGCAAAGCTCAAGAACACACCAGATCTCCTCTAGCATGCTGCTGAGGCCGGCTCCCCCCACCTTCTTCAACTAACCTCCCAGGCTTAAGGGCACAGAAAGTCACTTTGCAAAGCACCAGAACACACCAGATCGCCTCTAGCACGCTGCTGAGGCCAGCTCCCCACCCCCACACGAAGACAGAACAAACACCCAGACAACTCACCTCAGGAAGAGCAGAAGCTGGGCAACATAGCAGTCCTCCTCCTGGGCCAGGGTATCTCCAGGAGCACAAGGCAAAGGACTGCTGGGGGAGGGTAGCAGCACCCCCTTTCAAAGGGCAAGCAAACCACAGCTGAGAGGAGGTGGGGCTAGCCCAAATTAGGAAACACAAAGCATACTACTGTGTTTCTGTGCTGTCTGAGTAAATGGATCCATGTTGCATGGCCATTGGGAAGGGAACCTCCTGCCCCTGCGCTGTGGTAAAAATTGCCGCGCTGGCCAGGGGAAATTGGTGCGCCAGCACAGCCTGGCGCAGCTTAAAAGAAACCTAGGTGTCTACCATGGAGTTTTTGCCCAAATACCAAAGTGTCCCATGTCATTGGCAATGAGATAACATCACTCTGCTGTGTGCTGGAAGTGATGTTGCTGCAATACAGGCAACATTGCTGTGACACTGGCTTAGGCCTTCCCCCACTGCCACCAGTAAGTCCCCCCACCTCCTGCCAGTTGCCAGGAGGAACTTTAAAACTTTATCATAAATCTATCATTTTAAATCTATATTTTAAATTCCCTGGAATGATCACTATCCAGTCAAAATTAAGCCCTTTGAATTTTCCTCAGTTTCAGTGGGAGAGATTTAAGCATATACTTTCATGGACACTTCAACAAGGGTTTGAAGCAATTGTGAAGGGGGTTGTTTTCCTGCTTCTTCACAGCTTTGTGGTACATTTGTACACCTCCTGGGATTTCCCTGTTTTTCTCTGATCTTTCCCAGCCTGCTTTGCTATGAAATTTTGGGAAAGACAGCAGGAAAGCCTGGATAGCTGCTCTGTGGGTGGGAAAGTTTGGATATTTCTGGTCCTTCCCATATGGCAGCCATTTCTCTGCCCCTGTCCTCACAGTGGCCATTTCTTCCTTCCGCCACTAGGGGGCTTTTTAAATAGCAATTGAATATTGTTATATGGTTATAATGATTCACCAATCAATGTATCAGATTCTTTGAATTTTGTGTTCTCTCTCTCTCTCTTTCTCTCTTTTTCTTTCTTTTACCAAAAGTAAGTCTTGAGATCATTGTTTTGTGAATATAAGAGGGGAAAGCATACCTCCTGTACAAAAGGGGCCAAAACGTACTCTTTTCTGAAAAATAAATAAATAAAAATAAAGCTGGGAACAGAACCTGATACACAAATTGTTATATTTTTATAACGATACAACAATATTTGTCAATTAAAAAAAAAACCTGAACAGGCATTGGTGGTGCAGGGGAGGGAATGGTCACTGATGGAAGACTGGGATTGGAGAACTTGTAGGGAAACCTGCCAAGTGGAAGTCCCATTGTCACTGTGCTTTACTGGCAGCCATGATAGCAAGCAGGAAATCACACAAGCCTGTCCCTGTGTGGAAAACTCCTCTTACTCAGATCAATGGAGCTTAAAAATTGGAGGCAGTTTGGTGTAGTGGTGATGTAGAACTGTGGACTCTAATCTGGAAAACTAGATTTGATTCCCCACTACTCCACATGAAGCCAGTTGGATGACCTTAGGTCAGTCACAGATCTCTTGGAGCTCTCTCAGCCCCACCTAACTCATAGTGTGTTTGTTGTGGGGAGAGGAAGGGAGGGTAAGCCACTCTAAGACTTCTTTGGGTACTGAAGGGAAGGATATAAAACCAACTGCTCTCCTCCTCCTCCTCCTCCTCCTTTGCACCATGTTTTGCCCCCAATAAATGTGCATATACTTAAAGCTGTGTAAGGTGTTTCATTCTTATCAGTGTATGCCTGCCGTGCTGTCAGGAAAAATGCAGGATTCGGGGGGGGGGGCTATGCTTGCATATGGGACTTCTACACCCTTTCAAGTGAAGCCTCATATCTTGGGGACAAGTTTGCCACTGCAGCATTGGTTTCACTCCCAACACACATTCAGTCTCCATGGACTGCTGTGTGAAAAGCCGATGAACTTCTATTACCATATCTATAATTCTGTTCCTCAATAATGCTATGAGGTGGATCCTAGGGGTGGCAGTTTAGCTTGGAGGAAGCCTATTGGGAGGATGGCTGGATCCACCCCTGTATCAGCCAGCTCTTCCTTTCTTCATCTTTAGTGAGGGGCTAACCCCTATACAGATTGCCAGATTTATGCAGTGAGTAGGCCACAACTGTCATTCAGAGATATGCAGATGTGAGGAATTAATTCGAACCACAGTTCATAGAAATGGCTGTGCATGCACGAACATTACATGCACAGCCACACCACCAGAGTTTTAGGCAGGGCCGGTGCACCCATTAGGTAAACTTAGGCAACCGCCTTAGGACACAGACATCGGAGGAGCGCAGAACTGCCTATGGGCCTGTCCCTCCCCCCCATCCCCCTGCACCTGCCTCTCACCTGGCCTCCTGGCCACCAGCCAGATTGAGATGGAGAGGGCATTGGGGCTGGCACTGCTCCTTGGGCACCCTTCCTGCTGCTGCACCTGCTGGCAGCGGTGGAAATTCTGGCGGTGCACCCCCCCCCCCCATGGCCCACATCTCATGCAAGATTAAGATCCGCCCTTTGCTCTTGGGTGTGGACTGCTGCTGGCCCACCTGGGCTCTTCCCGGGAAGCCCATGAAACTGAAAGCACTTTGGAAAGTCCGCATTTATGTTTGAAAATTGGTGGGTGCCCGGTGGGGCGGGGCGCCAGAAGGTAGCCTCGCCTAGTGTGCAAAAAACCCTGGTTTGGGGTAGCATTTGGGCAGTAATCCAAAATGGTGATGAAAAACTGGTAGTGGCCAAGGCAAAGAGGATGAGGAAGAACAGGTGGCAGCAGAATGTTGGCAGCCAGCAGGAGAAGGAAATGAGGAGAAGGAGAGGTGCAGAAGGAGGAGCCAGGCCATGGCCATGGCCACCAATGAGGTGGAGGTGGGGTGGGATTTCCCCTTCCTCAGGGATTCAACATGTAAATTTCAGTTATTGTTTTATTTCTATAAAAACAGATTTGGGCTACCTGCACAGTTGATCTTGTGTGCTAATCCTTAGCAATACAAGTTTCTAAGCAATGTGCTAAATTTACCGAACCCAACATTTATCAACAGGAGGACATCAGAATCTATCATCTCTTGCACATTCCTATTTGTTTGGTATTGTCTTAATGAGACAGGGGGTTGGATTCAGTCCAAATTTCCTGCTAACAGAAGATTTCTGCCAATTTCCCTTCCATGCTGCAGACCTCCAATTTGCCCCCGTGCTATTCTTGAGGTCCCCTGTTCTGCAGGAGTAGCATTTTGGGGAGATGAACCCTATATTTATTTTGAGCTATTTACAGACATTGTAGTATTTTGATATTTCAGAGTCAAGTACCTGAATGGCTTCTTCTAAATGAAAATAGGACTGTTGCCATCAGGTTCCATCATCTATTATCCTTCTATATACCATTTCTCCCCTTGCCTATATGGTGTTTTACATCCCTCTCATGTTGTTATAGCATTTCGACATATGTGGAATTCTGAGCATCTGAGCAAAATGTAGTGGGGGGGAGAACTTTTGGATGAAATGTCTGGGATTTGTTCAGATCTGTTAAAGTAATAGGGGGAAGCACAAAAGGATAAAGAAAAGAAAGGCCTTAATCTTTGTTCAATGAGTGATAAAGCAGCATCACATGGGTGAAAATTGGCCTGACCTTCACCCACATGATGCTGCTGCTGCCTCAGCTACTCTTTCTTTGCGTGCTGATTAAGTGAAGATAGCCTCTTTCTCTGTGAGGAAAAGTCAAAGAACAAAAAGAGAGGGGAAAAAACCTTGCCTTAACTATAAAAGGCTTATTTTTTTAATCACAGTTGGGCTCATACAAGCCAGTTTCTAATCTTATTTTTAAGTGAAAAAGTGCCTTTTTAGAATTTCTTTGGTTCAGTAGCTTTCACCCTCCTGAACCTCAGGGTCTAGATCTTAACTCACTTCCTGATGGATGTTCTTACCCCCCTCCCCTCACCCCCTCATCCTTACTTTTACAGATAACTGTTTGACTTAAAATGGATTGTTCTCCAAAGCGCTGCCCCTTGGGGGAATGTCAAAACTGGAGGGAGGGAGAGCAAGACTCTGCTCAGCTGGCTTAAATGGCAGGCATAGTATCTATTGGCAGGGTATTGACGATCTCTGAGGTAACTTTTACTGGACTTGCCTATGTCTGCTTTTTTTCCCCCTTGGCTGCCATAACACCAACTGATATTGAGTATTAAGTATCATGTTATCAGGTTATCCATGTTTATATAGACAAGGGAGCTTTACTGCCCTGTTACATTTAAATAGCACTCTCTGTGACTAATATTTGTAACAGCATGATTCTTAAAATTTGACAAGGATATAATAATTCATTCTTGAGAGAGTCAGCATTGCAAGCCAACAAAACAAGGTCTTCAAGTTGTTCTACAGTGTCTTTGGACATAGAATTTATTCATATTAATCTCTTGTGACTGTGTGTAACTTGGTCCAAAACCTACCAGAAAATAGATAACACAAGACAGAGTAAACAGAGCAATGTTGAAGAGAGCTCAAGAATCTGGCTGAGATCCCATGTGCTGTTGTTTAAATCCACTGGCTAGCTTGAGTTTCCAAGGGCCCATCTTCCCTTCAGTCTAAGAATGTAAGATGCTGTTCAGCTTAATGGAATGTTAATGTAGAGCCTATTAAATTACGTGCCTGAAGAGGGTTATGAGAAACTACTGTTCAACATACCTATAACATAGTAGCATGAAACAATATTAAGGAGATTCATATAACCAGTGCTCTCCCAACACTACGTAACTCCCCCCCCAGTCATTTCATTTATTTGTACTTTCTTCTTCCTCCAGAGCTGAAAACAACATTTTAACTTTACAACAAGCTTGTGAGGTAGGTTAGGCTAAGACCTAGGCTCTCGGTGGCATGATAGTTAAGATTGAGCTCAGAGCTAGACTATTCAGTAAGCATAATAGTTAAGTGGAGATTTGAATCTGAAATGTATTTATTTACTTCATTTATACTCTGCCTTTTCCCTCAATGGGATCCAAAGTGGTTTACACCATTTCCCTCTTTTCCATTTTATTCTCACAGCAATTCCATGAAGTAGGCTAGTCTGAGAGAGAGTGACTGGCCCAAGGACACCTAGCAAGCTTACCTCACAGAGTGTGTCTCCCAGATCTAGTCCAACTACTACTGTCATGTGGGAGATCTGGGTTTTAATCCTCTCTGCCATGGAAGCTTGCTGGGTGACCTTGACCAAGTTACTTTCTTCAGACTAACTTACCGCATGGACTAGCACTGCAAAATGTTTTTTTTTTTTTTTTTAAATCACTTTGTTATCAGGAGGAAGGGGCACATGAGTAACCTTCCCTTGAACTGCACATATGAAACTTCATAGAGATGCAGCTTTAGGATGAAGGAGCCATAGCAATAAGTAATGGATGCAGGAAAAAGGTAAAGCAATCTTCCATTACTCTCTGTGGCTTTTCCCCTAACAGAAGTGGGCTTTGACCAATATGTTTCAGTATAGTTCTGCCCTGTGTCAGATCCACTGCAACCTATAATGCTGTTTGCTCAGTTGAAAATGTGTCAAAACCCCTAACCAGTGATATGGATCTCCAGGTACACTAAAATACATTTGTAATTTGGTACTGTCAAATTTGTGTACCACAGTTTGGCTGACAGTGATGGATGTTTTAAAAAATTGTTTCCTTTTCTGTCAAAAAATATGGAAGTAAGGGCCTGATACTTTCCTTGTTACCACTTCTGTATATTTCACTATCAAAAGCAGTTAAGAAAAACTGTCTATCTATCTATATAGTTGGATTCAATCAGCTCTTTTGCTGGTGGAAAGGGAATGAAGGGTCCCCTTTAAGCACCCAAAAGGCTAAGCTGGGGGTCATGGGGACTGCATGGACAAAAGACATGTACAGTGAAGGCTATAGTGAAGAGGAAAATTAGTTGTGATCATGTGAAAAAACTGGCTGGATCTAACCAAATCTTAAAATATCAACAGAGAAATTACTTATTTAACATACTTCTATATTACCTTTCTCATACATAATGAACTTTTTTTCAGGCAAAGTATTGAAACACACTTTGAGAACAATCCTAAACAGGCCCATGAAGAATCCTATTGGTCTGTTCAATGGGGCTTATTCCTAGGAAAGTGAGCAGAGGGGCTTAGCTACTGGGTGTCTAGGCTGAGGACCCACAATTTATACCCTCCCACTCCTCCTGATTGTGAACACCTCTCCCCTGGTGGGCTTTGGGTTTAGGTGAACTCAGGGCTCTCTACTCACTCCAAACAGAAGGGCTTAGCTACTGGGTGCCTTGGCTGAGGACCTACCTTTATACCCTCCCACCCACCTTTGTTTGTGCAATGAGAGTGAAAGTGGCTGCAAAGAGTGCTTGGGGGGGGGGAGAAGTCCTCCAGCCCAGTGCCCAGTCCAGCCCTTGAATCAGAGGGATGACTTGCCCCTTGCTGGCCATATGGACTCAAAGCACATCAGTAATGTCCTGGAAGGGCTTGAAGACACAAGGTCAACTAGTTGCTGGAGCTGAAGCTGAGATCCTGTTCCCCATGCAGGATGCTCATGGAGGAGATGACATGCTGCACAGCGCTGTTCTGCTCCACCAAATGCACAATCATGGCATAAGTGGAGTTCCAGTGGGTGGGTAAGTCTAAGATAAACCAGTGTTCAGGCTCATCAGCCTCTCATGCAGCAGACAGGCAGAGTTGATGTTGTGCAAGAAGTGGGTGACCAGGAGCCAGCAGGTCTCAAGCAAGGATCACATCTTGAGGGTGGCAGAATCTCGGGTGGCCTTGACAGTGCTCCCTAGCTCCAGATCATCTTTCACCATCAGGTGAAGCATGTGCACCAGACAGACGATGCCCTTGAGGAGCACAGCCTTCTCCGCTGCCAGCATGTTGCCACCACCCACCCACTCCCTCAGGCTACTCTGTATCACAGCATCAATGTTTTACACCATATAGTCTGCATCCATCCTCTGTGCATGGAGCGGAACCATTTTGTAGCCCCGTGGCAGGACTGCCCCCTCCTGGGCCTGTGCTGTGCCCCAGCAGTCCAGACAGAAAGGTCCTCTGGTTACCACCACTGGGAGGTGAGGGAGACGTAGCCATGCTGCCATGAAGTATACATGAGCCTGCTTCAGCGGGGAGGGTGGGGTATAAATTGAATGAATGAATTAATTAATAATACACAGTTCTGCCTTGCACTCTAGAGAGCTCAGCCTTGACCATTGCCACTGCAGAGTGGCACATGGCGGGCAAGACTTGTCAGCTCATGATCCTCTGTAAGGGGATGGAGTACCAGGGAGCCAGGTGTTGCAGCAGCCAATGAAAGGCTAGATCCTCCATGAGGGAGAAGGGTTGGCCATCCACTGCAATCATCTCACCAATGAGATGAGTGACTGCCTCCTTGGCCCTCCATGTAGCCCTTTCGGATGGCACTGTCAGCATCCCCAAGGGAATGATCTCTTGGAGGGTGGCCTGCCTTGATGTCTCACTCATGGTATGCTGAGTGCAAGGAGCCTTTCTTGGAGAGGCCTTCTGCTTCTCTTCCGCTTCTCTCTGCTAAGAGGCAGTGGGCCTCTTCTTCCTTCCACTGGCTGCCACTCTTTCCTCTGGCAGGCAGCAGCACAGTTGGGTGCACCCTTTGCAGGTGCCTGTGGAGGATGGAGGAGGACAGGCGTTTGGGGTTTACACCCCTCTCAACATGGGTGTGGGACACCTGGCACTCTGCCACACAACAGGCATTGGGCAGGGTGCAGAAATGTTCCTAAACATTGAGATGTGGAAGGGGAGGATACTTCCACCCCACCCTCTGAATCACTGCTAGAGTCCTCTTCTCCAAACAGTGTTATTAGCTGCTGGTGTCTGGACAGGGCTAACAATTTTTTTGCTTCTGTGGAGAGCCCCAGGAACAAATCAGGGGAAGGAGGCTCTGAGACCCTTGTTGATGCCCTGCTAGGGCCAGGCTCCAGTGGGCTGGCAGGATGGATGTGGTGCCTGGGGACAGGGGCCTGTGGTACCCAGGAGGTGGAGGACTCCTCATGGCACACAGACATTCACAATCAGGAGGGGTGGGAGGGTGTCCATAACCCCAGAAATATAATCCACCCCCAACTTGGAGAAAATGTAGAAGAGCAGGCAGCAGAGTGAGGTCTCCTGTACATTTGTTGTGTGTAGCTAACAGGGCATCTATTCTACACACTTTTGAACCTACACCTAACATTTTCCCCAAAGGCACTTTCCTGGGGCCATCTTCTTTTTTGGGGGGGAAGGGCCTAAATCCAATCTTCACATAACTTGGAGGGCATGTAGAGGAGCATCAGGGGGAAGTCCCCTGCAAGTTTGCTTACTCTAGCTTGCGCAGAGTGTATTCTATACACTCCTGAACCTCCTGAACATGCACCTGTCATTTTCCCAGAATGCACTTGCTTGGCAGACTAGGCTCCTCGATACTGAAAGAGAAAGAGAGTGAGGAGGAAAATAAAGTTGGAGGAGAAATTAAAACAGGGGCTGTAAGAAGAACCAAACAATAATGCCCAATGTTAAGAATTGTGTTATCCCCTTGCCCACATGAAGCTGCAAAACAAATCAGTGATGTGGATGAGATAACTGGAGTGTGCAGAATCTATGTCAGAAGACCAAGTACTGAATAAACTGATGACTTAAATAATCAAGGGTTGGCCATGTAACAAGAAGATACCAGAAACTTTATAGTCATATAAACATGTATTTTGGAATGTATCCATGGTAGACAAGTGGATTCTGAGAAGAAACACTGTGTTATTCCTTAAAACATGCAAAAACGTTCAGTTCATCTTCCCCATGAAAGTAATCTGAGAATGACTCTGACCAAAAGGTGACTACAGCATGATTTCTAGAGGCCAGGGATGGACAAAAAAGTGGAGGACGTGGTTATGAATAGGGGTGTGCACAAAAAACCAACAACACTATTTTTTGGGTTCAGGTGAAAAATAACAGTATATACCAATATTCCTGAATCCCAATATTTGTAAGATATTGGGGTTTGGGAAAAATCAGTACTGCCAAATATATTTGGCCCCATTACACCCTATGGGGAGCCTTTCCTTCCCCAGCACTCTACTTCTGGTCAGTTTCACTCCCTGGGGGATCAGCTGGGGAGTGAAATTGACCAGTGGAAGCAGCTGGGCAGCTGAGGAAGGGAAGAGTGGGGGGAGGCATGTTTAAATGCCCCCTCCCTTCCCCAGCCTGCCTGTCTCCCCAAATGAGCTTCTCCAGGTGCCCTGCAGGCTCCTGAGGAACCCAAAGGAAGGAGGTTTAATCTGTCTTCCCTCCAAGGGTCGGCTTCCCCAGGCACCCTGCCACTGTGGGGCACATGAGGAAGCCCAGGGAAGGCAGAGATTGGTTTCCCCAGGCAGGCCATGGGGTGCATGGGGAAAGGAAGGGAAGGCAGAGCTAGTCAGTTTCACTGAAATTGACTCCTTCCCTCCCTGATTCTGGCCCAATAAAAGCTGAACAAGATTGGCTTTTTTTGGGGAGGGGGGAGCACCTTATCAGCCAGCTGAGTCATATTGGAGAATCTGATTAGGCTTAACAAATACCCGAAAAATACAGAGAAGGTATTTTTTGGGTATTTTTTTCAATTTGGCAAAGCCCAACCCCCCTATTATGAATTATATATCCTGTGCCAGCAGTGACAAGTCACAGAAATTAGCCCGTGTCATAATGGGGCCATTTGAAGATTAACCACTGGTGAAAAGATTTACCATAGTGAGGGTCGGGCCATCATTCAAAATGGCCTGAAGTTGCATTTGCTGCTAAGATTGCCACAGATTCAGTGACCAAATTAATGTCTTTAGTCCCCCCCCCCTTCCCATTAAGAGCTCAGACTGGGTAATGAGGTAAAAATAATATCTGCTGGAATACAAATGTCCCTTCGCAACAAGGGTATCAATCACAGAACCATTTCTTCGTATTACCCAAGAGCCAATGGCCTTGGCGAAAAAATTGACAGGTGGGTAAAGGAATGTTTACAGCAGAGGCCACCAGCCTTTCTGAACCTGCAAGCCTCTTTGGAATTCTGACACAGGGCAGTGGGTGCAGCTAAAAAATGGCTGCCATAAGAGGTGGAGCCAACCAGAAAATGTCAAGGAGTCATGCATGACTCAAACAGTAACTCTTCAACATTTCAGGCAGAAGCTCTGCTTAACAGGATGCATTTTTACATGAACATATTGTATAGAAATACTGTATAGAACATGAACATATTGTATAGAACATATTGTACAGAAAGACACAACTTCAGTGAAGATCCTTGTGTTGTGGTGACAGCTGGTGCTGAAGCAACTTTTTAAAAAATCTGCACAGCCAATCAGATCTTCAGTGGCCACTGGGCAAAAGCCCCATCTGACCCTGCATAGTGTCTAAAACAATTGAGGGGCTCCAGGGAAAGTGTTGTCGGGAGCTGTGGCACCCATGGGTGCCACATTGGAGACCTCTGGTCTACAGCTTGCTGAGAAGCAAGCAAAAACAATGGCCAGCAAGTTTACAGGTATCACTGTTTGCTTACAGGATTACTTCAAACTCTATGACAGGTATGTTACCCTTTGAATTTCTGAAAGGATGAAAGGCCAATATCAGATTAACTAATTGCCCAAGACTCTCCTTTTTCTGCTAATCACCAGATCTAGCTCTTTCTGAACGTGTTATAGATAAACATGATACGTATAAACAGTACATTGATTGTATCCTACCTCCCAGTCCTTCTTGTATTCCTCCAGTGATTAGAAGGAGCACAAGACAAAGATGACTGCCTAAAAGACTTGAGGATTTTGTAACAGATTTTTTAAATTGTAGTTAGTGATTCCTTTTTATTTTATTTTAAAGAAGAGTGTGTTGAATTTGACAGTTGTTTTGCAAGCTATTTCATTGTTGCTGTTTAGAGGTACGTCCTAATAGGGAGACTGTCGTCTAAGCCCGTTTTAATTCTGAAAGGAAAAGAAGAGTAAGGAGGAAAAAACAAGGCAGAGGACAAAGTAGAGCAGGGTTTGTAAGAAGAATAAAAGTGGATGTTAAGAGTCATGCCTTGTGTTGTCTCCTTGCCTGCGTTAAGCTGCAGAAATGGACTGATCTCCTCACTCTCAGACTTTCTTGAACCCTTCCCATCTTCAGGTACAACACCACTAACCTCACATCTGCTGGTTGGCACTCTTCTCCATTTCTAATTTGGAATGTTTCTGCTCATTACTGAGTAATGTGGGCCTGTGACTTTGTTTATTTAAAGAATATTTGAACCTACTATCATATTATACTGAACATACATTTTTTCCCCCCTTTATGTTCAGTATTTCACATGGATTTTCAGGGCATGGCAGCTGCATTTACGCAAGCTTGAGAAGTTCCATTATTGTCTGTTCGGTCCAAACAGTCTTTTTTTTCTCAAGCGGCAAAACACATACTTAGTTACAGCAAATTGGTAAGACAATATCCATGCCCTAATGTGCATGTTTAGTATGACTAAAAATGAATAATTTATACTCCATGTTTAAAATAAAAGCATGAATACCTACTGTATTCAGCAGATCCCCAAACAAAATGCTAGTGCATTCCACAAGAAATCGTTATATCTTCACAACTGAGAGCAGGATTGCCCAGCGTTTGCTTGAGTATCTCTTATAGCATATAACCTTTTGCAATCATCATGTAGTCTAATAGTCACACGAGGTCTCATTTGTGGATACTGATATATATAGATTGGGAACACATGGAAAGAAGAAATTTTTTTCTCCAAACTTGGAGGAGCCCTCTGGTTTGCATAAAAATCTTAAACTTATAATAAAAAGTATGGGGGTGACCCCCCTCCAAATGCAGTACTGCTGCCGTGGGGGAGGACAGGGAACAGCAGGCCTAGAGACACATGGCTAGATGAGAATAATCCTCCTCTGCCACCTCAGCTCCAGCATCCCTTCTTCCCAGTTTCCCTGGTGAGAAGCCAGGAGGAGAGTTTAAACACGGCAGCTGAGCCAGCAGCTATGAAAGTGAGTGTGAGAAGGAACCTCCTCACCCCCCCCCCCACAACTCCATAGCCATTGGCTCAGCTGCCCTGTTTATACTTTCCTGCCAGCTTCTAGCCTGAGGAGGTTAGAAGGAAAGTTTAAGAGGGCAGCTGAACTAGGGGCTATGGAGGCAGGAGTAAGAAGGAGCCTCTCCCCCATACACCTCCATAGCCACAATATGCAACGTCTTGTTGCAGTTCCCCACTTGTATATTCTAATAGCCAAGTTATCCAAATCTGAGGATACTTAAATTCAGAGAATGGACCCATGGACAGAAAAGACAGATCTTCTAAAAACCTGAAAAATGCCCCAGGTTTGCAGAAAAATCTGAAATCTAAAAAAAGAAAAGAGGGGTTTAACCCTCCCCATGATAAAAGGAGTATCTGCAGCTTTAAGAAACATATTTCTTCAGTGGCTAGGCAACACAAACAGGTTTGGTTCCTGTCACTAAAAGGTTAGGGGAGCACCTTTTTGTAGGATATTTTGGCCTTTCATGGAAGACTCATTGGGGCGATGCCCAGTGGCAACCACCAGACTACTTGCAACCAGCAACTTCTATGACTTATGTAGGCCTGGCTGCTTGCTACTGTTCAATAACAGCCCTATACAAACACCATTAGAAACTGAAGAACATAAGAAGAGCCCTGCTGGATCAGACTAATGGTCCATCTAGTGCAGCATCTTGTCTCACACAGTGACCAACCAGTAGGGTTGCCAGTGCCCAGGAGAGAGCAGGGGATCCCCCGATTTTGCAAGCTCCTGCCTGCCACTGGCCAGCAGGATGACAAAGGGAAGCATTCCCCCAACTGCCACAATCTGGCACAATGTCCCCAGCATAATGATGTCACATGGAAGTGATGTCATCACATTGGGGACATCATGCATGGCAACATCACCCCACCCCCATTCCTGGAAAGCTCTGAATGTGGATGTTCCCTTCAGTCAACATGGCTAGTTGCCACTGATAGACTTATCCTCCATGAATCTATCTAACCCCTTTGAAAGCTGTTTATTCCTGTGGCTACCACTACATCCCCTGGCAGCAGACACCACATTTTAACCACTCTCTGTATAAAGTTGTGGTGTCCTGGTTAGAGTTTCAGACTAGGATCTCAAATTTCCATTCTTCTGTGGAAAGTCACTGAGTGACCTTGGGCCAGTTCCACATTCTCAGCCTAATTTACCTCATGGGTGGGAGGAATGGCCCTTGAGAATACCTGGATGTCTCCTGGTGTACTGATGGCCTCCCACACACCTGAGCTGGCCAGCTCCCTAACAGAAGGCCTGAACCTGACCTACCCAAGCCCTATGTAAGAAGGGAGAGGTGGCAACCAGCCATCCTGAGGTTAGGCATGGGAAATAGGGCCTAGCCTGCTGGGCCCCATATGAGAGGTGACCCAGGGGAGGTGGTGATACCTGGCTCAGCCCACTTGAGACACAGCAAACATCACCACCTGGCCAACCCACATGTGAGGGGAACCCCACACTGGCATCCAATGTGGCTAAGCCCTGTGCAAGGTTATGCAGATGGTAGAACCCAGGTCAAGACCCACACAAGGTGAGGTAGATAGTACTGCCCAGTCCATCTGGGCCCCATGCAAGAGGCAAGGCAGACAGTGGTGGCCAGCCTGGCCAAGCCATGCATGAGGGGAAGTAGATGGTGGCACCCAGCCCAGCCCAGCCCTGCATGAGGCAAGGAAGATGATGGTGCCTCCACAAGGCAAGGGAGACTGCAGCATCCTGCATAGCCAAGCCCCACACAAGGTGAAGTAGATGGTGGTGCCCAGGCAAGCCCCACACAAGGACCATGGCTTTCCTGGAGAGAGGATGCTGGGGTAGGGAAGAGTGGAAAACTGAAGATGTAGAGGAACAAAACTGAACATAAGGTTGTCCTTGAAGACTGTCCAGAAGCTACCATTGGAACAGAATGCTGCAGCCAGAGTGTTGACTGGGGTGGGTAATAGGAACCATATCATTCCAGTCTTGTTCCCCCTACACTGGCTTCCCATTTGTTTCAGGGCTCAATTCAAGGTGCTAGTATTGACCTTTAATTCCCTATACAAATTTACCCACACACCAGGGCTCTTCTTGGGCAGGAATGCACAGGAACGGAGTTCCGGCTGGCTCCCAGGTTGCCCACGCCCAGCAGGAACTCATTAGCATAACAAGCCACACCCAACAGCAGAAACTCATCGGGATTGGCTACATTAGGGGTGTGTGGTCTAACATGAAAAGGAGTTCCTGCTCCAAAAAAAGCCCTGGGTTTTGACAACAAACAAGGTAAACAGAATAAGAAGCAAAAGGTGGGTGTGGCTGGATGACCACACTTCTGGCAACATGGGGGTATGGCCTAATATGCTAATGAGCTGTGATGTCAGGGGTGTGGCCTAATATGCTAATGAGTTCCTGCTGGGCTTTTTCTAAAAAAAAAACCCTGCCGCTCTGGTCATTCTCAAAGGTTCTGCTTTGCTTGCCCTGGCATCTGAGTCTATGGGTGGCAACTTGAGAAAAGGCCTTCTCTGTCATGGCAGCAAAACTTTGGAATTCTCTCCTCAGGGAGACTTGTTTGTCTGACTCCATCAGTGTCTTTTGCTGAAGACTTTTTTGTTTCATCTGGCACACCCCCGATAACAGTTATTGGCCTTCTTCCTAATGTAGTTTATGTTTTTTTAAAAATTGTATTTTATATTTTAACTGTATTAAACTGTAGGGTTTACATTTTTTAATGTTTTTAAGTTCACCCCCCTGTGGATCCAGATTGGGTTGAAAGGTGGCATAAAAATGGTCTAAATAAATAAATGTAGGTCAGTTGTTGGATGAGAAGGAAAGAAGGAGGCAGGAAAGAGGGAAGAGAGGAATAAGATTCACTCCGCAAGTCCTTGTGGGATCCTGTTTGTTTTTATATAGAGACTACCTTATCATGAAGCAGTTAGACCATCATACTGGGAGTCCCCAGCTCAAGAGGTGGTGGGCTCTCTGTCTTTGGAGGTTTTCAAACAGAGGCTAGTTGTATATCTGACAGCAACGCTGAATCTGTAAACTTATGCAGATCATGGGAGGGACGGCAGGAAGGGTTGCCTCAGTGTTTAGTTCTTTTTTTTTTCTGAAACAAAATTTTATTGGGATACATTCAACATTTCCAATCACGTTACCAATACAATTTCAAAAAGGAAGATCCCCGTCCCAATCCCCCCACCCCCCTAATAGGCTTCCAACACTGCTAATAACAATCAGAAAAATTATAAGGTAATCAAGCTTAGACTTAAGTACATCGACAAACCAGGTAACACATTTCAATTATATATAACCTCTACAATTTCAGCATATTATATATAACAGTACATACAGTTCAAAATTCATTTCACTTCTCGTTCAATATCCATACGTATCCAAGTTATATATTTTCCCCTTCATTCTATATTCAGTTTCTAGATACAATTTCAATCCTTCCCAGTCTTTTAAGTACTGTTCTGCCATTTGTCCATTTAATTTCTTTGTCATTTTGTCCATTTCCGCTAAAAATAACAATTTTCTCAACCAGTCATGTATATCTGGCACCTCCTCCATTTTCCAATGCTGAGCAAAGGCCATTCTCGCCGACGTAATCATATACCATAACAGTGTCCTTTTTTCTTGTGGAATTTTTTCCATTGTCAAACCGAGGAGAAGAAGTTCTGGCTTTCTCTCAATTGGGATTTTCAATATTTTCTGCATCACACAATGTATATTAGACCAGTATGCTTTCACTTTATCACATGACCACCACATATGGTAAAAAGAACCCTCTACTTTTTTACATTTCCAACATTTATTACTCAAGTTCTTATCCATACTAATATTGGCAATCTTTTTTGGTGTCATGTACCATCTATACATCATCTTATAACAGTTTTCTTTTACATTGATACAGGTAGACATTTTAAAAGATCTTTTCCACAAAAATTCCCATGATTCCATAGAAATTTCTTTGTTCATATTTATGGCCCACTTTATCATTTGTTCTTTAACAGTTTCATCCAAAGTATATACAGTCAACAAAGTTTTATACATCTTTGATATCATTTTCCGCTCTTTTTTCAACCATATATTCTCAAAATCATCATTCATAGCTCTAAAACCAAACTCTTTACAATCTTTTTTATAGATGTCCCTTATTTGACAATATTGTAGCCAACCATACTCAAATTCTAATTCATTATTTGGTTTTAAAACATATTTTTTCCCTTCTTTTTGCAACAATTCCTGATATTTCAACCAGTCATTACCTTTATGCTCTGAAAACAGATGTATAACTGCAGCTGGAACAATCCACAGAGGCCTCTCATCCGAAATTGTATCCTTATACCTGGTCCATGCATCAAACAATGTCCTCCTTACATAATGATGCTTAAACATAGAGTCGACTTTGTTTTTCCCATACCAAAGATAGGCATGCCAGCCAAATCTGCAATCATGCCCCTCAAGAGCTAAAAGTTTTCTATTTTCCAAATTTACCCATTCAGATAACCAAGACATACATACTGCTTCATGATACAAACGCAAATTCGGGACTTGGAAGCCACCTCTGTCTTTAATATCATACATTATCTTCATTTTAATTCTTGGCTTCTTTCCTGCCCAGATAAACTTAAAGATTTCTCTTTGCCATTTTACCAACACTTTCCCATCTTTCACAATTGGTATTGTCTGAAACAAAAACATTAACCTGGGCAGTACATTCATTTTAATAACGGCAATTTTTCCAAGAAGAGATAATCTTAGTTTTTCCCATTTTTCTAAATCACTCTTTATCGAACCCCACAGTTTTTCATAATTATTCTTAAACAAATCTATGTTTTTCATTGTAATTTCAACTCCCAAATACTTAACCCTTTTAACCACTTCACATTCTGTCACATTTTGTAACGTTTGTTGCTTTGTACCAGTCATATTTTTACACAATATCTTAGATTTATTTTTGTTGACATAAAACCCTGCAAGATCACCAAACTCTCTTACTTTTTCAAATACCTTAGGCATATTATTAACAGGATCTTCAACAATAAACATGATATCATCCGCAAATGCTCTTAATTTAAATGAAAAACCTCCAATATTCAAACCTTTTATGTTCTCATCATCTCTAACTGCTTGTAGCAAAATCTCCAAAATCCAGATAAATAACAATGGTGACAGGGGACAACCTTGTCTAGTACCTTTTCTTACCCGGAACATATCTGTTGGTTCTGCATTGACAATCACCGAAGCTTTTTGTTCTTTATATATCAATTGAATCATTCTTATAAATTCTACGCCCATCAAAGATTCCTCAAGCACTTTAAACATAAATTCCCAATTCAGGTTATCAAAAGCCTTCTCTGCATCCAAAAATAAAAAAGCAACTTCTTTTTCAGGGTGTTTATCATAATACTCAATTGCATCCAAAACAACCCTCATATTGTCTTTAATTTGTCTATTTGGTAAAAAACCAGCTTGATCCTCAACAATAGTGTCTTTCAAAAACTTTTTAAGGCGCTCTGCCAGTATTTTTGCAAATATTTTATAATCGTTGTTCAATAATGAAATGGGCCGGTAGTTTTTAACATTTGTTAAATCTTGCATTTCTTTAGGAATTAAGGTGATTGCAGCTTCATTCCAGGAGTCTGGAATCTTTCCTGTCTTTCTAATTTCGTTTAAAAGAATCTCCAACACCGGGACCAAATCTTCATGAAATTTTTTATAAAATTTAGCTGAAAAGCCATCCGGGCCTGGAACTTTAGAGACTTTTGCCTCAGCTATTGCTTTACTAATTTCATCTTTAGTTATTGCAGCATTTAAAAATGTTTTCATTTCAGGGTTTGGTTGTATCAAGTTAGCTTTGGATAAGTAATCCAACATTTTTTGAGGATCCGCTTGCCTTGCTTGAAAGAGAGTCGCGTAGTATTTAAAAAATTCCCTCTTGATTCCTCCTGGGTCTAAAATCTCTTTATTTCCATCTTTCAAACAAGTGATTGTTTTATTCTCTCTTCTTTTCTTCAATTGCCATGCTAAATATTTGCCAGGTTTGTTTGCACCTTCAAAGGATTTCTGTTGCAATTTTTTCAAGTTCCAAAATACTTCTTTGTTCAACCTTGCCTCATATTGCTCCCTTAAAATCCTCAATTCTCTCAAAATCTTCTTTTTGCCAGGCCTTTTCTTGAGTTTTGTTTCTTTTTTCCGAATATTTTCCATAATTTCTTTGTCTATCTTCATTTGTTGTTTCCTTTCATTATTATTAATTGCAATCAGATGTCCTCTCATCACAGCCTTGTAGGCTTCCCATACCGTTTGCGTCTGTACACTTTTATTTAAGTTCAATTGAAAGTATGTTTGGGTTTCTGTCCTTATTTTATCCACAATATTTTGCTTGTCCAGCAAATCTTCATTAAGTCGCCATCGAAATTTTTTCCTCTTAACATACGTTGACCATTTTATCGGACTGTGGTCAGAAAGAATCCTAGGCAATATCTCAATTTTGCGTGTTTGCAAGATTAAATTCTCTGTCATCCACATCATATCTATCCTTGAAAAAGATTCGTGTCTTGATGAATAAAAAGAGTACTCTCTATCTCTGGGATTTTTAACTCTCCAAACATCTGCCAAGTGTTCATGTTTAGTCAATTGAAAAAAGACTTTAGGAAGTTTGCCCATGGCTTCAATTCCTTTTTTTGATTTTCTATCAACAACATTGTCAACAGTACCATTAAAATCGCCCATTAAAATCGTTTGCTCATAGGTCAACTGTCGTAGTTGTTCCCACAAATCCTGAAAAAAGTTTTCCTTTGCCCCATTGGGAGCATAGAGATTAACAATTAATGTCTTTTTATTCTGCAACACAACTTCTACCGCCAAAAATTTCCCTTCATTGTCTTTAAAAATTTCTTTTGGTTCCAACTCCTTTTTAATATATGTAACAACTCCTTTTTTCTTTTGGGAGGAGAGTGAATAAAATTCCTCTCCTAATCTTTTTTGAATCAAAAATTTGGCATCTGATTTTTTAATATGTGTTTCTTGCAAGCAAACAATATCACATTTCTGTTTTTCCAACCAGAGTCTGACATTTTCCCTTTTTTGGGGTGAATTCAGTCCATTAACATTCCATGAAATTATTTGACTCTCCATGTTGGTTTTATAATTATTTATCAGAGTCTTTAAAATTATCATTGATGAATCTGGTCATTTGGTCAACTGACTTGATGGTGACTCTCTTCTGCTTGAACGAAAAACTAACGCCTTTAGGAATTTCCCATCTATATCTTATGCCCTCTGTTTTCAGCTTGTCAATCAGATCTTTAAAAAGTCGTCTGTCCTGAAGCATTGCTCTGGGTAGTTCCTTTAGGACCATAATTTTCTTGTTGCCAATTGTGAAGTCATCCTGAAATTGTTGCTTAAACAAATCCTCCTTCAGCTTCTTAGATATAAACTGGACAATTACATCTCTAGGTAATTTTTTCCTTTGCGCAATCGCAGAATTGACTCTGTATACCACATCAATCTGTGCCGCCACTCTCTCCTCTTCCATTTTCAAAAAGTCTGCAACAGCATCCACCATAACTGAATGGATGTCCTCATTCTTGTCTTCAGGGATCCCCCTGAATCTCATGTGGTTAATCATTGCATTATATTGGACCATCACATTCACTTTATCTGTTTCTATAGTGACCTCAGCTATATTAGATGCTACTCCCTTCACCCTTACATCCATCTCATCTGCTCTTTTGGTCAGCGTCTGTATCTCTTTTGTAATTCCAGACATTTCTTTTTTCAACTCTGTTACTTCTGTTATTACAGTCTTTTCCAACTTCAGAATCGCATCCATCACTCGTTTCTCCATAGCTTCCATCATGCCCTGTAGCTTTTTTTCCTCTTTCCCAGCCATTTTCGGGGAGGACCAGGTATTTGCCCTCTGTCGTTGCCGCAGGTCGTAAGCCGTTGTTCAAAGTTTTCCCTCCAACCCACTCTAAATCAAAGTCCTTCTTGTGCCCACCTAAATCGCACTAGTTTCACTTTTTTATATTGAGTCTTTCGTTTAAAATCAAAGAAAATTTTTCTGACCTTCCCAAAATGGCGGGCGCAATTTCTCTATGGTAAATGGTTCTTCCAGGTACTCACTTCCTGTCCGGCAGTCTTGATGGTCCCCCTTGTTCCTGATTTCCTCCCTTCTTCCGGCCTCCTTGGTCTTCTCTAGGATGATTACTTGTCTGTTCTGAAGTCACTTCCTGTTTTGCCGATTTCTGCTGCAGCAGCTACAGTACTTTTCCACTGTAATTCTTGCGGAGTTACTGTTAGTTTCTATTTTAAAGTCAATAATCTAACCGCAGGAATGATCAACAATTCGGCTTTTTGGCCTTTTTTAGCTGTTTAACTGCACTTTTTCCGCTCCAATGTTAGTACGACAGATACAGCACGATCATGCGCTTCATCGGATGTTGTTTATTTTCGGCCGAAACGCGTCTCCGGTGAGCAATTTTAAAAAGTTACCTTCAAAGTCCGTGTCTTGTTATAGCAGTGTTTCCTTGATATCAGTTTCCGTAGAATGTCTTGGAGGTCTGGGTCATGCGTTCTTATGTTGAGAATCCAACTCGGTGGGGTCTTGTAGAGATTTTCTGAAGTGCCTTCTCTGGGGGAGGGGATCAAGGCTGGTCGCGACGCTCTTTAAAGCCCCGCTATCAGCCGATCTCAACTCCTCTCTCGGGCCAGGCTCGCTGCCAGTCACCCCCCTGCCTGGGGGGATCTGCGGTGGGCTGTGTGAAGCCCACCCTGTCGTCAAGACCCTCCGTATGCTCTGGGAGCTCTAAGAGCAAGCCAGAACACGTTAGGACGCCATGAATCCCAGACCGGAAGCCCCCTCAGTGTTTAGTTCTTGTGGCCCTTTCTTACATGCCCAGGGAAATGCTGATTGCCACTTTGGAGCCAGGAAGCAATTTTTCTCCAGGACGATTTGGCCAGGCATCCTGGAGGTTTTTTTTTTTTTTTTTGTCATCATCTAGGCGTAGAACAAAGGTCACTGTGGGTATGGAGGGGGAGGTATTTGTGTATTTCCTGCATTGTGCACGGGGTTGGATTAGATGACCTTGGAGGCCCCTTCCAACTCTATGATTCTACGAAATCCCCATTCTGTCATGGAAGCCCCATGTTTACCTTGGGCCAGTCACTCTCTCTTTCTCAGCATCTTGTTGTGAACATAAAATGAAGGAGGCGAGAATGAGGGGAGAAAAGCACAGCATAAATATCTAAAATATATAATAAGTTTTTGATTAACGATGGAAGATATCTTTCCTTCATAGATGAAGAGGGAGAGCAGTGGGGATGGGCAGCTGGGCAGAGTGGTGAGGAGGGGATGGGAAACAGGCAAAGTGGTGGGGAAAGAATGGTTTGACAGGCAGAGCAGTGAAGAGGCAGAGGGGCAGGCAGAGTGGTGAGGGGGGAGATGGCTGGGCAGGCAGAGTAGTGCAGAGAAGGACGGGGAAAGGCAGAGTGGCAGGAGATGGATGAGTGGTCAGGCAGAATGGGGAGGAGCAGGAGGAGGTGGCAGGGAGGTCAGTCAAAGGAAAGAGGCAGTGGACGAGTAAGGTGGAGATGGGGGTGAATGTTAGGGGTAAGAGGGTGGGAAGAAGTAGGCTGAGGAAGAAATAAGATGGGGGAGGAGGTGGCAGGGGGAGGAAAGAGTAGAGAAAGCTGGCTGGGGATGTGCATCAGAAGCCACAGGATGAAGCAAGGACTAGTGAGGGAATTTCCCCATGAGTTTCTCATGGGTCCCCACCTTTTCCCATACTTTCATTCATAAAAATGTGTGTTTCTTCTCATACAACTACTTACTACGACCCTTAATCCTTGTGTAATGTCTGTAAACTACTTTAAGACAAGGAATACTTCCAGTGAATTGCAGAATCAGATTGTCTTGCCCCCTCCCCCAAGTCTTCAGCTGAGACCCAACTACTTAAGAAGAATGAAGATATATAAAATGTCCTTTCTCTTTCCACGCACACATTTCTGGAGCTTCATGGAAGTGTTCTTTTTTCTGTGTTTGTTCCATTTAATGTTCATAAATGGATCTGAGTTATCCCCAGAAGGAAATATGTTTAAATTGGTAAGGAGGAAAAATGATTGACACAAAGTATAAGTATTTTTGTCATGACTCTGGTATATTATTAGCTAGAAAAACCCTTCTAATGAGCAATGTCCACACTTACCAGCTGTGCTATCAAGGATTTGCCAGATACTTACAAAATCCCACTTCATTACTAATACCCATCGCCTCAGACATGAACACCTTTAGGATATTGTTCCAGATATATATATATATATATATACACACACACACACACACACACATATATATACACCCACTACTTCTTAAAGGTCCACACATTTCAAGTGACATATTTTTTTTCTGAAGAAGTGCTTGTGCATATTGTTAATTTACAGAAACAGTAGAGTACAACCAAGTCAACTATCAAGTCCCCATAAAAGATGGAATAAAAAGGCATCCCCACTTTTTGAAATACTACATCTATAATTAATTAAGGACATCATTTTTGTTGTTCAGTCGCACAGTTGAGTCCGATTCTTCATGACCCCATAGCCCTCCTGTCTTCTGCCATCCTCTGAAGTTTGCTCAGTTTCACGTTTGTTGCATCGGTGACACTGTCTGACCATCTCATCCTTTGCCGTCCCCTTCTTCTTTGACCTTCAATCTTTCCCAGCATCAGGGTCTTCAGGGTTTTCATCACAGAACATCATAGAAGCTCCACAAATAGCCAAGTGTATTTTCATTTTGTGTATAATATATTAGACAAGAGGAGACCTGTAAGAAACCTGTGTGGGGGGTACATCCCATCTCCCCCTTCACTTACTTCCCTCTTCTCCCTTCTTGAACATCTTCTCCCTCTTTCTCCCTCCCTCCCCTTCAGTCAATCTTCTTGTACCTCTTTCTCTCAACCTCAGAGCGCCCTCTCCCTCCACTGGCCTTGGAGGCTGAGAGCCAGGCAGCTCCCGAACTCCAAGCCTTCCCTCATCTGGCTTTGGAGATCAAGTGCTGCCTGGCTCCCAGTCTCTAAGGCTTCCCTCTACACACACACACACACATTGGCCTTGGAAGCTGAAAACCAGGCAGCGCCCAACCTCCAAGCCACCCCTCATGAAACTGGCCTTGGAGATTGAGACTGCCTGTCTCCCAGTCTTCAAGAATTCTCACACCCCACACATACACAGACACTGGCCACAGAGATCGAGAACTGCACAACTCCTGATTTCCAAACCTTTCCTCATGGCACTGGCCTTGGAGACGAAGACCTGCATGGCTCCCCATCCTCAAGGCTTCTCTTCCCCCCCCCCATACACACTGGCCTTTGAAGTCAAGAGCTGCACAACTTCCAACCTCCAAGCCATCCCTCAGGACACTGGCCTTGGAGATCCAGGCTTCCAGGCTCAGCTGCGGCATCTGGGAGCAACTCCAGGCCTGGAAAGCCTCCCAGGATTCAGTGATACCATAAGTCACAGGGACACCAGCACTGCCAATGGCTTTGAAGGGAAAGGGAAAGGTTTTTTAAGGGGGAGCCAGTTTAGTGTAGTCGTTAGGAATGTGAACCCTAATCTGGGAGAACTGGGTTTGATTCCCCACTCCTCCACATGCAGCTGCTGGTGTGACCTTGGGTCAGTCATAAGTTCTTTCAGAGCTGAACTGTCAAGGGCAGTTCTTGAAAGAGCTCTCTTAGCCCTACCTACCTCACAGGGTGTCTGTTGTGGGGAGGGGAAGGGAAAGGGATTGTAAGCCACTTTGAGATTCCTTTGGGTAGTGAAGGCTGGGTATAAATCCAATCTCTTCATCTTCTAAATCTTCCAAAGTATTTTTTTTTTAACTTTTCAGATTTTTCTTCAAACATATGGGTCATCCAAGTTTGCCGAAAAAGCTGTTTGGGGGAAGTCAGAAAGCACTGTATGTACGTATGTATATATTTAGACATCCGCAGATAGGGGGCATACTTGGAAAACAGTATATAGATGCAGCTGCATCTCTGAAGCAGAAGCTGGTGGGCTTGGAAATCAGTACACTTGTTTAAGCTAATTATAGGGTAGGTGAGGCACAGAAATCACATGTTAATGCACTGGATTCTGCTAGTTCTTCTGTTATGCAAGGGAGTGAAGGAGCAATCACTCAGTTCTCCTCCTTACTGCAGCCCCATCCCTGTGATGTATTTTGTCCATGAAGGTCCCACAGTCCCTGGCAGAGCAATTGTGGGGTCAAAAAGTGACCCTCTTTCCTCTTGAACCAACAGAAAAGCTGGTAGGATCCAATGTTCTGTGTTCAGATTTCATAACAATCTGTAAGATCACAGAAGCCGATTCTCAAACAACTTCACATTGGTTTGATTTGGGCTAAGTGAAAGTTCTTGTGTGTGGCCATACCAAGAGATATTGTGGGATCAGTCAGCTTCCAAGGACTGAACTAAAATGTTAATACATCTTTGAAAAAAAGACAAGTTGGCTCTTGGGAACTTTTTGCAGCGTTGATTACCACAGGGCCTAATGCAGGGGGGGGAAATGGACCGAACAGAAGTAAATTGAAAGGTACAATAGGAGAAGATTGAATCTTGTTGAGCACACTCATTCTTTCTCTTCTACTTTTAAGGGCCACTGGCTGTCTAAGACTAGAAAAGAGTACCAGACAGCAGCCGGTTGAATATAACAACTTTGTACTATGGGGAAATGCTGTTAAGTTTTTCATCCTCACTTAGCCATAAAAATCTACTATGTCAGTTTTTGCTGGAAGTTGGAAAGTGTTCAGTAGTGGGACAGAAAGCATCCTATGTACTACCATCAAGACTTTAAGTACAGGACCAGCTACATGAAGGCTGCAGACCATCTTTCCTAGTCTCCATTCTAGCATCAGAAGGCTAACAGTTGTACCAAGAAAGGAATAAGGGTAAAAAACTGTTGCATACTCAGTTATGCCAGCACCATGCATAAACAGGGGTAGATGAGGTGACCCCAGATACAAGGACTGTGGACCTTTCCCACATTTTCCTCCATCCAGCAGTCCCATCTGATCCTGGGAAAGCGGATTCCTGGAGTCATAGGAACCACATAGACTGATAGCCATGAGTGTTGGTAGGGTGTGCTAAGGCAGGAGAATGGGCCAAATCACACTCCTCCCCCTTTTAGCTCCACTGATGGAAGAGACAGGAAGAGCAATTCCCCCCCACACACACACAAACACACACTCCAGTCATCTGTCCTACCTGGCCATTGGTCCACATGGCTCCTGTGGTTCCAGAAATCAGCTTTTCTGGAACGGAATGGGAATGCTGTGTAGAAAGGAATGTGGAAAAGATCCATGACCATCACTGCCTTCTGTTGGCAGATCAGTAGATCTAACCCACTGTGCAATAGTATATAGTTTACACATGTGGCTGTCAGATAGAAGAGAAAGGGTATTTGTTGCATATAGATATCTTATGTCATGTCAGCACTTTCCTTAGGGCAATTGCTACCTCAGGTGAGAGGGGAATGCATGGCTGAGATACCCTCATACATGCTTACAGTTAATAATTCCATAAGTATACAGGGTTTTTTGTCCCTACCCTAAATTTCCTCTCTCTAACTTTTCCACAGAGAGGTTGGGCAGGGCTGCGGGTTAGTGTTGGAGCATCTGCTTTGAGGGTAGAAGGTCCCAAGTGGAACCTCCAGGTCTCCGGTTAAAGGGTAGTAAGTAGATAATGTGAAAGACCTATGCTTGAAACCCTCAGGATCCTCTGGCAATACTAGAGAGTATTGACCTTGCAAAAGCAATGATCTGTCTCTGTATAAATCAACTTCCAGTGTTTATGTGTCCCTTCTGTATGACATTTACAGACACCAATGGTTCTGAGCAGCAGAACAAGGGAAGCTACAACTTGTTTATTACTCTGAAATGGGCTGCATGATTTTCATGAATGAGGTCTCTCCCAGAGGTAACACTGTGTGCTTTTATGTTATTAAACACCAATATTTTATAGTGGCATTAAATTAACCCCCTAAGAGGTTATTAAAATGCATGTCAATATTAATATCAATACAGGGGTTGATGTTTGTGTTGATCATACCTACTTATGCATGAACCTAATTTGCATTATTTTAATTGCATTATCCAGAAACAAGATTAAATTACTTCCATTTGATATCTGCTGACTTTTTATGTTTAGCTTACATTAAAATAGAGTTTTCTTCATTTGCTTTATCAATAATATGAAAAATTAATGGTGCTCTTATTAAGGTTAAAAGCACCTCAGAGACAGCCTCATGCACTTGTGGTTGTTTTGTTATTATTCTTGGAATTGCTGAGAAAGTTGTGTAGTTATCACTATCTGAATAATAAAAATTCCATTTGCCTGGCAGGAGGTTGCAGGATGCTCATTGTTCCTCTTTTAAAACAGGAGGTTTATAATAATTGACTAGTTCCACCCTTATGGTTAGACTGTCAACATGATCTGCACCCCAGGTAAATTGAAGCATTTGGATTTCAGGCAATTTAAGTCCCAACACTATGAAACTGATGAACTAGCCTAGCAGCCTGTCAATATGGAACATAATGGGTGCTGTATCGGTGCAGCATCACTATAAGTAAAAGGGGTTATAGAATACACAGCTTTATGGCTGTATGAACCAAATAACTTCATTTAGTGTGGTCAGAGAGAGAAGGCAGGAATTTTATTTGAAACATGAAAATTCTTTGTGTTGTTTTGAAAATATGCTTTAACCAAACTGGACCAGTATAAATTCCTTTCTTTTGATGTGTTTATGTCCTACACACAATTTTGCCTCTTGCCTCTTTCTTTTGTGTAGTGAAACCCCCTATGCAAATAATCATTTTGTCCACCAGGAACACTGGACTACAGCATACGTTTTTAGGGAAGAAGGTGGGGAAAAGTGACTTCCATGAATTCCAATGAATGCAGGGTGGCCAAATCTGCCTTGGGAAATTCCTGGAGATTTGGGGGCAAATCCTGGCAATTTAGAGTGCAGCATTTGGGGAGGGAATGGAGCTGAACAGTGACATAATCTATACAGTATGCTCTGCAAAGCTGTCATTTCCTCTAGGGGAACTGATACTCTGGAGATCAGTTGTAATTCCAGAATTTACTCTGAGATTGGTAGCACTAACTCGGTGCCTACAAACTTATAAGCTCTAGAACCTTATTAGTTCTAAACCCAAAGTTGTATAGAAGGCAATGAAGCCATCTTAAAAAATCTTAGCCTGCAGTCAGGGCCGGCTGGAGGTGTTTCTGTGTCCTAGGTGGGATGCAGATGCCAACTTCCCGGTGGCACCTGGAGGTGGCGGCAGCAGCGAGTCCCCGCTGGCTGCCGCCATGCCGCCCCCACCTCCTCCCCCCCGAGAGGGGAGCGGGAAGGCAGGTGAGCTGCACCGCCGCCTCCTGTGCCCCGGCTGGGTGTCCTTATACTGGTGGTGGCAGCAGGGAGGCAGTGGGTGCCTGGTTAGGGCAGTGGGGGGTCTTTTTTTGGGGGGCAGGGTGCCGTTTGGTGCCCCGAGGGCTGGCATGCCCTAGGCGAGTGCCTAGTTTGCCTAGCAGGCGAGCCAGTTTTGCCTGCAGTTCACTACCCTCCTATCTGAATGTTCAGTGGCTTTGGCTGCATGTCATCAACAGTAACATCACATGCTTCAAGCAGGCAGGGATGCAGGAATGCAGGTATACACAAACACAGGACAGAGGTTTGCCTTAAAAATTCCTCCTTTGGGGCTTGTCTCAAGTGGTGACAGTCTGGAAGAACTGTCCTGATCTCTTGTAAGGATCTATCTAGAAGGTAGCAATGCCATTGTTCAGGAAGTCAGGGCAATCAAGGAAAAACAAAATGCCTGCTGCTGACAATGACACTAAGCACCCAACCATGAAAAGCAACATGCAATTACTGGGGGAGAGGGGTTGTAATAGCTAAGAATTCCAGATTTGTATTATGATTCTAGAAAATCACAGTAACAACCTGAAAGAGTGGTTTTCATGTATATTTTCAGTCTGGGGATTTCAGAATGTCCATCCCTACCTGGGAATAGGAAGGGAAGGCAGCATGGTATAGCTTGAGCTCATCAGATCACAGAAGCTAAGCAGGGTTGGTACCTGGAAGGGAGACCAGACCACCAAGAAAAGGCTCTGCAGAGGAAGGCAATGGCAAACCACCTCAGCTTCTCACTTGCCTTGAAAGCTCCTTGCTGGGGTTGCCATAAGTCAGCTGCAACTTGAGAGCATTTTACACACACACACACAGGAATAAGGCATGTTGTAGTTAGAGGTATTTACTGGGAAAGATTGAAGGTCAAAGAAGAAGGGGACGGCAAAGGATGAGATGGTTAGACATTGATGCAACGAACATGAAATTGAGCAAACTTCAAAGGACAGTGGAATACAGGAGGGCCTGGAGTGATCTGGTCCATGGGTTGCGAAGAGTTGGACTCGACTGTGAGACTGAACAACAAAAACTTCTATAAGTATGCTTAGGATAGTGCTGTACATTGTAATGCTTCGTCTATTTTAAATGTTAAATTTCAGGACCAAATTACCAAGAGAATGTGGACTGGAAATACAGAGTTTCTTTAAAATTAAACTTTAATAATAAATAAATAAATAAAAATCCTTAATATCTGTTCTTGGTGGAACAATTTTCCCTTCTGCTTTCATGCCAAACTACAGGGAAGCTGATGGTTTCCTGGATACACGCACATTCCATATACTTACAGTACAATTCTATACAGAGCTCACTGAAATCAGCCGACCTTGACTGGTGTAACTCTACATGGGAGTACACTGTTACTTGGGAAAACCAAAGGAGAAAACCACGAGAAGTAACAAGAAAGAAAACACAATGAACTCTGTAGGAGCAGGAAGCAGTCCTGTATCACCTGAAAAGAGCATGAAACTTCCCCAAATGTTTGTTTCCTTCAACTGTCATTTTGTTCTATTTTGCTCCACTTTGTGGAGAAAGCAGACAGCGAACCCCTTCTCTTCCTCTCATAATACTAGAACCCAAGGTCATCCACTGAAGCTGAAAGGTGGGAGACTCAGGAAATACAAAAGGAAGTACTTCTTCATATAGTGCATAATCAAATTGTGGAACTTGCTTTCGTAGGATGTGGTGATGGCTGCCAACTTGGAAAGTGTTAAAAGGAGAATGGACAGATTCATGGAGGACTCTCAATGGCTACTAGTCATGATGGATATCTATGGCCTCCAGTAGTAGAAGCAGGATTTATCAGTATGTATCAGTTGCTTTAATTCAATTGCTAGGGAGCAT
Source organism: Gekko gecko (assembly GCA_029375565.1). Taxonomy (NCBI): domain Eukaryota; kingdom Metazoa; phylum Chordata; class Lepidosauria; order Squamata; family Gekkonidae; genus Gekko; species Gekko gecko. Next base: position 111,892,518 of record JAPDNY010000008.1, on the reverse strand, counting down.
GAGTAGTAGGAGGAGGATGCAGTCATCCTGCTTGTCAGAGCCGGAATGCCCATTGACATTTTTAGGTGGCTGCCTGGAGCGCCCCCGTGTGGTGGGCACCGGAACTGCACTGGCCTCCCACCCCTCCCTCTCCCTGTCCAGCCCCTCCCTCACCTCACCAAAAGCCCATGCCAAGTGCTGCCTGCTCTGCTCACCCTGTGCTCCTGTGTGCTCCTTTGCTCCTCCTCCTCGGTCGCTGTGGAAGCCGCCGTGGAGCACGTGCTGCACACACCGTGCACATGCAGTTGCCACCCGCCCGCCGTCTCACAGCCACCCGCTGCACGCCTCCTGCCCACTCCCAGCCAGGACCAGGAGGAAAACTTGGAGGAAGGCACTTAACACCTGGGTCTGCTAAGCATTCCTCCCTTCTTGCTAGGAAGCCAGGCAGCCAGTAAGGAAAGGGTTAAAAAAGTCCCTTCCTCCCCTCCCCAGCCAAACATTCCTGGTGGCAATCAAAAGGTTGGGGGGAAGCTAGCTGAGAAACAATTAAAGTCTTGGGGGGAGGGGGGATCTGCGTGCCGTGGGAGCGAAAGAAACTAGTTGGGAGGTCCCTGGAAGTCCTGCAAAGGCTGCGCTGTGTGTGTGTAACTCTATGGCGGGGGGGGGGACAGAGAGGAAGAGAGGAGAGGAGGGCAACATGCTCCTGAATCCACACGCCCGGGCTTTAGACGGTTGTGAGGTGTGTGTGGGGGGGGGTGAAAAGCCCTGGAGGGGGGGAGAGTGAGCGGCTTGGCCCATGGGAGAGAAGGGCATGGGAAAGGCCCAGGGTTGCTAAGCTCCAGGTGAGACCTGGAGATCTCACAGAATGACAGCTGATCTCCTCTTGGATTTGAATCCAGTCGCACTTTAGAGACCAACAAGAGTTTCAGGGTATGAGATCTCGAGTCAAAGCCCCTTCGTCAGACACAAGCAGAGTAGAAATGCCGTCTGAGTACTTTTATCCTAGTCAGAAGGTGGCAAAAGTGTTGCAAAGAATGCTTGGGAAGGATGCAGAGGTACAATGCATATTGCAGAGGTACAATGCATATTGCAGGGGGGTGGTGCTTAGGGGCAAGCAGACAGGAGTGTTTGGCCACGGGGAGAGGGTTCTACCCAAGAGGCAGCGGCCCTTGGTGCTCTTTGGGACATTCCCAAGAGTTTTCAGCTGCCCTGGTATAGATGCCTGTTTCCCTGAGGGCACTTGAAGCAGGGCGGAGAGCCCAGCTTAAATGACTGGGGGGAGTCTTTTGAGTACAACGCCCAGAGGAGGGAGGGAGGGACAGGAGTGGGCTTTGCCCCAACGCTGCAAAGGGTCTGCCTGCCACGATCCTGATCCCTGGCCCCTTGGGAGCCCACTCCTGGGGCCTCTTCCACACCACATGGATGCACAGGGAGACAAAAAATCCCAGCTTCAGCTCTCTGCTAGTGAGGTGGTGGTGGAAAGCATGATGACAGTGTCCGCCCCGTGTTCTGCAGTGGCCCCTGTATAGATCCATGGTGCAGCCTCATTGGGAATATTGTGTAGAGGTTTGGGCCTGCATAGCTCATCAGTAAATATCGGAGCACAGCCGGCTACAGGGTTGGTGGGCAGAGCAGAAAATAAAGCAAAGAGTCTGAAAATCGGCTCCCAGCTCAAGAGGATTTGTGGGACCCAGGTTGGAATCCCTATTGCATTATGGGAGGCTGCTGGGTCATTTTGGTCCAGTCACCCTCTCTGAGCCTAATCTACCTCACAGGGTTGTTGTGTCAACGAAAAAGGTGTCTGTATGTGTCTTCCTGCTTGAGTTCAGTATTTAGAAGCCAAGTCTGTGTAACTGATAACTAAGACTGGGGCTTCAGGGCATGGTTCTAGGCCTAAAATCTCTGCTATGGGCATATTGTCCGGTGAATGTCGTGTCATCTCAGATACATCAAAATTCCCTGACCTCCTAGACTTGACAGGCAGGCAGTTACCCTGTCCACATTTTTTAAAAAAGGTTCAGCTCCCCCATTTCTCATGATTTTTAGTATGGTTGCCAACCTCCAGGTGCTGGCTGGAGATCCCCTGTATTAAAACTGATCTCCAGGCAACAGAGAGCGGTTCATTGGGAGAAAATAGCTGTTTTGGAAAGTGGACTCTACACCTCATTGAGGTCCCTTCCTTCCCAAAGCCTGAGAGTCCTGAGATCAGCTAGTTGAGAGTCCTGAGATCAGTAGTCAGGTTAGAACAGATAAAAGGAAGCACTTCTTCACCCAAAGAGTGATTAACACATGGATTCCACTGCCACAAGAGGTGGTGGCAGCTACAAGCATGGGTGGCTTCAAGAGGGAATTAGATAAACATCTGGATCAGAAGTCCATCAGTGACTATTAGCCACAAGGTATAGATAGGGACTCTCAGTCTCGGACAGGTGATGCACTCTATTCTTCGTGCTGAGGGTGGGGGACAGCAGTGGGAAGGCTTCTAGTATCCTGGCCCCACTACTGGACCTCCTGACGGCCCCTGGTGTTTTTGGCCACTGTGTGACACATCGAGTGTTGGACTGGATGGGCCATTGGCCTGATCCAACATTGGCTTCTCTTATGTTCTAGCTCTTGTGAGGCTTTGGGGAAGCTGATTATGTTCATGTATTCTACGGCAGTGGCCTGACAAAGACTAATAATAATTGGTGGGTGCGGGGGGGGGGCAGAAGGTAGCCTCGCCTAGTGTGCAAAAAACTCTGGGACCAGCCCTGCTGTTTGTGGACTTCCTACAAGCTGCTGGTTGGCCATTGCTTGAACAGAGTGCTGGACTTGATGAGCCTTTGGTCTGATCCAGAACGGCTCTTCTTAAGTTCTCTAGAAAGAAATGCTGAATTAGGTTGCATGATGTTCAAGATCCAGAGTTCAAAACTGAAGAGACGCTGAAAGCTCTGTGGTCAAATTCCCCAGTATTTTAAAAGGATGCTATATGGACTCCTGATTCAGTATAAGAAGATATTTGAACTTTTCTACCTTTACCACTCAGTTGCATCAATAGCAAACAAACTCCCACACTGAAATGAATTTTGGAAAGGGGGAAAAAAGACATGCAAAGATGGTTTCATTTTTTTGGAGGGGGGGTCATTTTGCATTTGTGTGCAATAGCATCATTGAAGAGGACGGCTTCAATCTGTACAATCAATTGGGAATGGAAAAGTTAAACCCCTTCTCACCTGCGTCAAATCAGGGGGTCTGAACAGCAGCTTTTAAAAACCGGTGCAAAGATCCAGTCATGTATCTGCCAGGGAGAAGCCAAACCTTTACAGCCCACACTTTGTAAAGGGGGGGATGAGTAGCTGTGGGAAAACATCCTTCCTGAATCACAATCTTAAGCTCCAACCTATTTTGCAATGTTTGCTGAGCAATAAATGTCTTTGGGAGTTCTGCCGTTTCTGTACAGTTAGATATGAGCTTGTAACAAGGGGGGGAGTGGAAGAGCTTCATCACAGCTGTATCAACAGCATCTTTTTTTAAAAAAAAATAAGCAGCTGACACAGCATGTCAAGCATGACAGACTTGGCCCTGAAAGTAAAGTATAAGCTTCATTGACCAATAACAGAGTTTTGGACTAATGCCACTGGAAAGTTTTTCTGTAAACTGATGCTACCTTATTCTCTGGATTCTATATCAAGCTTTCTGAGATTCAAGAGCGCATCAATGCACCGACTGATTCCTCTCAGATGCTGTTTGATGCATGAGGGCCATACATTTTCATGACATTTTGATGAAAAGAGCAAATGAACACAATGTTTGTAAAGCTTTGGATGTAGAGACCCATTAAAGAGCCTCAGTCACAAAGGATTAAATAATGCTAAACCTGAGATGCTTCCATTTTATGTTACACGTGAGCCATTGAATGAGAATTCAAGAGATGATTGGTTGCAGGTTATGAAACCAAGGAGAGTGATAGCATGAACTTTGCCATCAGGTAAGATTACTCCAGTCTACGGGCCCAAGAGTGGCATGTGGATGTGATAAAAGTGGTTGGTTTGGGAAGGATTTCAAACAGACAAAGGGGCACATTTGGACTCAGCTTGATGTCCACTTCTCCCCATCTAACATGACCATCACTGTATAGGGCCACATTCAGAAAGTTCATACCAAGCCATTAGACAATGTATTCAACTGGCCTAGTGAGGACAGTTTCAGCAACAGCAGTTTTCATGTTCTGCCAGCACAAGTATTCTATGGACATGGTCAGATTGGCCATTATGGCCACCAAGACAAACCCCAGTGGGCCAGTGACTGAAGAGGCAGCCTCCACTGACCCCTATGAGCCCCTGCTTTCAGGCCAGTAGGCTGGCATGGCTGAACTGGCATGGATGCTGCCACTGAACAGAAAAAGGAAGCACATTACCTGGCTTTGACCCTGAAGACTGACAGGTCAAAGTGCCTGCAGTGAAAGGCAGAAGCACCAGTCCACCACCAGTTGAGAGGGCAGGGCCAGGAAAAGGACCTTCTTCTGGGCCATTTTTTGCTGCCCAGCTTGCTCCTGCTGATACATCTCCAAGTGATGTAATTGGAGAATATCACTGAACTGTGGATCTTCTCACATAAGGAGTCCCTACTTCACATTTCACCTTAATCAGGGCTTTTTTTGTAGAAAAAGCCCAGCAGGAACTCATTAGCATAATAGGCTGCAGAAAATAGCACAACTCCTTAGCATATTAGGCCACACCTCTGACAGCACATGAAATTGAGCAAACTTCAGTGGACAGCGGAAGACAGGAGGGCCTGGCGTAATCTGGTCCATGGGGTCGCAAAGAGTTGGACTCAACTGTGCGACTGAACAACAACAACTGACAGCACAGCTCATTAGTATATTAGGCCACACCCCTATGTTACCAGAAGTGTGGTCATCCAGCCACATCCACCTTTTGCTTCTTATTCTGTTTACCTTGTTTGTTGTCAAAACCCAGGCATTTTTTGTAGCAGGAACTCCTTTGCATGTTAGGCCACACACTCCTACCGTAGCCAATCCTAATGAGTTTCTTCTGGTGGGTGTGGCCTATTATGCTAATGAGTTCCTGCTGGGTGTGGTCAACTCGGGAGCTAGTCAGAACTCTGTTCCTGTGCGTTCCTGCCCAAAAATAGCCCTGACCTTAATCACACTTCTGCCATGCACTCACTAGGTGATTTTAGGCAAGCTTCCATTCTCCTTCAGCCTACTTTCATCTGAAAAATGGCAGATCTAAAAATGAAAATAGAGCATCTTCCTTGCACGGATAAGCTTTCAGTTTCATAGCTGGTAGCAGAATATGACCTCAGAACCTGGAGAGCTGTTGCTATTCAGAAAGGATAGAACTGACCTTGATAGACCAGTTGTCTGAATCAGTATAACACCCTCTGTGTCTTCGTGGATGCTCAGATGACTAAGACTATGGGATGTGAGGGCAATTTGGCTATGACATCTGTCACCCCATTGATCACCAGGGTTGATTCGGCTGATGTGGCTGGCTAGACGGGTATGCCCTACCTCCCTCACCACTCCATGTGCATCCTTCTCAAAGCTGTGCTCTAGATGGATGACCATCCCAGTTAGAAGGTTTGCACCGTTCTTCAATCAAGGGTTCAGATGGCTGGGACTATGAAAGGCTTCTGGTGCACAGGAGAGTAGGGAAATGATGTCCGGTTTGATAATTTAATGTCACAGTTACAGGCAAATGTATTGATGCAGGCATTCTAAATTTGGATGTTAATGAAATTATATGGCTTATTAGTACCATCAGACACTGAGAGTAAAAATAAACCAAGACTATTTGGCAGAACTTGAAAATGGCCAAGAGGTGAGTAACAAACTGCAGAACTAGAAGTGGGTCTGTTTTTATTTCATGTTGTCTGATTTTCAGCTTGTTTTGCCATTCTGCCTTTCTTAGCCACCCAGACAATACAAGTGCCCCCACAGATAGTCAGTGCGCTTTAAACAACTGCAGCTGTATTGCTATTAATCATTAAAGATCCAAGAGAGAGAGATTTAAGTGGCCAAAAACTGTTGATGTTACTTCTAGGAAAAGCAACATGAAACATTTTAATAAGTGTCCAAATAATTTCAACAGAAATGCCCTAATGTAGGTATAAAAAGACACTTTGTCATCTGCTATTATTTGTTTAATAGCCTGGATAGTTAATCGACAGACTTATTTTTCATTTGGTCAGAGAAAATAATATGTTGATCATTTTGGGTCCAAGAGACTGTTTAATTTCTGGGGACGATATCAGGAATCTGTGGGAACAGAACAATCTATATGGAGGCAACTTGACTGATTTAATTTAAGAGGCGGATTCCAGCCGTCCTATTAGTGTGGAAATAAGGCGGAGGAGCCAGGGAAGAGAATAATGGATGGATTGGGTAACTAAGGGTTACAAATTAGAAATCTCTAAGAAATCTGGGAAAGAATTGTTGTGATGGTGTAGGACATTTGAGAAATATCCAGCAGTCACCAAAGCCATGGGAAGAAACTGCAGGAATCTTTATAGACAAAAAGGGGCAAGCATTTTGCACAGGCGGTGCCTTTGCTAGCTTCTCATACAGAAATACATCAATAGTGCACGTTTTTGGAATCTTCGTATAATGAATTCAGATGATAACTTCTTTTAAAGGGCTGAAGAATTTGCTAGGAATCTGACTATAATACATTCAGATGATGCCTTTTTTTGCAGGCCCAAAGAATTCACTGATGAGAAAGGCAATAATGGAACTCACAATTTCCAGCGCTTTGTGATGTACTTCACTGAAAACTTAAGGAGAAATGGAAGCCAGGAATCTTTTGGTTAACAAGAGGTGATATTCAAGAAAAAAAAAATGTTACTATACTCTTCAGATATAAGTAACTGCAGATTCAACATGCAGTTGCCTAGGATTAAATTTATGCCCATATAGTCACCTGATGATGTTACAAAGAGGCCTTGTCACATCATCATATCCAAATTACATTATCAAAGAAACCTTTTATCAGTCTGAATGCTGCAGAATAGAAATGTGCATTAAGAAATTAACTGCCAAAAATCCAAACCCAATCCCCAGTTTTAATCATTACATTTACTATTCCACATCTGTTCAGTTTCTTGACAATTAGTAAACACCACAAGTTATTGTTGTTATGGTGCCTTGCCATTTGCTTTTTTGCTATTGTACAAGAGAAGGAAAGGGAAGCAGCAGAAACAGCAGAGAGTAAGTAATAGTGCAATCCTAACCAGTTATACCCATCTAAATACATTGAAATTAATAAGCTTAGACTGCAATGTCTAATATTAATAAGTAAGGACTGCAATGTCAGTGGACAACGTACATGATAGGGGTATCTTCCAGCCAGAAGAATTAGTCGATCTTTCTATCAGACAGGGTTTCTGAGTACCAATTATTGCACTGTCCCTGTTGACCTGAAAAGGATTTCCTCTGGTGGGTGTAGTTTCATATTCTTACCCCCAAGCTTTTGTAAAGAATTCAGCAGTCCTGTGTTTGGTTCTTCTGCTTTCTGTGCCGGTAATTAACAGGTCCTACTGGGGGCATCTAAAGGATTCTTTCTTTGTTTTTCCTCCCACACCCAAACTCAAGAAGTTACTACTTTGATTATTATGATATGCAAAGGGACTTTTTAAAGAAATCAAAGTCCTTTGACAACCAAAACTTCTGCTCCTAATTTGTATCGTTTAATTCGACAAGTATTCAAAAGGCACTTCTTACTTCACTTGATTTAAAAACAAATAGTTCACTGCCATGTGATCCTTTAATTTCTTTCTTTCACACTGTCAGATCTAAGGGGCTTGCTGAGCTCAGGGAGCTCTTTGACATTCATAATTCATTGGTTTTTGGCAAAACAGAAACCACCAAAGAATATTTAACTTGTGATATTGAATTCCTAGTTTGAGCTCAGTTTATGTATTAAGACTTGAGGTCAGCCGTGATACATAAGACAATGTGTGTATTATGCAATAACCTTTTTAAAGAAAGGGTACATTCAGCAGTATGCCATCCACAATCTGATATAGTTGCCAAAGACTGACTATCTTCTGGGGCAAGAGGTGTACAACCAGAACCTATAAAACTTCCTGTTCAATTTTCCTGGATTTTGAGATCTCTTCTTAGAACACTTTGACTGGGGAAGTTTCAGTTATTTAAAAGAGATCGCAGCACTCAGCTATTAGATAAGACACATCGCCTCATCTTACAGTAGCAGGGCATGGAATGCACCCATTTAGTCAGGAACTTTTGCTTCAAAATACCACCTAGACTGGCACTGCCCCTGCCCCCAAATGCTCAGCCACCCACCAGCTTGGCTGTTCTCTGGTTGTGATCAGGAACCAGTCATTCACCAAGGTGTGGATATGCCTCTCATGACTACAATCCTTTCTCACAGCTCCCACCTCCTCCTTCTCCAGTTATTAAAATACACATTGCTAACAGAAAACAAGAATTGGTTTGAGACTTTTGAGATGAGACTTACTGCTTAGATGTCTCTCTGTGCATTTGGTGTCTCCCCTAATTCTATCTAAGCTTGAGATCAGTCATTGCAATCACTTTATGAATAGATGCTGCTGACTATGAGCATGCAAACAGTAAGCAATATCTATAACGTCAGTTATTTAAAAGAAGTATCTGACTGGACGGGGGGGGGAATGGTAGGAATTCTGTACTTGGCAAGTAAGTCAATTTAATGACCCCTCTCTGACCACAAAAAGTGAGTTCAGGGATTTTTCAAATAAAAAGCAGCCCACAAGCTGCAATGCATTTTTTACTTATTACCAAGGCATCATGTGCCCTTGTGGCACAAGTAATAACCATGTAAGGGTAACCTAGGCTGTGGTCACAAAAGCAGTTTGCCACATTACCTTTGCGGATTTAAAGAGTATGATCAAACAGCAACATCTTCCTTCTGTGCCCCAGTTATTGGCACCCTGTGTTGTCCCGCTTTGGAAGCAGAGTAATCAGGCACTGGGGAAAGTCTGGTGTTTACAGATTCCTGCACTTCCACTCCGCTTTCCCAGACTTCTGAACTCTCCTGCCATGAAAGGTACCCAGAAGGGAAGTCTGAATCCACAGATCGGTTTTTGCCACTGGGAGGTGTTTGGAGCTGCTGCCTATATGTGCATGTGTACATGAGCACATATGCGCATGCACCCACCTGCATTAAAACAAACATTACTGGACAATGTGCTCCATGGTTGAGGCACTGCAGTAATGTGAATGCCTGACCACTAGACAAGTACATGGGGAAACCAACCCAGGGTGTGCTGTCTGGTTGGTCTTCCCCACAACACTTTAAACCGGAGCAATTAGAGTCATACCCAAATCATGGCAAGCCTCCAGTGTGATCTCAGCCCTAGTCAGTACAATGCTTAAAACACATTTCAATAAAAAAACACTGAGGTGATCTGATCAGGAACTCTCCTTGCATAAACATTAGGTAGTTCGACAAGGCAAGTTTGCCTGGCTATTGTGTTCAGGCTGGAATTATCTGCATTCCTGATTTTCCTACCACCTTTTGCTTTCCTGTGGGACTTGTGCTCTACTTACATCTACAGTTCCCTCAGTCAACTGTGCCAGAGGGCTTATTGCTTGTACTAAACCTTTTTCACCTTGTCCCCTCCTGTTTGAGGGAAGGTTCACTTTAGAATATAAAAAGATGCCTGCCACTCTGACTGTGGGGTAAGTTTATATAATTTTTCTGGAGCTCTGCTTTCTCCAGGGATCCCTTTGGCATTCCTCATCCCTAGATTCTGGCTGGGATTTTGTCTTCCATTCAAAGGAGGGTGTTCAAACATCCACTGGCTTAGCCCACTCCTGACTGCCCATCAAGAGCTGGTAGCCAGCTCCTTGATGGGCTGTTTGACTGCCTACAACAGGCCTAGTCCTGTCCCTTGGGTGACTCAAAGGATACTTGCTTGATGAACCTGCCCACCACAATGTTCATGGCAACCCTAATTCAAACCATTTTTCTCTCATTTCATGCTGCCCTTATTTCTTCATCAATGGAAATGTTTCCACTAATCCTTTTTAATCAATTCATCCCCAGAAGTAATCAGCCTTTTAGTATACAACTATTTTTACAGCCATTATGTCACCCAAATATTTGTAATTTCATTTTCTTGATCCTAAATTTGTTTGCTGAGACCCTGCTCACTAAGTCTTGTTGAAACTCCCTTGTTTACACAAGAGCAATTTCCTAGCAAGGTTTCTCTGAAGCATTGCTGTGTGCCAAGAGCTTTTTGCCTGCATGGATATCTGCTGGGTCATAGCAGCTTGTGGCTGTCTTTGCCCAGTCCAAGAATGAAAGTGTCTCATTTACTGGAGAAGAGGCATTTCCCACCAATGTCATGGTCATTCAAGTAATTACATTCACCATTTTTCATAAAGCAATCCATCCTGCCTTTGCATCTGTTCATATGTGTGCATTACATGATTGCTTTTGGATAGAATGCTTTTTATGCCTGTGTTGTCTATGGTATATACTTAAGAAGTGATTACTGGAACCGATTGCAACATTTTAGATGTGTTCATAAGCGGATAGGGGGCCTGCTGCTGTGGGAAAGCCATCCAATCATGTGAGAAATCAGTGTAATCATGCAAATAGACATATCTGAATTCACTGAGATGTGTCCACATAGCTCACCGAACAATTGACTCCCTGCTCATGACCAGTGAGTAGGACATGAGCTGAATCAGAGGGGTTTGAGCATAATTAATCCCAAATGGTTTATTCCTTTCTGCATCCATTCACACTGCTAGGTACTGAAGCTTCTAATGGTGACCTTCTTTACTTTTTACTTGACAACTGGTTCATTCTTTCCCCTTCATTTCACATTTCAGCTTCTCAAGTATTTTCTTTATCACGATTCTCCTTTGGAAATCATTGTCTATCTTTTAGACACAACAAGTTTATTTTTCTTTTCTGTCTCAGCATCACTTATTCTGTACTGATTCACAGCACCACTTATTTATTTTTGTTCTTCCTTTGCCATTTCCAGTTCAGAACCAAATATTGTTCTGAGGCCTTCTCAAATAGTTATGCAGCTCTGGGGTAAAGCAATGTTCATTACATTATTGAGAAGCTTGCCTGGTTTCCAGTTTCCCTTCAGTTTTTGCTTGTATTCTGAGTATCCCCACTTCTTGTCAGTTTTGTTCTTCTTTATCAAATGATTTCATAGATTCCCACCTACAAAAACAAGCTCTTTGAGCAAGACTTGATTTCTACTCAAGAACTTTTAATTCTCTTTCAAAGCCAACTAGACAGTGATCATCCTAAACAGTCTACCTGTCCAATTATCACAGATCTGTCTTGCACATTCCCACAATAAAACTTCCAATACCAGTACCATATCACCTCTTGGATTTGTATGTCACTTTTCTGATTTTCCATTTCCTCTCATATTGTATTTGAGCATTTTCATTTTCAAGGCTCACTAGAACCTGTCTACACCTTGTCTCTAGTCCTTGTATTCCTTTCATATATATCCTAGGATTATCTATTCTCTTATGTATTTCTCTCATTAATCTAAATGCTAAATTGAATATTTAAATTAACATTCATTTTCAACTCCCAGAACTGCTTTAGAACTCAAAAGAAATGCACAGTTATAAACAGACAGAATGTTAATTTTTCATCTATTAAAGAATGCAGATGAACAAGGAACATGTGGCTTGCACAATAGAATTTTATTAAGATAATGAATGCAAAAACCTCAAAATAGTTTACATTTAACAAAACTATACTTGCACTATACTTATACAGATGCCATGCAAATGTAACTGTGACTGCAGAAAGAGATCAGCTTGGAATTCAACACAGCCTTTTTCCCTGGCCTTCAGCTATGTTCATATTACTGTAACTTAAGATCAGTTCATGTCTCCCATGGATACATGAAGTTGTTCCTCCATATGTTTCTACCCTAAGAATTACCGTGTCCATGGTAAGGAGTAGGCATTGTCCTTCCCTTCTTTCTCCATCTTGGCTGTGCGCTGCACATACACTAGTATATGCAATACTGTGTATGCTGCCTGCACATCATAGTGAGCTGTCCATTAGTTGTAGTGGAAGGGCCCTTTGAAACTCACATATGCTGATCCAGCCCTCCTTTTCCCCCTAGGAACCTGGCCCAGATAGTAATAGTACCCAGTGTTACACTATGCTCCATTCCTCATAGTAGTTAACAGTGCCCCAGATTCTTTTCAGGATTTGAGTACAATCAAGACCAAACTATGCATAAACCAGTTTGTTATACCAAACTGCATGCTATTCTTAACAATAAGAAATACCCAAGTAAAGGCCATGCAAACACATTATAATATCTCACCCCCATACAGCAATGGTACAAGCTGAGAACTATAAGGTGACTGACCAGCTGTTCACTTCAATAAGGAACACCCAGAGTAATGCTTAGCTCTACTTCTGTTGCACCAGAGAGCATAGAAACAAAGTTCTAAAGTCTGATTTTAAAGGTTTTTTAAAAATCTCAATGAGTAGGTCAAGAGGTTGCTAGGTTCTTGGACACAAGAACAGATAACAGCTGCTTCAAAGTAGCAACAGCAAGTGAGTAATGAAAACTTAAGCCTCACATCTCCTGTATTAGCTTCCTCCAGATTATCTTTGCATGTTGATTCAAGCCAGCAGTTCCTCCTGTTCATTCTATTCTAGTCATTCCTTTGAATATATTATGCCACAGTTTCCCAGACATTCCAGGGTCAAAAGACCCTCATAGACAGCAGGGCTAGTTTGACCACAGAATAATTACTGCTCGCTTCCAGGTAATTCCATAAATTTCTAGACAGTTCATACACTGACTCCTCTAGGAATGAACTTCTGAACTCTGGTGTAGAACACCACAAATTAGTCTGTAGGCCTCTTTTTACAGCTGGAAACTTCCCACTTCTGCTGTAACCTCTGAGTCTTTGATTCCATAGCCATGTTCTGATTTAGTTCTGTGGTAGAGATAGAATTTCTGGAACCCCTGAATCCTACATAAGAACATAAGAGAAGCCAATGTTGAATCAGGCCAATGGCCCATCTAGTCCAACACTCTGTCACACAGCGGCCAAAAATACCAGATGTCATCAGGAGGTCCAGCAGTGGGGCCAGGAAACTAGGAGCCTTCCCATTGCTGCCCCCTCCAGCACCAAGAATAGAGTGCATCACCTGCCCCAGACTGAGAGTTCCCATCTATACCCTGTGGCTAATAGCCACTGATGGACTTCTGCTCCATATGTTTATCTAATTCCATCTTGAAACTGTCCATGCTTGTAGCTGCCACCACCTCCTGTGGCAGTGAATTCCATATATTAATCACTCTTTGGGTGAAGAAGTACTTCCTTTTATCTGTTCTAACCTGACTGCTCAGCAATTTCATGGAGTGCCCACGAGTTCTTGTATTGTGAGAAAGGAAGAAAAGTACTTCTTTCTCAACCAGCTCAATCCCATTCATAATCTTATAAACCTCGATCATGTCACCCCTCAGCCGTTGTTTCTCCAAGCTAAAGAGCCCCAAGCGTTTTAACCTTTCTTCATAGGGAAGGTGTTCCAACCCTTTTATCATTCTAGTTGCCCTTCTCTGCATTTTTTCCAATGCTATAATATCCTTTTTGAGGTGTGGTGACCAGAACTGTACACAGTATTCCAAATGAGGTCGCACCAATGATTTATATAGGGGCATTATGATACTGGCTGATTTGTTTTGAATTCTCTTCCTAATAATCCCCAGCATAGCGTTGGCCTTCTTTATTGCAGTTACACACTGTCTAGACATTTTCATTGAGTTATCTACTACGACTCTAAGATCTCTCTCTTGGTCAGTCTTTGCCAGTTCAGACCCCATCAATGTGTATTTATATTTAGGATTTTTGGCTCCAATGTGCATCACTTTGCACTTGGCCACATTGAACCCCATTTGCCACTTTGATGCCCACTTACCCATCCTTGACAGATCCCTTTGGAGCGCCTCACAATCCTCCGTGGTTTTCACCACCCTGAACAACTTCGTGTCATCTACAAATTTAGCCACTTCACTGCTTACTCCCAGTTCCAAATCATTAATAAACAAGTTAAAAAGCATCGGACTGAGTACTGATCCCTGTGGTACCCCACTGCTTACCACCCTCCACTGAGAAAGTTTCCCATTTATACTCACTCTCTGTTTCCTATTTATAAGCCAATTTTTGATCCACAAGAGGACTTGTCCTTTTATCTCATGACGATTGAGCTTACTTAGGAGGAACTGTATCAAAAGCTTTCTGGAAGTCAAGGTAAATAATATCTATTGGGTCCCCCTTGTCCACATGTTTGTTCACTCCCTCAAAAAACACTAACAGTGATTCCTGTGTTCAAGATCTTGGTGTATTTATAATACTTGATGTCCTGGTAGTGAGCATACCAAGTCTGGTTCGAATCCTTTGATTTTTTAGATTCTTTAGGAGAAGAAAGATCTTTTTTTAAGTTCAGAAACCTTTAATGGCATAAAATAAAGAAAAAATACAATTAATAAAAGTAGTTACCAACAATAATTCCAGACATAAGATAAAAACATTTTAAAAATTAAAACAATATCATCAGATATAATATCTCAAATGATCTCAATCAAGAGTTCCCTGGCTTTGATTGATTGGGGTAGTTACCAACAGGACATTAGCCAAATAGTATGCCACCATTTCTGTCACTTTGGGATATTTATTCACCAATAGATATTGAGTAGTTCCCTCAAAAGAACCAAGATAATTAGGAATAACTGGGTCAAGAAGCTGTTTACAAAGTTTGTGGAACTTCAGGCAATAAAGTAAGATATGAGAAACTAAATCAGGTCCTAATGTACAGTGATTACATAGTCTGTTCTCAAAAGGGATTTTGTGATACTTGCCCGAAAGGACAGCTGAAGGAAAAGTATTTAATCTGGCTAACATGAAAGCCCGGCAGTGTAAGGGCTTAGTAAGCAATTGCGTATAAGAGGTTCCTTGACTCAGGGTAGTCTGCAAACTGAAGTAACAAGGGGAACATAGGTTAATTCTCACTTCAGTAGTCTGGCTTTCAATACCCCATATTCTTTGGCTGATAATATAAAATGATTGGGTTTTGCTATAATTGGCTAGGGACTCAAAATCAATACCAGAGGAGGCCATTTTAAATCTAATATGTTGGTGCTATTTAGAAATATATGAATCCCTTAGTAGATCATACAGCAAGGAATTAGGATGGGTTCAAAAATGGAGATGTAGCAAATATTTGACAGTAATCGTCCAAGCAATAGTAGATGACAAATGAAGGCCTAGTTCACTGATGGGGGTGGAAAGTCTAATCGTGTTTGGTAACTCTAAAATACGGCATAGAAAAAGAGCTACAATGTTGTCAATTTAAGAGTTAACTGCTTGGATCCAAACTGGAATCCCATAAAGGAACAGGTTAATGACCTTCATCTGAAAAATCTGTAGGGAAGCTGGTACAAATTGGTTCCCACTATGGTAATGGAATTGAGATACCACTAATAGCTGGTTCCTTGCCACCGTAATAACTGCCTTCTGATGTGGAGTCCAGTTTAATTGATAATAGAAGAAGAGACCCAAGTATCTAAAAGACTTAACTTGTTCCACCGGGTTCCTATCAATCTTCCAAGAACTACGTTTCCAGGACCTAGAAAATACTGAGATCTTAGTTTTTTCAACATTAATTGTCAAATCATTTTGTGAGCAAAAGCCAGAAAAAGCAGAAAGCAGATATAAAAGACCAACTCTAATGATAGACAGTTGAACGGTATCATCCACATACATCAGAAGAGGCACTGGGAGTGAGTTAATCTTTGGAGCGTGATCCTCAAATTTAGCTAGATGGGCTGGCAAATCTGTCATAAATAGATTTAAAAGAGCCGGTGCAAGGAGACACTGTTTTACCCCTTCGATGACCAGGAACTTTTCGGTCAAAAGGTCATTGTGGTTTAGACACCCTTGGCAACTGGCGGATGAATAAAGTTTAAGAATCAGAAATAATAGATGAGGATCCATTCCCCAAATGGTTAATTTATTCCATAAAAGAGACCTATTAATGGAATTGAACGCTCCCTGTAAATCTATAATCTTTTTTTAAAAAATGAATGTATTATACTGCTCATTACAAAAGACAGTGCATACAGTAAATTCTTTCCTTGAAGAACTGTCAAGATTAATATCAATAGATTAGAAAAGTGCTATTGGTATGATGACACGGTCTTGCAGAATGAAAATATGGGTTTCATCACTCTTGATTTTGTTCCCTGTTTATTTTGGTTCCATTACCAATGCATGCTTACCAGTCAAAGCCAAGGCCACTATTTTTGTCCTTCACTGGGCTGTGTGGAGACAGCACTGTTTTGCTTCTGCCTATAGATACATACATACATACATACATACATACATACATACATATATATATATATATTTCAGTTAAGAAAGTTATTTTGAATATTTTTAGACTGTTCAAGCTATGTTTGAAAAGGTTCATTTGCCTCTTCGAACAAACCAAGTGGCCCTGAGCAAATCATCCTGATAGGATAAGAAAAACCCTTATTTCCACTGGGCCAATTGCTACTCCAGTTGTGCCTCAGTTTACCATTCAGGATGTCTGGGATGAGTTCTGTATCCATAGAGTCTGTGGGGTGGGTTATACAGAACCACCAAATGATTCTTCAGAAGAACAAGCAGATTTACAAAATGCTGTATTACTTATTACCAACAAATAGTGAAGATTGCTTGGAGGGGTGTGTGTTTCAAAATATGAACTCTGGCACTGCAAACCCTTCTATACAGTGACCTGTATTTGCATGAATAAATACAATTTTCCAATTGTAACAAGTCTTTCCTATACTACATGCCAGTAAGAAATGTCCTTTTATCTCATTATCTCCATGTAACCCTAAAATGATAAGCCCCATTATATCAGATGAGCTTTCATAACTCAAGGACCGAGCAGGGCAGCAGAGTTCAAGACCCAGCAGCTCTTGTATAACTTAAGAATATCTTTTTTTAGCTTCTGAAAAGTTTACTTAAACCAATGTCCCAGTTTTGTGATCAGGCCTGCACAAGTTGTGATCCAGCTGAATATGGTGCAGTAGTCATATGGATAAACAGCACATCCATGTTAGGAATAAACAGTACATCCATGTTTGTCTTTATGAGGGAAGAAGTGAAGCCTCGATGGAATTGATACCTTGATAACTGGTGAGTATATAAGGCAGACTTCATCAAGCAACACAAAATGGACTCATTCACAAAGTGTAAAATTAAAGTATCAATTTCCCATATAGTTCCTAATGATGTAACTCCTACTAGCATTTGCTAAGTGGTAATTTACCATAGTGTGCATGCAACCACTTAGTAAGCTGTACTGAGAGGAAATCCTTCCACACTTCTTCTTACCATCCAAGGAGGAATGTTGACTCAGTTGTAAAGCAGATTTTTTAATTCATATGGCTCCAAATCCAATCATATCTATAATTAAAGGTGTTCATGTAGAAGGTGTTGGAAAAGACCCTTTTAGGCCTGAGACTTTAGCAAGCTGCTGCAAGTTGGAATACCAAGATCAACAGACCAATCATTTTAAAGGATATAAAGCTTGTTCACATGATTTGCTTCCCAGGTATAGAAGCATGGTAGAGTTCTCCTGACATTGTGGCCAATCAGCTTACCACATGGTTACACACCAACCATGGTTACGACTTGGCACATTCACTCAATAACAATGCTTTGCAGAAGTTCAGAAAGAGTTTGGTGTTATGACTGACCTTTAACAACCAGAATTAAGTGTGGGTGGCATAATTTTACTTTCTGTATAGAGCATATTCATTGAACCAAGGATTCTTACTCTTTTTTCATAAAAATAGCCCTTGGGAAAAACAGAATAGAAATTAAAACAAATGATACACAAAAATTAGTCATGTGATTTTAAAGTTAGTATAACTGAATGGTTAGTGTGCCACAGTCTACCCAGAAAGACCTATGCTCAGATCTCCAAGAAATGAGAAGAGGAACAGGAGGAGGAAGAAGAAGAAGAAGAGGAAGAGTTGCTTTTATACCCCACCCTTCACTACCTGAAGGAGTCTTGGAGCAGTTTACAATCTCCTTCCTTTCCTCTCCCTACAGTAGGCACCATGTGAGGTAGGTGGGCCTGAGAGAGTTTTGAGAGAACTGTTACTGGCCCAAGGTCACCCAGCAGGTTTCATGTGAAGGAGTGGGGAATCAAGCCGGTTCTCCAGATTACAATCTGCCGCCATTAACCACTACACCACACTGGATTTTGGATTTTGAACTGATTTTATTGTTATTTATTTATACTGGTTTTAAATTATGTTATTCTACATTGCTGTTAGCTGTTATATAGTATTTAACTTGCTTAAATCATGTTATTCTATATTGTTGTTAGCCATCTCAAGCTGCATTTGCTGTGGGCAAGATGGGATATAAATCTGAAAAATAAAATAAGTTTGAAATATATATGCTGACTGGGAAATCTTGGATCAGTCACTCTGTCACAGCCTAACCTACCTCACAGGGTAGTTCTGATAATAAAATTAGTGAGATACAAATTAGTAAAACAATTTCTTCTCTTGGGGTTGATGGCAAGGAACATTTTAACCCCTCTGTTAAGATTTCAAAAAGATGTTTCTTTGCGATTGGTGCAGCCAACTTGCCTTGACATTAGTGGAACTGGAATCTGCATCTAAGGGCAGAACTTGGCCATGCATGCAATTTCAGGTCATCCTTTCTTTTCCTGTCTTAAAGATTGTTTGGCTGTAGTACATGAAAGGGAAAGCAATGCCTGAAAAGGGAAAGGGAACAATTATTCTTCGTGTTAACGGTGAAGTGCCTTAAGTGAGGAGAAATCAGTCACAGGAGGCTGTTTGGTTCACTTATTTTTTCAACTGCTCTAGGCAAATAAAGATTAAGCCATTCTTTTACTAGGCATGCCCTCTCCTCTTCTGTATAAAGACATAATCAATCTCAACCCACGGCAACTTCAAGATGGATAAAGGTGTTTGGGCAGGTACCAGTGTTGCTAAATAGACATAAATGCTTAGAGTTAATTTCCATTTGGATTTGACTTGCATTTTACAAAAGCTAAACACTTGAAACAATCTTAGCATTTTAATGTATTAATTTGCACAAGAGCTAATAAAACAGCTCAGCAAACTGTTCACATAAATTTATGGCTTTTTGCAAATGCAGAGTTGGCAGTAATGCAACTCTGGGAAATGTACTGCTAAAGAGTATAAGATTGGTTTCTTTTTTTCTCTGTGAAAGATCAAAACCACGATGTATAAAATAAATATTTTTCTCATTGAACCATTCTAGCCCCTGCTGAGCATGAACATTTAATCCTGGATCCTTTTACGGTTAAACAGATGAGCTAGAATAGCTAAGGCAAGTTCAGGTACTTGTGGTTATGTGTTGAGGCTGGCAGAAGTGATTCCTCTAATAGCCCTTTCTTTTGGACTTTCCTGTCCATTTTCAGTTACTCGGTCAGTACAAAAATAATCCCTTGGTACTATCCCAAGTTCTTCTGCAACTGTGATTACGAGAGCAAGTGAAAAACTGAACTGAAACAAAAGAGACATCACCAACCCTTAATTTCTATCTGTGAGTGCCTTTTCAGAAGCTTTGAATACATGACTTTATACCGAGTCAGACTACAGATCCATCTAGCTCTGCTCTGAGTGACAGCAGGTCTCCAGAAATTTAGGCAGTTTCCCAAAATCTTCTTGTTGAAGATGGCAGAGGTAGAATGTTGGAGGTTCTGAGTGCAAAACATGTACTCTACAGCTGAGCCACTGGGTTCCTCCACATATAACTTACTACTGTATGGTCTTGTATAATAATGCCATGACTCTGTCTACCTTTTCCTTCTCAGTTGTCAGAACATGGTGAGCTGAAGAGGTGCTGGGTGAAAGCTGAGAGAAAGGTGACAGAAATGAACTATGGGCCAGTCCACATGAGCCCACAAGGACTTTGTCTCATACACAGTGGCGGTGGTGAAAAGTGCCATCAAGTTGCTGCCGACTTATGGTGAACCCTGTAGGGTTTTCCAAGGCAAGAGACATTCAGAGGTGGTTTGCCGTTGCCTGGCTCTGCATCACAACTCTGGTATCCCTCAGTGTTCTCCCATCTAAGTACAAACCAGGGCTGACCTTGCTTAGCTTGCAAGATTCAATGAGGTCGGGACAGCCAGGGTGTTCCAGGTCAGGGCTGCATCATACATATCCTCCAGGAGTTCTGTGCTTTCCAGAGGAATGAAAGCCATCTTCTGATTATGAACACAGGTGGAAAAATGGGTTTAGGCCTCCTCCTTGACCATTTTCATGAACTGAAACAGCCCCAGGGAGCTGCTACTTGCTCTTACTGGAAACTCATGTGTAGTCAGCATCGTGTAGCCAGTATTGCCTCTTCCAAGGCAATGTTTGCCACCTGTAGCTTTTATAAGAATAGAGAAATGCATGCAGACACACACATCTGCTGACTGATGAATTGGGTGCAGCTTTAGAGTTTATTAAAACAAATTATTAACATGACGGGTTAATCAAATGAAGTCTGTGTTCCCAGCTGAACAAGTTGAAATGAAACAGTTACCTGCAACTCATTTTCATAGTCCTTTTACTTCTGCCCACATCTGCAGCGCCTAAATTCTGTAACCAGAGTAGAATGAATTGCTGAATGTAAATGACCACTAGAGCTATGTAGGTTTTTAGTGGTGACAATGGTAAAGGAGAACAGTCCTGGAAGGGTCTGTCCTTCATCCACCAAGAACAATCAAACAACCAAATGGCTCAATTTAAAGTAAGATCCAGAAAACATCAACAATTAAGAAATTTGGTAATGAAATTAATGTATGTTTAATTCATTTAGGAATAGTCCAATTAATTTAGAAAACTGCCAGTGTGCTTGCTTGGGATTCAGGACAAGGAAGACAATCTTAGCTTTGAGAAAGTTATAATAATTGAGATTATTTTAAGAAATGTTCCAGTAATTTGATAAAATTAATGCTGGTTGAACTATTTGTAGTTCTCACTTTGATTGAAATGAAAACTTTCTTTTTCTGTTCTTATGGGGGTTTGCATAGGGTGTTTTTTTTTAAAAAAAAAATTAATCTGAAGGTTTTTGATAAGATGGTTTATGCAAACATATTTTAGCATATGGATTGCTTGGAAGCTGTTCACAGAGACTGCTACTTTGAGTATAAACTTCTTTTAATTAGGAGTTCATACTGTGTGATTAGTCATCTAAGTCATATGGTATTTCTGCTTCTTGATGGATAATTTCCAGATAAACAAAGAGTTTTCAGTATGACTATAAAAGAACATTTTTTTTTACAGACCATGGCTGTATGAGCAAAAGTATTCATGACATTCCATTTATACTAGGATTTCTATAGAGAAGAAAATCACAAAAAAGACATACACAACAGCACCAGACCTTCTCCCTTTCTCCCAATACACATACCCTTCTAGGCTCAGAACACATCCTTCAAGGGGAAAAAAGGAAATTATTTAATGTTCCATTTTTTTCTTACAGTGAGAGGTTGGATATAAAAACAGTGGCCAATTTCGCACAAGGAGCTGTGCTGCCATCGCACCTCCCTTTGCCCCATTTCCATTGGTCAATTTCCCACTCGAAGCCATGCAGCCACATTTTGACCTGTGCCTTCACCCAATTTTCCCCAACAGTTTCATGATCCTGTTTTTTGAGGATTACGAAACCGCGGGGAAAATCGGATGAAGGCGCGGGTCAAAATACAGCCGTGTGGCTTCGAGTGGGAAATTGACCAATGTAAATGGGGCAAAGGGAGGCTTGATGGCGGTGTAGCTCCTTGTGAGAAATTGGCCAGTGATAGAAGATGCACAAGTGTGTGGACCTTCTTAGATCTCAGAATGCTTCTATAGCACACACCATGTGCAGTTGTGCAAGTTCCTTTTTTGCACAAGATCATAAAAGCATGGAAAGAAGATGTGTGTTGTAAGAGCCTAGAAATGTTCAAAAAAGGCACATTAGTCATTTGTATATCTCTGCTGCTACTTCCTTGGCACATACAAAGCATTTATTTATTTATTTATTTATTTATTTATTTATTTATTTATTGCATTTATACCCCACCCTCCCCACAATGCAGGCTCATACCCTTCTAGGCTCAGAACACATCCTTCAAGGGGAATTGATTTCAGGGATTGACTTCAAGTGAATCCCAAACAGATCCATTCTCTTCCACCAGTGAACTTTTGAACGTGGAAAGAAAACTTTTTTGCAGGCCACAGAATACCCCTCCATTCCATCAGTATAAAGCTGAAGGTCTTTCTGCAGGAGCTGTCAAAAGCTGTTCCAATTTTTCTTTGCCAAATAAAAATATTTGTAACTCTTGAAACCTTCATGCATTAGCCAAACAGATTTCACCTCTCTTGCCATATCACAGTGCCATATTACTTTTTCACTACTGCTACCACCTCATGACATGTAGGTTAGAAATGAAATGCATGTTCTGTGTGTAATATGAAATGCTGTATATAACATGTGTTGAAATGTATTATTAATTGATGGATTTGATGACAATGCCACATCTGATCTCATTTTAGTTCTGATGTGTTGGGATGAGGCACATATGGATCAAATGGAGATGGTTATACTGTAGCCTGCAAGAACCAAGACCACAGCTCAACACGTCCTTGACTTGGAAGAGTTACCAGGGCTATCTTGAACAATACTCCTTTCAATTCCACTATTCAAGGGAAATGATATTATTGATTCTCCTTTATTCACCTGCCCTGTGTTGGTGCCATTAAATCCATACCTGGAATATGGGGGATAATCCATTGAGTCTCACTGGAGTGAACAGAAGTTGTATGACAGCAGCACTCCAGGGGTTGCTTCTTCCTTCACGCTTCTTATTCATCCTACAAGATATGGGAGTTCAAGTGTAGGTGGCAATGCCAGGCCAAGAAGATCAAAACAACTGCAAGGTCATCAGGGCTTGCCCAACAGCAGGTAGGCAAAGCAGGGTCTATAGGGGCAGCAGAGAGATGCAGCATCAGAGTCAGTGGTTCAAACTGCTCCAGGGGAAGGACATTTGTGGTCTGACTACTGAATGAAATGAAATATCTAACTGAGAAGATAAAGCAGTGGGGGAAATGCTGGCAGCCCCTTCTCCTGCTTCACAGTCACACACTGAACTGCAACTCTGTATTCCTATGCAGTACTGCATTGTAACCATTTTAACGGGGCTCCTGGCCAAAAAGACTTCTGATTTTTTGGCATATGTGCTCCAGGTCCAATAAATAGATAAATGAAATAAAATAAAAATCCTGGAGCTGTGCTCTGACCTTGCCTGGGTGAACTACACACTTGCTTTAGAAGTGGAGCAAGAGAGCTGCCATGATGCAGAAGAAGAGATTGGATTTTTACCCTGCCCTTCACTCAGAGTCTCAGAGTGGCTTACAGACTCCTTTCCCTTCCCCTCCCCACAACAGACACCCTGTGAGGTAGGTGGGGCTGAGAGAGCTCTTTCAAGAACTGCCCTTTCAAGAACAGCTCTTGTCAGAACTATGGCTTGCTCAAGGTCAATCCAGCAGCTGTAAGTGGAGGAGTGGGGAATCAAGCCTGGCTCTCCCAGATTAGAGTCTGCATTTGTAGTTCTGGTTTTGCACATACCAGTCTTGACTAAAGAGACTTCCAGTCAACTCATGCAGGAAGGATGGAGGAATCAGGGAGAGGAGTGGCTGCTGTACAAAACCCATGAAAGGTGGGAAATTTGCTGCTGTTTTATGTGAAATGCCTGGTCCCGTTTACTATAACTCAGCAACACTGTAGTGTAAGGTAGGGGTGAGATACAGCTATCTTTGTGGAGCAGCACAATGTTACAAACCTTGCAATAAATAGTAAAAGAACATCAGCTGTGGACTGAGCACGTTCACCTGGGAGAAAGCTCTGATGAAGTAAGGAAGTTCAGAGTTCACTTTGACATTACCTTAGCAGCATGGGAGCCACTGCAATATGTGATCACATGCATACCTCTAGCAATGTCACAAAACATAGGCCATGGAGCCCACAACATTAGTTTTTCCTATGTTAGAGTTCCCCTGGAAGCTGGGTGATGTGCCACTGCAGGAGGAGAGATCATAGGATCCACCTAAGAGACATGCATACACTAAAGCAACTCTGATACCATTAAAGCAAATTGAGAGAGTTCCTTATCCCAGGTAAAGGATGAGGTCTTTTTATGGCTGTAAAGGGAGGGGAAAGTAAGTGATGTGGATTGACGCTTTTCCCATAACTTAGCATCTACCTCTCACTTAATTCAATCACAAGCTAGAGTCATGCAATATGTTAATTCATTGTGTTCACACAGCAGATGACGATGGTAAATTAGTTCAATTGCAGACAGGAACCCAGAGGCTACTGGAGGTTGATTTGTTTGTCAGCAACTGGGAACTTGCCGCATGAGGCACATCTGCCCTAACCATACTCTGTCATGTAGATGGGAGCATCAGTCCATATGCATCAAGCTGCTACTTTGGAAGGGGACAAATGTTTCACTTTCTAAATAATCTAGTCTGACATTAAGCATTTTAAAATAAAATGGTAATATGCTCGGTTCATACATTGCAAAGACAACACTTTCTGGCACAAAATTCAGCAAACACTAAAACGGAGGTCCCCCAACTCTGCCATACAAACAGTTGTACTAACAGTTTCGTCAAGAAAACAACTGCAGGAGACTTCATAGGTGTATACAAGAGGGGGGGTAACAACAGATGGTCCACCTGCCTGTGTTCATTTATGCTTGTCCTCTGGAAAAGCAAAGCACAAGAAAAGGAAAGTTGAAGTAAGACCAGGGCATGATTCAAGGTCTTGAGGAGAAAGACCATAGTTGAGACTTGCACAATAGAAAGTTCCACTGATCTCCAGTATTGATAATTTATACAAGGGATAGGTATGGAAAATTGGGAGCCACTAAAACACATATGTAACACCTGCAATCTTGTGTTCTCTGTGTGTGCATTTGGGGGGGCGGCATGTGGTAGAGAATAGTTGCGGCTTCTCTCATGTGAGTGGGAGTGGCTGAACACCAGGAGACAGAGGCTAGAGTCTAGCTTGTTCCCAGTAAAAAGCTGGAGCATATTTGCCCATGCCCCAGTAAGGAACATGAAGCAAAATTCTGGCAGGGCTATGCCAGGTACTTTATTCAGCCCTGCTAATTGTTGGGAAAATAGGCAAAAATACTTAAATACTCAGAGTTTGCAATGGATCTTTGCTTCACTGGAGAGGAAACATTTCTTTCTGTGTAAAAATCTTTATTTCTAAGAGAAGGGTTCACATGGAAAGCTACAAAACAAAAGAGATACATCCTTACAGCACAGAACACATGGTCACACACAATAGAGATTCTCCTTCTTCTTGACCCCTAGAGGGAAGTAACCTGAGCACAGTAACCAATGATTGCTAGTAAACAGACTTAGATTTTCCCGGGCTACCTTCCCATTAGTTCTGAGCCAAGTTTCCCTTCCAGATCAGTCTAAACAATAGTACAGAAGGTAAAACAGATTAACCCTATAATGACTGGAATCTAGACCTTGCAAGTCACACATCATCCAATGAGAAAGTGGATGAAGATGTGGATATATAAGCCTATTCCTCCCCTCTCCAGGTTTTTCACCTCAGCAGCTGTTTATTTACTGTAATGAGCAATGTAAGCTCAGCCACTTACTATTTGGGGACAAGCAGCAATTTGGAGGGCTTCAATCAAATTGGCTTGGAAAGGGAGGGCATTTTGTTTTCAAGGTATGTTCTCAGTTAATTAAGCTTTATGCTCAAGGACTGATAGGACCCTAACTAGAGTTGCTGGTGCATAGGCAGGGACAGGTATGGCAAGAGCACTGAGGCATCTAATGAAGAAGGGAGGTTCCCCAAGGCCACAGCCCATTGGTTTGTGGAGTTGGGGAGAAGACTCCCATGGCGGCCGGTTGCATCTGCCAAACTCTTATTTGCTTAAATGGGCAAGGGGTGAGGTGTGCAGGCTAGGATAAGCAAGGTTAGATGTGACACCAGCTGAGAATGTGAAGCCAGTGTGAACAGTGAAGTTGATCATGTGAGTTAAAAAAGAGTTTAAAGGCCAATATTTTGATTTTCAGATTCCACACAATCCAGTCCCACAAGCCTCATGAAGCAGTATCATGTGGTAAACAGTAAAGTAAGAATTCTCTGTGCTTTTTTAGGCAAATCAATCTCATGTGTTTAGTTAGGCATCAGAAGCCTTAAATAAGAGTGCAGGAAGTGGCTCTCACTGGGTCAGCTAGGGGAAAAGTCAGTCCCATCTTTGTCCAAAATCTATGTGGGAGAGGTCCACTGCAGCACTTTCAGAAAAAGAAGAGAGATGGATGCATTCTTATCCATATTCCATCTTCCTTCTCATAGTGATCCCTGAACATTGTGAGGCTTCATCCTTAATATTCTCCTTATATACAGTGTAGCTGCACATTCTTCATACCCCTGAGTTTGTTTCTTTTAAAGATGCATTTAGGTTGCACGTGCTAAATAATCCCCTTTCAGTTCACTTTCCAACTGGATTTTACTGTGTGAACTGGCAAAATCTAGTTGGAAAGTGGATTGAAAGTGGCTTATTTAGTGTGTGTGACTGCAGCCTTAAATGCTGCATGCCACGTCATTTTCCAAGCACTTGAATCAGCAGGCTGAAATCCCACCAAAGATGTCTTGATAATTGCTGTTGGCTATGCATGCATTTGAGCTTCATGCATGTGACACCTTCAAGATCTTTTTCACCTTATATAGGTTATTGTCTTTGATACCCATTCTTCAACCAGTTTATTGACATTTCTCACTTGTCTGTAAATATTTTCCCTTCACAAGATCTGTGGAAGCACAAGAACTGAGTGGAAGTCAAACAGTATTCATAGTTTCCACAGAATAAGTTTTATTAAAAGTATATGAAGCAGAAAAGCACAACAGACAGGGAAAACAGATATGCACTTCAAATGACCCAGACAGACATGAAAACAGATATACTGTGAATTTCATATGACCCAACAGGAAGTATGGTGGAGGTGGAATTCATAAGATCCCACAGGTATTAAAAGGAAAGTATAGGACCCTCTACTTTCTCTTGAATATGATTTGGATCCAAAGAGCATTTCTGCAAGCAGAAGGATTTCTGCCTGCAAAGTGTAACTTTATCACTTCCTACCTCTCACTGCAGCTGAAAACACCTTCCACCTTGTCCCCAGAAGCAGCATTTCAGGGTGCATTTGAGACTGCAGCAAGACGGTGAGTTGAGAAAGTGACTCTCCATGGGTGGAAATCCTCCAACCTGCAGAAACACTGTTGAATCCAAGCCCATATGTCCATATACTTATAAAGGTAGAGGGGAGTGATTGGGGAGCAATTAGGTCACTACATGAGAATAGCTAAAATCCCAAATTATTTGTGATTTATACTTCGTACTGGCTCTGATCAGTCAACATAAATATATGCTACAGGTAAGACAAATACAACATATACATTTTAATAAGCTGAACAATATTTGAATCATTATTTTAAGTAATAAAATTGTAATGGAACAGATCAAGCTATCTTGGACACACTTATGATTAGACTTTTTTTTTAAAAAAAAATTATCCTTTCAGCTTGTATTCAACCTGACAAGTCATGTAGCGATTAAAAATTGGAATGCTGCAACAAACAGTGTTAGAATTAGGATCAGTGACTGGTTTAACTCTCCCTGACAAGGAGAGCCTGGCAAATGACTGGGCCTCAGCCAGTAGGAAATCTTCGGCCTGACTGCACACAGCCAATATGTACTGACAAGCCCCATCAAGACAGCCTGCATGGACTGAGCAGATGCACTTTGAAAAGTCTCCACTTTTTGCCAATCTCAGTCCCATGCAGGTTGCGGTGGCAATGCCATACTGGAAATTGGTTTTAGATTGCTTGGGATGAAACCTGCAGGAAACTAGCTGGGAACCTGGATAACTATCACAAATAGAGGCCGCTTGGATGCTAGACTCCAACCATGTGGCAACTCATGTAACACTTGGCGATAATCATACATTTGATTCAATAAAAGGGAGATGAATGTTCCTAAAAGACGCAGATCAAAATCTTCAACAGCCATAAGACATTCTGTGTGGTCGATATCAACACATTCTGTGTGGTTTCTATCAACAAACTGGACCCCGTTGATGAGGACAGGGGTCTTCCTTTTGGTAAGGTAGCTAGCCTGTGTTAGATTTCTTGCATGCCTTCTGAAGGCAGAAAGGAAGTCTCACACACACAGGGCTGTATCACAGAGAAAGGTTGCCATTTCAGGTAAAGGTGAAAGAGACAGGGAAGAGCAGATGAGGCATCATGATTTATTATCCAGTCTTTGACGGAGAAATTGCCCCATAGTTCAACTGTACAGATAAATAACATGTACAAGTGGGAGACCTGCAAGGGAATGTGGGGGTCATTTCATTTCCCTCTCTCTGTCTATTTGTTCTTTTCCTTACCTGAAAATCCCCATAGCCTTCCCCCACCTTCCCTCTTCTCTTCTTTCCATCTACCAGACAATCTACCTGCATCTGTTCCCCCCACTTTCAGCTTTCACTCCTTCCATCCCCCTGGTATCATCTCCCCAGGAAAATCTGGCAACGTTGCACTGTGCCAGTCACCAAGCCATGTACAGCTGCATAGTCCTGGCTGATCTGGGCCTAGTTGTACTATGATGGCCAGTCCAGGCCCAGTTGCATAGTAGAGAACCTGAAAGGACTCATGGGAGGTGCATCATTTCCCCCTGTATCCCCCTTACCTCACTATTTCCATTTTTGCTATATTTATTATTTATCTATTTCATTTATGCCCTCCCTTTCTCCACCCTGAGGACCTAAAGCTGCTTACATAATTTTCTTCCCTTCCATTTTATCCTCACAACAATCCTGCGAGACGGGGTTACGCTGAGTGTGTGACTGGCCCAAAGTCACCCAGTGGGCATCCACAGTAGAGTGAGGATTTGAAACTGGACCTCCCAGATCCTAATCTGGAACTCTAATCACTATACCATGCAGGCCACACAGTAACAAGTTGCCTGGTTGTTGCTCCTTTGCCTGGCCTAGGGTTGCCAGCCTCCAGGTGGGGCCTGGGGCTCTCCTGCTTTTACAACAGATCTCCAGCTGACAGAGATCAGCTCCCCTGGAGAAAATGGCTGCTTTGAAGGATGGACTCTATGTCATTGTACCATGGTGAGGCCTCTCCCCTTCCCAACCCCCACCCTCTCCTGGATCCACCCCCACAGTCTCCAGGTATTTTCCAACTCAGGCCTGGCAACCCTATCCAGCCCCAAAGAGTCCTCCTCAAATGTCAAAACAGACCTGGAAAGGGCTCTGCCCCTTCCCTTCTGCCTTTTGCTGACAAACTATGGCTTAAAGCCTGGCAACACTGCTGAGGTTGCTTAGCTACTGAGGAGTTGTATTTCTTAAGGCTAAAGACAGTTTTAAACCCACCCATCTCTCTTTTTAAGATTTCAGATTTTTCTGCAAATCTGGGGCTTTTCTCAGATTTGTAGAAAGATCTGCATTCACAGCCCCAGTCTCTGGATTTTTAGTATCCACAGATGGGGCCATGTTGAGAATTAACTATACTGATAAAACATGTTTAAACACACAATAAGGTATACAGGTCATGTTTAGAAGTGCCATGCACATTTTATATGAAATTACAGCAACTGCTTTCTCCCTGTAATAGAAATGGGGAGCCATACATAAATATCTTTCTCTGCATAGTATTACCTGACAAAAGAGAGTGGTAAGCCCTTTTGACCACTAAAAATGCTACATCAAGGATCATGATTCCTTTGTGGACATGAAGGGGGGCTGCAGTGAGGAGTGGGATAAAAAGAGACCGAGGGGGGGGCAAACTCTTGAGATCGACTGAAGTCTTATGAAAATAAAGCTCCGCTTTTTACATCCCCCTCATCCTCTGGTAATAAGCACATTGGAGAGAATTTCTTACCTCATATCTACTAGTCTCATACATGTTCAAGAAACTTCTCTATAATGTGTGATGCCCATATTTCGTGTGCAGACTAAAGGGTAAATAGGAATATCTAGTTTTCTTCATTTTTTTTTTTTTTTTTAGGTATTAGAGCCAAATGACTAACAACCCAAAACACAATTAGAGGAACTTTGGAATATACTTGTGCCATTTTAATCAGAGACGCACTTTTCTAAACCCACTGACTTCGGTCATCTTAGGAGGGTATCATTGTGCTTTGGACAGAACTATACACCTCTTTATAGTTTCCATTCTCCCCCACACCATGGAAGACTTTTTGTTTCTTCCCACTCCATCTCACACAGCACCATGAATGAGCTTTGCCAGTCTTCAATCCACTCTGTCTTTCCGTCACTTTAAAATGGAGGGTGGAGAGGGAGAGAGAAATACTGCTTTCCAAAACAAGCCCACTTCCTCTGCATTGGCATACCCTCCTACAAAATGCCCCATGGAATTAAGGCAGATCATTATTGGTGGACTTCTGTGCAGGTCAGACAATGTGGGAAAAATGTGTTTCAGGGTGTGCTTTGCAGCATTCTGAGGATATGCCCTGACAGCCTTGCTGTGAGGCTCAGTAAAAAAAAAAAATAAGTTTCCAAGCTGGTTAATGCTTATTTCATGTGTTTATCTCAGAATATTAAAAGCATCTTGGCAATGGTACAAAATGCCTCTCTATGTATGTGGAACAAACCGGGGTCAAAGCAACAAGCTACATTCAGAGTTGGTGAGAGGGCAGACACTTCAACTGTTCTATTCACCTTAGATGATTAAGGAGAACTGAGCTGATGACATCTTGTGATCCCACCCACTCAGCAAGCACGTTTTCTAATTAAAATGGAAATGCGATCAATTAGCAAAAAGTCTTAGCTCGTAGAGTGGGCCATTCATCTTTTGTTCACTCTTCCATCTGCAAGAGGAGTGTTTGCAGGTTTGGCGATAATGCCGATATTAGAAACTGCTGTCGCTGCTGCCATTACAGCTCTGAGTAACACTGAAAAGTATCAATGTTTCTATCACTGTTCTGTGATAGAAAATTCACCTCTTCCACCACTATGAACTGTAGTAGGTGCTACAAAAATAAATCCAAATTGGTGGGTGCCTGGCTTGGTGGTAGTACACATCGAAAAGATTCTCAGGTTTGCAGCTGAGTGCAAACTCAACATGAGTTGGTAATCTGAATATGGCTGCCAACAAGACTAATGCTATTTTTGACTTCATTCATAGACACAAAGTGTCCAAGTTAAAAGAAGTGATAGTTCCACTCTATTCTGCGCTACTCAAGTCTCATCTGGGGCCAGTTCTGGGAGGCGAACTTTAAGAAAGCTATAGTCAAATTGGAACGGGTTCAAAAGAAGGCAACTAGATGCTGAACGGTCTACCAAACAAGTCATACAAGGAAAGTTGGAAGAACTGAGGTAAGTTTTATTCTGGTGAAGAGGAGATGGAAAGGAGACATGATTGTGGTCTTCAGCTACTTGAAGGGCTGTCTCATGAAAGAAGGCAAAAAACTTGTTCTCTGCTGCTCTAGGGGTCAAGAATAGATCTAATGGGCTTAAGTTACAGGAGGGCAGATGTCCATTAAACATTAGAAGAGCAGTTCAGCAATTCATACTGCATCCCCTGTTGCCTGATCTTTTTAACTGAAGATGCTGGAGAACAGTATCTGGGGCATTTGGGGTGCCAAGAAGATGCTCTACCAATATTCCACAGCCCTACATCAGCATTGTTGCTACTAATTTACTGCTAGAACTCATTCAATTGCTATATTTTCAGGATACTTTGGTTTTACAATGGTCAAGCATGGTTCAACTTCTGGTGTACTAAGTATGAATAGATGTCACACGTCAGGAAATGAGGATAAAATCAAAGCTTAAAATCTGGCCACTGCATTTCAGAAGCCCTCTTTTTTCATATAATCTATCTGATGTCTATTTAATACTCTACATGTTTTCATTTAAGATGTTATGGGATTTCCTGACTGAGGCGGGTAGCAAAAACATCAGGTTTCCATACCCTCCAGCTGTCCTGTGGCAACTGGGACAGCCCTGTCTGAGGGGGAAAGCTGACCTTCCACATGCTCCAGTTTTATAGTAATATGGCATTAAATCTGAAACTCAGAATAGCATCACATAGAAATTATCTCTCACACCCATACGTATACTTCTGTTCTTTAATGCTACATAAATGATGGTAGTGCCAAAAACCATATTGTTAGTCACATAATTATATGAGTTTTTGCAGAGGCTTACAAAGAAACCAGCATGAAGTGCAAGAACACAAAAAGAGCCCCTGCTGGATCAGACCAGGAAGCCATCTAATGCAGCATCCTATTTCACACAGTGGCCAACCAGGTGCATTTGCTGATTTTGTCCCCTCTGAATTTTTCTCTCCAACACCTCCATGTTACAGGCAAATGAGACATGTTTATGTTTAATTATATCCACTGCTTCCTTTCCCACAATTGGAGAAGCAAGCTGGGTCTGCAATAGAAGTTTGCCTGAGTGCAAGATGTAGACAGAAGGGGGCTGGATAAAGAAAGGGCTTCCTTCAGCTTCACACACACCAGACTCAGATACACACATTGAAAAAAGCATCAAGATGGACACTTAAAAATGGCAAAGAACCTTCTTCCACTGTGCTGGTAATTTTTAAAGGCATCTTTGGAGCTGTAACAAGGAAAATGCAAGAGGAGAGGAAGTCAGAAGTGGATTTTTTATATATGGAGGAAGGCCCTGGGGGCTAAACCCTAACAATTCAAGACTCTGCACAATCCTATATTCAGAGTCAACCTTCTTCTGAATCCTAAGGTGGAAGATTGCAATAAGCAATAATAAGGGCAACTGCTCTACAGATTTCAGAGGTATTTTTATTTTTATATTCCAGAGAGCAGTCCTAGTGTTGGAAACTGACTCCTTGCTACAGTTTAAGTTAGAAAGACAGTAGAGAACAGGCAAGGAGAGCTCATTTGTAACAAGAACAGGGAAAGTTTTAAAGAACTATTCAGTTTTTGTGAAGCATTGGTGGAAGAGAGGAGGAAAACAAAGAATTTATTGGACTGCTGTGTAGAGAGTAATGAACTGCACACATCTTTTTTCCTAGCAGGCAATGGAGATGGGGTCATTTGTTAGATGTGCTTACACTTTAATCTGTGAGGGAGATACAGCATCATTCTGTAAGCGTCATTTATAAATGTATGGTAATATCTTAGGCTACAGTTGACCAATGGTGTGGAGAAAGGACTCTGAAGATATGTTCAGTGGTACTTATTTTATTAGTGGTACCTCTCCTTAACAACTCTGTGCCACAGATGTACTGGCTGATCTTGGCCTACTGTGTCTCAGTGTTCTTCAACCATAATATATCCTCTAAGTGGAAGAAATGTAATAGAGTTCATGTATGTGTACTACTTGCATTTGAATGATGCCTCACTGCTTTTGTTATCTAAACTCATCTCCTTTCATATAGATTCAGTTCCTTCTTGTGCTATACTTCAGCCTGTCTTCTGTTGGCCTCCTCATAAGTCTACCAAATGACATTGTGCAGCTACCTCAAGCCTGGGAATCTTTCTGGGAATCACCTAAGGATTACATTGACTTCAGGGTGGAGGGAATACATCTTGTCTAGTTCCATGATTATTTTTCTTGATAGTGTGTTTATTAAAATGCTTCTGTTGGGACTGTGATTTCAAGGGGAGTGTTGGCATGGAGTGAGGAATGGGGTCACTTGACTCTTTTCTCTAGCACCATTTTCCTGTCAGAAACTGTAACTTCAGACAGCTTTGCTCTGTTGGGCAAATAATACAGGTAAAGAGCAGATTTGGATAACAATTTTCAGCAGGAAAATGGCATAAAGGTATAGAGTTAAATAACCTCCCCCACTCAGGTTTCCAGGCCTGTGCCAGCAAGTCCCAGGAGATTTGAGGGTGTGTGCCTGTGGAGGGGAGGGTTTTAGGGGAATGTGGTGTCATATTTTCCACAACACTACTGTAATTTCTTCAATCTTTATGTTAAAGGTCATAAATACCAGGGAAATGCCTAGGGAATCAGAGATCATGTGACATCACTTCTGGGTGGAGATTGGGGGGGATATATGTAACATCACTTCTTGGTGATGCTTTTAAGGAATCCAACCAATCCTTATGGTCTCTACCATAAAGGCAGGGGAAATCCCTAGAGCATCAACATCAATGCTATTCTAGCCTCTTTCCCTCCTACTTTCAAATAACGGAGGGGGTTTAGGGCTGGGTCTGCTGTCAGTGAGCAAATGGGAAGCTTCCCTCTCCCCCCAAAAAAATCACACATACACACAAGGCTACATTCTGTTAGGAAAATCATAGAATTGACAGAAGTCATAGTTTTCCAATTATAACATACATTTTGCTTCATACATATGTTTAAGAGCCCTCAAACCATTTTTTTCCAATGTAGTATAGTGCCCTAATTGAAATGCTATAAAACTGTTGGATAAAAAAATAATACTTCCTGAATTCTTATAGGGAAAGGCTGAGCTACAGCAATTCTCCAAATGTCCATATATATTACATGTACCTGAGGGTTCTTTGGAATTTTTGAAAACAGCAGCTCCCATTCTGCACAGCAAACCACTTCACGAGGTCAAGATAAACTTCAAAACCCTCTTCTGATAGATAATGGGGGTCTTGTTCAGAAGCTAAACATGAAAACAACCTCTATCTACTTATCTAATTTTTATCCCACCCTTCCACTAAAGAGTCCCCAGCCTCCATTTTGGGCCCATGACACCCTGCAAGAGGCAGGCTAAGCAGAGTCCCCAAGGTCACCCAGTGACTGCTTTGAACGCAGGCCTTCTCAGGCATAGCCCAAAATACTAATCATTAAATAAACACCATTGTGGGCAACATGTTTTCTTTGCAGAAACCAGTGTAACTCATTTAACTGTGGCGTTGAAAAAGCCATTATTTAGTTTTGTTTTGTTTTAATGAAGATACAATTTAAAATATCCAATACAATGATTGATACTGGTTTACATTTAGTATCCTTTGATAAATTGTTTCACTGTTTAGTAGTAAGATGGGAAATCATCCTGAGGGGAAAATATTTAAAGAGTTCAGGATATAACTCTTCTAAAGAAATAAAGGATATAAAGAATATCTGGAGCTATGCATTTTAAAATATTAACAGTGTTTCAACACACATGATACCAGCCCATTCATTCACCATACGTTATCTTAAAAATGTAAAGAGTGAGAAGCAATAAAATAGGACCAGAAAAAGTCAATGACATTCAGTGACAATTGACAAAGATCATCAAAAGGACTACAAGCAAATTCACTGAAATCTCTATCCAGCTGGTGAAACAGTATGATCAGGAGACCATCAGCAGTTCAAACAACATTTCAACAATCACTGTAAGGGGGGGGGGGAGCCCAATGCGGACCAATCAGGAAAGAGTTAAACAGTAACTGGTCTTCACAAGGTATATTAGTCATAACAGTAATCTTTTTTATGTATCGGTAGGTCAATAGTTCAGGAAAAAGAAGGCACTATAACTTGAGTAGACACTAATTAAAAGAATCAATTCTTATCCTACTACATATGTCCAGTCATATTAACAAATTTCTAGATTTCTTACTCAGTGGACTAGTCAAGATTAAAGGATTTGCTAAAATGGATGAACTGAGAATACTTCCAAACTGACTGAGCAGATTTGCAGACAAATTAGTTCATTTAAAATTGACAGTGAAAGATTGATTTTGCACAGAGCGAGTTACCTAAGGTATTCATCATTCCCTCTGCTTCCATGCGCAAGACAGGGATCTGCTTCCCCCTTTCTCTCTGATTGTAATAGGGCTGCTTACTGAGCACCTTTATTTTCCAGCCTTGATTGCCGCTTGTCAGTTCTCTTAATTTAGACAGATTTGAGCCTCCATAGTAAGACCTCCAGAAATAACTTCCTTAAAAGCCTTCATATAATGACTCATTTCGTGAGTTGTTCAATTCAGCCATCCTACTTAAAATTATAATGCAGGGTGGGAAATGGCTAATTACACAGAAAAAGATCCAATTACTGAGGAGACCATTTGATTCATTATTCAGATTGTTTGCAAGAGGGGAAAATGCAGATATCTAAACATGGGATTATAGGTGCCTAGCTACAATGCCAACTATTACCGCATCAGCATTAATGCCAACAGGCACTACATGGTGGTATCTCTCCACGATGTTACAGTTTTTAATGGAGAGGCTGACTGTCCAGACCTGTCAAAGGACTTTTGGTGCTGCCACTAAAGCAAGATTGCTGTTTGACAAATGCACCAGAGATAACTGTGACCTTTACGGAAATGTGAAACAGGAAAGAACCACCATTCTGTTTTGGCTGCACAATATTGCAAGGGACCATTGCCAGCCTATCCCTCTCCCCTCCCCAAAAGTACCTTGGTATGGGACAGCTATGGCATTTAAGGGCCAATGGAACAGGAGCCACTGTCCTGGATTGGATCATAAAAGCAGGCTGCCAAAATGCATCAGCTGGAGCTGATTTTCAGCAAACAGGCTGGTCAGATGCTGTTAGTTCTTCTGGTACACAGCTCCTTTCTACATCTGCCAGATAATCAAAGTTGGTCTATAAGTTACACTCACTGTGCAGAATCAGCACCCCCATGGTGAGATTTCCCACTGCCTGTCCACATCCTTTAGTAAACTCAGTACATGAACTGGAGTCATCATGTTTTGAAATTCCCTGCACCACCATTGAATGCCTCTGATGTGAGCTGTGAATGGCAAAATTATGTGATGCCCCTGACTCGCACAGTGCATTGTACCAATTAATGTGGCTGGGTTGTATCAATTAATGTGGCAAATTCATCATGGGTTGAATGCCCATGGTGGCTGTGACTAGGGATGTCATGAATTTCACCACAAACATGTTTGACAGCTGATTTTACTATATTTGACTATGATGATCAGACATGAGCTGATCACCCAGTGTGTTTGTTTCACTCTGAATGACTCAGAGCCCAGCCCAACAGATTTGCTCTGGGATTCCCAAACATACGAAAAGAAAGAAAGAAAAGAAGTGCAAATCCAAATGTACTGCAGCCATGAATGTCTCTAAGGACTACTTAGGTGAAATCTGGAAGTTTTTTTTTTTTTTTAATCAGGTTTTATTTATGACTTTTTTATATGTTCTGAGCAATGCTCCCTCTAAGCTATAGAGTCTTGTGAGCAAAAATTCTACTTTGTGACCTACTGGCATTAAAGTTGTAAGCCAGCAATTTGGCTACTGCATAAATTAGTTTGTTCTGGAGCCATCCTTCCTGAGCTAAGACAAAAATATGTGAGCTGGAGGATAAAAAACCATGAGCTAGCTCACACTAACTCAGCTTAGAGGGAATATTGGTTCTAAGCCTGATCTAACTATCTAAACAATACCTTGCTTACTGGAGCAGTGGAACAGCAACAAGTGGGGAGTAGAACTCAATTGTGCTGCATGAGAACATGCATCTGCTGAAAGCCAATGATGCTGTATTGCACTGTTGGGAAGGAATACAGCAAGGCAACCTGCTGAAAGGATTGACCAACAGAAGAACAGTCCATTGAAAAATCAGCTCTCCCTTTGTGACTGTTGAACAGGATGTAAGCCAAACTGACAGGTGTTCAAGCATTCCTGGCTATAACACACAGCTTTGCTTTTACTACCTCATGAATGGCTGTGTCTTAGGTTGAGTTCTGACTGGCAGTCTGAAGCACGAGGGAGTTGTGGCAAAAAAGACCCAGAACAACGTGTTTCGGGTATTCCCGGTTACGCTGCACAGACTGATGCAGGAGCATATCGGGGAGGATGCGCAAGGAAGCGTTCACACTGTTGGCCTGCCCCTGGCGGAGGCACAGCTGTAAGGTGTGGCTTTCTTTTTTGTAATCCAGAGATATGCACTTATGCGCATAAGCACACAATCAAAAAATCGCAGCTTTTAGCATTCACACTTTGTTGGTGCAGGATGGACGTGGGATACACATGCTTTCCAGGGTTTGCTACCACTTTCACCAGGTATCTTTTAAACTCGGGAGGGAAGTGTTACAAGATGGGTTGAGTATGGCTGGGGAACACCAGACAGATGTCCCTGTGTGAATGGTTCCTTTAGTCCATTTGTGAAACGTTGCTGAAACGTGCCTATCCCGGGGCAAACTGCCTGTCTGAACTCTGCCTTAGAATATGCTTGCCCCTCTCAGAACTGTCAATTAGCAGTATCTAGCTTTCACTAATCAATTACTGTTTATCAGGGGTCATTTCATAAAAAAAAAAAGCTACAGGAGCTCATTAGCATACCTTATATGCTAATGCCAGGGAGCGGTGGTGCAGGCAGTAAAACCACGCCTGTTATAACATCAGTGAACAGCCACTATGGCTGTTCGAGACCCACCACGGCTGGGGTGAGCTCCCAGCCCTAGTCCCAGCTCCCGCCCACCCAGTGGTTCGAAAGCATTGCAAGTAGATAAATGGGTACCTGCCTGTAGGTGGCGGGGGGCACCCTCCCTTCCGGGGTGTGTAGCAAGGACATCAGCAGCGGCGGCGACAACGGTGGCAATAGCAGTGGCGGCAGCAGGTGGAAACAACGCTGGACGGCTGAACCTGGTGGAGGGTGGAGCCACAAAGGTGCAAGCAGCGTGACGACACGGCGCGGCGGAGCTGAAGGGACATTGGCTGGAGCCGCAGCCAACACGAGGCCGTGCACCGAAGATCGGCCTGTCGTGGGAAGACTCCTGGGCCAGGAAAAGATCTACACCAGGGGCATCAAGGACATCGAGGTTGGAGTGCTGATGCCTGAAGCCCCGCCGGAACAGAGACAAGAAGCCCTGCATGGGTGCTGGTAGGATGTCACTTCCCCTATAGATTGTGGCCCTAGATAGGAAAAATTGATCTAAATTTGTGTAAACCGCTCAAAGACCCTTCGGGGTTAGAGCAGTATATAAATTAAAACTATATAAATAAATAGGCTGTTAGCATATTAGCTCATTAGCATATGCCACACACCCTGACATCACGGGAAGTGATGTTAGAAGGGGAAGCAAAAGGGGGGGGAGGCATCTTCAAAAGCTCCCCCTTCCCTTCCCCAGCTGGCCTGCCAAGGCGGGCTAGGGTGGAGCGCATTTGATCCCCTCCCATTTGTGTGAGTAAGAGCTTTTACCATTCAGGCTTGTACCCAAACCAATACATATGAAACACCTTGACCTCTCAAAAAAGTACTATATAAATTAGGGCTACCAGGATCCTTGTGTGTGGGGTGTCATCCCTGCCTCCATTTCCAATTTCTTGCCACCACTGTCAGCAGCAGAAGAAAAATTTTAAAATGACCACTGTCCCAATGGCCTGATGTCACTTCTGGGGAAAACTCAGATGTGATGTCAGTCCTCTCTAAGATTCACCAGAAGCTCTATGGTTTTATTAATGGCAGATCCCCCCACATTTCCTCACTCACTCCCATTTCCCATCGGTTGCCAGGCCTGGTTGCCCAGCAACCCTAAATATAAATGCAAATATTATCCTTATGGAACTTTCTATGATAATAATGAGTGGGAAAATTGTGACTTGTTTTCAGCAAACCAAAATACTTTTCATGGTCTACCTTTTAAAATTTATTCCTATTTAGCTTGATTGGCACGTTGGCTACTTTGGCTTTTTAGTTGCTAAATACTAGTCATGTATTTTCTTCCCAAAAGTGGAGGTTAAGCCCATGCCTGCATATTGACAGTCTTTTCACATTTCTCTGCTTTTTTAAAAATAAAGTTACCTTACTTTATAAGTTTGTTTTTCAAAGGATGAAGCCGGGATGAAGCAGCCTTCGGGTGGGCACAGCAGGTTTCCCCCTCCCTCCCCCTTCCTCCCCTGCTGTCTCCCCACCAAGTTGCCCTCATCATCTTTCTCCCACCAGCCCTGAAGCCTCCTGCTGCCTTCTGGCATCCAGTACCTACTAGTGGTGCCCTTATAGTGGGGGCGGTGAGCAGCAGGAGATGTTGGTGGTGAAAGAGGCTGTTGGGCCACAGCTTCCACCTCCTGGTCCGGCGGGTGCGGCACCGGTGTCTGCTCCCTTGAGCACAGCTTGGAGTTCTGAAGACATGCGCTTTTGGTCAAGTGCAGGTGGGGAGTTCCCGGGCGGCTTGCTGGCACTGGCTACCTGGCACAGGGGCCGCTCTTCCGTTCCCCCTCTGATCCCCTTTGCTGGGCAGCTTCTCAGATTGCCTCCAGGGAAGGTTAAGGCGGACAAGGGAGGGAGGGGCAGGGTTCATCAGCCAGCAGTCGGTGCCCCTGTATACTCGGCGGCGGCAGCAGGTGCAGGAGGTGAGGAGGTAGGGCTGGAAGGAGAGCAGGTAGGAAGGACACCAGTGGCCACAGGGGAGATAGAGAGAGGGCTGCTGGGAGGCAGCAGCATGAGGAGGTGAGTGAATGAGGAGATGGCAGCTGGGAGCTGGGGGTGGGACTTCACTGTTTACTTAACTGCAGGAGTGCCACTCTGCCCTGCTCCTGCCCGAAACGACCCCTGCTGTTCATAAAACACAAACACTAGGCCAGGGGTCCCCAATATGGTGCCCATGGGTGCCATGACACCCACCAACAGCTTTCCTGGTTCCTGCCAAGTGTTTTTAGAAAATAGATGTGGCCTGATTAAGCTTTTGCCCAGCAGGACTTCTAACTGGCCACTGGAGAGCTGATTGGCTGTGCAGGTTTTTTAAAAGTTGCTTCAGTAGTGGCTGCCACCACAGTGCAAGGATCTTAACTGAGTGACTGAAGGTAACTTGTGTCTATGCAGGAAAATATTTTTTAACAATATGTTCATTTTAAATGTTGAAGAATTGCTATTAGAGTTATGCATTACTCCCTGACATTTTGCAGTTGGCTTTGTCTCCTGCAGCAGATATTTTGTGTTTGTGTGTATCACAATTCCAAAGGTGCCCACCAGTCAAAAAGTCTGGGGACCCCTGCAACAGGTGCTGTATAATATTGGTAAAGAACCATGCTGATCTGCCAGCTCATAATCCTGACTCGACCATGAAGCTTTGGTGAGTGACCTTGAACCAATTGCACACTCTCAGTTAAACCTACCTGTAAGCTTTCTTCTTCCTGGTTGAAATGGGATAAGGTGACCTCAGATGCCATGGTAAGCTTTGGCTTGCTCCAGTAGCTTATAGGAGGCTTAACAGAGACATCATCATAGGCCTTTACTTCATTAATCAGCATTCTTCACGGATCTTCTTCTAATATGATAGGAGGCAGTCATATATAAGAACACCACAGCAACTGCCCTGAATCAGATCAATAGTCTATCTAGTATAGCATACTGTTTCCAATCATAGCCTGTGGGATGTGTACTATTTAGAAGTTCATTTCATGTTTTATTATAGGTCCAGAGCAGTGTTCCCTCTAAGCTGAGTTTGTGTGAGCTAGCTCACAGTTTTTTAACCTCTGGAAGGATGGCTCCAGAGCAAACTAATTTATGCAGTAGCCATATCACCTGCTCACAACTATAATGCCAGTAGCTCCCAAAATTGAATTTTTGTTCTCAGGACTCCATAGCTTAGAGGGAGCATGAGTCCAGAGCAGTGTTCCCTCTAAGCTGAGTTAGTGTGAGCTAGCTCACAGTTTTTTAACCTCCGGCTCACCCATTTTTGTCTCAGCTCAGGAAGGATGGCTCCAGAGCAAACTAATTTATGCAGTAGCCAAATCGCTGGCTCACAACTTTAATGCCAGTAGCTCACAAAGTCGAATTTGTGCTCACAAGACTCCACAGTTTAGAGGGAGCATTGGTCTAGAGTACCAGAATCTGGGGAAAATCCATCCCACCTTTTACTTATGACTCTGGCTGGGCTGTCTACTATGAAGGACTCTGGTGAGGCTTGTTGCTCCACCCCCCCCCCTATTATTTATTCACCAATTTTGGTTTGGGAAATTCCTGGAGATTTAGGGGCAATGCTTGAGGAGGACAGAGTTCAGGGAAGGATGTCTGCTAAGATTGCCAACCCCCAGGTGGAGCCTGGAGATCTCCCAGAATTATAACTGATTTCTAGACAACAGAGATCCCGGAGAAAATAGCTGCTTTGAAGGGCGACTCTGTGGCATTATACCCTCCCCAAACCCCACACCCAAATCTCCAGGAATTTCCCAACTTGGAGGTGGCAACCTTAATCTTGGTAGGGATGTGATGCCATAGAGTCTGCTCTCTGAAGCTGCCATCTCCTCCAGGGGAACTGATAAGGTTGTCAATCTTCAACTGGGGTCTGGAGATCTCCTGGAATTGTACTTGATCTCCAGACAATAATGGTAGAGGAAATGATTGCTTTGGAGGATGAACTCTATGACATTATATTCCACTGAGGTCCCTCCTCTCTGTAGGATCCAACCCCTAATCTCCAGGAATGCCCCAATCCAGAGTTGACAACCATAGGAACTGATCTCTGTGGTCTGGGATTCCAGGAGAACTCCAGGCCCCATGTGGAGGTTGGTAACCCTGTCTTCTGCTGAGCAGTTACAGACATGCTTAACTTCAAAAAGTTTGCTGCATCAGGTACCCTCTAACTACCTGTTACAATATGATGCAATACATGGCCAGTATATAGAGAGATCTGTTAGTCTAGATATATTTTCTTGGTGGTGTTTTTGACAGAGAAGTCTTGGGGAGGAAAAACAAGTAAAAAAAAAAGCCCAGCTGGTCTTAGTGATGTTCTTGCTACTTCCTTTACCTGACTGATGGCAGAAAAGAACAAGATCCAGTAGCACCTTGTTGTGTACCAAGGGAGAACGTGCACACGGTCGGGCTCGCATGTGGCCATGCGGACAGGCTAAGCTTCGCATCCTAAGGCAATAGAAACGGAGGATCCAAGAACTTGCCAACTGGCCAGCCTGAATCCTGAAAGAAACCAATGGTAGGAGTTATTTGTAAATAAACCTATCACGGGTGTGTGTGTGTGTGTGTGTGTGTGTGTGTGTGTTGGGTGTGGTTAAGAATGGGAATATAAGTGGACCATGGGCCCCGCTAGTTATCTCAAGTTCTCGTATGCATTAATA
Source organism: Gekko gecko (assembly GCA_029375565.1). Classification (NCBI taxonomy): domain Eukaryota; kingdom Metazoa; phylum Chordata; class Lepidosauria; order Squamata; family Gekkonidae; genus Gekko; species Gekko gecko. The sequence continues at coordinate 111,849,437 of JAPDNY010000008.1, read as the reverse complement.
AAATATGAGCTGAAATCACTACACTGTGCCTCAGTCTCAGTACTTTATACACCTTAAAAACTAACAAAATTTGTGGCAGGGTATGAGGGTTTGTGAGTCACTGTTCACTTCTTCAGAATGGTGACTCACAAAAGCTCATACACTATGCTATGAACCTGGGCTTGCGTAGTAGGGCCTAGTGGCTCTGGGAAAGCCCATACTAGAGTGACTCCTGGGCTTACATTTCCCAGGCCACCCTTTGGACCCTGTGATTGGTTAACAGGGGAGTAGAAGAGTAGAGGGTGATGCCTGGGAAGAAGGGATAAAAGGCCTCATCCAAAGTGGGAGATTGTTCACTCCTAGGGAGCAGAGCTGAGGTGAGGCTGCTGCAGATGGAAAGATAGGCACATTAGTGTTGTGGTCACACGTGCGAGATAACGCAAGGCTATTTGCTCTGTAGGAATTTGACCCACATTTGCGCAATCACACAGTCCCTGGGAGCTGCGGTGGCAGCCCGCCACTGCATGATCAGATACAACCGCAGGTGAATCAGGTTGGGGATTTTTTACCACGTGTTTCTGGTGTACTTCAACAAGGGTTCAGTGATTCGCATCTCTGCACTGAGTGCTCCCTATGCAGTGTGCAATGATGTGCATACTGAAATGGGGAAAAAAACAATGGCATGGAGTCGGGATGGCCTGATCAGACCATCCCAATGCTATGGGAGCATACTGAAGCAATCACACAGGGGAAAGTCGGTTCCTGGCTGGTAGCAACCTGTTTGCTACCGGACTTTCACCAGTGTCTTTTTACCCTGCTTCTGCAGTGGAGCAAAACAGGTTGCCGATGGGTGCGGGACACTTGGCAGATGTTCTTGTGTGATTGCACCCTTAAAATCCATCCAGCATTCACGCCTATGGTGTAGCTAATTCTGCACGTGATTGCAGCCTAGGGTTCTTTTCTTCATTTGTTTACCTACCTTACTGTTCTCATTATTCTACAAATTTGAAAACCAGTTATTACTAAACCTCCTAAATAAAATTGTTTATTATTCTGCCTGGAACCTCACACCTCATTTGATCATATATAAAGTACCACCTACTGGGAAACAGTGGACATAAGGGATCAGGTGGGTGCTCAGGGCCCTCCCAAGGAGGCCCATACCAGAGTAGTGGCAGCCTACAGAAAGCTTTCATGGTCCCCTGCATATGACACGCTGCCACAAAGTTTGTTAGTGGGTAAGGTGCTAATGGACTCTGGCTCTTTTCTACTGCTGCAGACACACTAACATGGCTACCCATCCCGATCTATTTGATTGACAGTGCAACCCTATGCAAAATGGCCCCAGACTGATTAGTAAGGTTATGTGGATATGGGGACAGTTCCCCCATACTGCAGTTCTGTATAAATCAGCAGAAGTCATGGCCTTTTTTTTTTTCCTCCTTGGGAGACAGTGTGTTATAGTAGTTATAATGCTGGATGAGGATCTGGGAGATCCAAGTCTGAAACTCCACTATGCCATGGATGCTTTCTGGTTGATCTCAAGCCAGTCAAACTTGCTGTCTAATTTACAGAGTTGTTGTGAAGATAAAATGGAGTATAATAACATAAGTCACTTCAGTCCTACTTGCAGAGAAAACTGGAGTGTAAATGAATAAAGAAATAATATAAAGAGGGGAAATGTTAGGTTCTTGTTGATTTGCAGTTTACTTAGGGATATGCTATGCACCTAATTTTTTATAAGAATGTCATAAGCTTTACCTGAAATGATCCCATAGACAGGGTGGGGAATATACATTAATTAGAAATTTAAAATGGTGTAGATGTTTAAATGGCTGTATAAATGGGAGGGCTGTTTATGGAGATTTCTACTGGTAAGGGAAAATAGGGGAGGGAAACAAATTCAGATAATCAAACATTTTGGCTCAGTCATTTTGCCTAATGGATTTTCTAGTTATAAAGCTGCCTTTCGCAATAGTCAAGAACTAATCGCTAGCCATACAATGGATATAAAGGACCACCCAGGTAATTATTTTTAAGGATATCAATACATGAAGCTGTGGTACACAGAGTCAGATCATTGGTCCATCTAGCACAGTCCATGTTGAGTGGTAGTAGCTCCTTATAGTCTGAGGTCCTTCCTTGTTATGCAAGATCCTTTTACCTACCAAGGCTAAAATCAAATCTGAGACTTTTTGCATGCAGAAACTTGTAGTCTACTACCAAGCTACATTCTCTTCTTGTGCAGTGTGACAAAATGCTTGTTTGTATCCTTTTGTGGCTCTTCCTTGCATTTTCATTGAATGCAACACCCATGCCTTATACAAATCAAACCGCCCCGGAGGAAAAGAAATCCAAAGCTCCATTATGCCAAGAAAGAACTAGTCAAAAAGTTCTCTGTTTTGTGACCATTACCTCTACTCAGCATAACGACAAAAATGCTCTATTAGGTGGACAATGTAGGTTAATAAAATATGCTTGGGACACGCTCTTAAGTGAATAGCTAATAAAGGAACATTATGTTGAAAACTGTCTTCAGTTTTGCAATTCCCACTTGTAAACTAATGTGAAATCCAATTAAACTGAATATTTGATAAGCAAGCAATGAAATGAATATATGATAAGCAAGCTTGCCAGTTGAAGAACTAAATTTAACATTTGGCTTTCTAGTTAGCTAAAATATGTCAAAACAATATAAAAAGGAGAAAATCGTGAAAGTTTACATAGGTGTACATGGTTCTGAACAGTCTTGGATGAAAAAATGAGATCAGTTTCTGCTGAGGTGTGTCATTCTAATCTCAAAACTCAGTATGTCTAACTTTGAACTTTTTTCCCTCAAGCCTTCCTTTCATTGGCTTGATTGCTACTTTCATTTTCCTCCAGTGAAAGTACTTTTCCATTGGCAGAAGAGTCCGATGGTTTACACTGATTCCCTTTCACACTGCAGATCACCACTTTGCTCCCATCCTCTTCATCCTCTCCCAAGAACAGAACTTCAAGTGGGCCTGTTCTGTTGGCTTTGTACCACCATTCAATACAGATTCTTCATTCGTTTCTGTATCTATTGACAGCATAATTTCCCATCTGGTCAAGCAGGCACAAATCCTGGACTTTATCCTTAATCCCGTCACCTCTTTTGATTTCCATACGAAATCTGTAGCAAGGTCATGGTGTTTCTCCCTGTACAGTACTGTGAAAATACGACCCTTCACATTCATACTCTGTAGTGAAAGTGCTGGTTCATGTTCCAGTAATTTCTTGCCTTGTTGGTACAGAATGCAGTAACCAAAATATTAGCTGAGTTGCCAGGTCTCCTGCTATAGTGGGGAGACCTACCACCAGCAACTCATGCTTCCCATTGCTTCACTGTCAAGTGGTGGTGGTGGGGAGAAAGTGCTTCTGTTGCATGCAACCTGACTTTACTTCTGGGGAAATCCAGAAAATGATGTCATGTTACTCTAGGAATCACCAGAAACTGACAGTTTGGGGTGAGGAGAAGAGAAAAGTAATCAGCTGGGCTTTTGATTACTCTCTCCCCTTCCTTGCATCTCAGGAAGTCTAGGAGGCAGCAGAGTTTCCAGGATGGGAGACTTCCTGCTGATCAGCTGAGAGTTGGCACCTGATTCCACCCTTCTAAAAACTTTGCTGGGTATAGACAAGATTTCCCCAGAAGGTGACAATAAACTGAACTTCATCTTATCCCTAATCAGCTGGGAGTTCTGATGGCTGCGAATTCCTTCAAATAGACACTAACTGGTTGTGAACAGTCAATTAACTGGCTACCTGATCACCACTGGTGAATGAGAAATTTGCCATCTTGATAGATGTTCAAACACCCTTAACCCAAAATGGTTCTATTTATACCACAGAGACAACACAATGTGCTCTGTATTTTGCCTGTATCTTTTCTTCAATGGGATAAATACAATTTTTACAAGGCAGCTAGGAAAACACACAGGAGTAAAAAGATTAACTCGCACCTCCCCTCTGCTGTTCAGGTCTCTAGATTGTTCCTATTTACCAAAAAAAAAAAAAAAAACAATGGCACAGGAGCTGCAAATGTGGAATTTTCAATGAATCGTCTAGTTTGACCCAAATGAGGGTTGCCAACTCCAGGTTGAGGAATTCCTGGATATTTGGTGGTGGAGCCTGGGGAGGGCAGGATTTGAGTGTATAATGGCATACCGTCCACTCTCCAAAGCAGCCATTTTCTACAGGGGAACTGATATCTGTAGCCTGGTGACCAGTTATAATTCTGGGAGATCTGCAGGCCCTACCTGGAGGCTGGCAACCCTAATCCTAAGAGTTGTGTTGGGAACTGGCTAATTATGATTTACAACAGAAGATCATCACCTTGTACAGCTAGCCACTGAATTATGTCAATATTTCACAAGGAAGTGATTTTTGCTGAAAGATTTAAAAAAATACTGTTGCTTTATTATTAAAAAATCTGTGCCTGATCTCATCACATATCCAAGTTTTAATCCAGAGTAAGGTGCCATGTTATTTTCAGGATTTAAAAGCCATTGCAGCTGAAGATTTCCATGTTTCATATGGGGCTGACTAAAGGGCAAGTTCTGCTCCCATAACTAGGAGGAGACAAGGTCTTCCATGCTTCTGGCTTGCATTAACATTCTCATTATTTATCTATACAATGTTTTATGTAGGGAAAAAATACTTGAAAGAAAGAGACTATATTCTGAGCATTGGGAAACAGGCAAATGGCAAGGTTAAGGAAAACTATTTCATAATATGACATAAGCATGTGGGATAAGTTACCAGAGACAAGAAAGGTAATTTATAACATCTGTTTATGAATCAGTATGTTCAAAAGCAAACTGGATGGGGCAAAGTGAGAATAGAGGAGTGTGAGGAATGCAGGAAATTAGAGATGGGGGGGAAGCAGAAAGGTCAGTTTTATGAGGATTAGTTGCTTTTAATAGAACAGGACTGGGAGCAGGTGGAGTTCCCACCCTCTGCTGTAACATATGCATGATTCAGTGGCTAAACATACCCCAGATCCTTCTGGTTGGACTTTGCTGGTATTTGAAATAAATATATTTATTGCAATTTAAGATTTCTTACTATGTTTTGTTGTTTCTAGGGTTTCTCTGCAGAATAATTTTGGTCATGGATTGGGTCTCACTCTTCCCATCTCTCTTAATACCCCGGCGATCAACATACCACACCTGCCATGAAGAACGAGCTAAATTTACTCAGCTGTTTCAGGGTTGCCTGTGCAGAGAGGCTTGGGGGGGATGGACCCTTGCACTCAGTCACATACCTTTTCTTGGAAACCTGAGTGCTAAGTTCACATTTTTCATGACCCGTTCCCTGTGACTAGGGGCTAGAACTCATTTGTAGCTGCAACTATTTCTAGTTAACTAGCAAAAAATCTGGAGCTGGGCATGCACTTGATGCATGTTATGGTTGCCGCTGTAAATGGCCTCTCCAGAGAGTCTCTGCTGTGGCAACCATAACATACACCATATCCATGCCCAAGCTCCACATTCTTAGATGCCAGTGACAATGGGGATGCTGTAAAAAGAATATTTTTCCATAATGCCTGAGGCATTTCCCATGGTTGCCATAGGAAGACAGGATCCTAAGATGGCATTATCTTTTCTGAGAATTTTCAGGATCCCCTTACCCCAAACGGATTAGTATTACAAGAAAACGTGGTAGGACCCAGTGAGGTAGGAAAATCCTGAAGCTAGGAGTAGAAGCTTAAATAAACATTTTGGGGCACATAGGAACCATGGACTGCTTACTGGCCCAAACTGGGAAATGTCTACTGACCCAGCTATGAGAACCATTATTCTACTTAGCTTCCTTCAGTTGCATTCCTAGAAACTTAATTATAAAGTTGTAACTATGGCTGGGCCTATGCCAGCAGCAGAATGAAGTGGGAGTAAAGTTGTTGACTTCTGTGGTTGTTGTTGTTCAGTTGCACAGTCGAGTCCTGACTCTTCGCAACCACATGGACCACATCACACCAGGCCCACCGTCCTCCGAAGACTTCTACGGTAGTGAATGTTTAAAAAGCTCCTTGGAAAGACAAAGTTTGAAGCCCACCTCTTTGCCCAGTTCATAATGGGTTGGAAATAACTAGTATTTCTGCTGGAGAAAAAGGAAAGAGGGGTCCCCTTGGACCACCGCAAAAGGCTCTTCTGAGGATTATGTAGGGTTGCCAGTGGTGCTCTTCACTCCAGCAGAAGCAAATGACATTGTGCAATGTTGCTCCCCACCCCCCATTGTTGCACCTGCTGCAGTGGAAAATGGGGGGGGGGGCTGGAGCTGGGGGTAGGAGATTGTAGGGCAATCTGGTAAGCCTGGGACCATGGAAACTGTTTGAACAAAAGCCATATGAGGTGAGGACTATAGTAAGGCAAGGAAAACAGTTGTGATCAAAATAAAAAACTGTCTAGTTCCAATTAATTTTTAGGACTGGAGAACTTTTGAAAAGATAGCCCCTCCATCTGCACTCTAAAGTGGTACAGTCTGTTCTGCAACTTCACCATCCTACTTCTGCGTTTTATGTGTAGATGAGTCCTTATTATTAGTTACTCTCTTCTAGGTGCAAGTTCTAACAGGTTCACAAATCTCACCTTTCCTATGCTTATTCACTCATAATCATGTTAATAGTATCAGGTTAAGATTGCCGATTTTGAACATAAGAGCATAAGAGAAGCCAATGTTGAATCAGGCCAATGGCCCATCTAGTCCAACACTCTGTCACACAGTGGCCAAAATATACCAAGTGCTATCAGGAGGCCCAGCAGTGGGGCCAGGACACTAGAAGCCCTCCCACTGCTGCCCCCTCCAGCACCAAGAATAGAGTGCATCACCTGCCCCAGACTGAGAGTTCCCATCTATACCCTGTGGCTAATAGCCACTGATGGACTTCCGCTCCATATGTTTATCTAATTCCCTCTTGAAACTGTCCATGCTTGTAGCTGCCACCACCTCCTGTGGCAGTGAATTCCATATGTTAATCACTCTTTGGGTGAAGAAGTACTTCCTTTTATCTGTTCTAACCCGACTGCTCAGCAATTTCATGGAGTGCCCACAAGTTCTTGTATTGTGAGAAAGGGAGAAAAGTACTTCTTTCTCAACCTGCTCAATCCCATTCATAATCTTATAAACCTCAATCATGTCACCCCTCAGACGTCGTTTCTCCAAGCTAAAGAGCCCCAAGCGTTTTAACCTTTCTTCATAGGGAAGGTGCTCCAATCCTTGTATCATTCTAGTTGCCCTTCTCTGCACTTTTTCCAATGCTATAATATCCTTTTTGAGATGTGGTGACCAGAACTGTACACAGTACACAGTTGAAGTGGGGCCTGGAAATCTCCTGGTATTACAACTGGTCTCCAGACAACAGAGACCAGTTCCCCTGGAGAAAATGTTTGCTTTGGAGGGTGGACTCTATGGCATTGTACCCCACGGAGGCTCCTCTCCTTCCCAAACCCGACCCTCCCCAGGCTCCACCTAGGAATTTCCCAACCCAGAGCTGGCAACCCTATAACTGGAAGAGAAGCAGCACAAGGAGCTTTGTTACGACCACAAACTGATCTTGCCTAATCCCAATAGCATTCTTGAGGAAACCTTGTTGCAGAAATACACTTTGCAGATGATCGTTACACAAAGTAGGAAGAGGCAGGTAAGTTTCAAAAGTGTTGGGAAAGTAGATCAATTTTCAGATAAGTTATCTGTAACTCCAATTAGGTCTATAGGACCACGAATTTATATTACCTATGTCCAGTATGTTTTTCGCACCAAGTGGAAGCAGTTGAAAATGGTCTTGCTGGGAAGTTTGTGATGAACATGCAGGGTTGCCAGCCTCCAGACGGGGGCTGGAGATCTCTTGGAATTACAACTGATTTCAGATAACAGAATAAGAAGAATGTAAGATCAGTTCCTTTGGAGAAAATGGCTGCTCTGGGAGGGTGGACTGTATGGCATTATACCTTGCCAAGGCCCCTCCCACTACCCTCCCTAGGCTCGATTCCAAATCTCCAGGGATTTCTCAACGTGGAGCTGACAACCTTAGTTACAAGATTAGTTAATTTCCTGAGCAGACATTGAGTCAAAGTAGTAAGTCTCAATTCGAAAAATCTGAAAACAGATTTTTAAAAATTGTACTATATGGCGGGTGGTTGTTTTTTTGAAGACTGGAAGAAGAGGCAGATGGGTGGAAAGGGGAGGTATTAAGAACAGCTAATCATGCAAGAAAACAGTACAAAATCATGCAAAAGGTCATATCAAATGTCATTTGAGCACATGTGAAGAGTTCACTGAACAACTGGTTCCTTGACTGTGACCCATGAGCAGAACAGATGGGTGTTCAGGCTTGGCTAGTGGAAAAGGTTACATTGGAGTTAAGTCCTTTGATATCATTTTGCTAGCCACAGACATTAACTGAGATCCAGTAACCCACTGAACTGAATCCAAGACTATTCACAGCCCAGCCTGTTCTCTGTTACCACTGTGAAGAAGAGTGCTAGCTAGGCAAGTTTCATTCATGTGGTTTTACCTTTTGTGTCATGCTTAGTGCCTTGAGCTAGTGCTGACCTTTGCACAGGTGAGAACACTGGTGGCATCCCAAACACCTGCTGAATGATGCTTGCATCCACAGTTCCTACTAAACCCTAGGAAAACCAGACAGCCTTAGGCTGTGGTCACATGCACCAGTTGAAGCAGAGGGGAAGTGAAGTTATTTCCTCCAGAGGAAGTTGACATGCAGTTGTGAGATCATGCCTCCCTTTGTAGCTGTGGGCACAGCCTGTCACTGTGTGATCAGATGGAACTGTGGGTGAATTGGGTTTTTTTTTTGGCCATTTGTTTTCCATGCACATAAACAAGGAATCACACCTCCACACTGAAGGCCCCCTATGGAGTATGTAATGATGTGCATACTGTGAAGGGGAGAGGAATAGCACCAAGCTGGGATGACATGATCAGACCATCCCGATGGCATGAGAGCGTGCTTGCATGATCAGACAGGGGAAAGCCCATCCATGGCCCATCAGAACCTATTAGAGCCAGACTTTCCCCGGTGTCTTTTAATTCAGCTTCCATGGCGGAGCAGCCAATGACTGCAGGACGCTTCCCAGATGTTGCTGTCTGATCACTCCCTTTAGATCCGTCAGGCATTCGCACCAATGTCAGATCTAAAGGCGAATGTGATCACAGCCTTAGAGACATGTGAGGCAGAGCTGGACAGGGTGCTATGTTTACTTGTGAACTGAGTTTCTGGCTGTTCTGTAATTCTAGTACTTCAGGAAGACAATTTTATAAAGGGAACAGGACTGGAGTCTATGTCACTGCATCTAGTATGTATTGTGTGTTTACTGTATGTATTATCCTCTTCTTACTGCATTGTTTTCTACTTTTGTAATAACATTTTCTGCAGTGTTTGACATACTATGTCTAATACCTGTTGGCATTGTTTCAAATTTAATCCTAATTCTATTGCATTGCTTATTATACATTTAATGACATTTGATTGCATTGACTTCTACCATGAAATTCACTTTGCATCTCAGTGAGAAAGTAGACTCTAAATAAAGTAAATAAATACATAAAACAAGACGACTGGAGCAGAGGAGATCTCTCCACCTTGAGTATATAGCATTAATTTTGAAGCATGCCTGGAAACTTCAATGGGTCTAGAATGATGCCACAGGTATACTATTGCCAGTTACATCACTGTGTGATAATTTGGTTCTAGGGCCAGTTCAAAGTATTGGGGCAGACTTTTAAAGCCCAATAGCCTAGGATCAGAGTCCCTTAAAGACCACCTCCAATCTTAGGAACTCATCCATAATCTGTGACCCACTGCTGGTACCCTGCTCTGCATGTCAATGACAAAAAGTGAGATTGGTAGACACTCAGGACCAATGTTCCCTCTAAACTGTGGAGTCTTGTGAGCAAAAATTCTACTTTGTGAGCTACTGGCATTAAAGTTGTGAGTGAGAGATTTAGCTACTGCATAAATTAGTTTGCTCTGGAGCCATCCTTCCTTAGCTAAGATAAAAATGTGTGAACCAGAGGCTAAAAAACTGCGAGCTAACTCACACTAACTCAACTTACAGGGAACACTGCTCAGGACAAAGCTTTTTCATCCATTGTGACCAAACTATGAAATCCTCTATCCCAAGAAGCCCCCACTGCCTCCATTCCTTGCTTTCTGGCATTCTGCTAAGACCTTTTATGTAATTTCAGAAGATGGCTAAACCTGAACCACTAGTACATTTTATTTCTGCTTCTGCTGTATGCTGACTTGTATCTGCTGCTCCTGTTGGATTTTATCAGCTGTGGTTATCTTGGTTCTTGTATTAGCTGTTTCAGGTGATATGTTTGTAATTTTTCAAAAAGTGTGAGAATAGAAAGGTGGGATATAAGAACTTAAATTATGTTAAAAATAAATTGCAGCATTTCAGCACAGGATAGTTGTGCATTGAATGACCTACCTGTTCATTCGTTTGTCAAGTGAACAATGGGTATCTTTAATTATATATTGCATCTTGTATATCAGCAGTTGCCTCATACCTCTGTTTTTTTTCAGGAGGCAGCATACTGTGTATGTGTGAACTATTTTCATTCAGAGATTATTTCCTGTATGGAACAGTGATAGCAGATGGTCTCTCTGCACTGAAGTGAGCCCCAGCCATGGCTCTACTAGCTGGAGAAGCCAGCTCTTCTCTGCATGAGAGCTCGTTCTGTGTGGATAGCCTAGGGAAGAGAAAGCAGCCAGGAATCCAAGATTACAAAGGAAGAAACACCTCCTTCTCCCGAAGAGCTGCCAGCAATTGCTGACAATGAGGTACCAACTAACACTGTAGCCAACACACCGCTCTAGACAGTCAGGATGCAGATTGTTTTGTAAGGTATAACAAGACCTTGCTCCATTTGAAAAGCTATAGGGAAGCATCCTACCACTTCGCCTTGGCACCAGATCTTCACACTTCAGTGATCTTGGAACAACCTACGGAAATCTCACCAGAGGTAGCAGCAAGCTGTTTGTCCAAAATCACAGGATGGTTCTCTCAAGCTGGTAAGAGTTGCAAAAAGGTAGGGAAAGCAGCAAGAGAATGTCATCTCCTGCCAACAGGTTTTCTATTTTCAGACATACTTCTGACAAGGTCATGCTCAGTTGTACCATTTGGTTTAACATACTTTTTTTTTTTTTTGTATAAATATTCACATCTCAGTGATGTCATTAATACATTACTTTCCTGGTGGTCAACTGTATCCATTTTACATATATTCAGTGTTACACGTTTCTGAAATAGAACAATGATTCAGTCTTTGGAATAAAGGACAATAGCATTTTCTGCATTCTCTTTAATTGGCACGTCTTCTCCTTCCAATATTTTCCATTAGTATCCTATTGCCAGTTTTGCCACCCATTTTGTAAATATATTCAATTACAAAACTATACCCCAACAATCGAGTCCAGAAATAAAATCTTAGGACTGCTTTCTCACATTTCACTAAAATATACAAAACATGAAAAGAACCAGCCAGATTACAGTGAAACAGAAAGACAGTGGCCTACCATAAAAGAAACTCAAAAACCAAAGAACAACTGGGTTACCAGTTGCCTGTCTTCATGGACAATGGGTTGGATCCAGCCAGCTTTTTCAATCATTTTCTCTTCTATAAGATTAAGAAACAGGACTTTGGATTGAGCCCAGAAACTAATTGAAAGCCAGCAAAGCTCTCTTAGCCAGGTGACCAGCTCTTTCCTGTCAGTTCCTTCCAGCAATCTGGGTGCTAAATTCCAAGCCTTATTCAAGAAAGCTCCATCTACAATGGTCAGAAAGAATGTATCCCACCTTGAGGTTACCAATGCATGGTAGCCAGGCCCCTGTCACTATTCCTATAGTATTTAAGGAGAAATCCTCACCAAATCTATGCTAAAGTCCAATTTTATTCAATGGGACCTCCACTCCATATGGTGTGTATACTATGATTAGTCTAAGAGTTGGCAGGGAGAAAACAGAAACAGACTAACTGCTGCCAGTTAGCCGAAGCACCAAGGGGACACAGGCTCTCTCTCTGATGTGTGTTTCTACTGCCCTGTAGCAGAAGAAGAAGAAGAAGAGTTTGGATTTATACCCCACCCTTCACTGCCCAAAGGCGTCTCAGAGCGGCTTACAAACTCCTTTCCCTTCCCCTCCCCACAACAGACACCCTGTGAGGTAGGTGGGGCTGAGAGAACTCTAACACAAACTGTCCTTGAGAGAACAGCTGCGCCAGAGCTTGTGACTGACCCAAGGTCACATCAGCAGGTGCAAGTGGAGGAGTGGGGAATCAAACCCGGTTCTCCCAGATAAGAGTCCGCACACTTAACCACTACACCAAACTGGCTCTCCAATATCTTTCTTCCTCCACATGTGCTCTACCTGTATATATTTAAATAGTCCACATATGATAAGAGTACCATTAGTCTTCAGTGCTCTCTAGCCCAGGCATTGCTATCTATGGAACTATTCTCCACTCAGAGAAGTGTGGAACACAAAACAATATAGGTAACTTATTTAACTTTACCCCTCCAGAAATTATTATTATTCCAGATCCATTCAGTTACTTATAAATCTTCTACATCTGGTTGGCCATGGACAAAATATATAATACATCCATCAACCAAGTAAAAAAAGATAAAAATATGAAAGTAGATTAGGTAGGAATAGGGTTGGCCTTAGAAAATTGCTATGTGGTGGAGTCTTATCACATGGAATAGCTTATTTTTTTTTTTGCCTCCCCTCTATTTCTGTGTGCCTTGTTAAAAGGGAATAGTATTTGGACTTGGTACTTCAGATGCACAGATATCTAACACCCGAAAAGCAATAAATGTAATAAAAATTATATTTTATTTTTCTGAAAGTGTGGGTACCTATTTGGGAGATGATGAACAGGTTAGGACTCTGAACATACAGCTAAAGTATGACTGTGAGTAACCAGCATTTCAAACAGTCCTGTATTTGGATCTGGGGGCAAGGCACAGGACTGGGCCCTTTCTGCTCCTCCTTCACCTTTGCATGCTGACAAGGAAAATAGGTTACTTCCAAACTCAAGTTACCCACCAACCCCTCTGTTTTCTTTTCCAGGACCCATTTTTTTTTCAATTGAGTAAAATATAACAGTTTTCTGTATGATGCAGTATGAATAATAAAAGGCATTTTATAAAATATATTAATGTAACCAAATGCTTTCATGACACTTTTAATACCATACACAAAATGAAATAAACAAGTCTTATATTTGTGGCAGGCTACTGTGTTGTTCTTGCAACCCATCCAATTTCTTGGTAGCCTGACCTGGAGCTAGGATCCTGGGTGGACCTAGGATTTCAAACATGCATCATGAAGGTTATAGCTGTCCAAGAGCTGGAACTCTCTATGACTTCTTGTGGAGGGCATGCTCAATATCAGACATGGGTGTCCTGCTGTGAAATTGTAAACTATCTTTAAAGATCAAGTATTCCTTAATAAACTGGGTGAAAATGTGGTGGTTTCTTGAAATCACTGGGTTAGATTCACCCAGGTTTTATGTTAGAGAAAAATGGAAGGAAAGGTCTGACTGCCAAAAGTGTATCCCAACATGGACAAACACTATGGAATGGCAGTAAGGAGAACTGGCCAAGATCAAGTGAGAAATCTGGCTGGCTCCAACCATGTATCTGCTCCCACAACCCTCCTTCAAAAGTTATATGACGCAAATGCATACTGAAGCTTTAAAAAAAACCCAAACCCCTTATTTGCAGTGGCTATGATCCAGAGAAGCCAAAGACATATGAACAACAGTTTTGTGTAAACACTCCCCAGATTTACAGTATAATTTGGCAATCCATGCAGGGAGCTGTTGACTCTGGGGAAAACACCAGATAAGACATCCAGATCTGGTAGACAAAGACCGGGAAATTGCTCAATTTATGTTGAAAAGTGTTTTGAGGACCAGGGATGTCAGATATATCATGTAATGATGAATCAGTATTGTAAAGTGATCAATCAGAGTCACAGATGTCTACAAGATTAACAGCAGTGATATTTTATGCTCCTCTCTGGAAGAATTTTGTCATTAACAAAATCACTTTTGAATATCTATGATTGCACTGAATGGGCAGCACAGCAAAGTGTCTGTTCTGTTAGTATTGCTTTGATGATTGCACATTATTGCATACAAAGGTATCACATTTAGTGATTTTGCTCATAAATTATGTGAATTTGACCTTTTCTGGCAATGGAGGAGAAAGGTTGATAGGCAAATTATTTGAATTGAAAAGGCAGCATTTAAGCATCCTAAATAACGAAAAAGTCATAAAACAAAATAAGCATAGCTTAAAATTATTTCACTAGTTTCTGGAGTCATTTATGTCAGGGTTACTACACAGAGTAATCCACCGTATTAAGGCAGACTTTAATATACATTTGATACATATCATAAATAGTAAAAGCAATATAGGTGACCCCGGCCCTCCTCCATTTACACCCTCAATTCTAAATGGGTTTGCTTGTACATTGGTCCACTGATTTCAGAGCAATTTCCTTCCAGGCAAATATAGTCATAGTACATGTTTATTCATGTTTATACCCTACTTTTCTCCCCAGGGGATTCAAAGCAGATTGTAAAACATAAACAACCCCCGTCCCCCAAATCAGTTAATATAGGGTTACCAACTCCAGGTGGTAGATGGAGATCTCCTGCTATTACAACTGATCAGTTCACCTGGAGAAAATGGCTGCTTTGGAAGGTGGACTCTGGCATTATATCCCATTGAAGTCTCTCCCTTCCCCAAATCCCATCCCTCCTCAGGTTCCACCCCCCCAAATCTACAGGTGTTTCCCAACCCAGAGCTAGCAACCCTAAGTGAACAGCAAAAAAAAGACAAACAAACAAAAACAAACTAAAGTACATCTTGAGCCAGCGCTGGACTCATTGGCCTGCTTGTTCAAACTCACAGGCTACAAGCCATGGTCATGGGCTAAGAGCCAAAGAGCCACAAATTTTTTATCGTGGCTCAGCCTCAAGGGCACATTCCTCTGGGCACAATGAAGCTTTATAAGGTACCTAAAATTGGAAGGAGAAAAAGAATCCTCAGTATTGTATACTAACATAGACCATGCATGCGGTCGGGTTTACACATGGCCATGTGAACGGGTGTAGCTTCACACCAGAAAACAATGCTGAGCATGGATCCTAGAATGGACCAACCGGATGGCTTGGATTCAGGAAAGGACCTATGAGATTTGGGTGTATAATAATAGACCTATCACTAGGAGCGGGGTGTGGCTTTGTTGGGGGATTTAAGCTGGTCTTCAAATGAGCTATTTTGTCTTTAGTTTGTGCTTTCAAATAAACCTTATGAGCTGATTTCACTACAACGTGTCTCGGAACCCAGTACTTTATACTGGCAATGAGGATGGGATCCCGATGAGTGAATATGCCACTGACTCTGACGCTAGCACTGTACTGCTCACCAGCCTCCAGGACCTCATACTCCACATCGCTCCAGCACCCCGAGTCATGGCAACCACTCCAGGACAGATCTCCATCTTCGACCTGGCTCACCCTGAGCTGTGGGAGACCTGGGTCAAACAACTCACTTCTTCCAAGCCCAGGGAATGACCGATGCTGACCTAAAGAAATCAAGGCTACTCAGCATGTACAGAGTCTCCATGATCCGCCTGGTGCAGGGCCTCATCACACCAAAGAAGTTGGACGCCGTGACCTTCGAGGAACTGGTAAAGGCCCTCACTGATCATTTCATACCAAAGCCATCCAAGATGGCCATGTGCATGGACTTTTTTGCACAAACTCAAAGACCTGGTGAATCGGCCGCCGACTTCATGGCCAAGATTTGCATTGACTGTGAATTTCCAGCCATCAAGGATGCCATCTTGAACCAGTTCATCTGGGGTGTCCGAGAGCCGAAACTCCACAGAAAGCTCATCATCCTCAAGGACATCAAACTGGACAAGGCTCTACAAGTGGCCACAGCTTTTGAGAAAGCCCAGAAAGATCAACAGGCTTCAGCGACACACCACACTTCCACCAACCCTGCCTCAGACACCTCTGATGAGGAAGGTGTCCTTCAGGTATGCCGTCCGAACTGCTGGACCACCAACCACCAACACCAGGTACTGAATTTGCCCCCGGACACCCCTAGCAAAATCCATGTGACCATGTTATTAGATGGAGCTAGATACAGGTTCCTCCTTCTCCATAATCTTGGCCAAGACTCTAAGGAGACTCTGTCCATAGGGGGGCCCCCAACTGGAGAAGCTGGTTGGCCTCACCTTGCAGGACTTTCAGAAGAACCTGGTGGCCATAAAGGGGTGTGGCAAATTCAGGGTGAACTATAAGGACTTTAATGGACTTTTGGACTTCTTGGTGGTGGAGGGTCAGCTCACTAGCTTGCTAGGACTATCGTGGTTTGGGTCCCTGGGGTTTGGGGTGACCGGGGTGAACCATGTCCAGGCACAGGACTATAATGCTGGTTGCGAGGAATTTCCAGCTGTTTTTGATGGCACACTTGGCCACTACACCGGCCCCCCAATTTTCCTGGAACTTGACCCTGCGGTTCGTCCCATTCGCATGAAGGCCAGGTGGCCCCAGTTCACGTTATGGCCCAAAATCAAGTTGAAATTGGATCACCTGGTAGAGCAGGGTTTTTTAGAACCAGTACAGCATGCTCAGTGGGAGACCCCATAGTCACCCCCATAAAGCCCAACAGGGACATTTGTATATGTGCTGACTATAAGTGCACAATCAATAAGTTACTACAAGACCACGCTTACCTGGTACTGGTGGTCAGCCATGTTTTAGCCTCCCTGGCAAGCACCAGAATCTTTGGGAAGTTGGACTTAGCTCAAGCCTATCAGCAGTTGCCACTGGACAACACCACAGCTGAGGCTCAGACTATTATTATACACAGGGGGGCTTTCAGGGTGCACCGGCTGCAGTTCAGGGTGTGCATGGCACCGGGGATTTTCCAAAATCTCATGGACTATCTCCTTAAAGGTATCCCCAGGGTCCAGCCATTCTTTGACAATGTTTTAATCACGGCTCCAGATGCCAAGACCTTCATGGCCAGCCTGCAGCTGGTGCTGAAGCGCTTCAATGATGTAGGCCTTAAAGCAAAGAGGGAGAAGTGCTTGCTGGGGGTATTGTGGGTGGAATTCCTGGGGTTCACAGTAGATGCTCAGGAAATCCACCCCACATCAGAGAAAATACGTGCCATCATCCAAGTGCCCAGCCCCTCCTCAAAGACCGAACTCCAGGCTTTCCTTGGACTTTTAAATTTTTATCACTCCTCCCTGCCCCACAAGGCCACGGTTGTGGAACCCCTCCACTGCCTCCTTGACAAAAATGCTCCATGGATCTGAGGCCCCAGACATGCAGCAGCCTTCCAGGCAGTTAAAGAACTGCTCTCCTCTAATGCGGTCCTCACCCATTTTGACAAGTCCCTGCCAGTGGTGCTGGCATGTGATGCTTCTCCCTATGGGGTGGGGGTGGTCCTGGGCCACCACCTGGCTGATGGCTGTGAGGTCCCCATAGCCTACTATTCTCGGACCCTGTTGGCAGCAGAGTACAACTATGCGCAGATAGACAAAGAGGCCCTGGTGATTGTGGCCGGCGTGAAGAAATTTCACGATTACTTGTATGGCTGGGCCTTCACCATTGCTATGGACCACAAGCTCCTCTTAGGCCTCTTCACCCCCGACCACCAGACCCCTCAGATGTTGTCATCCCAGGTACTTCACTGGTTCGTCTTCTTGGCCAGGTACCGGTATGCACTTGTCCACAGGTCCAGTAAGGTGATGGGCCATGCGGATGAGCTCAGCCGGCTGCTGCTCCCCTCCTGCCTCCAGATTGCCCTGCTGGAGGACCTGCCTGACCACCCGGTACAGGTACCTGAGGTTTCCTGCCACACCATCAAAGATCGCATCCTCTCCTGGGTCTTGGACTGGGTAGGAAGGGGATGGCCCTCTGGGTCAGTGGGCCCAGAATTTGCTGCTTTCTCATCCAGAAGGGATGAGCTCTCATCACATAAGGGCTGTATACTCTGGGGTGGCAGAGCAATTATACTGGCCCCGCTGCACCAGAGGGTCTTAACTGCACTACATGAAATGCATCCTGGCATAATACAAATGAAAGTGCTGGCACAGAGCTATGTATGGTAGCCAGGGCTAGATGGAGAAATTGAAAATTGGGTCAAGTGCTGCTAGGCATGTCAAGAGTCATGGCCTGACTCCCCAAAGGCCCTGGTGAGTCCTTGGGAGTCCTCCCATAAACCCTGGGTCAGGCTTCATCTGGATTTTGCGGGTCCCTTCCAGGGCCAAATCTTTTTTATCTTGATGGACTCGTACGCCAAGTGGTTGGAAATGGTACTGGTGCCTTCCACCTCGTCCAAGGCTGCCATCTGGGCAATGTGGTGGGTCTTTAGCACACACGGTATCCTTGACTCTCTGGTAATGGACAATGGGATGGCATTCACCTCGGCAGAGTTCTAGGAGTTCATGGAATACTATGGCATCCAGCACATCAAAGATGTTTATATCTCAGTCCAGCACAGTCCACAGCTGAAATAGTTTTGTACCTAATAGAACAGTCCTAGTCTGAAAATATTATTGGTCTGAGTGATATCTGTATTACTGCATATCTCTTTTTTCAAAAAATGACAGTGAACTTGTTCCAAACCTCAGTAGCACTTTCAGAGCAGGAGTAAATTAATGTCAAGAAATCCATTGCCAAGCGATATCAAAAGGATCTCTGTTGTACACAGCAGTTTGTCTCTTGCATTTGGGGACAAAATTGTGGGCATTCTTCCCCTAAACAATACCTATGTATAGCATGCTGGGTGCTGACAGATGGACAGTCCCTTCCCCCACATGGCTTCTTGCTCTTGGAGATGACATTCTTCAGATATCTGTTTTATGAATGTCCAAAGACCACATGGCAGTTTTATATACAGCGGCTAAAACAGAAGCTCAAACTGGTTCTCTGCTTCAGCCTTCACAACTAAATCCAGTTATTTGGTGGGGACTAGCTCCTCCTTCAACAGGGAATATTCATCTTCAACTTGGCACTTTCCATTCCCAAGAACCATAAATTCAAGCTGTTTATTTTCCAGTTGATTTCTTACTGAGATTTTATCAGACAAACTTGGTTCCCAACATTATTGCTGCACCAATAAAGGGTAAGGCGTGAGATTTTATTTAATTTATCAAAGTAATGACTTCCTTTTATCGAAAGTGATTAAATGTATTCTAGTTTAAAAAACAAACAAACAAAAAACCCCAAGAACTGGAAAATTTAAAAAACCCCACACAACCAATGTTCCAGTCTGAAAATAACCGGGAAGATAAGTTCATTAGCTTGCCTACACTTGTGCATCATAAAAACCTTGTTAAAAATGACTCCCCAGCCTGCTGTATTAGCTTCTTTATGAGGTAATTTCTCCATACAGTAATAAGATTTTTCTTTGACTCTCCAGTGCATATTAAACCCACTAATCTTCTTTTATAAACTATACTTTCAGCCACTTTCTCAATTTACTCACTTTAAAGATACTCCCCTATTAATATTAAAGGTGGCAAATGCAGCTATGAACTTTGTAAAAACATTGTTTTCAGATTTATTGCAATATCTCTAAACAGTGTATTACGGAAGCACAAGATAGGAGAAACCACAGTAAATGTCAGATATGCTTTGTGGCTAACCAAACAACATTAGTCCCCACAGAATTATATTCCCATTCATTGTGTGGATGCACTGAGGGCATATTTTCCTCTTTCTAAATGTACATGCTCTACATTTAGGGTTGGGAAATTCCTGGAGATTTGGGGATGGAGCCTGGGGAGGAACCTCTGCAGGGTATGATGCCATGGAGTCCATTCTTCAATGCAGCCATTTTCTCCAGGGGATCTGATTTCTGTAGTCCGGAGAGCAATTGTAATCTGGGAGGTCTTCAAGTCCAATCTGGAAGTTGGCAACCCTATCAACATACTACCAATTTATGGAACAAAGGCATGTTTTGAGCATAAAATGAAGAAGAAACCATGAATGCTGTTCTGGGATCCTTGGAGGGATGTGATAGGTACACATCACAAAAAAGCTTGCATAGAACTGCACTATTAACCTTGCTTTCTGTTGTATTGCCCTGACCTGGATAGCCAAGGTAACCTGATCTCATCAGACTTCAAAGGCTAAGCGGGGTCAGCCCTGGCTCTTACCTGGAGTGGCCAAACTCCTGGTTGGGAAATACCTGGAGATTTCTCAAGATTCCAGTTCTAGGCAGTGCATTCAGACATGAAGTCAGGCTTGTTTTGGGCATCTCATTCTGAGCATCAGATTTTCAACTGGGATTTCCAATACAGCTTTATTTTTTTCCAGACTTGGAAAAGCATCACCAGGTGACTTCTGTAGAGCTGCAGTTTAAGAAGGGTTGCCAAGTCCTTTCTGGCAACCGGTGGTGGATGGGGGGGGGGGACTTACCAGGAGAGGGAGAGAGGCCCAAGTGATGTTGCTGGTGATGTGGCTACATTACTTCCAGTGTGCATCAGAAGCACTGCCGGCTCACCCACTAGGCGAGCTAGGCGCTCGCCTAGGGCGCTGGGGCCCACAGGGGCGCCAAAGCGCCCCCGGCCCCACCCCCGGTGAAGCCGGCGCTCCACCCCCTGTCTCCAGCCAGCGCTGGGACTGGGAGGAAGGGGCGGCCGGCGCTCCACCAGCGGCTCCCCCCAAGCCCTTGGGGGGGTGGAGAGGTGGGGCGGTATGGCGGCGGCTGCCCAGCGGGGACTCTCCCCGCTGCCGCCGCCGCCGCCGCCAGTCTGAGCGCCCTTCCGGGGCGCTTCAGAAGCCCTTGGGGGGGGTGGAGAGGTGGGGCGGCATGGCGGCGGCCAGCCAGCGGGGACAGACCCCGCTCGCTGGCCGCCGCCAGTCTGAGCGCCCGTCCGCTGGGAGGGAAGGGGCGGGCGTTCCAAGGCCGCCCCTTCCCCGGCTCTTCCCGGGCCCCTCGCAGCTGCGAGGGGCCCAGGGAGAACCGCGCCACCTGTTCCCCGGCGCCCCGCAGCTGCAAGGGGGCCGGGAGAGCCGCCCGCCCGTTCCCCGGCTCTCCCCGGCACCCCGCGGCTGCGAGGGGCCCGGGAGAGCCGCCCGCTCGTTCCCCGGCTCTCCCCGGCGCCCCGCGGCTGCGAGGGGCCCGGGAGAGCCGCCCGCTCGTTCCCGGCTCTTCCCGGTGCCCCGCGGCTGCGCGGGGCCCGGGAGAGCCGCGCCGCCCCTTCCCCGGTTCTCCAGGCCCCACCGGGAGGTTGGCATCTCCGGTGGGGTGGGCGCCCCAGGCTCTCCTGCCTAGGGCGCCCAGACACCTGGGGCCGGCCCTGATCAGAAGTGACATCATCATGCTGCGACATTGTGGGGACATTCTGATATTTGGGCAAAAATTCTACGGTAAAAATGGATTCTACCACAGAGGTTTTGCCCAAATACCAGAGCATCACCCAGACATTGATGCCATGATGACATCACTTCTTCTGCGCACTGGAAATGATGTCGCAACATTGCCAGCAACATTGCCTGGGCCTTCCTCTTTCTCCTGGAAATCCCCCCACTGGCCAGCTGATGAGAGGCGGCGGGGTGTGTGTGTGTGAGCCTGGTGGCAGGGGATCCTCACCTCCATCAGGGGGTCTAGCAACCCTAAATTTAAGACAGAGGAATCCTGTACCAAAATCTACAAATCCTGGGGAGGAAAACAATAGAACTCCTGGAAAGCTTTCACTCCTTAGTTGCTGAACGAGGAAGGAAGCCCTTTCATCTTGGCAGAGAAGCCTATACAATATACAATACAAGCTGGCTAATATGGTACCTACTCAGGTTCCAGAAGGCATGCAAAATAGACTAAAATCATGTAGTAGTGTCAATATGTAATAATCTTACATTATCTAGTGTTTTATTTCCAGAATAATTCCATACATTTTTGAAGCAGTAATTAATACAGCTTTCTCAGAGATGTAGGGAGCAGTTCTAAGCTGCCATACTCAGACATAAGTCCCATTTTTTCCCCAATTGGGTTTACATCCAGGAAGTGTCCTTAGGGTGGCAGCTTTAACACAAACACCAGGAGAGGCAGAATAGTGACAGCACAGCTTCTCACTGCCCCTCCGTGTTTGCCATTTAACAGAGTAAAATGTAGGGCCCTTTCACTCTTGTGGCTTCAACATAGGGAGGGACTTGCATAGTTTCCCTGTTGCTGGTATGAGTGCAGATAAAGCATAGCGGCAACAGGGCTTTCACATGGCAAGTTTCCCTACTGGTTATCTGCCCTAGTGGGCCACTGGGACATCTTTGGTTTTTTTTAAAGTCATCAATTCTATATTGCTATTTCAATATACCATTGTAACAATAGATGTAAGGCTGTAGCCCCTTACATTGCAAAGATATGCCATTCCCCATATATCTCAGCAAGGGAATGGCACAGAGACTTACTAATTTTTTCAAAATAAAGCCAAGAATTCACAGAAGCTGTTTCACTTATTCTTGCAATAGTATTGATACAAAGGTATTCTGGTGCCAACTAGAAAAAAAAACTGGTAGCAGGGGGAAGGAAAGGCTGCCCCAAGGACAGAATCTGAATTTTCCCACCAGCACAGCAGTCATCCAGGCTGTACTGCACTTTCCCAAAACTATGGAGTAATTTAGTAAGAACATAAGAACATAACAGAAGCCAACGTTGGATCAGGGTAAAGGCCCACTCTGTCACACAGTAGCCAAAAATACCAGGTGCCACTAGGAGGTCCAGCAATGGGGCTAGGATACTAGTTTTGAGAAAGATCAGTGAAAAACTAAGGAAATCTTAGGAGCTGCATGAATGCCCCACAGTGCTGTGGGGAGGAGGGAACTAAGTCACTTCCCAATAATATTGAAACCTGGGGCAGATAACACATAAGGAAATGGTCACAGGCTCTTTAGCCTGCTTTGGCTTCTGGAAGCAAACAATTTCTTTTAAAGGTATCACACATCTTAAGGATAAAATGCTATCCTCCCTCAGTCAGTGGCTGCGGTCACACAAGCAGTTCACGCTGATATAGTTGTGCTACCTTTGCAGATTTAAAGAGCACAATCAGACAACAACACCTGCCTTCCATGCCCTAGTCATTGGCACCTGGGTCCAGCCTGTCCTGGAAGCAGAGTTTCCAATCCAGTCTTTATGTATACCAGTGCTTCCACTCTGCTTTTCCCAATGTCTGAACTCCCCTATCACAAATGGATGCTGGTTTGGAAGTGTGAACAGTTACTTCCGTCTCAGTTGTGGGTTTTTGTTTCACTCAATAGGGATGTGCGCATAAGCACATACAAGCATAAGTGACCCCCCCACTGCCAGCAAGGGCTGCATTTCATGGTTGAGGTGCTGGTAATGTGGATACTTCAGCATGGGACTGGCACATGGAGGAGCCACTTCAGGGTGTGCTGTCTGGTCACCCCTTCCCACAATGATTTAAACCACTGCAAATAGAGGTGCTGCCATTTCACACTAAACCTCCAGTGTGACCACAGCCAATGAATCCTTAATGGTTTCCCAAAACCCGTTTTGTCCTGCTCTTTGTTGGTTTGGATCCACTTTATCCTTAAGGTATGAGAATCCTTAAAAAAAAATCCTTTTACCTTCAGAAGCCAAAGTGGGTTAAAAAGAGCCCATATGAAAGGGACCAAAGTTAGCTAATGGTAGGGAATAAGAAAGAGATGGGATTCTGGCTAGCTGCTTTGACAAGCAGGTTTTGTTCCCCTCTGAACATGGGATATTTCCCATGGTAGGGCACTTGCACAGCTATTTCTTTCAACTGCAATCTCCAAAACTGTGCAGAATTTTTACACTGGCTAGGCTTAATGTTTTACCCTCAGCAATTTTATTTGGAAGATTCCAAGGTATTCCCTTTGCCAATAGACTTTGCCCTTGTACATGTGAAACAATTGAAACAGTGTACCATGTGCTGTTTGAATGTTGTTATTATGTTTCCATTAGGAAATGAATTATATCACCAATTTTGGGTAGAGTGTTAGATTATTCCAGGCTGAACAAACTACTATTTCTGTTGAATAGCACTGAGGAAGACATAACTGAACTTGTGGCAAAGTTTTTACTGGCTGCTGACTGTATACGTAGGAAAATTTTGTAGGCGCTCAATATAGGGTAATTTTTAGTGGAATTCTATTTTATGCAGAATCTGATTTTTTTTTAAAAAAAAAGAAATTCTCAGATATTATTTCTTTACTCTTGTGAAATGCCATTAAAGGAATTGTTTGTGTGTTTGTGTGTGACAAGCAGGTTCTTTTACACAGCCCCATCTTAGCTGACTCATTCTAAGGGTGATCTATTTGGATAGCAAGAAATCAAGGTCCACAGGCATTCACAAGATGTTCCAGATTTATCAGTCTCTCCCCACAAACAAATACAGAAAATGAGAGACTTCTTTGAAAAAGAAAGAAGTGCAGAACATTATGACATGAGGTAAGTTTAGGTTTACCAGCCTCCAAGTGGCACCTGGACATCTCTCGCTATTACAACTGATCTCCAAATGAGCAAGATCAGTTCCCCTGGAGAAAATGGCTGCCTTGCAGGACGGACTCTATAGCATTACATCCTGCTGAGGTCCCTTGCCTCACTGAAACCCCCCAGGCTCCACCACCCAAATCTCTACTTATTTCCCAACTCAGAGCAGGCAACCCTAGATAATTTCAATTATATGGTGTGAACAGCTCAACAAACACTTCTATGGGTCAACTCTATTTACTTACCAAAAAAAGAAAAAAAAATCCTCTCATGATCTGAGGCAAAACTCAGAATGTATTCTGTTTGCCATTTGGTCTAGTCAGGTTTATCATTCAAGTGTCTTGTACAGGACTAGGAAAAGTGGCTATAATTGGGAGGGGGGAGAGGTTTTTATTTCAAATCAACTCCTTTTGGTGGTCCCTGACCCCAGGGACATCAGACTTGCCTCGACTAGGGCCAGGGCTTTCTCGGCCCAGGCCCTGGCCCCTGGCCGGTGGAAGGAGCTCCCATATGAGATCAGGGCCCTGCAGGATTCATTACAATTCCACAGGGCCTGTAAGATGGCGCTCTTCCACTGGGCTTTTAGTTGAGACAGTGGGTGTCCCCTCCTTTAATTGGCCTCCCATCAGTGTCCTGGATTTTGAACAGCCAACTGGGATCTACTCTAGTTTCCATCTTTGCTACTGAGTTACTGATTAGATCCACATGATCTTTTACAATTTTATAATTATTGTGTTGTTTTAATTTTGTTTCCACCTTTGCTACTGAGTTACTGATTAGATCCACATGGTCTTTTATAATTTTATAATTATTGTGTTGTTTTAATTTTATTGTTTTAAAATGGTTTCAATTGTTATTGGTATATTGTATGAATATTGGTGGAACTCACAGCTGACTTATCATGAACCTGTAGGGTTTTCAAGGCAAGAGATGTTCAGAGGTGGATTGCCATTGCCTGCTTCTTCATCACAACCCTGGTATTCTTTGGTGGTCTCCCATCCAAATATTAACCAGGGTTGACCCTGCTTAGCTTTCAAGATCTGATAAGATCAGGCTAGCCTGAGCTATCCAGGTTAGGGCAATCATCTGTACACAAGTGTAATATGAAGAAGAAGAAAAAGAAGAAGAGGAGGAGAAGACTGGATTTATATCCTGCCCTTCACTTGACTCAGAGTGGCTTACAAACTCCTTTCCCTTCCCCTCCCCACAACACACATCCTGTGAAGTAGGTGGGGCTGAGAGAGCTCTGAGGGAACTTTTGAGAGAATAGCTCTAAGAGAACTATGGCTTGCCCAAGGTCATCCAGCAGCTGCAAGTGGAGGAGTGGGGAATCAAATCTGGTTCTCCCAGATTAGAGTCCACGCACTTAACCACTACACCAAACTGGCTTGGACAGCTGGGTTGGACAGCCCAGTGGAGGCACATAGGCTTCTAAAGGCCAGAATGAATTTGCGTAGATATTCTTGATGCTGTAAAGAATATAAAAGAGGATCATCTCCTTCCGAATATTGTAATTCCCCAAAGAGTTTATCCAACCCACCCACCTTGCTAAAAGATGCCCTCATAAATACTGCAAACTCTCTTTAATGGACACCACCACCATTTAAAGCCTAATGAGGCAATTTTTTAAAGGGCAGTAGAATAAGGCACTCTTGCTCCCCTCCATGCCTTTTCAAGTGACAAATGGCCACACATATTCCTTCCCAATGGCTGTTTCAGCACTTGAAAAGGCAGATGGGGAATGGAAACAAGAGTGTCTCATTCCACCATTCTGAGAGCCCGATCCCCTTGCAGCATTTTAAATTGCCTCATTAGGCTTTAAAGTGGTGCCAGCATCCATGGATGGGACCAGGGGACACCATCATGTCTAGTCTGGCCCTCAACAAGAAAGCTTCCAAAGCCTCCTTTAAACAGCACTCATCATGCAAATAATGTCAGCAATTTGCAATACATACAGAATTTCCCATTTCAGAGGCATACTCATAGGCGAGAACAGTGACAATACATATGCTATTCTGTTTGTACAGAATATACCACATACATTGGCTCATGTGCTCCCTTAGGACTTTTTATTTGTTTTTTCAGGGGGCGGGGTTGTGTTGCTTTTTTCCATCTGGAGAATTCGTAAGGAGCAATTCACTGGGAAAGTCTACACACAGACCTCATCTCAGCTTTACAGATCTAACACAGTTGCAAAATTGTCAAGCACTGGTAAAGCTCATTCTCAGCTGGCATTATGACAGGTGTCTGATGAGCTAGAAAGATGACTTTCCCAGGTGTGGACTGTCCCCTTAAGTAATCAGAGGCATTCCTAGTGGGCTTCTGTTCTGGCGAGTCACAGGTGGTCTGGAGTGACAGAGAAATTTGGGTTCAATGGAAGGGGTCCAAATAAGTAAAACTGTATTCAGTAGAAGCAGTCTTTATTCAGTTGATCATGGTCAAGGAAAGTATCTATCCATACAAAAGTTCAAGACACTGACAACTTTACAGACAAAAGCATACGCGTATATAGGCAAATTGACATCAGGATCTTGCAGAACTGTTATGCCAATTACGAAATGACAACTCAATATGGCACCAAATCTAAACCAATAGAAAAGCAATCTATACTTCCTGCTTAACATACTTTTAAGAATACCACTACCTTATTGCCGGTACGCTACGAGTACAACATGAACTGCAGACTACTATAAAGAAAACAGGATCTGTCTCAAAGGTCAGTTTGCCCTATGAGGTGAGGAATGCAGACTTTTTGAGACTTCAGCTGAAAACACAGATAATAGCGCTGGCTCATCACTGGGTCAAACTTTCCCCTCAATTCTTTACTCGGCCTTCACAGAGATGGTGACACATTTCCCCTGTTTCCCCTTCAGGAGCAAGGGGAGGGAGCCAGCCTACAACCCTCATCATAATCACCTCAGCCTGGGTGCAAACTGAGCAGAACTTGCAGTGTGGCTGGCACCTCAGGGCCCACTTGGCTAAGCCTACTTGTTTAACTGTCCTTATTTGCCCCTGGACATATCTGATGGGAAGGGATGCAGCCTGATTATTACCAATCTTTTTTTCGGGCGGGGGGGTGGAGTCCATACTTTCATTCAAAATGAACATTTGGGTTGATTTTGCAATAAGCTTTCAATAACATTTTTTGCCAAAACTAACTATACCACTCTATTCATGAGAAACAGAAATAGGTCCAACTGCTACAAATTCATTTGGGGTGTCTAGGTCAGGGCATCCAAATAAACTCCCATGTTGCAGGGAGATGGGAAGATGGCACCCCTCCACTTGCCCCCCACTGGGGTACAGCACAATGCCTGCCCTTCTTGTTCCCTCATCTTCCACTGGAGGGGCATGGCTCAGTGGTGAAAAAGAGGGAAAAGGCCAAGCTTCAGGCAGGGCTTGCCCCTCCCTCTCCCCTGACAGAGGAAAGAAGGTAAGGAGGAAGCAGGCTGCCCGCCAGGTGGCAAGGCAGGGGGGACTGGGGGATGCCTGGGCTGGTTGGTGCCCTTCCACCTCTGGCATCTTTGGCAATCACATAGAGCTGCCACGTGGATGAGCACCCCCTTAATGTCTTTTAGAGCTGTGAAGGCTTGGACAATATAAGGGGAGAAAAACCTCATCCACTCAATTTTTTACAAATGAATAACAAATGTTTAAGGAAGAATTGTTAAGAAATATTTTTTTCTTTTTTTTTGAATGAATGAAAACTATGTAGTATGGATTTTTTCTTCAATCTACAGCGTTAAATAATAATTCTGCATAAACAGTAGATATATGCAATGTATTTTCAAGGATATGCCTATTGATTACATTAGCTAATTTTGTCCACAATTAATATGACATACTGTGTGTGATGATTACACTGTGATATGCAGATATTCTATTTTCAGTTGAACTCAATAGCCAATACTGTTGACATAATACTGTGACTGTATGAAAAATGCTCCTAAATTCAAATAATAAAGCTTTTGTTTAGTATAAAATTCATGGTTTCTGTTTTTACCATACATTTCCCCTACTTCTCAGACAGCAAAAATGAACATATATGTAGCGCTGTCAATTATTAGGTATATTTGAGAGAATTGGCATGATGTAGTGGTTAGAGTGTTAAACTAGGATCTGAAAGGTTTGGATCTCTGCTCTGCCTGACTGGAGGGACAGAGAAGGACTGTTGGTAGCTTACCCAGGTTGAAGATGCACAGGTACCTTCAACACCTTTTGTAATTAGCAGCTAGCCAGCATCTTGGCACAGAGGTCTTTTGCCCAGGTTGGGCTGGAGAGCCTTTTTGACAGGGTTGTAGTCAGTGTTCCCTCTAAGCTAAGTTAACGTGAGCTAGCTCACAGTTTTTTAGCCTCCGGCTCACACATTTTTGCCTTAGTTCAGGAAGGATGGCTCCAGAGCAAAATAATTTATGCAGTAGCCAAATCACTTGCTCACAACTTTAATGCCAGTAGCTCACAAAGTGGAATTTTTGCTCACAAGATTCCATGACTTAGAGGGAGGATTGGCTGTAGTGGATAGCTCAATGAAAGTGTCAACCCAGGGTGCTGCAGTGGTGAAAAAGGCAAACTCTATGTTAGGGATTATTAGAAAAGGGATTGTGCATAAAAAGGCCAGTGTGGTAATGCCCCTGTATAAATCTATGGTGTGGTCACATTTGGAATGCTGTGTACAGTTCTGGTCACCATATCTCCAAAAGGACATTGCAGAGCTGGAAAAAGTGCAGAGGAGGGCAACCAAGATGATGAGGGGGTTGGAGCAGCTTCCCTATAAGGAAAGGCTGGAGAGTCTGGGACTTTCCAGTTTAGAAAAAGGACAACTAAGAGAGGACAGGATAGATGTTTTATCTAATTAAGCATGGGGTAGAGAGAGTTGACAAAGACAACTTTTTCTCTCCCCCCCAAAATACTAGAACTCAAGGGCATCCATTGAAGCTGGTGGGCAGTAGGTTCAGGATGAACAAAAGGAAATACTAGTTTACACAGAGAGTGATTAGAATGTGGAGTCTGCTGCCAGAGGATGTAGTGAGGGACACAGAAATGAACGGCTTTAAAAGAGGATTTGGTAGATTCATGGAGGATAAGACTATCAATGGCTACTAGCCATGATTACTGAGGGGAACCTCCACATTCAGAGGCACTAAACCTCTGAATCCCAGAGCCAGGAGGCAACATCAGAGGACAGCCTTGGCCTCTATGCCCTGTTGTTGGGTCTCCAGAGGAACTAGTTGGCCACTGTGTCAGGCAGAAAATGGTCGTTCCCTGAGATCTCGTTGGCTGGAGATATCAGGGATTGAAAACTGGGACTGTCTACATGCAAAACGTGTGCTTTACCCCTGGAAATGAGTGACTAGTGAATTCTTATTAAGCAGCTACAGACTGTTGCAATTTCAGTGATTCTGGCAGTATTTTTTTTCCCCTCCCAATTTGGAGATCCAGTGCAAAACATGATAAAGTATAGATCTCTGTGATACTGAGGGGTTCCATTAAATTACTATGGGAAACTAAAAAGGAATCTACAGACCTCCAATAAACCAGTTAAGTATTACTTATGAAGCTAAAGTAATTAGCAGCAATGATAAGCAATATGTAGACCTAATACACAAATGTGACTGCATAAGTGTAGCTGAATAAAATGGTTGTTTCCTTTATTCAGATCAAAATAGTGTGTCTTTATTGATCTTCTTTGAGAGAACAGAAACCTTCCAAATGAGTCTAGCAGACAAGCAGTGACCTGTGAGAAGTTAGCTGAATTACATTAAATGTATGTTGATCCAGCTTGACCTAAAACGCAGATGTTCCCTCCCCACCCCCGGCCATACATTTAATGTCCTATATGGACGTTCCTTGTTCAAAGGACCAAATGGCTCCAAACAGAATATTTCCACTGAAACCTTTTAAGGTTCATCCACATTTATTTTCTCTTCTATTTTTTCCCCACCCTTTAAGGTCCTTTCACAAAGAAGATCAAAAGACAGCTCTTCCGTTCTCCTCCGCAGGTGGTCAGCAGCAGATTAACTACTAACAGAGCTCTCAAAATATAAATCTGGATGTCTTGTTTTACAAGCTATTATAACATTAATGTTATTTCTATCCTGTGTTATATTTCCATACATGAAACTTGGGAACTGTCAGTGATATTGTGAACATTCCAAAGGATCCAAAGATAAACTCTCAACAATCCTACAGGTGAAAAGAAAAAGATATGTACCTTTTATTTCTCTGTGTCCAGTAAAGTCCTTCCTGAATTGGAGCTGTATATCTAAAGAAACATAACTCCCTATATGAACCCATCTGCCAACTTACTTCTGTGCTGTTAGTGGTACCTTCCATTTGGAACATTCATTCAGCCTCAGTACCATGTCAGGCCTTCTTCACTGCAGCAAAGATGCTATGGAATGGGCTACCTGGAGAGATGTGGAGGGAGGCCTTTTGAAGAGCAGTTCTTTTCCACAGGGCTTTTTTTAAAAAAAAAAATACAGTTATTAATGAGGGAATTTCCGGGCACAGACATGACAGAAATCATGTCTATGCCAAGGATAAACTATGTTGTATGTGTATGCATGTGTGCACAGTCCTGACTTGGATTGGGGCTGCTGTTCTTTCCCCACTCAACTTTTACTAATCCAAATTGGGTTCCCTGTGCTGTTACTGGTGCTTTAAAGAAAACAAAGTGTTCTGTAAAATAATCTTTTTCTTTTCTTTTCCAATGCTAATAAAAACATGGGGAGCTAATGGAAACCAGGCACCCATCATTTTTATTAGCATTAGCAAACCATCACAGTATTGAAGGGTGAAATCCCTCCTACCCTCCCATACAATCTGATCTCAGCTGGAGCTGTGTGTGAACACAATTTACCTTTTACAGGTTAACTTTATTGGAGTGGAAAAAATATTACAAGCATTTTTAAAAAACTATTTTGGTAGTCTAATGCTATGCATCAAAGAGAGAGAGAGAGAAAGAGAACGAGAGAGAATATTTTTATATACCGGTCTCTGATGTCAAACTCTTTCTCTAGTTTGCCATAATTTGTAAGTGGAGGGGAATTCCTGAGGGGTGTGTGAGTGGCTGAGTGTGTGAACTGCTCTATTGTAGGTGGCTGATATAACTCTTCTCAAGATACCTCCCTTGACTAGGGACAAGGGATTCACATATTCACAGGTGTGGGGGGGTGTAGGAGTGCAAAAGCTAGGTGGGATGTTTGTGGAGTGTGATTGGATATTTGAAGGGGCAGCTTCATTTGAACTGTCTATATCTTTGGATTCTCCCGCCATGAAAAGAAAAATCCCGGGAGCTACACAAACCCTGAACTGAAGCCTCGTGACCCGGAAGGCCCTTTTGTGAGTCGCAATTGTCTGGGCCTCTGCGGCGGCAGCATCCATAGGCAGCTGTTGGTAAATCTGTGCCAGGTTGAGCTTACCAAAGACCTTGGCCCCGCCAGAAAAAGCGAGGACGTGGCTCACCACCGGGACCGGGTACGCGTGGTCCTGCAAGGCTTTGTTTATCATGCACTTGTAGTCGGCACAAATGCATGCGTCCCCGTTAGGTTTGACGGGCGTAACTATAGGGGTCTCCCAGCGGGCGGATGCAACTGGTTCCAGCACCCCTTGCGCAACCAAGCGATCGAGCTCCGCTTCAATTTTAGCTCGCATCGCAATGGGAGGAACCCGAGCCTTTATTTGGATGGGCTGTACAGCCGGATCCAGATCCAGCAAAATGGGGTCCCCAGTGTATTTTCCCAGAGTCCTGTCAAACACCTTGGGGAATTCCCTGCACACAGCCTCCCAGTCCGCCGTTTGGATCTGATTCACCCCCATTATCTGTAGCACCAGGGGTTTGAACCACGAGAGTCCCAATAGGCTGGAGAGCCATCCCTCTACCACCAACAGATCCAGGATGCCCAAGAACCCTTGAATTGGACCTTGAACTTGCCCCAGCCCCGGATGGCCACAGGGTTCTTATGAAAGTCCCGTAAAACTAGACCCTGTGGCTTGTGCAACTGTGGTCCCCCTTTCGGGAATAGGGTACGGAGGGTCTCTGCCGATATGATTGAAAAAGATGACCTTGAATCTATCTCCATTTCACAGGGAGACCCTTCAATCAGGACAGTCATATGCACCTTGTTTGGGCTGTTAGGGGGCAAGTTACATACCGTTTGTTGGTGTGGACCGAAACGGTGTGCAGATCTTCAGCTTCAAGGTGCGCTGTGCGGGTTGCCCATTGTCCTTTGGAGCAGCAGACCTTCTCTATATGCCCCGTTTTGTTGCACGCCCTGCAGATCACAGTGCAGAATCGACAGATCCATCGCTCGTGAGCGTTGCCGCAGCTCGTGCAGGCTACAGATAGCTGAGACTTGGCCTCTCGGGTCTGCTGAGGTCGTTGGGACAGCCGTCGGTGTACCTGGAGTACCTCCTCATCGTCAGAGACGTCGGATTCTCGCGAAGCTAGTGTGCAGTGGACTGCTGAACCGGGGCGGTCTTGATGGGCCTTTTCATACGCGGCGGCCTCCTGGATGGCCTTATCCAGGTTGAGGTTGTTGTTGCTGGCCAGTTTCTGCCGCAGTTTGGGCTCACGGAGGCCCACGAGAAACTGGTTGAGCAACGTGTCCAAAAGGTCTGGGAATGCGCATCTCGTGGCTGCCCGCCGAAGGCCCACCAGGAATTCCGTGGTGGACTCATCTGGGCCCTGGACCCTCACGAAGAACCCCAGCCACTCTACAAACTTGGTGGGCTTGGGTGGGAAGTGGTCCATTAGGGCCTTCACCAGCACTGCATAAGACTCCTCCTTGGTGGTCCTGGGGTTGATGACATCCCGCAGGAAGAGGAGGGTGTTTATGCCGCAGACACTTAGGAATAGGGATTTCTTTTTTTCCTCGTCTACCACGTCATGGTAGCTGCAGTGGTTCTCCAGGGTCTCCAGCCAGGCGTCCCATTTCTGAGGCTGGGAGATATCGAAGGCCTGGAGATGGATGGTAGGTGTGGCCATCTTACCCTGGGTGGGCAAGCGGTGGTGCGAGTTGCAGGAGGTTGCAGTGGTCGGGTCGGAGCTTTGAAGCCGGGCGGAGGACATGTTGCTCTCGGGGTCAGCAGCAAGGCTTGGGAGCAGTGCGGGGAGCGGCAGGCTCGATGCAGTGCTCGGGAGCATGGCTTCGGTTGTGGTGAGCAGCGCGGTGCTGCTCTCGGGGTCAGCGATGCGATGCTCGGGAGCGGTGCGATGAGCAGCGGGCTCGATGCGATGCTCTTCTTCGTGGTCGTTGTTCATGGAGAGAGTTGGCATCCCACCTTTGTCGCCAGTGAAAAGTACTGAGACTGACAAGTGATTTCAGCTCTCACATACTTTATTGGATCAAGAACAAGACAACTAAGCCAGCTAGCAGGCCGGATTTTATTTCCAAGTGAACCCACACCCCAAACACACACAACACCCATGATTAGCTATTTACAGTTAATTGAGTTACCCTGGGCTCCCCGACTGGAAGAATGCAAGGAGCCTACATTCTATTGTCTTTTGGAAGGAAGCTCAGGCCCTTTGCCTGGCTGCGTGGCGGACCGGTCAGAACCGGTCTGAGCACATGGCTGCCCCATGTCCATGTTTACCTGTAGATACACTACACGCCAGAACCCCAGTTCTGACACAGTACTGGTCTGGCTTGGAACATGATTATTTCTCAGTAAACAAATCACTGCCAGAGAGTGTTGTTAAGAGTAACTTTGTCCAGGAGTCTGACACTGATTTTCTTTTTTTTTTTTACTTTAAGTTACTTTGAGTAAGGAGAAGGTGGGATAGAAATTTTTTAAATATACAAATATTTCTGAAACCAAATGTGTGTCTAACAGCCAAGTTTAAACCATTCTTGTAAATGCATCCTATGTCAGTGATACTCAGTGGTTTGGGAGCCACATGTGGCTCTTTGACATATTGTTTATGGCTCTTCTGAGCACTGTTCCCTAAAATGGCAACTGTCCTATGTTTCAGGAAAGTGGGCAAGGCCCTTACTCAGTGGGGCTTGTGCCTGGCAGGTGATTCCCCTCCTTGAAACAGCCACTGTCAGAAGAATGTGTAAACTGCAAGCCTCCCTGAAGTTCAGGTCTCATGCCAGCGATGGAAGTAAATGTGGCTCTCCATAAGCCATGGAGTAAGTACTGCTGTCCTATTGCCTTTAAAAAAATACACCTTATTTTCCATTCAGGTATGCTTAGGATCAATGTGTCATGGTGGGGTAGGCTGTAATCCCATTTCTATGGCCATTTTAGCAAGATCCCTGCCCAATTCTCCAAGCCTTGGAATGTGCAGCTTTAGTTCACCAACTCCTGCACTCATACGCCAGTGTAATATTTATCATCATTGTTGCATACCACTAAATGACCACAGTCATTCTGGACCTTTTGCTTCTAGGCCTAAGCACAACAGCTGCCACTCTTGGCCATTTACTTCAAGTGAAATCTGTTGATTGCTAGCTATGCAAAACCAGTCTGATATCAGGGTGTTGATTGGCATAACGACAGTTGATGTCACACACAAAAATCCCTGATGTGCCTCCTAAGCAGGAAAAAGATGTGTGATTTCGCTGTACAGTACTTGCTCATAATCGGTATACGGTGCCACAGCTATAACCGCTTTTAATCCTGTGCAGCATACATTTGGTTTTATTTAAGACTGCAATCAACGAATTGATTTTTCTCACCACTATTTCTGCATCTTGAGAAGAAGAACTTCAACCACTATTTTACCTTCAGGATGAGGTGCCTGAGGGGGCTGTAATGGACATTTAAAGCATTATTAAAATGCTAAGTAAGTGCCTATCTTGGGCTCTATCAATATTGGATTCAGATCACTCATTACCTGATATTTAAATCTGATGTCACAATCTTTCCTATCTCCATTTAAACAGGCATGAATTTGGTGAGAGGGCATACTTAGCGCTATCAAAGAGCTTATTAGATTGGATTTGCAGCCTCTTCAGACCCCTTTGTGTTTAATGGCACCAATAAGATACCTGGTGCTTCCTCTACAAATAACATTTGGATTAAGGTAGCATTAATTCAATGAAACCTAGAAATGTCATGTTAAAACAGTGGGAGGAAAAAAAGAGAGAAATCCCTCTATTGGACACTGTTCACAGAAAAAAAGCATTGTTCTTATCCATCTTAGCAACAAAAAAAGGGATTCTTGAAAGAGAGAATGGCTCTGAGGAAAATAAACCCTCACTCAGGAAAAGGTTGTGCACATGAATATTAAAGAGTTATGAAGCCAAAGTTGTTGTTTTTTAAATACCAGACAAGAACAGAGTTGTGTTTATTGTTTCTAAATGGGACTAATAGCTTAGTAATATACCCCATATCAAGATCTGTTCAATGTGTCATCCAATATTTAGTTATATGACTAGTTCTTAGTTAAAATTTCTTAGTCATTTAAAAATCTCGGTCAAGTAACACATCATTTTCTTAAAAAGGCTTGGATCCTATGACACTGTTCCTATCACGCTGCCATGGAAGCTTTCCTCTGTTGTTGTGCTCACTTCCTTTGCCCTAGAAATCCCAGGTGTGCAAGATCAATGTTTTTCAAGGAGCCTGCATGCACACAGGAGTGCTAGTGGCAGAAGAAGCAAGAGCCAC
The DNA here is from genome assembly GCA_029375565.1 of Gekko gecko. Classification (NCBI taxonomy): domain Eukaryota; kingdom Metazoa; phylum Chordata; class Lepidosauria; order Squamata; family Gekkonidae; genus Gekko; species Gekko gecko. Next base: position 111,813,286 of record JAPDNY010000008.1, on the reverse strand, counting down.
AGTGGAGGAAAGCCTCTGTAACAGTCAGAGAGAAATGCAAGAAAACATCGGATCCAAGACAAGGTTATTTTAATAAAAATACTTATAAAAATGCAAATGAAAGACACTATTTTAAAAGAAGCAGGAAGAACTGCTCCTTGTAAAATAACTCCTGTGGTGAGACACCAAAACATATTCTAGAAACAACAAAAGTAGGCAAGGAGTGGACACTTGCCAAGACTGCTCTCAAGGATCAGTATGGCGGGGCATCTATCAAGGCCCAAACCATGCTGAAGGTCACTATGGTAGTGAGAGTGCCTAATGACAGTGAGGGAAAACAATAGAAGATATTCTGCACTACGTATTGTTCCTGTTTAGAAATCAGAAAGCTCCCTTCTGTGGGAGCCATGATGAGGGTTGTAGAAAGGAAAGGAAAGGAAAGGAAAGGAAAGGAAAGGAAAGGAAAGGAAAGGAAAGGAAAGGAAAAGGAAAGGAAAGGAAAGGAAAGGAAAGGAAAGGAAAGGAAAGGAGGTACAAAATGGGAGAAGAAGAACAGGAAGAGATCCACAAAATAGAGAGAGAAGCAGGAGGGATCCATAAAATAAGAAGGAAAAAAGGGAAGGAAGCTGAAAAAACAGCACTCCCTATGTCCCCACCTCCCAGTATCCCACCAGATGCTAGCCACTAGCTGGTGACTTTAGAGAAAGCCTTGCACTCAACAGCCTACTAGCAAGAGCCAAGCTGCACTGGAACTGGAAGGAGAACCTGTTAAACAGCTGGATTTCCAGCACCTCTCATTATGGCAAGCCAGGGAGGCCAATGCACTACATTCCCCCTTCCTGGGAATCTCTTTAGTTTTCCAATATCTGGCATATAATATTCTGGCAGCCACTGTCATATGAAACAGCAGTATTCCTTCTATTCTTAGAACCATTCCTTTCAAGTATGGTAATAAGAAAATTTTGCAGTCTAAAGCAAGGTTAGAGTTCAGTAACATATTTATATGATTGTTTTCATCCAGTATTTGCTTTAGCAGAAAACCATCAGCTGTGTGAAAAACATTCCTTCTATTACAAGCACATTTACAAAATTTACCAGTGTTATCACAGATCTTAAGTTGGGGGGGGGTCAAATATGGATTTAAGAGTTTGTAGCAATTTTTCCTCAGAACCCCATACACGCGACTATCCCATCCCCCAAAGTATTTCCAGGCATTAATTGGTAGATTTGTTTTACCTGATTTTTCTCATTTTTGACTATAGTATGGCCCATTACATTTTTTCTAGAGAAAAATATTTCTTTAAAGAGTGTGTCAATAATCATGATCATTTCAGTTAAAGTCTATCAATAGCAAATAAGTCAAGATTTTATTAATGTTTCCATGCCTCTATAGGCTTGGGTGTCAAATGCTCTTTTGTCACTTTCCCATTCCTATTTGCATGCCTTTTTCTGGCTTGAAGCTATATCCTGAATAGGTAAATGTAAAGGTTTCCCTTGCTCGAAAGCCAGTCGAATCTGACTCTAGGGGGCGGTGCTCGTCTCCATTTCCAAGCCGAAGAGCCAGCACTGCCTGAAGACATTTCCATGGTCATGTGGCCAGCATGACTAAATGCTGAGGCACATGGAATGCTATTACCTTCCCACCAAAGTAGTACCTATTTATCTACTTGCAATTTCTTGCTATCAAACTGCTAGGTTGGCAGGAGCTGGGGCCAGAGACAGGCGCTCACTCCATCACGCAGCACTAGGGTCTCATACTGCCGAACTACATACCTTCCAGTCTGCAGCTCAGCATCTTGTTCTCAAGACTCACATTGTCAACAAACCTTTCCTAAACTTTCTTTACTTACTTCTCCACTGTCAACTATTTTCTCCTGTTTTCATCCATTCCTACATCTTTGGGCTGTTCACATGTGTATCTTCACCATTAGGTAATAGCTAGGTAACTTGTGTTTTAAGTGGGCTATCATGGCCACAGAACTTTTATTTTATCTCATATCATCACACATACAGTGATCTCCAGCTGAGAAATCCACACATTCACATGAACACATTAATCTGCCATTTACTGAACCAGACCCTTGTTCCATCAGTTAGACTGGCAGGAGTTCTTGAAAGTCTCAGGAATGGTTGTAGCTAGAAAACCAGCTGAAGAGGTTAAAAGGCACAGAGGAGATCTGGGACTCCAACTGTTCTGAACTAAGGCTTCCCAGTCTGCTGGTCTCCTGGAGAGCCAAGACTTACCCTGCAGATGATCACTTGGCATGGTCTGGACTGCAAGAGCAGGCAAGCCTGAAGCTGAATCCAGCATACAAGGATTGTAGCTTTGTGAACTGGTTGATTGTTGTATACTGAGTTTGATTGCGTGCGAGGTCTGGTCAGCATGCGGTCAGGTGAAGAGCCTGAGCTTCGCTTCAAGAGACAATAGTCAGAGCGGATCCTAGCCTGCTCCTATCAGAGGGCTAGGATCTGAGAAAGGTCCTATGGAACTCTTTCCACCGTAAATAACCCTATCACGAGTGCGGGGTGTGTGTTGGGTGTGGTTTGCCTTAGGGATATAAGCTGGCCTGCGAGCTGGCAGTTTTGTCTTGTTCCTGAACCCTGAATAAAGTATGAGCTGATTTCACTCAATGATGCATCAGTCTCAGTACTTTACATTGATCCAACTGGCTCCAGCTGGAGTTACAGTAGTTCCTCATGGTTGTACTGTGCTCTGCCCAGGGGTCTGCAATGAATAACCATCCTCAGTGCACAGCTCCAGTTCAATGGTGGGGTAGTATGCAGCCAGCCTGGTACTTGCCCTTGTTTGTAATACCTGGTCTGATCAGGCCATCCCAACTCTGTGCCATTGTTTTTCCACCCCTTTACTGTATGCGCATCATCGCAAACTCCATAGGGAGCCCTCAGTGCAGAGGTGTGATTCATCAATCCCCCATTTAAATGTATGGGGGGGGAAATGGCACCAACCCCCCAAAAAAACGACACACCCACAGTTGTGCCTGATCACACACTGATGGACTGCACCCACAGTGTCAAAAGGAGAGGTGATTGTGCAACTGCGGGTCAAATTCCTCCGGAAGAAATAGCCTTGCTTCCCCTCCCATTTTTTCTGGCGTGTGTGACTGCAACCTCAGAAGGTTATAGTATTGCTTAGGACCAGGGGTCATTTCATAGAAAGAGAGGTGCAGGCACTCATTTGCATAACTCATTTGCATATGCCACACCCCCAACAAAGGGCAGGCATGCAAGTGGGGGGTGCTCTGCAGGCCTCCCCTGGCCCATCTGCCTGGGCAGGTGGGCCAGGAAAGGCGGCGGGGGGCCTGCCCCTGTCCTCCTTACTGCTGGAATTCCATTCCAGTGCATTCTGGCAGGAAATGACTCCTGCTTAAGACCATACTCTAGATCCCAGAATTGGTCTCTCTGTGTACAACTAGTAGTGAATTATATACATGTATGTATGTATGTATGTATGTATGTATGTTTTAGTTTTATTAGTCTAATGCCAACTATTCTTCCTTGTTAGATATGAGTCCAGTAGCACCTTAGAGAACAACAAGATTTTCAAGATATAAGCTTTCAAGAGCCAAAGCTCCCTTCATCGGATGTCCCAAAAATCTTATTGGTCTCTAAAGTCCTAGTAGTCACACACTGAACTGTTCTAGCTGTGTACCAACATGGCTAATCTTCCTGTTTGCTTCTTGATTTGAACCTACATGGAGTAGTGGTTAGAATGTCAGACCGGAAATGGGGTGACCCAGTTTCAAATCCCTGTTTTGCAATGGAAGCTTGCTGGCTGACCTTGGACCAATCACTCTCAGCCTAACCTGCTTCACAGTGTTGTTGTTATGAGATTAAAATGGAGGAGGAGGAAGAAGAAGAGATTGGATTTATACTACTCCCTTCACTACCCAAAGAAGTCTCAGAGCGGCTTACAATCTCCTTTCCCTTTCCCTTCCCACAACAGATGCACTGTGAGGTAGGTGGTGCTGAGAGAGCTCTCTCAAGAACTGCCCTTAAGAGAACATCTCTGAAAGGACTTATGACTGACCCAAGGTCAGACCAGCAGCTGCATATGGAGGAGTGGGGAATCAAACCCGGTTCTCCCAAATTAGAGTCCGCGCTCTTAACCACTACGTGCAAACTGGAAAAATCAGTGATGCTGCAAGCTGCTTTGGGCCCCCAGTGGGAAGAAGAGCAAAGTACAAATATCAAAATAAATATATAAATAAAATATAAATAGTGAACCAGTGCAACCTCCCCTGGTACCTGGAACCATGACACTAAACAAATAGTAGCAGTGATACTAGAGATAGAAGAGGAGAAGAAGAAAAAATTGGATTTATACCCCACCCTTCACTACCCAGAGGAGTCTCAGAGCGGCTTACAAACTCCTTTCCTTTCCCCTCCCCACAACAGACACCCTGTGAGGTAGGTGGAGCTGAGAGAGCTCTGGCAGAAACTGCTCTTTTTCAAGAACAGCTGTGCCAGAACTATGGCTTACCCAAGGTCATCCAGCAGGTGCAAGTGGAGGAGTGGGGAATCAAACCCAGTTCTCCCAGATTAGAGTCCGCACAGTTAACCACTACACCAACTGGCTTTCAGTTGTAGTAACTAAAGTAGTGGTCATGGAAGCAGCCTGTGATGGGAGAAGTACCCAACTGTTCTACTGTGACTGAGTCAGTTGGCTGTTGTTTGTCAAAGGAAAGTTGAGCTTTCCAGACCTGCAATAGGTTTTGCCCTTCTATAAGTCAAGCCACCGTGAACCTCGAAGGAGAAAAAGAAAAGTGGAAGTAAAGTATGTTGGACATGCCAATAAATGAATGATAAATTATTAAAGCGTGATTGGAAATATTGCCATTTTTCACAGCTGTCACTTTAAGTATAAAAGCATCAGCACATTAAACTAGTTACTGCTTTTTCATAATTGAGACTTTAGCTCCTGGCTGCGCCCTCCAGCTTTTCATTAATCACTGGGACTGAAGTTCAAGCACAATGACAGCTTAGAAGGCATTAAATGGGCAAAGCATTTTCCAGGTACAGCTACGAAAGGCCCTTTTAGTCCTCTAATCCTCAGCTAATTGTTTTTCAAAGTCTCTAAACAAAATCTGCTCATGTCGTCTCTTAGTGACAGAATTACCAGAGGCCTGGCTTTTCTTTTTATCTTTGCATGCTTTTCTCTTGCTGTAAAATCTACTGAGTGCCTATTTGTTGGTTCCCTTGAACAGGTGCAAAAGGACTGTGATATGTAAAACTGTAACTGATACTTAACCAAGGAAACATTGATTAGGCCGGCTGGGAAACAATACTTCCTGAATACTTACTCTAATCATACCATTTAATTTGTCATAAAAGAAGCAAGATGGCATGGATTTTTCCCCCCTAATGCACAGATTGTTTCCATTCATTCGCTAGCAGAGGAGACCCATTCATTTGGGCTTCCCTTCATCCTTGATTTGACTATTTACTCACAGGATATGTACAGTCCGTACAAGCTGAGCTCCTTCTGTAGCTCTCTGTTTCTTTGCAGAGAGGGGCTGTACATCAGAATTTAATGGATGTGCCAAAACATTCTTCCTTTTGTATAACAAATTATCAAGCACATTGAGATTCATTAATTATGTCATCTAATTGGATTGAGGCAGGTGCAAAATACCTCAGATGAAGTGGTCACTGGCACGAAGGCCTCAGCGCAAGCTTTTCTATTAGAAACCAGCATGTCTCCAGACTCCTGGAATTACTTTGTACTTATTGATTAATGGCCATAATTTATTACAGTGCAGAAGATCTTGCATTGAGTTAAATGTGTGATTAATCAATTTTCCATCAAATTATGAACAGCCGCACAGTTGCCAGAAAGAAAATACCAAGTGAATTTTTCCCATGGCGTTGGGGGTATAAGGTAGGAGGACTTCTGGCTTGAGGAGAACTAATAGCTGTCTATCGCATGTATAATATTTCCTGCCATGCTGATAAATGCCCAGCCACATAAACAGGCCACAGGTAGGAGTGATTGAGAGACCACCAAATACAGTTTATAGCTGCCTTTCATCTGTAATGAAATATTCCTTAAACCCATTTCAAAACAATTTATTAATGCAAAATGCATTTCTGCCTTCAGCCGGAAATATATCATTGTTAAGTCAACAATATTATATTATAAACTGATAATTGATATTGTGGGGCGGGAATGGGGGAAAATCCCTAGGCAATGTAGAGATGAATTTGAGATTTCTGTGTACAGCAGCTCATTTTTATTTTCCATCAGAAACACAGCCTTATAACTAATTGATGTCACTTCCAATCTGCTAATAATTCACATTACATGGGTAGCCTGGGAATACTTGATACCAGGGCCAGTTGATGTTAAGAAGGTCCCCTGGTACCTCTATGCCTCTTATTCTAAAGAAGCAGTGAGCTCGCTTTTGCTAGTTAAACTGTGCCCACTGTAATGTTTCATAAATCCTCCAAGGCACTCTCCAATTCCATTAGAGTGCAGTTTATGGCACTTGCTAAACACATGAATGGACGAGGATTGGACCTATGAAGAGTATTTTTTAAAGCCCTACACCCTCTTATTCAAGACCTAATAGGAGGAAAATATATAAAAGCAGCCTTTGGCACTTTGTCAGTAAACCACATAGAGTCTAAGATAACCTAGGAAAAGGTACCATCTCACCTAACCATCTAATCGTGGGCCATCATTCCAAGAACCGTGCATAAATCAGACTAAAAGTCCTGCATGTGCATAAATATGTGCATATAGGGCAGTAGATTCTCTCCATCTAGCCCATTTGGGGTTCTCAATGGGCGCAATCACACGCACAAGTAGCCATGCCATAGGCATGAATGCCAGGTGGATTTAAAGGATGCGATCACACACGAACATCTGGGAAGTGCCCTGCACCCGTTGGCAACCCGTTTTGCTTTGCCACAGAAGCAGAGTAAAAAGACACCAGGGAAAGTCCAGTAGCAAATGGGTTGCTACGGGCCACAGACGGACTTTCCCCTGTCTGATCGCTTCAGCATGCTCTCATGGCGTCAGGATGGTCTGACCAGGCCATCCTGACTCCATGCCATGTTTTTTCCCCCTTCTCAGTATGTGCATCATTGCACACTCCATAGGGAGCCCTCAGTGCTGAGATGTGATTCATTGATTCCCTGTTTAAGTGCATCAGGAACAAATAGCAAAAAACCCCAACGTGACTCACCTGTGGTTGCATCTGATCACGCAGTGGCGGGCTGCCCCCGCAGCTTCAAAGGAATGTGTGATCGCGCAACTGCGGGTCAAATTCCTCCAGAAAAAATAGCCTTGCTCCCCCCACAGACACACGTTATCTTGCACATGTGAACGCCACCAATGTACATTTCTATGCATCTAGGTCCTTTCCGCACCCAGTGACTGTACTTCTCTTGTGGGTGGATTATAGTGCCACAATTAGTATTCCAAACACTGCCTCAGCAAATGCCAGGAGAGGCTGTGGACAGTGGAGTTTGGGGAGGATGTGATGTTGCTTCTGGGTGATATTTTAGATATCTTTACCATAGGGGCTAGGGGAAACTACTAGAGGATCACTGTGCAGAGGCCATTTTCCCCCACTTTTCAGTTTCTCAGGAGCAGGAAATTGAGTCTGGGGACAGGCAATTCCTAATCCAGGGTCAGTGTTACCTCTAAGCTGAGTTAGTCTGAACTGACAGTTTTTTAGCCTCCAGCTCACACATTTTTGTCTTAGCAGTAGCCAAATCCCTCACTCACAACTTTAATGCCAGTAACTCACAAAGTAGAATTTTTGCTCACAAGACTCCACAGCTTAGAGGGAGCATTGCCAAGGGTGGGAAATATGGGAGGCCTGTCCCCAATGCTATTTTTTCTTTTTTCTTGCAACTTCAATCTCTATAGATAGGCTATGTGACAAAGCCGAAGGTCATTTTCTGAAATTATTTGTGCTTCAGTACATAGCAAATGGAGAAGTGCAAATCAACATCATAAGACTTATCTACATCCGGAGCCACATATCTACAGCTGGATCAGGAGCAGCTTGTTTAGGATCAGGTTTTGGCTTAAAACTCAGAAGATAATTCAAGAGATAATTGGTATTCAACTTCCTTTAGAACCAGAAATTTATTTACTAAATATATTGCCAGATGGTTATAAAAAGAGTGATCTTTATGTTATAGTTTATATATTAACATCTGCCAGAATTATGCTCGCTAAGCTGTGGAAAACGGGGGGAAACCCATCAAGGGAAGAGCTAATACAAAGACTTTTGGAGATGGCGGAGATGGACAGATTGAATACTTTCCTTCAAGGAAAAGACAAAGAAATTTTCTTACAATGATGGTCAATAGTGTATAAATGGATACACAACTGTATGGATCTGTAACACTCTCACAAATGGTAGTTTATATTTGATTAGTTACATTCTATTTAAATATGTAATATAAATAAAATATTTTTTTTTAAGGACCAGGTTCATGAAATACAACTTTGTCGCTGGAGCAAAAGAAATCACCAGTAGTCCTGTGTGAATAGGTATGGAAATGAATGAAAACATAAAGCTCTTAAGGGATTTAAAATGAGGTACACAAACCACTGGTGTTTACAGACTTTTGTTCCTTTTGAAATTATTGCCCTGCATATTAAACATTGTAAAGCCTAATGGGTACCCACAAATGACACTTTTAAGATCTAGGGAAATTATCTATTCTTCATTTGTCATAACTCATGATATCTTAATAATAATGTGAGAGCCAGAAATATGCTTAGGGTTTTTTTAGTCATTTTTACTCCTGTGGAAAAAAGTCTGGAACCCAGAGCAGGAGAAAAACAACTCATACTACAGGGGAGCTGTGAGAGAAGACCAGGGATCAGTAAAGAATGAGTGCCTGGGCTTTAAGAACATGAGGTTGAGGCAGAACAGTTAATTCTGCGGCCTTAAGACTTCTTGAACAGAATCCCCTGTAGGATTGCCAACCTCCAAGTGGTGACAGGAGATCTCGTACTATTACAACTGATCTCCAGTTGACAGAGATCAGTTCACCTGAAGAAAATGGCCACTTTGGAAGGTGGACTCTATGGCATTATACCCCATTGAAGTCCCTCCTCTCCCCAAACCCCACCCTCCTCAGGCTCCACTTCCCAAATCTCCTGGTATTTCCAAACCCAGAGCTGGGAACCCTAATCACCTGGTATACTCATATGCACCAATTATATTCCTCGGCCTTCTCCTGGTGGAAGCTTTGCTTAGTAATGTCTGTTTAGCAATCTTTAGGTCGTGAGATTTTGCTGTGGCAGGCCTGCTAGGGTGGCTTATCCAAGTGGGTATGAAGGTGTATAAGATGATTTTGTTCCAGAGGGTAAACTGTTATTGAGGAATTTTAACTGAATTAATTGTGAGCTGGTTTTTAATTTGTTGGATGGCTATCATGCTTTTGGTTCCTTGTAGTTTTTGCCATTTTGTTAGCCACATTATTTACCTTACAAAATTTATATCCCACCTTTCTGTCCTCACAAAGGCCACCACGGTGGCTAAGAAATTAAAGCATACTTAATAAAATCACATTTTAAAACCATTAACCTTCCCCCAAGGCATATCATTAAAACAAAAGCAGAGTTAAAATACATACAAAAACATAAAAACAACAATTAAAACATTGTTCAGGAAGGAGAATCTGAGGACATAAGGGATGCTATGAAAATAAATTTTGCACTCTGAATCCAAGATGTTTCTACCTGCTTCCTTTGTTCCATAAAAACTGGGAAAGAGGTTATATCACAAAGACCAAGAGTCAAATAAGTTAATGTTATTTTTTTAATAATTATTTCCTTTTGGCCCCAAAAGGTCCTGTTATGTTAACAGTAAAACTAAAACTCCTCCTTACCTGAATGGGTATGGGGGGGGCCTTTTACTCCCACCATTTCTTTAAAAAAAAAAAAACCAAAGGGGATTTTTTATTTGTTTGCATTTTATATAGACTACAAACTAAAGAAAAAAGGAGGGGGAACTAAACACTAAGGGAGAAAGAAAAGCAAACCCACACTAAACTAAAAACCCAAGAGTAGGAGATCATTCCACCCCGTTAGTATCTATGTTAGTACAACACAGTTAGCATGCATGAATATCGCGAGTTCCTGTCTAACTTTCCCTGTTTCAAAATTAGCTGATTAATTGTTATGAGAGTATTCCAGAGCATCTCTCAAACTCACTTCATAAAGGCCAATTTCAGAGTCCTTCTGCCTTTACTTAAGTTTCCTGTCCCTAAGTAGATAAGCTGGTCTTCGGGCATCAGCGCCTTCTTCTGCCGCCAGGTCCTCGTCCGTCTCGGAGGGAACAGAGCCACTCGAACCAGTTTCGCCATCTTCTTTAGTCCCCAGGTGACGTTTGAGAAATTCCTTGGCTTTAAACACATAATCGATCTTCTCTCTCTTATCATTCATCTTAAAGACCACTCCTTCCGGGTCTACCCATTTGTATCTAATTTGGTTGGTTTGGAGAAAGAGTGTCAAGTCCTTATAACTTTTCCGCTTCTGACGAATCTCGAATGGTATGTCCTTTAGAACCTTGATACTGTCGTTCCTCATTTTCAATGGAGCTGCTGAAGTTGCTCGGAAAATTGCCTCCCTAGTTTGTCTTCTTGAAAATCTGACTGATATTTCACCAGGTAGGCTATTCTTTTTGGTGTAGTTTGAATACACCCTATACGCTGCTTCCATGTCGTGCATAATTTCTTCCGCTTTTAAGCCTACAACTGGTGTGAGAAGATCACTAAGGAGCGTCTTTAAATCTTCCTTCGAAGACTCTGGCACCCCTTGAAATCTGAGGATCATATTAGCTTTTTCCATTTGCAAGGACAAAAGCCTATATTCTTGATGGTTTTGCTTATTCACCACTTGATCCACTCTTTTCTTCAACTTTCTGTGTTCGGAGTGCATCTCCTTCACTTCTGCAATCGTCTGCTCTGTTTGTTTAACCATTTCTGCCACTTGGAGCTGTTATGCTGCCATCGTCTGGTTTAAAACGGCTAACTGCTGGTTAATACCAGCGAGTTGATCCATGACTGGCTTGAGCGTATCCGCTAGTAGTCTTATGACATCTGGCCCCTCCTCCGGCCTGGGACTCTGACTGCCCGGAGGTTTCAGTTTCGTCACCTTCTTCCCAACGCCCGACATCTTGGATTATTGTTTACAGGAACCAACCGCTCCTTCACCACCTCTGAAATTCGCTTATGCGTAAAATCCGCTCTGGTAAGTCTCTCAAAACCAAACTGCTTTTCTCTTTTCCCTGCGCCCACCCTTTTTCTTCTATTTGCCACTCATGTGGGGGGGGGACTCCCTCCAAACCAGTGAGACAAAGGGGCAGGGAATTCGCCGTTTTTTCCTTAAATCGCTTGCATTGAACTCACGTTCATCCTTGGCCGCCTGCAGCCTCGCCTCAGTTGTCGCATCTCGCCCAATCTCCTCTGCTTGCCCCGATCAGCCTAGCTCGTGCCATTCGGCCACCAGCGGTAGGATCATTAGGGTGAAGGAGTGCCTCAATTCCGCGGCATTCCGCCGCCAAAGAGGCAACTCCTTAAAAGCCCTCTGGCTAGGAACCCTTGCCCAGGGTTCCATGGAGAGGCCACTTCTGTAGCCCCCTCCAAACTGCTGATGTGCTAGCCACTCTCCCAAGCCTCGGGAGTAGTGGCTGCCATTGCCACACTGTTGACCGGAAGTCTACTCCCACCATTTCAAGGGGTGGACCGTGGATCTAGTAGAAGATGCCAGTGGATGTAGATTTTTTTGCCATGTTCCACTTCCCACAGCAGTCCCCTTGGGGGGAGGGGAAAATGGCAAAAAAAAAAAAAAATCTGGACTCCTTTCTGTGATGAACTCCAGGATCCAGGACTGGAGTTCTAGGCTCATGAGAGGCTGGGCATCTTGTGCGTTATAACCAGCGGTCTTTTTTGGGGGGGAGTGCACCAGAGCTGCACTCCGGGAGCTCAGGAGCCAAGCCCCGCCCCCGTCCCCGGGAATCTTTCAGGCAGCCAAATGTCAATTTCAGCTCCATTATATCCTATGGGCCATTGAAGTCAATGGTGAAAACATAGGGTATATTCTGGGGGCTGGAGGGAAAGGGGTTTGAGGGAGAGGCTCCAAACTCACAGGGTAACTGATGGAGCCTCTCCCCAAGATACCCACCAAGTTTCAAGTACATTGGATCAGGGGGTCCAATTGTATGGGCCCCCAAACAGGTTGCCCCTATTCCCTCCATTGTTCTCTATGGTGGGAAAAAAGTTTAGAGAACAATGGAGGGAATAGGGGCAACCTGTTTGGGGGCCCATACAATTGGACCCCCTGATCCAATGTACTTGAAACTTTGTGGGTATATTGGGGAGAGGCTCCATAAGCTACCCTGTGAGTTTGGAGCCTCTCCCTCAAACCCCCTCCCCTCGAGCCCCCAGAATATACCCTATGTTTTCACCATTGACCTCAATGGCCCATAGGATATAATGGGGCCAAATTTTCACCGAATTTCTTTCATGCCCTCCTTTCCTTCTCTCTTTTTCCTCTTTCCCTCCTTCTTCTCTTCTCTCTTTCTTTCCCACCTTCTTCTCTTCTCTTTTCTCCTCCTTTCCCTGTTTCCCTCCTTCTTCCCTCTCTTTCTTTCCCTCCCCTTTCCTTCTCTTTCCTTCCCTCTTTCCTCCTTCTGTGGCCCAACTCTCATGAGAAGGAGTTTAAACTTTAAACCCCTTCTCTCTTAGCTCCCCCACCCAGACCAGCTGGGGAAGGGAAGAGGAGGCTTTTGAAGATGCCTCCTCCCCTTTTGCTTCCCCTTCTGACATCACTTCCGGTGATGTCAGGGGGCGTGGCATATGCTAATAGCCTAATAGCTCATTAGCATACCATATGCTAAAGAGCTCCTGCAGCTGTTTTTCTACGAAAAGACCCCTGGTTATAACCAAGCAGAGGAGGCACAAGACTAGCCTCTACCTCTTGGTAGCAGGCAGCAGCAATCACATCATCCCTCCCATCTCCTAAAATCGGGGAATCTGGGCCAGCTGGTTGCTTCAGGACTGAGGGTAAATTTGGGAGACTCATTCTCAAATTGGTTTTAGGCCCAGACTACACAATATATTTGGCCAGGAGTTGGGCCAGGGATCCCAACTGACCTGATTCACCTTGCAGCTGCAAGGAAGTTTCAAGGGCTGCAGGACCAGAGTCTGGGCTGTGGTGCCCAAGGAGGAGGATGTGCTCCAGCCTTCCCCCTTCAACAGTTGGGGGAGTGCTTTTTGCTCATTATCGGTCTGCATGTCCCGTATTCAGCGCACATGCGACCCTGCAGGTGGATAAAAATGGGGCCATTTTGGCTCAAGAAACCTGTGGGGAGAGGGCTGGAGTCCCTTCCCTCTATACCTTGGTCACAATATGATAGGGATGTTAATTGCCCAGTCTGTGTGGGCATTGTCTTGTCACTGCCCCACCCTGCCATCAACTCTGGGTGAGAACAGTGAGCGGGGGATGTGACATTGTGTCAACATCATGTCTGGGCAAAACCCCAGACGTGACATCACCTTGTAGTCCAGTGTCACATTCACCTGCTCCCCAGCCCCAAACCTCCTGGCATCTTTACAGTCTGAACTGGGCTCTGTGACACAGCTGCCATGTGCCTGCAATGAAAGTGAGTCGGGTTGGAAGAACCCTGGCCTGTTATGGCCCCACGTATCTCATAGTCTAGCCCTTGAAGGAAGCTTTTTTCACCTGCTTCATAGTGCTGAAGAGGCTGGACTACATTACCTAGTCCTGATAATCTATTTGACTGCTTATGCCCTACCTGAATTAGTGGCAGGAACCATGCATATTTTGGCTAAAAATATGAGATAAATTGGCAAACACCCTGAGGAGTATAAAGAAAAAGGGGCTTCACTCAAGTCAGCCTTTCATACATTTAGCAGCTAGAGGGGTTAGGCTAGTAACACAGGATGGTGGTGATGTTTTGGTATGTAGGCTATAATATGGTAAGTAGGCTATAATGTTCTGGTATGTAGGCTATAATAAATGAAGTATAGTAATATTTCAGTGAAGAGATTTCAGCCTGGATGGGCACTGATAGCCCAAAAGGCTGCCATTCAGTAACCCCTACTGAGAAAGTGAGTGAAGGGTAAATAAATTCTAGCTACAGATCACCAATATATAAATTCTAGCTACAGATCACATACACATAAACATACAAACACACACACAAGGTTTGTTACCCCTCTGCTGGCAATCCCTAGAAGCATTTTGGGGAGGGAGAGCATCACAAACAGTGAGATGTCACTTTATTTACTTGCTTATTGCATTTATAGTCCAGATTTCTCACTGAGACTCAAGGTGGATTACTAGGGTTGCCATCCTCCAGGTAATGGCTGGAGATCTTTAGGAATTACAACTAATCTCCAGCCAACAAACAGCAGTTCCCCTGGAGAAAACGGCTTTCTTGGACCATAGACTTTATGACATTATATCCCTCTGAGGTCCCTCCCCTCTCCAAACCCCACCCTTCCCAGGGTCCACCCCTCAAAAATCTCCAGAAATTTCTCAACCCAAAGCTGGCAGCCCCATGGTGTACACAATTCAAATAGTGCAATAAGAATGGTATAAAACTGTATCCAGAGGGTCTGTAAGGATGGCATCACTCTCACTTCCAGAGGGAGGGACCAGTGGTGATTTTAGTCAATGGACAACATGGTTAGCTGCCCCAGGCTCCACACTCGGGGACCCATAACAGCCCGTGGTTATGCCCCTGAAAGAGGAGGGAAAAGAAGAAGAGCCAGCTCCTGCTGCTGCTTGATCCCACCCCATCTAAGGCTTCCAACATCACTGATGGATCCTGCTAATCTTGCACAGGGTGAAGGCCACCCCTTGCTTGGCCTGGTAGTGGGGACAGTGATTCTGGATCCCCACTCTAGACTTTTCTCCAGGGTCTCAGAATCACTAAGACTGGGCTAGAGAGGAAGTTGCACAATTTGGAGGCAGCAGCTGAAGAGACCCTCCCCACTGGTCCCAACCCAAGTCACATCAGATCAGTTCCTGCAGGATCTCAAAGCTCAGATAGGTTAATTTGGCTACAGTCCTTCACACACAGACTTCAACACATTTATCATTAAGGATAAGTCATTTTTAGCTTTTCCAGATTGCAGCTGAATTAACAGAACATGCATAAATGGGCCGGTGAAGTTGAGGCAGTAGGTCTTGCTTCCCTTTCAGTGCATCATTTCGATAGGTGCTTGATTGGTTATAAATCAGGGGCACTCTAAGGGAGCTAAATTTATGTTACTTCGTGTATGCTTGGGTTTCTTCCCTTTCAGCCCTTTAAGGGAGCTGGAGCCATTTATACAAAATATTGTTGTTAGCTGTAAGGCAGGATATAAATCTAAAATTAAAAAAGAAATAGTATCAACAGCAGAGTGTTCTTTCAGGGGAAGTGAGCTGATTTCTGTTCACAAAAGAGGAGACTGAGAATTCAAATGTGAAGAAAGGTGGTATTAAATCCCATAATAAGATAACAGACCGGCAACTTCATGTATTCCGTCTGTACATCAATTACCTGCCAAGGGAATGTCAAGTCTCACCTGATTTGCACTTGGGGATTAAGATTAGGAACACTCCATGCCTTGTTTGGGCTGCCTGGCTCATGTTAATGCTGAAGACTAAGAATCCTATTCAAAAAGAAATATTTGGCTTGCTTCTCTCCAATCCACATTATCATTACTCAAGGGAAGTATCTAATGCTTTTTCCTACATAAGTTGTTCTTGTGTGACATCTATTAAACATGGGTTTTCATACACCAGTGCACCTAGTATTGTGAACACTTCACATTTAAGCACCGCAGAGATTGTATGGCTCAGAAAAGGGCATCAAGTCAGATGCTAAATAGGCCAGCATCGCTCTAAGGTACATAATGCACATATTCATCAAAAGCCTTTGAACAAATCATTAAAAAGTGGGGACTACAAGTTACTGCTGCCCTGGGAGAAGCCAAAATTACATGCTGTCCACTCAAGTGAGTAATTGCTGGAGCACACAGAAGGGCAGTGTACACTGTATAGCAACTTATCTATGAACTGAAACTTTTACACACAGCGCCACACACGAATACGTTTCCCTCGAGGAACATGCCTGCATGGATCTAGTGGCACACACAGTCACTCCTAGACTTCAGAAACATTTGGCGGAAACTGAACCTTGTCAAACAAGTGTAATATTTATTGGTGCCGAGGCTAGAACTTTTAATGACCTTTTCAGAACAGAACATAGTAACCCCTTCACTGCTGGTGTTTTAAGAAACAGTCAAATAAACTCAATTATGTTCTCATCAGTAGAAATGTCTATAAAACTCAGTTGCTGCATTCTGGTCACATTAATCAGGTCTGCTGGGAGTAGGGTTGCCAGATCTTACCTGGCTGCTGGCAGGGGGCTCCAGGGTCTGTCCTGGATTCTTCTTGCACACATGCTGCAATGACATCACCCAGAAGTGACATCA
The DNA here is from genome assembly GCA_029375565.1 of Gekko gecko. NCBI lineage: Eukaryota > Metazoa > Chordata > Lepidosauria > Squamata > Gekkonidae > Gekko > Gekko gecko. The sequence continues at coordinate 111,796,807 of JAPDNY010000008.1, read as the reverse complement.
TGTCACTGATGTCAGTGGGGTGACACTCTAGTTTTTGGGCAAAACTCTATGGTTTGGGCCTAATTTTACTATAGAGTTTTGCCCAAAAACTAGAACTTCACTGCTGAAGTTGGTGATGTGATTGCATCACTTTCAGGTGACATCATTAAGTCACATTCAAGGGCATTTGCGGGCCGGTGGCAGAAAGGGGCCCACAAAAGTGGGAGAACCCCTGCCTGGATTGGTGGCCTGGCAACCCTAATTGGGGAGGACTTTCATCAGACGTGCCCTCTAACATCTATGCTCAAAACTAAATTCCTAGGCATCCAGAACTGATTTTGATCAGGATGATGGTACACTGAGACAAGGGGTTTCCCATGTTGTTTTTATAAACAGAAAACTACCAACCTGATTACTACATAAAACTTTCTCCAAAGAGACCAATACAGGGTTGCCATTTGCTTGGTGGCAGTGGGCAGCCTCCTGTCTCTGTCCTCAGCTAATTTTATACAAGGGAGAAAAAAATGGGGGGCGGATTGCTTCAATGGTGATGCTATAGGAATTTCCCCAAATCCCAATGTTCTTTATCACAGAGACTGGAGGACTCCTAGAATATTAACCAGAAGTGATGTCACAAGACTCACAACCACCAGCCCCTGTAGCCATGTGATGTTCTATGAATTCCATCGATCTCTATGGTAAAGACCATAGAGATTGGGAGAATTTCTAGATGGGCATGGTGAAAGTGACACTGCCACTACCCTGAAACTCCATTCTCCCCAGGTACCACCCCCATATCTCCAGAAATTTCAAAGCTGGGGCTGGCAAATGTGTCTGCAGTCCCTCCTCATCCTTTTGAATAGCTGTTTCTAAGGATTTTGAGACAGGGAGACGCTGCTGAGGTTGATCAGCAATATCTTTCCCATGCACATGAATAAGCACAGTGATATGTGGATCCTCGTCATTGCTTTGGTGGATATTTCCACAGTGTAAAAGACAGGAGATGAGAAAGGCCTCCTTCCTACATTAAAGCCTATTACAGGGAGTGGTTGGTAGAGTAGTGGTGAAGACTGAATAGAGAATAGAGAAAATGAAGACTGAGGAAAACCTCATGGGGTCTAGGAACAAGAAGGCACGTGCCCTGTAGGAAGGAAGGAAGGAGGGAAGGAGTTGGGCAAGAATACTGCAGAAGTGGGGGTTGTGGTATAGGAAATCAAGGAGCCTTAGGTTGCTAGGAAGACAATGTAGACCCCCATAGAGCTGCCTTTTCCCCTTAAAATGAGAAGATAGCCAATTTTCATTACTGATTGGACTAAATCTGCCCCTTGCGATGCTGTGTGCAAACTTCTAGGCTTGAATAGTATTTCTTAGTCCATCATTTTTTGTTTTGTACAACCATTGTTAACCACACACCATTGTTTCCATACACAAAAGAAACTCCTCAGGAAATAATCCATAGACCAAAGAAGCTCCTCAGGAAAGCTCCTCCATTAGCATGTTCATAGCCTTGAGAACTACTACAAGACAGTGACTCAGCCCTACCCTACCTTCCAGGGTAGATATAAATTACCTGCCTACCATTTTTCTGCTTACCTTGACACAGAGAGTACTACATCTTTCTGTGTTATACCTCTGAGGATGCCAGTCACAGCTACTGGCGAAATGTCAGGTCCTACAATGCCAAGACCATGGCCACACAACCCGGAAAATCTACAGCAACCATTGTTAAAAAGATTACTAGGGATTTCTGAAATTCTCTTAATAGAAATTTCTTCCTGGAGTTTAGACTTCCTGTTGGACTTACCTTGTTCATGGACTGGAACCAATGTTTAATTACTTGATTTTGTGAGCATTATACATGCTCAGTTTGCCACAGCATCTGTTTATATCAGTCTTTCCCCTCATCCTTCTTTCTTTCTTTCTTTCTTTCTTTCTTTCTTTCTTTCTTTCTTTCTTTCTTTCTTTCTTTCTTTCTTTCTTTCTTTCTTTCTTTCTTTCTTTCTTTCTTTCTTTCTTTCTTTCTTTCTTTCTTTCTTTCTTGATATACCACCCTCCCCATGAGCAGGCTCAAGGCTGTTTACATCAAATTAGACAAATTAAAACAACATAAAATCACAGATCATAAAATAAATTTTTACCATGTAAAATAGCCTATTCAGGTGTCAGTCATATTTGAATATAACAGTGATGCCCCAACGTCAAATTTGAAACAGACCACTGGTGGGGGCTTGGCCAGGAAAAAGGGAGGGATGCCCACCACCTCAACCAAAAGCCGGGCAGAAGAGCTCCATCTTGCAGGCCCTGTGGAACTATAATAAATCCCACAGGGCCCTGATCTCATACGGGAGCTCATTCCACCAGGCAGGGGCCAGGGCCAAAAAAGCCTGGCCCTGGTCAAGGCTCAAAAGATGTCCTGGGACTGCCAAGAGATGTTGATTCATGGACCTCAACATCCTATGGGGCTCATATGGGGGGGAGACAGTCTCTCTCTCTCTCTTTTTTTAAGGACACCATAGACTTTATTCCATACCTGAAGTGGTCAGGAAAAAAAAATGAGTACAAATTAGTCAGTTAACTATATTGCCTCCAACATCAAACAAAATGTGATTAGCACTTTTAAAACTCCTCTTGGTCCTATTGGCAAACTACAGAAGCATTTAATCTCCCCTGTATGTCAGCTGAATATATAATTAATTTCAGCTACGCCAAAAAACAGTTGTTATAGAACCATGGGGAGGGATGTTCTCCGATATTGGCATATTGTTTTTTGGAGGGAGGGGGAGACAGTCTCGAAGGTATGCTGGCCCCTGGCCATATAGGGCTTTAAAGGTAAGCACCAGCACCTTGAAATGGATCCAGAATTCAATAGGCAGCCAGTGCAGTTCACACAGCACTGGGTGGATGTGAGCCCACACAGGCGTCACCATCAACACCCGTGCTGCCACGTTCTGCACTAGCTGCAATTTCCAGAGCAGAGTCAAGGGCAAGGGCAGCCCCATGTAGAGAGAGTTACAATAATCCAGTCTGGAAGTGACCATTGCACGAGTCACTGCAGCTAGGTCCCAGGGGTCGAGATATGGAGCCAGCTGCCTGATCTGTCTCAGATGAAAAAAGGCAGACCTGGCAGTGGTGGTGACCTGGGCCTTCATAGAGAGGGAGGCATCCAGGAACATCTCCAGGCTCTTCACCCTCAATGTTGGCACTAATGGGGCCCCATCAAAGTTTGGGAGCCTGATTCCCTGACTCAATCTCCCACGACTCAGGTCTTGGTTGGATTTAAGTTCAGTCGGCTCTGTTGCAACCATCCAGCCACAGCTTGTAACACCTCATTCAGATCTCCTGTCCATCAGTAGATAGAGCTGGGTGTTGTCCACATACTGGTGACAACCCAGCCCATACCTCCAGATAATATGGGTGAGGGGGTGCATATAGATGTTAAACAACATGGGGGAGAGAATTGCTCCCTATGGCATACCATATTCTAGTGGGTGCCGCTGGGATAACTCCCCCCCAAGTGCTACCCTCTGTCCCTGACCCTGAAGAAAGGAGGTCAACCACTGCAAGGCAAGCCCCCATATCCCAACATCAGTGAGGTGGTGGGTTAACACAGCCAAAAGATCAAGAAGGATCAGCAGCACCGATCCACCTCAATCGAGATGTCTCCAGAGATCATCCACCAGGGCGACCAGCACAGTTTCCATCCCATGGGTGAGGTGAAAGCTGGACTGGAAGGGATCCAGGACCTTAGCATCATCCAAGAAAACCTGAAGCTTCATTGCCACTTCCCTCTCTACCATTTTACCCAGTAATGGTAAGTTAGACACTGGGCGGTAGTTATTAAGGGCTGTTGGGTCCAAAAGAGGTTTTTTAAGCAGAGGGCAAACTACTGCCTCCTTCAGTCCCCCAGGGAAGGTCCCTGTTGAAAGGGACATGTTGATAATCTCCCTCAGGGGTGTCTGCACCTCATCACCACAGGTTTTAACTAGCCATGATGGGCAGGGATCGAGGACGCATGTAGTAGGCTTCACAGCTGCCAGGATCTTGTCAACTTCATCCTGGGAGAGCAGACTGAAGTGGTCCAAAACAGGACCTGAAGACAGCCAATGGGCTTCCAGTTCTCTTATTGTATCAATTGTGGTCAGAAGATCATGGCAGAGTGACAAGTCTTTATCTGCAAAATAGCTCGCAAATGCCTCACAGCCAATAACCAGTTGCCTAGCATTTGGTGTGCCCTGAGGCAAGGTAGTCAATGACAGAATAATTCTAAATAATTGGGCTGGGTGAGACCTAGCAGATGCAATGGAGGTTGCATAGAAATTCCTCTTTGTGGCCTTCATTGTCATCTCATAGGTTCTCATAAACGACCTATAAGATGCTCTTGCAGCTTCGTCCTATGATCACAATCCCAACACCAGCACTTTATAAAGTTCAGTTTATTTAGAAAGGTAAACATTGGTCATCTGTTACACAGGACTTGTGTCAGGAATAAAGAATAATGGGGAAGGTGGAACACTTATACATGGTTCATACAGGACCCCCTGGGGGGAATCAGACAATAAGCAAAAGCAAACAAGTGTGCCTAATACAACGGCTATTTCTTCCCAATGGGAAAAGCAGAGCAGAGCTTCAAGGACACCTGCAAGATAAGGAGCAAGGGAGAAGAGCCAGACACATTCCAATCCACAGCGTAATACTCCTCCTCCCCCTCCCTGTTGCCATGGTGGCGTTAGCTGACATTCTGCCCCCCAAAGGCCTTCCCTTAGGCTTGTCAGGGTACAACCTATGGAAATCATGAAGAAGCTTAGGGGCATTAATATGGGAGTGTTCCACCCATTCATTATGGCCAGGTGCAAAATCCTTCCATTGAATCAGGTAAAGCAAGCATCCATGTTTTAACTTGGAATCCAGGATCTGGGCTACTTCATAGTGCTGCTCGCCATCCACTAGCGGGGGAGGGGCGCAGAGAGTTACAGCCTCCAAGCATTCAGTGGTGGAAAACAGGGTGCACATGTTTCAGATTTTTAGGTAACTTTAGTTCAACAATCACATTGTTCAAATTGCACACCACCTGAAAAGGCCCCACATACTTCCACCCCAACTTTCAGCTGGGTTGCAGGCCCTTCAAATTCTTAATAGAAACATACACTGAGTCCTCGGGCTCCACAGACCATCCAGGGATCCTTCCCTTTTCAGCCTGGCATTTGTAAGCATCCTTAGCCTTGTTCAGGGTCTTTTGGAGGAGGAGCCACCGAACCTGAATTCCCTGCCATCAAGAGTCAAAGTCCCCTGGTGAGGAAGTCATGTCACCATGGGCCATGGGCAAAACCCCCCCCCATACCCACATAAGACTTTAAAGGGTGACACTGGCATGCAAAACTCTGGAACATGTACATAATATCTAAGGTCACAGAGAACATCAGTGACACACATTCCTATATAATGTCATCAAACTTTACTGCAATATGGTTCCCTATTCTACAGTACTTAACTGAGCAAAGTGAAATTCCATCAATAGTAAATACATTGCATCTTTGGTAGATTATAGTGATAAAGTAATTGTATAGAGTACTGTTAAGTTTAACACTATGTTGGCTTTGAACTTATAATCACTATGTAATCATACATATCGAAAGCATTTTACCTTACCTGTTGTATGTTGGTTCTGTTAATGTTAATAAAAATGTTATTTTTTTAAAAAAGGGTGACATCCCTGTCGAGGAGTGAGCAGAGTTATTGTAGGCAATGTGCACACTGACAAAGCACTACAAAACAGCAGTCTTGATATGACTGCATCAAGATTCTTTGCTCAGTGTTCTACCAATATGCAGGAGTGCATGCATGTGTTCAGGGCTGGCCCCAGGTGTCTGGGCGCCCTAGGCAGAACAGCCTGGGGCACCCACCGCACCAGGGATGCCAACCTCCCGGTGGGGCCTGGAGATGGCCCAGCGCCATTTTCCTGGGTGCCTCACAGCTGCAAGGCGCCCAGGAGAGCTGGGGAAGGGGCGGGGTTAGAACACCCGCCCCTTCCCTCCCAGCAGAGGCGCTGGCTCTCCTGGGTGCCTCGCAGCTGCGAGGCGCCCAGGAAAGCTGGGGCTGCCGGCGCTGGGCGGGGGGGGGTTTCATGGGGGGGGAATTTTGGTGCCCCTGCAGGGCCGGCGCCCTAGCTTGCCTAGTGGGCGAGCCGGTCCTGCATGTGTTCATCAGTAAAATGCAACCACAAACATAATCTTGCATTCTGCAATGCTATGTGTATCTTATTGTACTACATGTCTGAATCTCATCATTAATTTTAGTTGGATAGAAATTCAAGCCCATTTCCCTCATTTCTCTTGGGTGAGGAGCAGTGATGAGGGTTTTCTGGGAAAAATTTTCCACTTCAAGTATAAATAGATAATTTAAATATTTAAATAATGTATCAAAACATAAATAGGCTTATATATAAAAAAGGCAAATACAGCATGTACAAGCCTAGATGATGTGCAAGCACTGGGGTTTGTTCATGCTTTGTATCCCACATTTAGCCCATCTAATATGATTCATTTGCAACACAACAGTCCTGACAACTATAAACAGGTTTACATATGTGGGATGGGAAATTTTCAATAGAATTTTTTTTAAAAAAATTATTTTTATTAAAATTTTCAAATGTTTAACAGAGCAATACAAATCTAGTAAGACAATATCACAATGTAGAAAAATATAGTACTGGAAATTTTTCTGTTTTCCATGGACAAATTTCTGCCCTGCATCAATCTTTAAGAAATTAATCTTAATTGGATGGAAAACTATAACCAGAAATGTATTTTGCTTTGGATTGCCTATAAATCTGGGCTCCTTTCTTCTGTCTGTCTGAATTGGCAGGGAAGATCTCTCAAGTGAGCAGTACAGTCCCTGAATTTAATTTCAAATTGGATGGAAAAGATAAATTAAAGCCAGAATTTTTTTAATATTAATAGAAACTAAAATGAATGTAATATTGCAAACTAAAGATAATAGCACATAAAAATGCATGAAAAGTTTGAAATTAAAGTGAAAACAAAACTGGCACTCCTCTAAAATGGAACCTCAGTGTACAATAGCAGTATTCTTCTCGATACCTGTGCAGGGATCAAATGGGACGGCATTTCGAGTGCCTTCATCCCTTGCTGCTTATGAAAGCATCCAAAACATCTAGATAATCTCTGCCAGAAACAGAATGCAGGGCTGTATGGACGTGGTCTAACCCAGCAAGGCAAGTCTGATGTTCTTACAGTATGTTTCCAGCTATAAAAAGGTTTCTGTTAGATTTATCTGCTTTATTGGCAATTCATGTGTCTCATCTTACTTCAACTCTGTAACTTAATGAGCATGGTTGCAGATGTCACTGTAGTCCAACCCACTTGGTGGCTACTGACACATGCCAATAAGAGACCAAACACTTTCAGACATCTAGGGTTTAGCAATCAATAGGAACTGTTGGAGTGCACGCTAAACTATAAGGATTTCCACAAAATTAGGGATTAGGGAGCAGTGGCGCAGGTAGTAAATCACACCTGCTATAACATCAGCGAACAGCCACTATGGCTGTTCGAGTCCCACTGCGGCCGGGGTGAGCTCCCGGTCCTAGTCCCAGCTCCTGCCCACCCAGCAGTTCGAAAGCATTTGTAAGTAGATAAATGGGTACCTGCCTGTAGGTGGCGGGGGGCACCCTCCCTTCCGGGGGTGTGTAGCAGTGGCGACTTCAGCAGCAGCGGCAACAGTGGCGACAGCAGCAGTGGCGGCAGGCAGAGGCAACGCTGACGGCTGAACCTGGCGGTGGGCGAAGCTACGAGGTGCGGGCAGCGTGACGGCGCGGTGGAGCCTATGGGACGTTGGCCGGAAGCCGAAGCCAACACGGGCCTGTGCATCGAAGATGAGCCTGCCGCGGGAAGCCTCCTGGCCCAGGAAAAGATCTATGCCAGGGGCTTGAGGACACCGAGGCTGAAGCACGGACACCTGGAGCCCTGCCCGAATAGAGACAGGAAGCCCTGCTTGGGTGCTGGTAGGATGTCCCTTCCCTATAGACTGTGGACCTAGTTAGGGAATGATCAAATTGTGTAAACCACTCTGAGACCCCTTGGGGCTTGAGCGGTATAGAAATCGAAACAATAAATAAATAAATAATATAAAATAAGGCAAAAGTTCATTTTTTTTGTATACTGACAGTTTCAGTGTCAGACCTGGGGGAACATATTGGTCAGTTTTGATTTAATCCGATATAAGGAAGAGGCTAGTATAAATGCAACTATTCCAGAATATCACCTGGAAATCACTATTTATTATTGGTTTCCTTGCTTTGTGTATTAATAAATTAATTGCTTATTCCAAAAAAAGTGTGCTGCCTTTCTGTTTAAAGGCATGCAAATTAGTTTGTTATAATGATAAAACAGCAACAAAATACCAATTAAAACAACAGTAAACAAATTCCAGCGGTACAACCAGTAACACAATGCATAGCTAGAAAATATATTGGGCATATAATTTTCAACTTTTCATCAACATTAGCATTTATAAAAGTCGATTTTTTTTCCTGGCACCCATAAGGCATCACCAGCAACAGACATTAGATCTCATTGAGGATAAACTGGGGAAGATCATTCTAGCTAGTAATGGGGAAGAGGTGAAAAAAGCTTAATTCAAGTCCAGTAGCATTCTAAAGACCAACAAAGTTTTCCAGGGTATAAGCATTCATAAGTCAAAATTCAACTTGCCAGAAGTTACTCATGAAAGCTTATACCCTGGAAAATGTTTTGGTATTTATAGTGCTACTGGACTTGAATTTTGTTCATGCTTACTGCTCTCCAAAAACATTAACAATCCACAGCTTTGATTAATAGTATAGATTTCACTTGACATCTCAGAGATGAGAAAAATGGGATCAGGTGACTATTTCTGGAGGGTATTCCACAAATGTGGCATAACCACAGAAACAGCTCTATCTGTTTCGGAAGGAAAGGAACCTGGGGAAGACCTTCCAGTGGTGGTTTTGACTGCTGGTTAATGTACAAACTATGAATTCATCAATTCTGGGACAATTTTCAAGGAGTCTCACTGTGTAACCTGATGATAAACTAATGCACAGAGGGAATAATTAAGAGGTCACCCTTTGCAGATTTTGGTACATGCAATGGGAACCAGGGGAAAGGGCAAGCAGTATGACATGAAGCTCTTAAGCTACTGAAGCTTTTACATGTTGAAATGAATGTCTTGAATTCTGTCCAGAAGAAACAGGGAATCTTTGTAGATTCTAGTCAATAGATGTAACATGGAACCTGGCTAGTGACTTTGCTGTGTTTCAGGAGAATTAAATTAAGTAAATGAAGAATGGGGAAATAATGCAGTTAGTTTCCGACTTCTCATTGACATTAGCCTTTACAAAAGAGGACATTTTTTTCCCTAGCATCCACAAGGTTTTGCCAGCAGCAGACACTTGATCTCCTTGGGGAAGAACTGGGGAAGACCTGCTCACTGGCCAGCAGCAGCTGAAGAAGATCCGTCTTGAGTTTGTTTCTCCTCGGCCTAGGCCTAGGCATGGCCAGGGAATATGCTCAAGGGCTCTTGGCACATGAGATGGAAGGAAGATCTGTTTGCACAGCTGTGGGGGGGGGGCTGCTCTGCAGTTAGAATCTTTTTTTTTTTCTTGTCTCCCCATCTCCTGTTTTATCTGTTTCTATTGTACTTCTGTACTTTATTTTTGTAAGATCCTTCATTAGTTGGGCGTTCTTTATCAAAGGAAAAAAAATGTGTGTGGTTTTATGCTTAGATTTCATCTTATATTTGTAATACTTTGTATGCCCTCTGCATTTTCCCCCCACTCAGTTAATATCACACAAGCATGGCTTACATTTTAGTAGTCCAACTTCATGTTATTTTAATACAAAATATTCCCTCAGGGTAATTTCACTCGTTCCCAAACTCAAACTGAATTTAATAATAAAAACAGGCTATTGAATTATATTTCATATACTAAATGTTATCATTGGCACAAAGATTAATTTTCCCTGGGCAAAAAATTAACAATTGAAGTTGCAATACAGCTACTTGCTTGTATCTAAAGGGTTATAAACAGAAGCTAATGGAGCAGGGTCCATATGCAAGGAAATGTCCTGAAAACAGCCAAGTACTAACTGGATACAGACAGAAAAGCATGCTGATTTTTTTTTTATAGGCAGTGCTCAATTTGCATAATAGTGTCCCTGTTCCAGAGCTCCACAAGACTATCCAATGCACATTCACAGAGTACATGGGATCTCTAAGCACTCCATGGAGATACACATGTACAGTACCTCTATAATTTGGTGTGAATGGAGAAGCCTTTGTGTATTTGCATTAGAGTGCCTGCATATAAGGTACAACTGGGTCTGAATGAACATGGACAGTGAACAGCCAGTCAAGTAAACAGCCAGTTAAACAGCTGTATTGGACACTGCAGAAAAGTGTACAAAGAGAAAATGATACCAAAACCTTGCATATTTTTCATTTTCTCTTTTTCTTTTGCATCTTCTGCAACTCTTGTACCTTCACAGTGCTGAAGGGCATGGGTACCATTCCGGTCCCATCTTCTGCTAAGCTTCCACAGGCGCTAACAATAAGAAGATCAAACAATTTAAAAAAAAAAAATGACTGAGGTGACAAGTCCAGAAACAACGGCACTCAAAGCATCATCTGTAAAAATCATAGAAGTTTAAAACAGTCTTTATCTGATGCATAAAAGTTTTCTAAGAGCACCCTGACCTGGATAGCTGAAGCAAGCCCAGTCACATCAGATCTTGGAAGCTAAGCAGGGTTGACTCTGGCAAGTACTTGGATGGGAGACCTCCTTGAAATATCAGAGGCAGGAGGCGAGGGCAGGCTTTACTCAGCCACCTCTCTGAATATCCTCCAGGCCCCCAGTAGGGGCACCAGTCACCAGAGGCTGCCATGACTTCCAGGGGCATACACACTCACATGCATATATTAAAAAATACCAAAAAAATAGCCCCAGAAAAGTTTTCCAAAAGCATTATCAATTTAGATGTCCCTAGGGAGATCCACAGCCAATGTGTGCCACCACTAAGAAGGCCTGTCCTTAGCTAAGTGTGTCCATCTACCTGGGGGTCAGAAAACACCTCTGATATAGATTGTAAAGCAGATTGATATAGGATTAGACAAAGCACACAGGGCTTCTACGGTTAAAGCTGAAATGTTGAATTGCAGCTGGAAAGAAATACTTAGTAACGTGTTTTGACAGGTCCGATCCTATGAGTTATCTGGCTGTCATGTGTTAAATGAACTGAAGTTCTGGGTGGTGCTTAAGGGCAGCCCCATAAATGCATTCCAGTTATCGAGCTGTATGTTAGCAGAACATGGATAGCTGCAGCCAGGTTATCTGTTTCCAGGAAGGGATGCACCACTTTAAGCTGAAAATTTAAAAAAGAAACACTTTGTGCCACAGAAGCCAATTGGGCTTCTAGAGGAAGGGCTAGATCTAACAATGTTTCACAGGTTACAAATGTGATCCTTAAAGGGAAATATGGCTCCATCTAGAATAGGCTGGACACCAACTTCATTATATCCACCAACAATGCCTCCATTTTGTCTGGACTGAACTTTGAAAAATTAGTCCTCATCCAGCAAATTATCATAAGAACATAAGAGAAGCCAATGTTGAATCAGGCCAATGGCCCATCTAGTCCAACACTCTGTCACACAGCGGCCAAAAATACCATGTGCTATCAGGAGGTCCAGCAGTGGGGCCAGGACACTAGAAGCCCTCCCACTGCTGCCACCTCCAGCACCAAGAATAGAGTGCATCACCTAGAAACTTGTCATTCTTGCCTTGTCTGATTAACATGAAATGGGCAGATAGGGTTAATGTCACTGTGATATTGGCATGTTGACAGCACCTTACTCCCTTATCAGCCTTTCTGGTTGGTTCCAGTTTTCTACAATCCAAACTCCTATCCCACTGTTTATTAGATGTCCCATCGTGCTGAGTATATTGATTTACTCTAGGTAATTTGCCTTGAGTCCCAGTGAGAAAGATGGACCATACAGTAAATAAAATACAGTAAATAAAATAAAACCTTATTCAGCTGTGTAATTTGCATATTAGAGAAAAAGTAGAGGATTTTGGTACCTCCTAGGAAAAAAGACATTGGATACAGCAAAAATTCCACCTGCAGCATTTGATAGGATAATACAAGTAGGAATACACCTCAAACAATGCTATGCCCTGAATATTAAACCCAGACAAATGTTTCATAAGGATACCATGCTCAGCTACACCAAAAGGTACTAAGAGATCCAGGTTAATTAACATGATCTTCTTCATCTTGCCTTCACCTGGTATAGACAGTCCAACAGGATGACTAAGCCCATATCGTCACACCGTTGGCTATTACAGTTGTGTTGCACTATAGCAATTGTTGACAAGTGCATTGTCTTCTCCACACAGGAAAATCTAGTGGCAAATGATTGCTACAGCACAATGTTACTGCAATATCCAGTGATGTGTAGATGAAGCCTAAGGAAGTTTCAGTATACAGGACAGAATTCAGATTAAAATGGGTCCAGATAATCAGTTTCTGGTAAGCCTATGCATCTCTCCACAGGGGAGGTGTGCAAGTTTCCATTTTAGAAGCTGTACCAAAAGCAAGAGAAGAAATGTGAAACACTTGTGTTCATTGGTCTGACACTGTGAGACAATTCCTCGTTTGGGGTGGTGGTGGTAAAGGTAAAACTCTGTTATTTTCCCTTTGGTAAGACTCTGATTCTTAATGAGACAAAAGATTCTGCATTACCGGCATGGTTGCACTGAAGATGGCAACATTCTCCTGAGGTTGCAAATGCAGCCCCTCATAATTATTAAGCATGAAGGCATGTGGCATCAGGGGAGCTGGAATGCTGCCTCGAATCTTTTTTGGCAGTAGGGGGCTCCTATTTGTCTCCCTCTCTTCCCTGTTTATAAAAGTCTCTATTTTCTAGTTGCTGCCCTGGTAAATCACAGAATGTTTGATTCCTCTTTCTTTCGGTGGACATTCATTATTCAGTTTTTGATAGTGAGAGTTACTAGCATTGTCATTCTTTAGAGTTCAGTTTATTTCTTTCCCTGAGGGCGAAACTAACTATTGCCACGTCATCACTCAAAATCCACATCTGGTCTTTGTCAAATATAAGTACTACTTCAGGTGTCTGGATTTGTGGGGGAATGGCAACTGAAGAAGAGTTAAACTCCCCAGTCTTTCCCACTTCTTGCATCCAGGTCACCTTTTAGAATTGGTTTTTCATATGTTGAAAGGGCTAGAGATGTAATGACACATGTTTGGTTGGATCAAATCTTCTGGGCTAAATGGATGTAACAAAGGTTTTTTTTGAAGATGCATTAACTTTTCTTTAACAAAAATGCTGGATCCAGAAGAACTCCCTGACTTTTAACCAAGTCAGCAAGGTCAGTTGAATCCTGTGAAATAGGGGCAGCATAATACCCCCCACAATCAACTTACGCCTGATTTTCTTGGCAGTTGATCTACAAGCATTGGAATCGGTTTGGGTATAATTCTTCTCCACATCTGCCCTCACTCTGCATTTTCACAGTCGTGGAGTCAGTTTATTTTCTTCTCCATGTGTCTTCAATAATGAAGGTTTTCAAGAGAGGGTGTTGTCATCATTGGTGGCATCACCACAACCCCCCTTTTAAAAAAGGCACTAAACTATCAATATTTTAGAGCTGTTTTTTAAAAAAGAAATCTCAAGGGGGAAAACCAAAAAATTTGAAGTGAAAACTAAAGGCACAAAAATGTACACATAAAGCAGGGGATTAACCAAAGCACGATGGGAACAGAACCTACTGGGGGGGGGGGACACCATGTGGAAAAGCCCAATTTCAACTTTCCTGACTGGCATCACCTCCATCTTCTTAGAAATCACTTTCAGCTTGTTAGCCTTTAGTCATCTAACCACAACAACCAGGTGCTAATGCAATACCCAGGGACAGTCTGGTGCCCTGGGCAAAAGTCCAATACGGGGCCCTAGAATCACTGTTGCAGGGACCAAGCAAGAAGTGGCCCTCATCATGTACAGGGGGGTGCACCACTGCTGTCAGAAGCCAACTTCCCAAGCCCCAGATAGGGCAGTTGAAGATGGTGGCAGGAGCCTGCTCTTCTTCTTCCCCCATCTCCTCTAAGGGTCCAGGGCTGTTGGCAGTCAGCTATCCCCAACCATGGTGCTTACAGCAGCTGCCCCTATCGTTTATTGGTTCACCCCAGCAATACTTCATGAGAAACATGGGTGGATTTTAGATGCAGATTGTGCTCTGAATGGCTGTGGTCCAAATATACCCATATGAGAACACACACAAGTTCTTTGGAAAACATAAAAACTAACAGGATGGTGATCAAAGATTGGGGATGAACACATATAAATTAGGGGTTCGGTCCTTGTCCCACTGGAGACAACTGCAAAAAAAGCTTTGAATGACTATGTGGTTTACCCTGTTTTGCCTGATCTATGTAGTACAAATTGTACTCTTTCAACCTGACATTTTATGTAAGACATTGACTCAGGACTGAGAACATAAAATAAGATTCAGTTAATAAAACCAAATTAAGAGCAGTTGTTGCCACTAAATTGGAGCCAGTGGCACAGCTAAGCTCATGAAGTTATGATTTTTGCCAATTTTCATACACATTTTCTACTCCAAGTTTTTCATAATGTTTCTTAATGAAACAGACATACAATAAGTGATAGTAGCAACTGGAACATAACTACGTACAGGCGTACAACATTAGGAAATTTAAAGGCATTATTTTTCTCTTTTCTTTATCATGGATCTGAATTCTGCTTTCCAGAAAGAAGGAAACATCTTCACATTGGCAGGGAAGATGAGGGTAACTCTATGGTAAAATGGCTGAAATTATTAAATAATTAAATGGATCAAAATAACAAACAAGGGTGATTTTCAGAAATGCACATTGCTTTTATTTTGCACATTACATTGGGGCTGAACATCTTCTAAAATTACCCATGCAAAACTTTCTTAAATGTTTAATTGATAACATTTGATTTCATATATTTAGAACACTTTGCCCTTCAACAGCTGCAGGTTTGTAAAGGGGTTTGCCAGTTTTGTATAGAGCCACGGTGTCTATTGACATTTCTCTGTTTAATTGCAATTTAAATTGTGGTGTATTTCATTAGATCTCAGAATGGATTACTATGCTCCATTAATTTTGTCGTTACATATTGAAAAGGATTAACCATTTATTCAACAGGGTATTGCATGGATCTTAGGCTACACATTTTAAAGACTTTATGTCATTAAAAGCCTGATAACATCAAAGCTCTATACTCTAAAATAAGTTTTTAAGGGTTAGTATGTAATATTCTAAAGAAAACTAAATTTCAGGTAGTTCAAAATCAGTATGGTTCTTATGGCTCATTGGGTGACCTTGGGCCAGTCTCTCTAACTTTGTTTTTAGGCAAAATAGAGTGTGGGGAAATGATGCTGGGTCCCCATTAGGGAGAAAACTAAAATAAATTCTCCTTAATAAGCAAGTTTGTTTATATGACTACCAAAAATGGTGGTGGAAGGTAGTGTCAAGTCACAGCTGACTTATGGTGACCTTGTAGCGTTTTCAAGGCAAGAGACATTCAAAGCTGGTTTGCCATTGCCTACCTCTGCACAGCAACCCTGGATTTCGTTGCTGGTCTGCCATGCAATTACTAACCAGGGCTGACCATGTTTAGCTTCTGAGATCTGCCAAGATCAGGCTAGCCTGGGTCATGCAGGTCAGGGCCTACCAAAATTAGTAACATTTTATTCAAATTAGTTACTTGTGTGTGGAATGTTATAGCTTCTCTAGCATCAGTTCATTGCTGAGGAGGCAAGCTGTTCTTAATTGAACATAGGCTTGTTTCTTTGGCTCTCAGAATGCATTTGGCAATTCCAGCTACATGCATGATTTTCCTACACCTACCACTTCTTCATATCCTGGACCCAAACTATGCTCATTTTTACCATCAGCAATGAAAACACTTTGGACATTATAGGACATTGCACTTTGTGTAAAACAGCATTCACAGTATATTTGGGTACACCTAATTTTATTGGCAGCAGGTCCACTGCGATAATTAAGACTGTGTCTTTGTTGTGAGGATCCAAACACTGAATGTAGCTATACCTAAGGATTTAAGCATTTCCAGTGGAATTTTTTTAAAAAAATTTTCCTCCTCTGAGTAGCAGCGCTTCCAATCACAAGTAACCCCCACTCAAGAACAGCTTGCTTGCCCTGCAGCACAGATTATTATTTTTTTGAGGGAAAGTGAGCCCAAGCACCCCTTTGGCATGCTGAATCAATGGTATAGTTCTTTGAATTCTGGGCAATAAATTAGGATTATAATATTAACTTGTACTCTTCCAATTCTTTCTGCAGTAATTGTCCAATCTGATAAATGTATTATTATTATTATTACTAGATATTGTATTTGCTTCATTTGCTTCATATAATTTTTATCTAATAGCCCCATATATGGTGTTGTCAACTCCTTAGAGAAAAAAATGGGACAGAAATGTTATAATTAAGACTCACACTCCCCCTTTTATCCACACCTGAAGAGATGAAGCTGCTGCTGCTACAACCATGGTGGCTATCATATTGCTGCACATGTGTTTCCATAACAATGAGGTCTGACACAACAAAGTGTTCACACAACATGCGAGTGATACCCACCCCCAAAGAGCATGCATCACTCCTGATCAACACAGTGACAACACATCAACATAGCCAGAGGTTTTTAAACATTCCTGGAGTAGAAGCAGCCATGGAGGAAGCAGCACCACATTACTCCTCAGGGGTTGCTGTGTTAGTCTCCTGCAGCATCTGATAAAATGGGCTCTTGTCCACCAAAATTTGTTAGCCTTCAAGCTACCAAAAGGTTCCTGTTCATTTTTGCATTCATCCAATATGTGTAAATAGGCAGGAGCTGAAACATCAGAATGGATTAAATTAATTTATGTGCCATTGTGATGTATCACACCAAGTACTGGACATGGTTGCAGAGATCTGGGTTCAAATCTCAGTCAACTGTGATGCTTCCCATTGGGTAGGCTTCTTGGGCACGTCACAATCTCTCACCCTACTCTCCCTCTTAGAGTAGTTGTAAGGAAAAAATTGAAGGAGGTTTGGGAGGAATGATAATGGATAGATATATCATTGTCAAAAGGTTGCTGGTTTATTTTTCCATTTGACAGAAGGGCTTCTGTTTTGTTACTCACAGGTCTATGTACATATTTTTCATTAACATTACTGTTCTTCCCTTCATTTCTCTTACTCAAAAACATAGACCAAGACTCCTCCAAAATACATTATAAAAGCTCAAGCATATCTGGTAGAGGTTTGGGCGAGTGTGGGGTGTTTTTGTTTTGCTTTGAAGGGTAGATACCTCCAGCTCCCATGCCCTATCAGGAGCTGCTTTTGAAACAGCCCAGCCATGTGGGCACCAAAGTCTGCTGTTACAGAAACACAAAAAGGCTCCTTTGGCAGAGTGGAACTCTTGTCACGTGGCTGTCTGGATCTCGGCCACAGTTTACTTGACAGCTAACACACAGGCTGTGCTTTTGGGAAGCTGGCTCCTCTTTGTATTGGCATACATAGGCTACGATCCTGCAGGCAGCGAGGCTGATTAACTCCCATTACTACCAGTGAGGATTTAAGCAGGCTAATGATGTGCAGACGTTCAGCCTTAGATGCAAAGCATTTCTGGCTTTGCAGAAAGATCCCAGAATTTTCTAGCCAGAGAGCAATACTTGTTTTTTTAAAAAAATTAATCAATACAATATTTAACCATTTTCAGATCATTTTGGGTCATGACTAGCTGACAGTCATCATTAGGCAAGTGTAGTGATGAGCAGACTTCTGTTCTGGTTATCTTACTTTTCATGCCGCTCTTCCTTCAAGGAGTTCAAGGTGGCTTACACAGAGATTTAACCCCACGTGCACAATGTCAAATAGGTGAAGCTGAGAGAGTGTGAGTGGCCCACCAGGTTACCCAGAGAGTTTCAGGGCTGAGTGGGGATTTGAACCCACTCATAGCTCAACAAACTAACCACTATGCCACCTTGGAGAAGTGGAGAAAAGCTACTTTTCTGGTTCTGTACCTTTCTGAAATGCAAAATATTTTATTCATGCATTATATTTTAAAGATTGGGATATTCTATTTATATAGTGCATAAATGAGATCTTTTAAAATCCTTTGGGTTAAAATTATACACGGGCAATATCATTCTGACACCCTCATCCCGACCTATAAATACTCCATTCCTAGATGCATGGGATGGGGGTCTGATTTATTGATTTTCGATAGCATTCATTTCACATAATAAGCAAGGAGTCTAGCTTTATAGGAAGATGTGGAAAAGTTTGTTTTTGATGTTCCTTAAAATGCAGGTTGAAGTAGACACATTTCATATTTGTTGCAGTTGTCCTTTTAGAAGTTTTATCTATCTGAGCATATTGACACATTGCTAAAACTCTCTCTAACTCTAAGCCAAACACTAATGTTCGGAAAGGCTTGCGTTCCAGTGAATGTATACTGATCTTTTTTCCCATGCTGTTGTAATGAGAAATTGAGAGCCAAACTGAAAGCTCAAGACAAAAACTGCATGCGAGACAATAATCTCTATCTCAGTATTAGCCATACATAAAATGTAATGAAACTACTTCCTTTTAAAAATAGATTAATAAAACAGATACAGATTAGAATTCACAAAATGCAGCACTATTAATATAGTATATAAAGGATTACATCATGTAGCCCATAAAAGGAAAGTTTATGTAGCAATATATGGGTAATAACCCAAATTATTTCTTCTAAGTTTACAAAATGAAGTGTATAGATTTAAATAGCATGCCACCATTTTAGATTCATTTGATTTGGGTTATCTTTAATCAGACATACCTTTTCAAACTAACAGTACAACCCTAAACTGAGTTATATCCTTGAAAGTCCACTTAAGCCAGCATATTTATTAGGATAAAAATTCATCTGCAGTTTCAAAAACATTTCCCCAAATGTGCAAAAATTAAATTTAACATACAGATGGAAGCATTAATACTTTTGAACTAGCCAGTCACAGCTTGATAATTTACACTATTGAAAATAAAGTTTCCTTTGGACTTTAAGAAACAGTTTGTACTGTGAAATAAAATAGTATTGTACACTTAAAACTTGTTTGGCTGCTAGATTTTGAGGGGGATAGCTTTAATATTTAAAAAAATCTAGTTTTTTAAAAATATTTTTACTGTTTGTTAAATTTTCTGAAAGCTCAAAAAAATTCAGTTTCTTTGATCTGGAAAGCAATGTTTTTATTTGTATTCACACAATTGGAAACAGAAAAAAAAAACAACTTCAGAACAAGTCAACATAACCAACTATTATCAGCTCACCTATGGAACAAGGGAGTACTTGAAACTGCTTTCTAGAATTAGAAACAGGTTCCTGATGGTTCTTTGAAACTTTCACAAACTCGGTACTGAACACATTAAACAGAAATCTGTTTTAGTTACTTGTTTTAATAATGTGTTTTAATTATTTCAACAGATCACTAATTTTGTATTGTATTTATTCTTGTTACCTATCTTGGGTCTTGACCACATCAGGAGACAGGTTGGATATATAACTACTCTAAATAAATATCATTTATTGCAGTGGAATTTGCTTCTATACAAACATTACCTTTAGGGCAAGAAAGTTAGAGTAATGGGAATGAAAAATACAAGATAGTAGATTTTTTTTCTAATAGGATCATATTTTCCCCTTGACATTAAATAATCATGGGTCATATACCTGTCTATCATTCTTGTGCCCACAATGCTAAACAAATTGGTAGTGAAGTTCTATAAAGGAATGGAAATCATCCTGGGATCACAGCTTTTGGATTCAGTATAATTATTGTGTATATAAATCCCAAAAACTGAGAATGGATCTCACACTAACTAAAATTTTAATGGCCTTTCAGTATAATCTGGATATTTACTTAGACATAAACATCAGTGGGCTTCCTCCTATTAAGTATGTACAGCTTTGCAACCTAAGATAGATTTTTTATACACGAATATTAACCCATTACTTGTACATATATGTTAAAAGCTGCTCTATTCAATATATTTCTATATTTATGACAAAACTAGAAAATAGGATATCAACCAATATTCTCACCCATGAATCAGCAGAATTTCTTTATGAGAAAAAACTGATTTGACCCCACTTATTTGACATTTCCCTCTAAATTTATGTTTCAGAAAGGTTATTCAGATTGTGTTAGTATAATTTGAGTCATTTTTATATGCACCAGCAAAACTCTAATTCCAGTAAGTTTATTTGTGATCTGTGTCCTGGGCTACACAATTCAAAAGCCAGATCTTTGTGACTGTTTATTACCTTCCCTTAGAAATTCTTAAGCATATTTTAAGAAAACACAAATTAGTATAAGCAGAATATGTGTTTTGTCCTTGAAAGTTTCCCTCTCTTTAATTTCCTCTGTTTCAGGGACTTTAAAGTCTTAAAAATAAACATAAATTTGCCATTAGTACAATCTTATGCCATGACCGAGCAATTAGAATGCATTAGTAAAACAAAACATAAAGGCGTAAAACTATTTTGTAAGTCTTATTTCACGGTCTTTTTTGTTATTGCAATAGTTTTATACATGTTAACAGGCTCATCACCATCACCTTGCAACAAAACAGATTACACATTAATGCAAAACTATTCAACTTTCCCCATAATTTCTCAAAGAAATCTGTTCGACTTTCTACATTTCAATTTTGTTGATCAATATCTCCCAATTATCAAATCCAGTCTCCTACACTATAACTCTTGCAAAGCCACAATCCCTCCTACCCCCCCATCCCATCATATCTGATATTAATTTAGAGAGTTACCAAATTACGGGGGGGGGAATAATCCAGCAATTCTTAATGAGTGTCACCATTAACAATTTTTTTCCCCTGACTGCAGACCCTGTTCAAATACCTTGGACACCTTGTTAGCACAGAATGAGGTGTTCAATCAAGAGACTGGGAATTGGAAGTACCAAGACACAGTGTCTGAGTGGTGATTACGAGGGCATGAGTATGAGTGCCAAAGTAGTCGTCTTCTACGCTGCAGGAAGCTGAGCAACCTTGAAGTCTACATTTGTAAATCAGCCTGGATGATTATAGAAGTCACAAGCAAAGAGAACATATGAAACAATTATTTGCACCATTCTTTCAATGTTTTAATTTGCTCTCAACATGAACGCAGCACTGCTAAGAGCCGCTGCAGCTTTGTCTTTGTAAATTTTGTACCTTGTTCGGCATTTTTCAAAGTGGCAAGCTAAATGCCTTAAAAGTAGGAACGCTACAAAGAACTATTGTTTTCCGGTGGTGAAACCACTTTCAATGCAATAATACAGCCTTGCTCTAGTACTTGTTAAAACACCTTTGATGCATAGACAGACTCTGTAACCCTTTTTTCCCCCTGACAGTTCCTGCTCTCCCAAGTATTTAGAGAAAGAGACATTTTAGTTAGTAAGTAAAAGCTTTATCACTGTGTTGCATTATGTTGAGCAATTGTGCAAAGCAATCAGGTTCCTCTGCAGAGAAAGTTTGAGAACATTTTTTTAAAGTTTACCACCTATAAAAAGAAACACTTTAACGTTAATAACATAAGTATAAATTTAAATACTTTTTTGTGTGATGTATACAAACAAATGTTCTGAACACTTTACATTCTTTTTTTTAATGTAACAGAACTTAAACATAAACAGATTTTTGTCGAAACAAAATAAAATTGAGAGAGGAGAAAATTAAGACATCCGAAGCTTTGCAGTTCTCTATTATCTTTATTTAAATATGGAGCCTGGCAACCGTCCCCCCTTCTTATCCTAAGCAGTTAGTGTGGAAACACATTCTATTGACAATAATAGGGATCATGTTTAAGTAATGTATTTAAGAAGGACAGTGTGAAATAGTTTCTTTAACATTTGTATTTCAAGAGCCATTAATAAAATATGTACTCCAATGGAATGAAGCTTTTCTTTCCATTTACAAACTACTAAAAATGTCCCATTTATTAAATACAGATTCATACTTATCATAGGAAAATTTGCCACATTTTACATATGTTGAAAAAAAAATGCTATATTACAGTGCAGCTGCTTGCCATTCATACAGAAGCAGAACAAAATAATCTCCTAACCCCTTCTTTACAGCAGACTCAGTATATAAGAACAAAGAGTTCATAAAGGAATTTGGAAATCATTACTTTTTCTATCAGTAACTGTATGTGAAACCAGATAAAGTGTTGTTTAGTATATCACCTTCTACTTTTATTACCCATCGCATTTCACTGTTCAGTCTGGAAATATCACAACCTTTTCTGTGGGACAGAAAGACCTGAAATGAATGATAAGTTATATTTAATAATATGCTCAATTCTCAAAGCAGAACAGAAACACTGTACTATGCATATATAATCAATCTTCCCCCAAAGTTTCATTGTTAACTGTGTTACTAGGGGGACCAGCTATTCTATTCTTTTTTTTTTTTTAAGTTTGGTATAATGGTTAGTATTGTGAATACAACAAAGTACCTCTAATGCAAAATTTTATAATTCTACATACCTATTAACTTTCTATTTGACCTTTTCAAGGCCCTCAAACAAAAGCAGCAACAGACCAGAGGTAGATTTTATAAAATTCTCTCCGTAAGATAGGAAAGTCTGGCTTCGGTTTTGCTGGGCTTTTCCAAATGTAGAGGGCGCTGTTGCTCATGTATTTTGCAGCTGCTGTCTCCTTAGAAGGAGGCGGGGGGGGGGACCTCACTTTTGTTTAATAGCTTGATGTTTACAGTTTCAAAAGTTCCCTATACACGGGGAACAAGAACATTTTATATTCTGTTTTTTTTGGGAAGGCATTATGGAAATAGATTCTGTATTCCCCACAAAGTACTGCTGGGTTCCAAACAATCACTGTCAAAAGTTAAATGTCAAATGTTTCTATATAACATTCCATTTGGCATAGATTGATAAATCAGCTACCAGTTCCTTGTATTCTGAAACTTATATATGAAATATTTTCATTTTGACAGTTTAAGACAAAAATACCTTTTAAAAAAGAGGGCAAATCCCATTATTTAAACCATGATATATACATGAAGTGATGCTTGAAAAATCTGGTGATCATACAATTCAGTTAAGAGCACCTGAGTTACATTTCCAAGCAAGATCCTTGTTTTAGCTTTGAAAATGCAGCTTGTTGAGAGGGCCATATGTGAGTTAAAACATGTAAAATTCAATCAAACTAACCAATTAGTACAGACAATGCAGTATCTTCTACATTCATCATTACTGTTTGGAACGACAGGTGTCTTTAAAGGATTCCTCCCTCTTTAAAAGAACAAGGAGTAGCCAACTTCTAATAATGCATAACTTTCTGCCAGATTAATACAACTCAACTCAGTACCCTCCAAAAATCCTTAACATCCATTAAAGTTTGGTACCTTGTCCCAGGGTAAGAGCCCTTGACACATCTTCAAACCAATAATGTCACACTTTGACTCTCCAACATACCACATCATCACATTTTCTACAGCTCCATCCAACATTTTCCCCTCTTTTCCACACCAAATCCAATATAAAGTTAAGCACATGTTCACTAAAATCAGTGGGCATCAGCATGTTTAACTCTGTGCTGTTTTGTAGTTTGTGTGTCTTCTGACAACTGTCTAGAGGATGGAAGGGAAACCTGGAAAGAAACTTAGAATTCCAGGCTTCAACTCTCTGTCTGAAGGACAAGAAAGTTTCCTGGCTTCAGAAACAAATAGGGGCATCCATATTCCTTGTTTGAAATACATGCAAGTGTTGCTTAAACAGGAAACATGGAATTAGGTCTTTTTAAACTGTTTCTACAACTTTCCTGCATTTTGGCAACTCCAAAAGATATCTTAAAATACGGTCGTCTTGCCTTCTCCATGTACTTGTTTAAATCAAGATTCCAGTTTAGTTTGCCCACATTTTCATTTTCTCATAAAATGAGAGCTAACTGCCACAAAGTGAAATGTGACTGTTCCTTTCAGTACTCTTGCCACTTCTGTTGATTCCTCTGAATTATATATGCTTCATGTTGGATCCTTCAATGCAGGTTAGTAATTGAAAAGATAAATATTGGAAGAAATGTGATTAATTGCTAGTTCTGGGATGAGTTTTCATTTTAGGGGAGTGCTTTTAAGATAAACTGATTACCTGTCAAATAAGAAAACAGGCATATACATCACCATGATTGTTCACCACAGCTAAGCTTTTTTGTTTGTTTGTTTGTTTGCTTAAGAAAAAAAAAACTTTACAAATGCTTAGACCAAACAAGAAAAAATGATGCCTATTGTTTGCTTTTGTCCAGATCAAAGTGGATATATTTTTTTTTAACCTAAGAGCTGATTAAAGCTAACACTGTAACAGTTGCTGTTGATGTCTGCCAAGCCCTTTTGGGGCCAAGTCACCCCAAGCTCTCCTGACTTGGATGCTGCAATGCATTTGGCCCTCTCTTGATGTCAAATCACTGCCATCAAAACAATGGCTCATATTACATGAAAATCTTGTGCAAATGAGCCATAATGGAAGTGAATGGCAATCTCTTAAGACTATGTGGCAGGATTCGCCTTTGATCTGAAATACTGTTAATCTTTCTCAAACATAACACTAAGTATACTTGGCAAATCCTGTAACAGTGCGTTCTCTTATAGTGCAGGCCTGCAAAATCGACAGCCATTAAGTGAAATACTTGCCAATCAGTAGTTCCATATAAGCTGCACAATTCTGTATAGTTCTGGGGGGCATTGTTAGCCCTTGTTCCTCTATAGCAAATGGTACGAGGGCCGTCTGCAACCGAATTAAACAATATTTTAAATTAATAATGGGATATTTGTCACTCACTGCATATAGAGTACTTGCTCACAAGCTTATTTAATGTCACAAAATTTGAAGGACCAGGTTTTCAAAATGGCTTTGTTTCAAAAATTCCTTACAGTTTTCAATATCTGTTTAACTCTAGATTACAAGTATGGATAAAACTGTAGCTCAAGAAACAAACCTAACTAAACATGCCTTTTTTCACTGTTAATGGAAATATGGGAGATCTTACACTTTATAGAAGATGCCCAAGAAAATTTCTGCAGTGATTCACCTTGTCTAAGAAAATACATTGAGAATGGCAGACCTTTCCCCTTAGACTGCTTTATAGTCACATCACACCATTTCTTTTTGTTGTTGTTGTGCAGCCAAATATGTGCAGCGTATGTAGACAAATGCAAAGAGGGTAAATCATATTGATTCAGTGCTAGTCGGAAACACATCTCTTTCAGTTGTGTGCTGCTTTTGAAGTACTGCCTAAAATCAACCCTGGGCTTCAAAGAGAGGGGATTATAGCCTTTATCCAGCAATTAATATGGCTGAAACTCAGAATGTCAGCACCTGACAACTATACAGGCTGGGCAGTAGCCTGGTAGGGGTCCAGTCCCCCTGAAGAATTGGAATTTACAATAAAATTAGTGCATAAATAAATTGAAATATTTGGGGGGAGGGGAAAGTGTACAATTTCTAATGTCTTAACGACCTGTCTCTATTTTGACATGAAGGGGAGAAAAAAATGGTGGTATCCCTTGACCTTTAACCTGCCTTATCCACCTAGATCATTTTAATCTCCCACCAACTGTTAAGCAGAAAGAGTGCTATTAAAGAGAAAGCTATTCCTTTTTCCTTCTTACATAGATCAGATGACAACCTTCCCAAGTCCCTCCTCTCCGTCAGAGTTCAAGGGTTCAAAAATGGTCAGAATATCAAGCAAGAGAAAACCAGCAGGATACTGCAAAAAAAGAGTTTAAGCACTTTTGTTTAATTCAGAGCAGATAGGTGACAGACAGATGTGTATGTACACACACACGCACACAAAATTTTACTTCCCAATTTACTTTCAACTAGTTTTGATTCCTAAGTATTAACGTTTGTGAGAAACACAATAAGCTGCAATCATTTGAATCCAAACTCTCCGGCTTGAGAAGTCTTTCCAATGTTCATGAAAACAAAGAATTCGAACAAAGCAACCCAATGGAACACCAATTCGCTGCAAATATTATTAAAATAACTTAAGGGTTCATTTACATACAGACATCATGCATGAGTAATTTACAGTCTAGCTAAGATACCTTTAATCTACAGCAGGGACACAAAAAGTCAGTGTGGTGGGGTGCTGGAGGGGTATCTGGGAGACTTGAGTTCACATCCCCACTTGATAGTAAAATTAACTGCAAAATTCCGTGTTGATGGATATCCAAGGCAGAACAGTTGAACAACACAACTTCCATCAAGGATGACACTTTATTTCTAAAAGTTAATAGTAAAACAGACCATGTAAATGGACAAGAATAATGAGAAAGATTTTAGATTTTATAGCTTAGCTGTGGTCAGGCCCAGCAACTTGGAGCTGAATGTTTCAAAATAATTTTGTGAGTAACTGGATTTTTGTATTGATACGGTCTTGGTGTTTGGAAGAGATGCCACAAATATATAATCAACATGTGACAGTAATATCTTCATTATTGTTTAAACCTGTCATGAGAACCCAAGTAGCCATATTGGATCACACTAATTATTTGTTTAGTCTAGCCTACTGTCCTCTAGTGGCCAGTCAGATGTCCCATGAAGCCCACAAGCATGTCCCACAGATGACCCTTTACAGCTGACTCTTTCCCAGCATCTAAGAATCAGAGATATCCTGCTTCTGAAATAGGATTGCTAGCCCCCAGGTCCAGGCAGAGGTTCCTCTGCTTCTGGGGGCTTCAGTACACACCAGCCAGGCCACCCCTCTCCCTCCTCTCCTGCCTGATTTAAAGGGCTTCAGCTGTTCAGTGGGAACTATATGGCCTGCCAACCAGCTGGAGGGCCCTTTAAATCTAGCAGGAGGGAGGAAGGGGGTGGTCATGGGCTGCATGCTCAGCTCACAAGCAGGGTGGGGGCCGTGGCATGTCAGGATGGGGGAAAATAACTTTACATTTATTTATTTATTTATTTATTTATTTATTTATTGTCAAATTTGTACCCTGCCCTCCCCGCAAAGCAGGCTCAGGGCGGCTTCCAGGTAGCATAAATACAGAATAAAATATACATAATTAAAACACAACAGTTAAAAATATTACAATACAAAATGCTGGCAGCAATTAAAAATTCGATTTGATGGAATGCTTTCAGTGGATTTCCAACAAGTGCTAGATGTTCTTCTGCCTGTCGACTCTTATGACAACTGCTCGATGGTAAGCGCTAGATTCTTCTGCTCATTGGCTCTCATGGCAGCTGCTCAATGGTAAAGTTACGGACCGGGCGCTACAGCGATGGTGGCCCCTAATTAAATGCCTGGTGGAAGAGCTCTGCCTTGCAGGCCCTGTGGAACTGAAAAAGGTCCCACAGGGCCCTGATCTCTTCTGGAAGCTCATTCCACCAGGAAGGGGCCACCACTGAAAAGGCCCTGGCCCTAGTAGCAGCTAGCCTGGCCTCCCTTGGGCCAGGGAGGGCCAGCCGGTTTTGAGACCCAGACCGTAGTGCTCTCTGTGGTATATACAGGGAAAGGCAGTCCAGTAGGTATGTTGGACCCCGGCCATATAGGGCTTTAAAGGTAAGAATCAGCACCTTGAAGTGGATTCAGTATACTATTGGCAGCCAGTGCAGAGTCCTTAGCTGGACGTGCTCCCATCTAGGGAGACCCATGAACAGCCTGGCCATGGCATTCTGCACTAGCTGTAGCTTCCGAATCTGCAACAAAGGCAGCCCCATGTAGAGAAAATTACAGTAGTCTAGTCCCAAGATGACCATCGCGTTGATCACTGTAGCCAGGTTGGCACGGTCGAGGAAGAGAACCTAATCAGCCTGAGATGATAAAAGGCCAACTTGGCAGTGGCTGCCACCTGGACCTCCATGGTAAGGGAAGGATCCAGGAGCGCTCCCAAACTTCAAACCTCCGGTGCTGGGACCAATGAGACCCCCCTGAAGGTTGCCCCAAACTGCCTCAAACTAGGCACAGGACCTCCGTCTTTGCTGGATTCAGCTTCAACCAACTTAGTCTAAGCCAACCAGCCATGACCTGCAATGCCCGGTCCAGGTCTTCTGGTCTGGAATCTGACTGGCCACCTAACATCAGATAGAGCAGGGTATCATCAGCATACTGGTGACATCCCAGCCCATACCTCCAGGCAATCTGAGCAAGGGGGCGCATATAGATGTTAAATAACACCAGGGACAGCATAGCCCCCTGAGGCACACCACACCCAAGTGGATGCCTCCTGGACTGCTGTTCCTCTAGTGCCACCCTTTGTCCCTGACCCTGGAGAAAGAAAGAAAGCCACTGCAAGGCGAGCCCCCGAATCCCCGCATTGGCAAGGTGGTGGACTAATAGCTGGTGGTCGACCATGTCAAATATGGCCGACAGATCTAACAACAGCAATACCGCCATTCTGCCTCGATCCAGATGTCTCCAGAGGTGATCAGTCAGAGCGACCAGCAAATAGCTTGGTTTATTAAAGAAGAAATAAACTCTGATAGAACAGAGGAGAGACAGAGAGCTTAACTAATTGACTAACTGCTGTGAGAAACAGGAATGAAAGGGGGAGGGCTCAGTTGGAGCAGGAAGTCTCCAAAGGGCCAATCCAGAGACAGGAAGGACATAATTTGGAATTGTTGGAAGTCCCTAGTATAGCCAATCCAATCCAATTACTTTTATTGGCATGTTAACACTTACGGACTCATATACAACAACAACAGAAAATATTACTTGCAAAAAGAACAGGTATGAGAAGGGTTGCCATGTAAGGAAAGAAAACCAATTAATTAAATAAAGAGCGAGAAATGGCACCAGAAAGAAATGTAGCAACAGTTTTCACTATCTCAAGATTTGGGTTATCAAGAAGAGTAAGAATCTTTAAACCATCAGAATATTCTTCTAATTGGGTCAAAATAGAGTTTAAAAATTTCAGATGTAGCTCATGATAGAAGGGGCACTGAAACAAAACATGGGAGATTACTTTGATGTGTTTGTTTGTACATGGACAACGTCTATCAGTGGAGGGCACACCCTGGAAACAGCCTGGAAATAAGGGCAAAGGTAGTATGTTGAATCTGGCCAAGGAGAGGGTTCTATGAAGTTTGGGGATGTGAAGTTGATAAAGATAAGAGGCAGTTTGGCTGACTTTAGGAATTGTTCCAAAATGCAGAGGAGAATAGGCTTTATTAGTGGCATTATATAATATGTGAAGCTTAAAGTGAAGTAGATTGGCTCTTATAACTGAGAAAGCCTCAGATTCAGAAGTAAGAAGTAAGGAATTTAAGGTAATATCCAGAGATTTAATTTTTGATTCTATATAGGTAATCCAGTTTGAGTCATTAGATTCTAGTAGCAGTTGATAGGTGTAACTAAAGGGGTCTGAATTAAAAAGGAGGTGAAGCCAATGCTTAATAGAGTAAGTCACACTTTAGTTATCAGCATGCTATGGCCACATTCCAGACATAAAGCTGCATAGGGAACACACATTGGAACCCCAAAGATTTTCCTCAGGAAATGGGACTGAGTCTGTTCTATGAAATTTTCAGCTGAATTGATCCAAATAGGCACCCCATATAATAGCTAGTC
Source organism: Gekko gecko (assembly GCA_029375565.1). Taxonomy (NCBI): domain Eukaryota; kingdom Metazoa; phylum Chordata; class Lepidosauria; order Squamata; family Gekkonidae; genus Gekko; species Gekko gecko. The sequence continues at coordinate 111,767,124 of JAPDNY010000008.1, read as the reverse complement.
CCCTATTTTGGTATTAAAGGCTTTTAAAGCAGCAGGTATGTACTGGTTGCCTCTTCCTGAAAAGTAAATTTTAGAAATTGCTGCTGCATTTACTTTGGCCGTGTTAATTGCCATTTTTCAATGGCAAACCCAGGAGGCATTATATTGAAAAAGCACACCAAGGTATTTAAAATTCGTAACCTGTTCCAAGGAATTACTGTTAATTTTCCAGTCATAAACCTTCCAAGAGTTGGAAAAGATCAGTACTTTGGACTTCTCATAGTTTAACTCCAGATAGTTGGTGACACAATATTCATAGCAGCGATTAAGTAGACGCTTTAGCCCTAGATGAGTGGATGACAAAAGAACCGCATAATCAGTGTACAGAAGTAAAGGAATATGTGCAGAGCGAAGTCTGGGGCTGTGGCCATCAACTGTAGACAAAAAAGGGGCAAAGTCATTTAAGAAAAGATTAAAGAGGAAAGGGGCCAGAATACAGCCCTGCTTGACCCCTTTATTTATAGTAATCATTGGGATAAGTCTTCCAGAGGGTGGGCATCTAATCTGACAAGATGTAGCCATATATAATCTTCTAATAAGGAATAATGATCTCTTATCAGGGAGCAAGTGATCAAGTTTCCTCCAAAGTAAGTTCCTCAAAATGGAATACAAATTAGGCATTTGCATGAACTATATACAGAGTAACTATTTACAGTACAGCTATTGGATATAAGGCAACAAATATGATTGGCCATTACCGGCAACACAACCAATAGGCCTTCAGAGCCTTCATTGAGACTCATACTCCAGCAGTACATACCAGTTATATAGGACCCAATTTTTCAACAAGGAACTCTTGCCACTAATCTTTAGAATCATTGGGCAAGAAAAAAGAGGGAATAGTCTCTCTCTCTCTCTCTCTCTCTCTCTCCACACACATATACACATATATGTACTGCTTCCTCCCTTCAGACTAAGCTTATGTCAGAGACATTTAACCTACTCTAGCTTTGATTTTGTGCTTGCTTTGCTTTTCTGCACTATGTTTGCCTCCATGTGCTGGGGCCCACCTTGCTTCCTTCAGGCTCCTCAATTTAGTCAACTAGGGTTGCCAACTCTGGGCTGGGAAACACCTGGGGATTTGGGGGTTGGAGCTTGGGGAGGAAAGGGTATGGGGAAGGCCAGGGCCACTGTGGGATATAATGCCATAGCATTCATCCTCCAAAGCAGCCATTTTTTCTCTAAGAGAACTTACTTCTGTTACTTGGAGACCAGTTGTAATTCCAGGAGATCTCCAAGTCCCACCAGGAGGTTGGTAACCCTATCCCCAGCAATTATTTAATCAGATAATAACCTATGCCCCGTTATGTAGGAGTTAAGTCCTACTGAACTCAGTGAGGCTTACTTCTTTGTAAACATTCATTGGATTGGCCAGTTTAAATCTGCTGTGGTTCAAGAGATGTAGGCAGGCTACAGGGGTCCAAGAAGGTTCAAAATAGAAAACAGTCAACACAATTTATAACAGAAGACTTAAAAGCTCACTTAAAAGGATGGAGACTTAAAAGGATGGAGTGGAAGCTATATAAAAATATATAGCTTCCACTCCATCCTCAGCTAGGCACCTCCCTCTACAGCTGAGCACTGCTCCCAAAGCACAGTGAGGAAGGTTCTGCCATTGATTTCTGGTAATGAGAGGGCATGGACAAACAGTTGTGTTCTTAACAAAGGCTTTATTGAGCTGCGAAGTGCAGGCCCAGAGAGGTGGAGCTCTGTTCCCTTAGAAGCCGTCCCACTAGGAACACAGATCTAGGTGGGTAGCCGTGTTGGTCTGAAGCAGTACAACAAAGTTTGAGTCCAGTGGCACATTTAAGGCTAACAGAGTTTTATTCAAGGTATGAGCTTTTATGTGCACGTACACTTCTTCAGATACAGTGAAGTGGAAATAGAAATAACAGTCATACATATAGAGAGTGGACCCACCCAACCATGCACTCTCTATATGTATGACGCCCCCCCCACATGTATGACTGTTGGTGGGCATCCACTCTCTATATGTATGACTGTTATTTCTATTTCCATTTATTTGTATCTGAAGAAGTGTGCATGCGCACGAAAGCTCATACCTTGAATACCTTCAACAAAACTTTGTTGGTCTTGAAGGTGTCACTGGACCCAAACTTTGCCCTAGGAACACACTTTCTGTTAACATAGTTCCATTTAATATCATACAGGTCCTAGAGGAGAAGTGCTGCATTGTTCCCTCTCCAGCTGAGTTCAGACTGGCAGTTTGAAGCGGGAGCAAGTGGTGGGAAAAAAGCCCCAGAACAAACTGTTCCAGGTTTTCCCAGTCACACTGCGCAGACTGATGCTGGAGCATACCGGGGAGGAGGCGCGAGGAAGTGTTCAGGCTGTTGGCCCGAAGGTGTGGCTTTCTTTTTTGCTAATCTGGAGATATGTGCTTATGTGCATGAGCGCTTATGCACATGAGTGCATATGCGCATAAGCACACAATCAAAATCACTGATTTTAGCATTCACACTTTGTTGGTGCGGGATATATGTGGAATAGACATGCTTTCCAGGGTTTGATACCACTTTTACCAGGTATATTTTAAACTCAGGAGTGAAGCATTACAAGACGGGCTGAGTACAGCTGGGGAACGCCGGACAGATGTGCCTGTGTGAACGGCCCCTTTAATCCACTTGTGAAACATTGCTGAAATGTGCCTATCTCAGGGCAAACTGCCAGTCTGAACTCAGCCTCTCTTGACTAAAACAGCTGTCTTCTTTGATTGCTCATCTAGCAGGGGGATGGGGTTTGTCATCCACTTCCGGTGTCCCCTTCCAGGTCCCGGTCCACAGCCTCTGAGAGAGATTCTGTGTGATTGCTACTTCAGTCTGTAGGTAATACTGTGATTCCTTCCCCCCCCATTTTTAAAAGAGCTAATGGACATTGAGCAGGGGGTTGGACTAGATGGCCTGTATGGCCCCTTCCAACTCTGTGATTCTGTGAATCTATCTTGTAAAAAAAAAATCACACCTCCCAACTTTATCATCATATACATTTTTTTGTATTTTCTATAATATACCTGTACCTGCCAAACCACTGTGGACACTCAATAGCAGTGTTACTGAGGCAAGTCTTCTGCACTGGCCATCACTACCACCTTCAGCTGACGTATGGCGAAAGAAAACAAAACTGCTATAGCTCTGCTCACTCACTACAGTTTGGTGCTCCAAACTCATGTAAGAGGAGAGTGTGTTATCTGCAGTCCTCCCAAAGCATGTGGTAGCCACAGTGTGTGAACAGAACACAGATCTTCAAGCTCTGGATACAAATACGTACCCTCAAAATGTGGGTTTCCAATCACACATGCCACAACTGGAAAATGTGAATGTTGTCCCATTGGCACAAAATGGGGACTGCACATTTCAAGAGGACTATGCATAGTATGATTTTCCCTTACATGCTGTTGGGTTACCAAAACTGTAACATTCAAGAAGGGCAACAAGGCAAAGACTTGAGAATGCAAATGATATATCTGGAAGAGGCTGCACATCATTCTAAGACCCTTTGTGGGTACTATTTGTTATTGGTTGTTATTATTTCAGCTCATATATTAAATAGTTTTGTGATTATAAGCTACATTAATGGTCCTTCTAACTGAAAAGTGAAATATATAATATAAATTTCAGGGAGCTCATTATATTAAGCAGTCTTAATAACACATCAACAAAGTGTTGCACCTGACACACAGTGAAGAAGAAGATGATGAAGAAGAAGAAAAAGATGAAGGAGGAGGAGGAGGAAGAGAAGGAGGAGGAGGAGGAGGAGGAGATTGGATTTATACCCTGCCCTTGACTACCCAAAGGAGTCTCAGAGCGGCTTACAAACTCCTTTCCCTTCCCCTCCCCACAACAGACACCCTGGGAGATAGGTGGGGCTGAGAGAGCTCTGACAGAAACTGTTCTTTTTCAAGAACAGCTGTGCCAGAACTATGGCTTGCCCAATGTCATCCGGCAGGTGCAAGTGGAGGAGTGAGGAATCAATCCCAATTCTCCCAGATTAGAGTCCATGCACTTAACCACTACACCAAACAGTAGCTGTAGCTATACCATCATAAACACACATATCTGTAGGGTCATAATACTAGTCAAATGGGCTGCTCAATTTAATTTCTCAAAATGCAAAAACTGGGAGGGGAGAAAGAAAAGGGGGGAGAGATGAGATTGAAGCTTCCCTGACTGTGCCTGGGATCATTTTGGAACACCCACACACATCTTACATTTTTTAAAAAATGAATTTTTCTGAATTTTTCCAGAATCTTTTTGATTGTTTTTCTGTCTGAGGGGGCAGCATTAATCTGTGGTGGGCATTGTCCCCAAATGTACCTGTGACTGTGGGTCTGCTCCAGGAAGAGCCTGGAGATTTCCTGGTTTTACAGCTAATCTCCAGACTACAGATATCAGCCCCTCCTACAGGAACTGGCAGTTTTGTAGGGTGGTTTCTATAGTGTTATACATCACTGAGGATACCCCGAACCCCACATAGGGATGCCAGCCTCCAGGTGGGACCTGGGGATCCCAGAGAATTACAGTTCATCTCCAGACTACAGAGACCAGTTTTCCTGGGGAAAATGGATGCTTTGGAGGCTGGACTCTATGGCATTGTACCCTGCTGAGGTCCCTGTCCTCCCCAGTTTCCTAACCTGAGTCTGGCAACCTTAACCCCCCCATCCCCCACCAGTGGCCAGGAGGGACCTGGCAACCCTATTTCCCAAGTTCTCCCTCTAAATCCCCAGAAATTTCCCAGTCAGAAGTTGACAGATCTAAGAAGGAAAGTGACAGACAAGGGAGGGGAAACTGAATTCGGCAGTAGGTAGGATGAAAAGAAGGAAGCATGGAAAGGAAATGGGAGGGGAAGGAGGGACAGTGGAGAACAACAGAGGAATGAGATTTTCCCGTCCATAAGTCCTGGCAAATCCACCACTTAGGACTTGCTTCCTTCAGGTGGGGCCTGAATTACAACTTGTCTCTAGACCACAGAGATCAGTTCCCCTGGAGAAAATGACTGCTTTGGAGGGTGTGCTCTATGGCATTATGTCCAGCTGAGGTCCCTCCCCTCCCTAAAGAACCCTTACCAAGACTCCACTCTCAAATCTCCACTAATTTCTCAAGCTGGAGTTGGCAACACCACTACCACTTGTTTTTCCTCTTTGGGATACTCAGATTTAAATCTATGTGCATGTATTTCACAGCTGTCTCTGTGGTGCTTGGAATCAAGTCTTGGATACTGGATCATGATCAAACAAGTCATGACTGGTTTGACACAAACACAAAGAGAAAAAAAATGTATTTCAGAATTTCATCTGCAAAGTTGCAAGATAAAAGACCAAAACATGATTTACTGTCTCTAGCACAAGAAAAATTACACTATGACGAATACATATTGTCATGCATTCCAAAAGATTTTTCTGAGCCGCAATACCATCTTGTTCTTAATATTTGTGGTTATAATGGTGAATATACAGAGGAATGCAACCTCTTACTCAGCATTTTGAAAGCAAACATCATGAAGTACATATAATAATTAGGACTGCTCAAGAGACAGCATAAATCACATCTGCAACCCAGTGAAAGTTATCTATGAGAATGTAAAATGATCAAATGGGTTTATGTGCAAGTACTCTAACTGAACTGGATGCCAGAAGACTCAGAATAACCTTAGTTGCATTTCATCAGACTCTTTAGAATGTTCATCACATTTTCTTCTAGAATAAAGCATGACCAAGTTCCCAAACAGCTAGCAGATTTCAAGGTCTGTATAGTGAACTACAGCTCATTCCCCCCCCCCACACACACACACACTGCATTTGGAAGAAGGAATCTTTAATTTTGAAACGCACTGCCTCCCCGCCATTACAAGCCCCTCCAGGGCAATGATCTATCAAGTTCTGACTGTCTCAAACTGTTTGTGCTGGATTCAGCATCTATCACTCCTCTGACTTGCTGCACAATCAGCCAAGAAACAATAATTTTCAATTAAGAAACCTGGAGAAGACTTGGGGACTTGATTTATGGTGCATGACTAATTACCAAATAGCTAGTCTAATGAAAATTAAGCTCCTGGTTACTACAAAGATTTAACTTCATTTTCTTGAGAAGATGCTGATACTTCCCAGAATATAATTTACTGAAGTTTTTTTTTGTTTAAATAAATAATTTACTGAAGTTCTATAATTTGTAATTAAAATGATCTCACTCTAATCATGTGGCTATGCAGTATTTACACTGGGAACTTTTATGTTCTTATACTTTGCTGCAGTATCTTTGTCACATTTTCTGTAAAGGTGTTGTGTCCTGGGATCAGAAGGCAGAGCTGGCAAAATACAGCCAAGCTTCGCTCTCTGAGAACAATAGGGACTAGGTTCCTGAGCTCGCCAGTAGAGAACCAATGGCAGCATTGGCGGGCGATTCAAACCCGCCAATAGGAATATGGGGCCGTCCCCCCCTAACTGTATATAGTTGGCCTCCGGCCATTACTGTTTGTTCTTGTCTTGTGTGAAGTACGAATAAACGTGTCTTCTCTTAGGTCGTCGTCCGAGTCATGAGGCCCGAAACCCAGTACTTTACAGTGGCGACGAAGGTGGGATCTCAACGCCTTCCGTGACTCCATGAGTGACGAAAAGGACACCGCCGAGCATCGCATCACTGACCCCGAGAGCAGCACCGCACCGCTCGCCGAACATCGCATCGCTGACCCCGAGAGCAGCACCGCACCGCTCGCCCCGGCGCACGCCTTCCCAGACAGAGCCATGGCCGCCTCTCATGTAACACTCGAGCGCTTCGATCCGTCGCAGCCAGAAACCTGGGACGCATGGGTCGACCAGCTCATCAGTTATTTGGAGCTCAACGAGATCCGCCACCCAGACAAGAAACGATCGCTCCTGCTGAACGCGTGCGGCACCCAAACCGTCTGCCTCGCCAAGAGTCTCTTGGTGCCCCGCACGGCCTTGGAAAGCTCATTTGGGGAGATCCTGGACGTCCTCAACGCGTACTTCAGCCCCCGGCCGACCTTCCTGGTCAAGAGGATGGAGTTCCAGAGGCGAGTCCAGGCCCAAGGGGAATCCGTTGCCACCTTCCTGGTCGCGCTGAGGGCGCTCGTGGTGGACTGCGGGTTCCCGAAGGTGGAAGACAACTTGCTGACGCAGTTCGTGTGGGGCCTGGCGGACTCCAAGCTGCGGCGCAAGTTGATTGGCTACCGGAGGCTCTCCCTGGACGAGGCCATCGACGCCGCAACAGCCCACGAGGCCGCTGAAGGGGAACGCCCGGCCGCGGCCGCCCATGTGGTCGGGAGGAGTCCCAGCCCCGGGAACTCAGATACCGAAGAGGTCTTCGCCCTCAGACCCCAACACCGCCGGCCGGCGCCATTCCAGCAGGCCACCAGGGAGCCAGCCAAGCCTTCCGGCAACCGGACTGTCTGTGCCAGCTGCGGGGAAGGCCACGGAAGGAAATCCTGCAAGTTCCGGGATGCTGTCTGTCACGGGTGCGGGAAGCAGGGACACCTCGCACAGGTCTGCCGGTCCAAGGGCCCCCGGAATTCGAGATCGTCGGTCCCACCGCACCGCGCATCGTCCACCGCCTACGAGACGACGGAAGAGGTCGCCGAGTTGTACCATCTCACCAACCAACCGCTGCAGGTACTTCGCCTCCCCAACCCCAACCTCTCCTCTACCCCGAAGATCCAAGTAACCGTGCGGATCGAGGGGTCCCCCTGTTGCATGGAAGTGGACTCGGGATCGGCGGCGTCCATAATTTCCATGGACACTTTAAAAAGTCTTTGCCCGTTAGGGGGACCCCCTCTACGTCCATCGCCACTAAGCTTGGTGGACTTTCAAAAGAACCCTGTCCCCATCCGGGGAGTCGGCACTTTCCGAGTGCAGTACTGAGACTTTGAGGGGAACTTGGACTTGGTGGTGGTGGAGGGAAATCTCATGAGTCTCCTGGGGCGGGCGTGGTTCGAGGCCCTAGGCATCACAATTGGGGGAGTGAATAAGTGCGGGATGCGTGACTGGGGGGCGGTGTGCAAGGAATTCCCTGAGGTCTTTGACGGGAAACTAGGGTGTTATAAAGGGCCCCCGGTGTCGCTCCACTTAGACCCCACAGTGACGCCCATCCGACGGCGCTTCCGCACCATGCCCCTGGCCCTCCGCCCTAAAATAGAGGCCGAACTGGACCGGTTAGTGGGCCAGGGAGTCCTAGAGCCCGTCCCGAACGCTCGATGGGAGACCCCGATTGTGACACCCGTAAAGCCAAACGGGGAAATCCGCATCTGCGCGGATTATACGTGCACCATTAACCAGGCACTTCAGGCGCACGCATACCCCGTACCCGTGGTCAGCCACGTCTTAGCCACACTGGCGGGGGCGCACATATTTGGAAAGCTGGATCTCACGCAGGCGTACCAGCAACTCCCGGTGGATGAGGCCACTGCCGAGGCGCAAACCATAGTGACCCACCGGGGGGCCTTCAGGGTGAAGCGGCTGCAGTTCGGGGTCAGTGTGGCCCCAGGGATCTTCCAAAATCTCATGGACGATTTGTTAAAAGGGATCCCTGGAGTGACGCCGTTCTTCGATGACGTCCTCATCGCCGCGACCACCCCTGAAAGCTTCGCCGCCCGCCTCCGAACTGTACTGGGACGCTTCCAAGCCGCGGGGCTGAAAGTGAAGCGGGAAAAGTGCCTCCTCGGGGTGCCGGAGGTGGAGTTCTTGGGGTACCGGGTAGACACAACAGGCCTGCATCCGGCGAGGGAAAAGGTGAAGGCCATCGTGGAGGCCCCCGCCCCGAAGTCCAAGGCAGAGCTCCAGGCGTTCTTAGGCCTCCTGAACTTTTACCACGCCTTTCTCCCACACAAAGCCGCCGTGGCCGAACCCCTGCACAGGCTGCTGGATAAGGCGACACCTTGGGCATGGGGAGCGAGGGAGGAGGCGGCGTTTCGGGGGGTTAAAGTACTCTTGATTTCTAATGCTGTACTCGCCCACTTTGATGAAAAGCTCCCGGTAATCCTTGCGTGCGACACATCACTGTACGGGGTCGGGGCGGTCTTGGCCCACAAGCTACCAGATGGGAGGGAAGTCCCGGTGGCTTACTACTCCCGCATGCTGTCCCCCACGGAGCGGAACTATGCGCAAATTGACCGGGAGGGCTTGGCTCTGGTGGCGGGGGTTAAAAAGTTTCACAACTTTGTGTACGGGCGGCCCTTCACGCTCGTAACCGATCATAAGCCGCTCTTGGGACTGTTCGCGGCGGACAAACAAACGCCGCAGGTACTGTCGCCCCGGGTGTTGCGCTGGTCCTTGTTTTTAGCGGGCTACCAGTACCGGTTGGAGCATCGGCCGGGCAAGGCGCTGGGTCATGCCGACGCCTTGAGCCGCCTGCCGCTGCCGCATACAGGGGAAGATCCGGCCCCAGCTCCCGCAGTATTGTTAATGGAGGAGCTGCCAAACCCCCCTTCAGGCTGCAGACGTGGCCGCCCGCACGTCCCGAGATCCCATTCTCTCCCGGGTCCTAAACTGGGTGGTGAGGGGATGGCCAGCGGAACAGACAGGGCCAGAGTTCACGGCATACAAAGCCAGGAGGGAAGAGTTATCCGCCTTGAAAGGGTGTTTACTATGGGGGGACAGGGTGGTCATCCCGGGGCCCATGAGACAAGGGGTTCTAGAAACGCTGCACGAGGCCCACCCCGGCATTGTACGAATGAAAGCTCTGGCAAGGAGCTACGTGTGGTGGCCCGGGATGGACGCAGAAATTGAAACCTGGGTCCGAGGGTGCACACGGTGTCAGGAAGTCTGCCCCAATCCCCCGAGAGCGCCAACCCAAAGCTGGGAATCTACCCACAAGCCATGTTCACGCCTACATGTAGATTTTGCTGGGCCGTTTCAGGGGCTTCAGTTCATGGTGACGGTAGACTCCTACTCGAAGTGGGTGGAAATAAGCCCAGTGTCTACCACCTCTGCCAAAGCGGCAATAAGGGCCCTGCGGAAAATATTCGCTACGCACGGGTTGCCAGACACAATCGTGTCGGACAACGGGGCAGCGTTCACATCTGCTGAGTTTCAAGCATTCCTCGCAAGGAACCTAATCAGGCACATATGATCAGCGCCCTTCCACCCGGCAACAAATGGACAGGCGGAGAGAACGGTACGCACCGCCAAAGAAGCCCTGAGCCGCATAACGGAGGGGGATTGGGAGTTCTGGCTGGCCCGCTTCCTCCTATCACACCGCACCACCCCAAACCCCATCTCCGGGCATTGCCCCGCAGAACTATTGATGGGCCACCGCCCCACGACGTTGTTAGACAGGCTCCACCCGGACCGAGCCCCAGAGAGAAAGCTGGTCGAAACCCAGGAGGCGCCCCGAAGCTTCCTCCCGGGGGAACCTGTCTACTTCCGGAATTACGGGGCGGGGCCTCAGTGGTTGGCCGGGTGCATCCTAAAACCCACCGGGCCAGTGTCATACGAGGTCCTAGCAGATGGGGACAGGGTCCTCCGTAAACACGTGGACCAGCTCCGGAGGCGGCAAGACCCCGACACAGGGATCCAGGCCCCGTTACCGGGAAACGCCGCGGCTGCCCCAGCATCCGATCGGCTGCAGGCACCGCCAGCGGAGCCAGCACCGGAAAGACCACGGAGTCCGGAGGGGGTCCCAGAGACAGCTGAACTGCCGCCGCCGCTGCCACCGCCGTCACAGCTGCCACCGTCACCACCACAGCTACTACCGGAGATCCAAGCTCCTTGTGCGGGAGGACCACACGATGGGGGCCCCGCCAGTCCGGTACCGGCCCCCCGACGATCACTAAGGGATCGGAGGCCACCAGCATACTTAAAAGACTACGTCACCTGATAGGAGACGAACTATGGGGGGAGGGGTGTTGTGTCCTGGGATCAGAAGGCAGAGCTGGCAAAATACAGCCAAGCTTCGCTCTCTGAGAACAATAGGGACTAGGTTCCTGAGCTCGCCAGTAGAGAACCAATGGCAGCATTGGCGGGCGATTCAAACCCGCCAATAGGAATATGGGGCCGTCCCCCCCTAACTGTATATAGTTGGCCTCCGGCCGTTACTGTTTGTTCTTGTCTTGTGTGAAGTACGAATAAACGCGTCTTCTCTTATGTCGTCGTCCGAGTCATGAGGCCCGAAACCCAGTACTTTACAAAAGGTACCAGGTCCTCACTGACTGGATCACTCGTTTACCCAGTCACTCACAAGGGATTCAAAATGGTCTGAGTACTAAAGCTGAAAGACTGCTAAAATTTGGTACCCATATACTGTGTGTCATTCTGACTACTGGAAAAGTTTGAAAACCAAGCAGCTGTTTAAACTCCTTTTGCAGTTTGTTGAGAGGTTTCTGGCTTTTCAGATCCCATGAGAATGGCAAGACTGATAGGACTGAAGTTGGTTGTAAAAGAGGAAGACCCAATATGAGACAAATTGACTCAATAAAACAAGACCTGGACAAGGCCGTTAATGACAGGATGTTTTGAAGATCATCAACTCAGAGTTGCTATAAATCAGAAGCAACTGAACAGTACATAACACATATACACACATGTGCACAGGGCATGATCTTTTATTTAAGACTGAGGTCACTTCCACAAGAAGGGTTTCTTCAGCTTGGGTTGAAAACTGCAGGGTATTTTCTCTCTAAAACTTCCAAAGAACATCTCCCAGTTGTCCTCCAGTCATTCACTCCCACAATTTCCCCTGCTTTGGTGCATCATTTTCAAAACCAGCTTTGGTATGATCTTTCCAATAAGATTCTTCTCAAAGTAATTTTGTCTTCCATGTGGGCAGATTACCACATACATACCTCCCCCCAGCTATATCAGTATAGTTTCCCCTTGTGCCCACCTCCACCCCCATATCATCAGTGGGATTTTGGTCAGCTTTTTAAAAAGTCAGTAGTAGCTATACCACTATTTTTTAAAGTCAAAAAGCCCTTTGGCAACTTGGGGAGAAATGACAGGGGAAAGGAGAAAAGAGTAGAGAACCCCTCTGTGTGGATGCTCCATTGCCACAATGAATGCCTCCGCATTCATGAGCGCACATAGGAAATCCTGGAAACAGCCTGAACATCACAAGAAGTAGCTCTAAAAGTGCACTGCCTATAAAAATGGTCAGCAGAAGCTAAGCTGTTGCAGTTTGGTGTGCATGCAGATGGCAGCTTTCTGAACTTTCCATATGATGGCTATATACAAATGCATGGGAAGCAAAAACAAAATACCTGTTTAGAGCTGTCCTTTTTTTCCATTCAGATCTTAGTATTTCACAATTGCTGTTGCACAATTTCATCCAGTGACAGTGTGGACTAGCAGGCATAGGTGAGTGATCAGGCTGCAGACGTATGTGGGTTATTGAAGCCAGATAAAGTACATAGCCCTTTGCCTCTGAAACTGTCATGTGGACACACCCTTGAAGTGTCTTCTATTGCACAATGAAGTGAAAAGGGATGGGGAAACGATATGGGAGTTTTACAGCAGCAGCTGGGAAGCATGTTGTCCAGAACTGTCACCAAAGGGAGAAAGAAAGGGAAACTCAATGTATGCAGGAAACTACTTGACTTTTCAGAAAGCCTTTATGGAGCTATTCACTTATGGTCAGAAGGACAGCTGGCAGCCAGAAAGGAAATTTAAAATATGTTTCATTTCCTCTCTGACTCTTTTTTAATGTTTGGAATTTACTTAAGTAGATGTGCAGATCTGCCAATAGGCTGAAACTGTGATTGATTTTTCTCCCAGCCTTCTTAGTGCTGTTCTCAATGAGTTGGCACAAAAAGATAAGAAGTTTATGTAACATCTTCTCACCAATGAAATGGAAAATGGCTGGGTGAGTTTCAAAACCCTTGATAGTACTTTGCCTATTCCAGTCTTCTGGACAGTATTTTATTTTACTTTATTTCATTTACGTACTGCATTTCTCCCCAATGGAGAGCCAAAGCAGCTTACATTGTTCTCCCCTCCTACATTTTATCCTCAGAACCTTTGACGTAGGTTAGGCTGACAGTGCATGATTGGGCCAAGGTCAATGAGTTTCTATGGCATAGTGGGAACTTGGAGTCTCCCACTTCGTAATTTGACACTTTGACCACTGCACCACACTGGCTTTCAGTGTCCAAGACATCTTGATGCAGTTAATATATTTAATTGGAAGGTGTTTCACTGAAATTATAGGGACTTTCACAGAGAAACTGCATTTTCCATTGTTACCTTAGTGTTATACCAAAGTTTGCTACACAGAAATATTAAGTATGAAAGGGAGACCTCTCTACACATTCAGTGCCAAGAAGATGTGGCCAACTGGAACTTCTAGTGGGGATTCACCACATGTTCCCAGATGTTCCCTTGTATACTTGATATGTGTGCCACAAAAAAATGCTGGTGTGTTTTTGCTGTTGCTTTTGAAAAAAAATAAATCCAGGAGCCGCCATTCAAAAAGCAGCTTTATGTAGCAATCCAGTGTTGATGGCTGAATACATGCGAAGTCATTTCTATCTTTGTCTCTATGGCTAACATTCAGTGATACTGTTCAGAAGATTTCCTTTTTGCTTCATTGTCAATAGCTACTTTATGTCAGGTTTGAAGACTTGGTAGTTTACCTGTTAAGGTCAAGTAGCAATTGAACACCTCCCTTGAGGGCTATCAGGCAAAGGGGATGAACTGTTTCTGCCCTAAGAAGGATGTGTATATGCATAATTCAAAAGTTATATTTGACATGCATTTGCCTCAATGGATCCAACAGTGTTCCTGGTCTTATCTGACCTTGGTCCACAGTCCATTTGGTTGCAAGCTGAGGTGAAAAAAATAAGAGCTGGAATCATGTTCAATTTGATTGTCAATTAAACATTTTCAGCTGCTTCTGCAGTATCAGGATTCAAGATAACTGAAAGTAATTTCCATTTGTTTTCAAATGGGAAGCCTATTTCTAAGCCCAACTTTCTCTCCCACCCAATTAGGATGAAATTTTGAGAGAGCTCACCTCTTATCCAAAGTAGCATCCCTCCCAGCTGTCAAACAGACAGGAGAATGCATCTTTGTTCTATGAGGAATAACCATTCTTGCTCCCAGAGTAGGTAGAGACACACACCCCTTTTGGATGGAACTCTTCTTGTAGCAGTAGGTTTGCCTTGCTTTACATGTCAACAGTTGTTCAAGCCAATCTGCCTTCTCCCCATACCACTGCATGACTTTGAAATAACAATAGCCAAAAGATCTAAAATCCTAAAGTTTCCCCCACACATAGAAAGATGACTTGATCCTTCATCTTCACTGATATATCTTCTATCTCCACATATGTTTCCTGTTTTCTATCATGGAATGAAAGACGTATGACTCTGCCCCATCCCATTCAGTCTAGGACATACCAGCTGCATATACCATTAGGAAGCACAGCCTGGGCCTCTGCCCCAGTCTTTGAAACTCTGCCTACCTGTCTCTATGTGCAAGCAATGCCTTTGCCTCTGCAGCAGAAAGGCTTTCCATCCAAAAGGGGTGTGTGTCTCTATGCCTCCTCTGTTGTGCTGTACAGTGGGAGCAAGCAAAACTCCTACCAGACTCTGACATAGACCCAAACTATTCAAAAAAACTCACAAAAACAAGATCTGTGTTGATATATAATCAGAAATCCTTTCCAAAGCTTCCCAGATGGTATAATAATTGGCCAAAAGCTGAAATGCTATGCCATTGAAATACCAGTTGGGATAATCCTGTTCACCAGAAAGATTGGTCAACTCAACTGTTCTGGTTGGAGGACATTCATGTCAAACATATATGTGGTAAGAGGTCTTTTTACCATATGTGGTGGACATGTGATAAAGCAGTAAAGTATTGGACAGAGATCCACAGTGAGATACAAAAAATTTTGAATTGTACTTTTAAGAAAGACCCACAGATGTTATTGTTAGGTCTTAAAATGGAAGAAATAAATGTAGCCAAGAGAACATTACTATGGTACTTGACTACAGCAGCAAGACTGACTTTTGCTCAATGTTGGAAACAAGATAAAGTACCTGAAACATGGGAATGGATTAAAAAGACGTTGTTTTTGGCAGAAATGGACAAATTAACAAGAAAGTTAAACAACGAAGAAGATGAAACGTTCTTTGAAGACTGGAAAGACTTTCAAAAATACTTGTTGAAAAATTGGGACATTAAACGTGGTTTGATTTGCTTTGATAGTTATTAAGAGGAAAATGAAATAGAATTAGATTTTTGAATTGTTACCGTTAGTAAGAGAAAATAGGTTTAGAAGTAACTGTAACAGAACAAGAGAGATATTAATGGGGTTGGAGCAGTGCGGGAAGCCTTGTTTGGGGGGGTAGAAGGGAAATTAGAAAAATGGATATATAGGTTGGTTGAAAATGTATGAGTATGTGATATATCCAATAATAAATTGTATTTACCAAAAAAAAAAACATATATGTGGTAAGTCACCATCTTAACTTGGACCTCCTGCTGCCCAGGAAAATGGTACCAGACCATGAGGTATGAATGGTCCATTCAAAAGTTTTCCAACCATTCCTGAATGTCATATATCATTTTATTTGGATACAGAGTATTTACAGTACTTGTGAATGGGTGCTGTTTGGATCAAATATTGGTTAGTACATTTCAAATTGCTCGTCACTATGGGAGACCGAACATGGTGGGACCATCATAGCAGCACAAGCCACAGAGGGACAGAATTGCATCTTCTTTGGCATATTCTGGTGTTCCGTTGCTCCTTAAAAATATTTTATAGTGCTGAAAGTTGAAGGAAAATTTAGAAGTTAGCAAAGAGCCATAGCTCAGTGGTAGTTGTAGGGGGCAGTGGGCTACATGGATCAGTGGGCGGGCTCAGTATATGATAGGTTCATAAGTTACCTCAGAGCCCATTACTTTAAATTCTACCACTGAACATAATACTCAGCTGTGGATTTGATACTGGAAATAATATTAGCAGGATAAATGTTTAACATAAAGCAAAAGGAACACAAACAAGATTTCACAAAGTACAGTCACATGAAATGGAACCCTCTCCAAATTCATAGAACACAGTCCACCGACAGATCTTTCCTTAGTATCTGAGCTTTTCAATATCAGTATCTCAAAAATTGGTCTGAAAGCAACAAAGCATCATTTGTTCTGTGTGTGAAAATAAGCATTTATATACTGTAAGAATATCACATCCCATTATTCTCCCAAACTTGTCACCTGTGTGATTTATTTTGAAGTAGTTTTATGATGAATTGAACAGAAACCTACAGAAAAGTGTGGGGGTGGGCAGAGAAAACAAACGATAACTTGGCATTCTGAAATAAACGCGTACCAAAATTTAAACTTTTAAGAAAAGTGGAATCTAATCTCATGTAAATATTGCAGCAACGTTTCTACAGTTGTCATCATTATGTTACCTTTTAGAATCTTGGGGTTTTTCCCTCACCGTATCATGGGGGATTCAAAGATATCAAGACTACAAACTTCTGTCATTTTAAAATTACCAAGAAGTGTGTTTTCAGAGTTCCATAGTGAAGGTTTGCTCTTATTCTGGTTCTGTTTATCATTTCTGAACTGTTTAGGCCCACCTAAACAGAAGACTAGTATATGGCTAGTATGAAATTAAAAGACGCCTGCTCTTTGGGAGGAGAGCGATGGCAAACTTAAATAGCATGATAAAAAACAGAGACATCACCCTGCCAACAAAAGTCTGCATGGTCAAAGCAATGGTATTTCCCGTAGTAATGTATGGCTGCGAGAGTTGGACTATAAGGAAGGCTGAGCGCCGAAGAATAGATTCTTTTGAACTATGATGCTGGAGAAGACTCTTGAGAGTCCCTTGGACTGCAAGGAGATCAAATCAGTCAATCCTAAAAGAAATCAACCCTGACTGTTCCCTGGAAGGCCAGATCCTGAAGTTGAAGCTCAAATACTTTGGCCACCAAATGAGAAGGGAGCATTCACTGGAGAAGACCCTGATGCTGGGAAAGATTGAAGGTCAAAGAAGAAGGGGACAGCAAAGGATGAGATGGTTAGACAGTGTCATCGATGCAACGAACATGAAATTGAGCAAACTTCAGTGGACAGCGGAAGACAGGAGGGCCTGGCGTAATCTGGTTCATGGGGTCGTGAAGAGTTGGACTCGACTGTGCGACTGAACAACAGCAACAAAACAGAAGACATGGAAAACTGCCTTTTCCCCTTGAGCCATCAAAGTCAGTATGGTCTACTCAGGTTGGCTGTGGCTCTCTAGAGTCTCCAGCAGGTCTTTCGCCTCACCTGTTGTCAGATTCGTTAACTAGAGATGCTGGGGGTTGAACCTAGGACATCCTCATGCCAGGTAGATGATCTGCCACTGAGCTGCAGCCCCTCGCAATGGACTCTAACCAAGGAAATCTACGCAGACAGTTGCATGTAGGTGTGCACTGGCTTTTTGACTTTTATATAAAGTCTCCAAAAGCCCCACTTGGAAAGGCACAGGGAAAAGGTAAATAGACTGTAGAATTCTAAGGGTCATCTGCCTACACATACACAAGCACTTCCATGTCTAACAGCTGCCACCAAAAGTTAATACAAGCAACAACTACCAGCCTGCAGTATTATTTATTTAGTATTATTTAATTCATTTATACCCCACTTTTTTCCCTAATGGGGACCCAAAGTGGTTTATATTATTCTCCTTCCTTCCATTTTATCCTCACAGCAATCCTGTGAGGTAGGTTAGGCTGAAAGACAGTGATTGGCACAAGGTCACCCAGTGAGCTTCCATGGCACAAGTGGAGATTCAAATTTGGGTCCCCAAATAGTAGTCCAACACTCTTAAGCACTACACCACACTGCCTCTGGAGCAACTGCGAGAATTGTCCCAGAGACAGCTCTATTTAATCCTGTCAGTCTTATATTAGAGATCTGACTTATGGAACCATCATTGAGGGGGGGGGGAATGTTTCAAGAAATCGCAGCCAAGTGACACTAACATACTATGCAGAATACCTCACACATGGATTCCCACTATCCATGCTTGTGCTAGAGACTGACAGGACTGTATTATGGCTCTCACTTTGTCAACATATGCAACAGTATATGTAACAGTCATTGAACATTTTCATATGTCAGTTTCCTTTGGTATTGATGTATCAGGCTCAAAATTGCACCTGCAGCCCTTCTGTCCTCATGCTCCAGGGCTAATCAGACCCCGGAGCAGAGCTCTGGGACTGTGGACTTCATATCCAGCAGTACACAGATGGAGATTCCCAGGCAAGGATCCTTTAAATGAAATAAGGATTTATTGAAAACATTTAAATATCCTAAGCTAATTTCATTCACACTCAACACTCACCCAAAGTTAGGTTGGCCAGACCTGATGGGGGTGGGGTACCTAGGCTGCTTGAGCAGGAGAGCTTCTGCCTGTTCCATCTTTGGCTAATGACATCATCGTGACCCTGGCCCTTCTTTGCTGTTTTTGTACCTCTTTAGTCCTTGCCCTTTGCCTCCAAAATGTGGGAGTGCCCATGTCTTGCTAGGAACCAGATGTTCCCTGTTGACAGACTTGTTGACCATTTCCCAGCTCCTTGCTTGGAGGAATTATACAGTATACAGAAGCTCTTTGGGTTGAACTTCTTGAAATTGGCAGTATAGGTTGGCCATGTGGTATAGTGGCTAGAGTATCAGGTTATGATGACTAGGGCTGAAGTCCCCACAGAGCCATAAAGCTCCATGGGTGACACTGGGCCAGTCACTCTGTCTCCTAATCTACCTCCCAGGTTTATTGCAGGAATATAAAGGAGAGAGCTTCTTGAATGGCTGGTAACATTAAAAACTCTTTTTAAAAAAGGACACCTGAATTACATAGAATAAAATCTTACAGATTTTAATAGCTTGGTTTTAACTGATTGGTTCAGAGCAGGAACTGAAAAGGGGCAGATCTTCGTGGATTACTGAAATGAAGGGGAAGAGAAGAAGGATACAGATAAAGTTTACTGCATAGGGTGAAAAGTAGCCTGAGAAAAGCTCTAAAATAGAACTTACTTCTGAGAGATGTGCATCAAATTGCAGCATTAGAACTTATCCACAATTGAGGCTATATTATTTCTTGGTATTCTTCAGTTACTATGACTACATGAACATTTAGAAGGGTGAAGATACTAAAAAAACCCTATGCAATTTTTCCCTGTTACCAGGGTTGAACTTTCACTTGAACAATATCCATGGTTAAAAAAAATCCTAGTAATTCAGTAGTACCAAAAGACAAAGTAAATGACAAAGCCTACAATGACTTGAGCCTTCTGTTTGTTCACACATTGACAGAAAATGACATAAGGAGTGAACCATAGTCACTGATTGGTTCATTGTCAGATGCTGTTGCACTGTGGATTTTTATGTATGAGAAAGGTCTTAGTCACACTGGTGTGAATTTTCTATTGACTATGCTACAAAGAAAGCAACGCATGACTACTCTGAATTTTCCACTTCGCTGTAGGATACTGATTAGCAGCTAAACTAAGAAATAGGAGATACTAGAAACAATCAGGATGTGTGGAGAGGTATATAAATAAGCTAATTATTGAAAAAAGGGTATATGGCTAGTTGCAGTGCCTGATCACCAGGGTTGTACCCACCGACCAGCAGAGTCATCTAGTCCAGAATTAGGTAGCATGGAAAGAAATAGTTTCAAACCAACCACTCAATAAATATTAGATTTTAAAGGAGGAAGAGGAACAGGAAGCCAGCTCAACTAATGTTATTGTGTTACTAGGAAACCAGTGAAGCTATTCACTTCAGAAAAGCACCTCAGAAAAGCAAAAGAAAATGTTACAGTCTCTTCAGTCCTCCATAGTGAGGGGTGGGGAATTAAACAACTATAGGTAAAGACATTCAAATAGGACCTGAAGGGGAAATAGTTCAGTTCCCAAAGGACTGTGTTTAGCCCTGCTAACAGGACTAGTCATTTCATCTCTTTTGGTAGCCTCAACAAGTTATGAAGAACTAAAGGAGAACCAATATATATATAATACATATATAATATATATAATACATATATACCACAGGTTAGGAAAGGCACAAATAGGTATAGAAAAAAGCTTGCATGGTTAACAAAGTAATGGAAGCTGTAAAAGGTAAGAAGGATTCTTTTAAGTGGTGGAAAGCAAGTCTCAGTGAGGCTGATAAAAGGGAACACAGGCTGTGGCAAATAAAATGTAAGTCTGTGATAAGGCAGACAAAGAGGGAATATGAGGAGCATATCGCAAAAAACATAAAGATCAACAATAAAACTTTCTTCAAGTACATTAGAAGCAGGAAACCAGCCAGGGAGCCAGTGGGGCCCTTGGATGACCAAGGGGTAAAAGGAGTACTGAAGGATGGAGGGAAATGGCTGAGAAGCTGAATGCATTTTTTGCCTCTGTCTTTACTGTGGAAAATGAGAAGTGCTTGCCCACTCCAGAACCGCTGATTTTGGGAGGGGCGTTGAAAGACCTAGTCCGATTGAGGTGACGAGAGAGGAGGTCCTACGACTGACAGACAACTTAAAAACTGATAAATCAGCAGGCATGGATGGTATACATCCAAAAGTTCTGAAAGAACTCAAATGTGAGCTTGTGGATCTCCTGACAAAAATATGTAATCTTTCATTAAAATCTTCCTCCATTCCTGAGGACTGGAAGGTAGCTGATGTCACTCCCATCTTTAAAAAGGGCTCCAGAGGAGATCCAGGAAATTACAGGCCAGTCAGTTTAACATCGATACCGGGTAAGTTGGTGGAAACTGTTATTAAGGAAAGAATTAGTAGGCACATTGATGAACAAAAACTATTGAGGCAGACTTAGCATGGGTTCTGTAAGGGCAGATCTTGTCTCACTAACCTGTTAGTGTTCTTTGAGGGAGTGGACAAACATGTGGACAAGGGGACCCAATAGATGTTGTTTACCTTGACTTCCAGAAAAATTTTGATAAAGTTCCTCATCAAAGGCTCCTAAGTAAGCTCAATAGTCATGGGATAAAAGGACAAGTCCTCTTGCGTATCAAAAACTGGCTAATTAATAGGAAACAGAGAGTGAGTATAAAGAGGAAATTTTCTCAGTGGAGGGTGGTAAGCAGTGGGGTACCACAGGGATCAGTACTCAGTTAGATGCTTTTTAACTTGTTTATTAATGATTTGGAGTTGGGAGTAAGCAGTGGCCAAATTTGTAGATGACATGAAGTTGTTCAAGGTGGTGAGAACCAGGGAGGATTGTGAAGCACTCCAAAGGGATCTGTCGAGGATGGGCGAGTGGGTGTCAATGTGGCAAATGGGATTCAATGTGGCCAAGTGCAAAGTGATGCACATTGGAGCCAAAAATCCTAACTATAAATACACATTGAGGGTGTCCAAACTGGCAGAGACTGACCAAGAGAGAGATCTTGCAGTCATAGTAGATAACTCAATGAAAAGGTCTAGACAGTGTGCGACTGCAATAAAAAAGGCCAATGCTATGTCGGGGATTATTAGGAAGGGAATTGAAAACAAATCAGCCAGTATCATCATGCCCCTGTACAAATAAAAGGTGGAACCTCATTTGGAGTACTGTGCACAGTTCTGGTCACCACACCTCAAAAAGGATATTATAGCATTGGGAAAAGTGCAGAAAAGGGCAACTAGAATGATAAAAGGGTTGGAACACTTTCCCTATGAAGAAAGGTTAACACACTTGGGGCTCTTTAGCTTGGAGAAACGATGGCTGAGGGGTGACATGATCGAGGTTTATAAGATTATGCATGGGATAGAGCAGGTTGAGAAAGAAGTCCTTTTCTCCCTTTCTCACAATATAAGAATTCGCGGGCACTCAATGAAATTGTTGAACAGTCAGGTTAGAACGTATAAAAGGATGTACTTCACCCAAAGAGTGATTATCACATGGAATTCACTGCCACAGGAGGTGGTGGCAGCTACAAGCATGGATAGCTTCAAGAGGAAATTAGATAAGCATATGGAGCAGAAGTCCATCAGTGGCTATTAGCCACAAGGTATAGTTAGGAACTCTCAGTCTGGGGCAAGTGATGCTCTGTATTCTTGGTGCTTGGAGGGGGCAACAGTGAGAGGGCTTCTAGTGTCCTGGCCCCACTGATGGACCTCCTGATGATACCTAGTATTTTTGGCCCCTGTGTGACTAGAGTGTTGGACTAGATGGGCCATTGGCCTGATTCAACATTGGCTTCTCTTATGTTCTTATGTTTTAAAATTAATCTATTTCATTTTAAATCATGGCATTTCTGAATCTTTTCTGCATGAGCCAAATGAACTGTTTTGATATATGGGCTAGAAGAAAGTGTTGTGGGATTGCGGGATTACGTGGGTGAGAGAATTGAGCAAGGGAGGTGCTGACTGAGGCAAAACCTGAAGTAAGGGAGAGAGGAGCGGCAGAAATGGGGTAAGAATAGATTGTGGGCTGGAGCACTTTTGCCCTACCTCTTACAGCTCAGATAAAATGAATTCCAATTATCATTATATAATCATTTTATTATAAATTATTATTGTTAATGTTAAAAGAAGGGATAGTTCTTTGTGTCATGCCCTACTGAATCTGAGGAGATTTGCCAAGGGGGAGGCGCGACAACTGTTTAACCACATCACCATTTTCTAAACTTATGACAATTGAGCCATACTTATTTCCTGGAACAAAAATTGAACCTACAACTCACAGGCAAAAAGGTTTCTTTTTAGAGAATGTAAGAATAAGGAATAATAATGTCCCAAGGAGCCTACATCCTCTGGCTCTTCCTGAGTCACTAAACTGAGTGTATCACCTCACTGTATCGACTCACTGCTGTTTTTGTTAACCTGACCTTGTTTAATGTTTAGTTTGGGAAGCCACTCTGACCACTTTTGTAAAAGCACAGTAAATTGAACTAGTTAAATAAGAGGGGCCTTAGTTTTAAAACTCTGGAAAACATTGGTATAAGTACATTGGTATGCTACATGAAGGTAGCATGTAAATAACCTCCATGTGGCAAATGACCCACACACTGCCTGTATAACTTGCAAGGTGTCTAGTGGGTTTACCACATCTACTATCATGATGGAAAGCATCTCCCTACCATTGCCAGCATCTGGTGATAGTGTACGAACTGTATTTATTTATTTATTTAAAATATTTATTAGCTGCCTTTCTTTCTTACGGAGCTCCATGTGGCTTACAAACATAGTTACCTTCCACACAGTGGCAATGATTTTGATTTATACAACACATTTCACGCAAGATATACAGTACTTCCCACATGACACTAATTTCTACTATACTCCACAGAATGAGTGTAATGTTAGATGGGGCCTAATATTTTCTCTCCAAAACTGCCTTCACGTTGTTAGCCAGATTGCATGTAGTAATAATAATGAGGGGAATATGATTGATTATCAATAGGCAATCGGCTGCGAGAGCGAACACCTGTGTATACAGAGGTCAGTCTCGCCGGGAGGTGCTGGTAACAGACCAGGAGACTTTATATAGTTGAAAAATAAAGTCTTTTACTGAAGTTGTTCACAAGCAAACAATACACAGTCTCACACACAATTACTCAAGTCTAGGAAATACAGAGAGAGGCAAAGCACATTTGCATTAGCAGGTAAATTGTTGGTGGGCAATACCTACCGGTCCCGTCGTGTAGAGCGTTCCTCAGGAAAAATGGAGGGGAAGGAAACTAGAAAAATGGGGGACCACATGGCCTGGCCAGCAGGTAGCATGCGGGAACTCGGCCTGCAGACCAGAGTTTAAAGATGGAGGCAAGGGTTGGGGATAGCAAGCTGGACATAAGAGGGTCAAAGGTTCGATAGGGGTCGAAGAGCAGAGAGAGAGCCGGTGGTCAGGCATCTCCTTATAAGCAGGAGGGAGGGGGCTGGTCACAACCTCTGGTTCCACCTCCTGGTAAGTCCATCCCTAAAAATACCCTATTGGCTGGAAGGTCTAGGGGAGGTGTACCTGAGGAGTGGTCAATATTGAGAGCTAGAAACTTACTCATGTCTGACACCTGGTAGCAGCTAGGATGAATCACCGGGCCGATTCCATTGTCTTCTTGATGACATTAGCCAGGCTGCTGATGGCCATCAATTAGTCACCAAGCAACAGTGAATAGTCTCTGCCAGGTCTACATGAGGTCTTGCAGGTGAGGGGGGAGGGAAAGAGGCTGGCTGCCTGAGTTAGAAGGAACTCTCAATGGCGGGTTTTGGAGTTCCTAGTCCTTGTATTTCATTAAGGCATGTTGCTGTGTTTAGTGCATACTGGGTCTGTTCCTTTCTCCTTCATGAGGAACAGGCTGGTAACCTATGCTGGGCACTGGAGCTGCTGGGGAGGTCAGGAGAACGTCTCTTGCCTAGGTGTAGTCTCTTCTGGCACCCTGGTGGGGTTACCATGTGGTTCAGTCCCTTATGCATACACTGGCACAGTTTACTGTTTTATTACAGTCCATGAAGAGGCTCAAAAGCCTTGCAGGGCAACAACATTCACCAAGCAAGTGCTTCTCTGTGCATGGAAAGTCTTAGAACTGTGTGCCTTTTCTCTGTTCTTCTGATGTATGACCTGGGACATGCACATATGCATCTCTCAGAAAATGGGGGGGGGAGACATTGAAGAAATTGAGAATCAAAAGATATATATGCTTATACTCAAGTCATTAAGTTTAAAGAATAGCTGGGGTGTGTGTGTGTGTGTGTGTGTGTGTGTGAGAGAGAGAGAGAGAGAGAGAGAGAGAGAGAGAGAGAGAGAGAGTAATCCTATCATAAATGCCTGTCCCTGTACATGTGTCTCTTTAGAGTTGTGTACAATGTGTGAAGCATCTGTGTGCTGATGTAAAACATTCTTGACCACAGATGTTGCTATGCTGCATTTCTTTTTTCAACTGGATGTGCTGAGATTTGTTGTTTTAGAATTGTGCTAACCCTATGGTTTATTTATAGATATTAGATTATAGTAAATATCCTTACAAATTATGTGACTGTATATTATAGATTTTGAACTACTGCAGCTTAATGAAAGAAACAGGACATCCTTACTAGGCTTTGGCGACTGGGGGAAAAAATGCATTTTGGATTAAAACAAACGGATGCAAGTTAAAACACTGACTTGCAGGGACAAAACCAGTTTGAACCAAGTACTGTGGCCTGGGCAGTTTGTTTATCAGTCTGTATGGAACCTAGACTGCTTTTCAGAAGGCATACAGCATTGCTGACCTTGAAGTACAGGCATGCAGAAGGCTACAGGGGTTTCGGTTTTTCAGCTGTAGTTCACACTGTATAAGGTACAGCTGTTACTACATTTGTGATGGAAAATACATGTTCATTGTAGGAACTTATTTTTTTTCCTCTGTTCAAGCAAACCTTGTTAAAAGGAGAAGAAAAAATCAGTATAAACTAAGTCTACCCCCAAAAAAATTATAATAGCATCATAATGTTGGAAAGCTGAATCATCTACAGTCCTCTTGTATTTGCCTGTGATTTTTCAAAGTGCTAAGTTTCTCGATTAAAAAGACATGGAGATCTTGTTTTACAGCATATTTGAAACACACAGGGAAAAAAATGCTACATGCTGAGCAATGAAATTGAATTTTTTTCCCTGCTCTTGAAAGAGACCTATCCATTTCATTCACATCTGCCATATTTTTAAGTAAAAAAACAATAGGCATCTACAAAAAATATTTGGGTAAAATCCGTGGAAGCCTGCAGGGGTCCTGAAACCCTGAGTGATATTTTTTCCATCCTTCCAATGAATAACTCATCTGCTTCCCCTATTCTTATGGAGCTCAAATGAAATAATAGCAAGGGGATGCCGAGAACACATTCTCGGTTTGTCTAATGCCTTGTATTTGTTATACAGCTATTAGTAAAAGCAAAACATTTTGAGTGTTAAAGACTGTTGCGGGGCTCAGGCAGCTGTGCCAAAATATTGATGAAAAATTGTACTGGAGAAGTGGGTCACTGGTTACAGGTAGCTCTTGTCAGGACAAAAAGGATAGATTAAAGTATGGCACTAAGCGGCCTTGTGTAGGCTATGAAGCAAAACTATTGTGGATAATGATTTTGCTTTTAAAATGGTAGCCTAATTTCCAAGATATCATTAGATGCATTATTTTATAGTATAATGGGAAGTCCCCTTCCCAGGCATGGCTGCAACTAGCATGGCTAGTAGGAGAATGGCAGCAACTTCTCCTAATATCCACTGCCTTCTTGTTTATGATTCCAGGAAATGAGACGCTAGCTGCCCTTTCTCCCTGGCTGGTGTCAACTGCTACTGCCTAACGACGCATTATGTAGGGCCTAACTACATACCATGTTTTCCTTGCTCCCTCCTTGGGTCTGTCTAGTCAGATGTGCTTTGTGAGTTCCATGCTGGGTACCAATTCCCAGGCATGCATGAACTTGGATCAGGGCCACAGTGTATGGTCACTGAATGACTCAGCATCCTGTTGACACAGAGATAAGACTATAGATGAAAACTGCTTTCTGGTTATCTCCAACTGATGCAGACTAATATCAGAAAATGACTACACAGTGGCCCAGCTCTTGTGCCTTGCAGCAAAGTGATTATAAATATTCTAGACATCTTCTACTTGATTTGACCAATTAGCGTATGCTCTTTTTTTTATTTCTCAGGCATGTTTCCTACCCCGACCACTATAAAAATTATTTTTTCCATAGCAAGTTCTCAACAGATGATGGTAATCCTGCTTCCCCAGCTGCCAAGTACATAATCATCACTAGCTCTCCCAAACACCTTCTCTTGCAGGCATAATTCTTTCTTAGTAGCAGTTATAAAGTGAATCATTGTATGTCAAAACCCTGATAATAATGGCTACTCATATACTTGGACTTCATAAATTATCAACACATTCATCAAATTGCTCCCACTGATTTATGTTTTGAAAATACAGAGTGACTCACTCTTGGCGAAGTAAAGAAGTATGGAAACTAAAAGCAGTTGGAAAATGTATCTGTAGTACACCCTTCCAATAAATAAATTTCTGCTTGCTGGCCCATGGAACTTCACATACAGTGAATGCTGTTCATTCTATTCCCATGAGAACTAAGAAGGTAGAATGAAGAGGCAGAGAGTCATATATAACAGACAAACCCACCAAGGACAATGCTACCTATTTTAAACAGAATTGTGCTTTTATAGAAGAGAAGATGGAAAGTGTTGGGCAACTGGTCCACAGACCATTATTTATGTAGGCAGGAGTCCAGTTCAAACAGCTGGATCAGATCTTTTAATTTGTCTTTGGCTCCCTTTTATATCACAGCTCAGCCTAATCTCAAAGGGCAGTCTGTAGCAGAGGGACAGAAGCAGGTAAGGGAGGACAGAAGCTGAAGACAGATGAAACAAGTCTTTCCAGGTATAGATCCAACTTGCTGGCAGTTAGCCACATATAGAATGCAAGGACTGGAGATAATAAGAAAACAGTGCTGGATATAATGGAGGGAGGGTTGCACAAGTCTCATGGGCTGGGTGAATGGTTAACTCTTCTGTTCTCAGAAAGCACCTGATCTCAAGGAGAAAGGCGCTGGGGAAAACTGTCTGTCCCACTGTCTTTCTTGGGATGGAATCCTACTTAAGTGCCTTCTGGAAATAGAAGGTAACTATACTCAAGACATCTGTACTTAGAGTTTCTATTTCCGGATGGGGTACAGTTCCCTGAATGCAAGTCACACAACACATCTATTCAAGAAAGTTCAGAGATTCTCTCATAATGGAGGGAAAAAATCATGAATCGGCCCCAAATCACCATATGCCCTCTACCGCAACTGCAGACAAATAGCTTTGTTCTAAGTGTCAAAGCAAGAACCACTAGTTTCAATTGAATTTGCATACTTGAAAGTGCTCTTAGAATTATAGCCAAAACCTTTAGTTGGCAAAGAGCAGTCTTCACAGTTACCTGACACATCCTAACACTGCTTCTTCAGCTGAAATTAAACTTCATTTTACATTAATAGTGCCCAGTTAGTCTACAGGCCTCCTGGCTGTGATATCTGCCTAGTTTTGGAATGTATAACTGATGAGCACATTGGGCTGTTGGGTTACAATCACTCATGGTCATCTGTGAAAGAGTCAGGGTTCCCTCTCACGAAATAATGAGATGTTGTGACAGCCATCTGAGATTAATGTGATATTATTCTAAAAGGCAGGGATTCAGGCTGGACAGTTAAAGTGAAGAAACTCCACATATGCCACAGCTGGCAATCTAAAGGGGCAAGGGCAGGTGATCCAGTGGTAGTGACGTAATGTAGAGACATAGCCTTATAGACACAACATAGATTATAGAAGTTTACGTGGGATCTCTGCTGGCTAGAGGGGGGAGCTGTGAGTAGTAAGAGTCAAATGGCAGTCTGAGAAGCTAGGAGAAGAATGTGTTTGGCCAAAAAAAAACCCTGTTACGTTTACTTTTACTTTGGTGTGTCTTTCATCAGATTGAACCTCTAGTGTATCACACCAGTGTTACTGTGGCTGAGTTCAAACTGGCAGTTTGAAGTGGGAGCCAGTCGTGGCAAAAAAGCCCCGAAACAAACTGTTCCGGGTTTTCCCGGTCACACTGTGCCGACTGATGCGGGAGCATGCTGGGAGAAAGCGCACAGGAGTGTTCAGACTGGTGGCCCAGAGGCGCAGCTGTAAATGGCTTTTCCCTGGCAACTCGGCTATGTGCACATAAGCACATCTGGCCAATTTGGGGAGGATCCCATTGTGCCGGCACCGCATTGGGCTGTAGAGTGGAGCACAGCCAATCATATCACTGCTGCCTTATGCGCAACACGGGTTGCTCCCAGCTTTTCGGGTTGGCATTCACACTTTCCAGAAGTGGAATGAAGTGGGATAAACAGGGTCTCAGGGATTTGCTACCACTTTTACCAGGTATCTTTTAAATGCGGGAGTGAAGTGGAACAGTACGGGTTGACTACAGGTGGGGAATGCCAGGCAGATGTGCCTGTGTGAACACCCCCTTTAATCCACTTGTAAAACATGGCTGAAACGTGGCTATAGAGGGGCAAATTGCCAGTCTGAACTCAGCCTGTATCATTACATTGCAGAACACCATTTGCCTAACATAGTGCATGTAAGAGAGAAATCACATCCTCTAGATCTACTTTGCCATAGCCTCCCAGCCAATGCCTCCCAGCCCATAGTTGTCTTTAATGCTTTCACTAAGACATGCACTGCATACATATTACAACAATAAAACTGAATTTATTTTGTCTCCAATACTTCAGCAGTTGAATTTAGCCTTTTATTCTACTGGCCTCTATGGGAGGGCCTCCTAGTCTAGTACTAAATACATCAGCTAGCGATGCCAGCCTCCAGGTGGGACTTGGGGATCCCTCAGAATTGCAGCTCATCTTCAGACTACACAGATCAATTCCTGCAGATAAAATGGATGCTTTGGAGGGTGGACTGTATGGCATTGTATCCCCACTGAATTCCCTGCCCTCCCCCCAGGCTCCATCCCCAAATGTCCAGGAGTTTCCCAACCTGGATTTGGCAACCCTATCCCCTCATACCCCACCAGTGGCCAGAAGGAGACTTGGCAATCCTAACATCTCCCCAAGTTTCTCAGAGTACATTTCTGTTGCACCACAACTTAATTTTGGAAGCTATGAAGCCACAGTTTCAAGCAGCTTAAATTCCTTGGATTCACATGCTCCTCTAAGCAGAACATTTCCTGAGGAAAAAACTGCTGTCAGTAGGGTTGCCAGTCCCCTGTCAGGCCTATGGTGTGATGTCACTTCCAGGAAAACTTTGGAAATCCTCCAGCAACTCTTAGAGAGATGTGACATCACTTTTGGAGTTTTCCTGGAAGTGATATCATGCCATTGCCAATGACCACCCCACCCCCCATGTTCCCCCCTGGTCTCCTGTTGCTTGCCAGGCCAGGCCTGGCAACCCTGTTATGGTCTGAGACAATATTCAGGCCCTGGCTCACGGACAAAGTACCCCCTAAGCAGGCTGCAGCTTTGTACTTTAAGTACATATTACCTTCCAAAGACCCCTCACACATACACAAAAAAAAACATTAAGTCCAGTGTCAAAAATAACCTAACCATACTACTGAGAGAAAACTCAAGCCTGCACAACACACAGAGCTGAGTTAGGCACCTCTTTGAAAATCCTTATCTATATCTTTTGTATTTGAGACTTTCTCAAACAATGTTGTATTGCTTATACTGACCTAAATCAATTGGTACAGGAAGATTCAAACAACAATAACCATGTCAAGACTCTATTTTGCAAATTCTATTTAAGCTGATGCAGAGTTATTGGAAAATTGGAGTTTCTTTCCATATCACAAGAGCTAAAGCTTCTGCCACTCCCCTAGTCAGATCACCATTCTTGACCAGAAGAAGAAGAGTGTGCTGTCAAGGTGCAACAGGCTCATGGTGACCCTATTCTTAGGGCGTTCCAGGCAAGAGACAAGCAGAGTTGGCTTGCCATTGGCTTCTTCCACATAGTAGAGCACAGATAAACTTATATGAGCAGAGCTTTTTTTGTAGAAAAAGCCCAGCAGGAACTCATTAGCATTACAGGCCAACAGCAGAAACTCATTAGCATATTAGGCCACACCATGACCGCACAGCTCATTAGCATATTAGGACACACCCCCATGTTACCAGAAGTGTGGTCATCCAGCCACACCCACCTTTTGCTTCTTATTCTGTTTACTTTTTTGTTGTCAAAACCCAGGGCTTTTTTTGTAGCAGGAACTCCTTTGCATGTTAGGCCACATACCCCTAATGTAGCCAATCCTAATGAATTTCTGTTGTTGGGTGTGGCCTATTATGCTAATGAGTTCCTCCTGGTCATGGCCAACTCAGGAGCCAGCCGGAACTCCATTCCTGTGTGTTCCTGCTCAAAAATAGCCCTGGATATGAGACTGATATTACCATGTGCAGCTCCTGACATGATATTCTGGACCTTAACAACCCCTTTTCTATTTCTCTGGGAAATGTGTTGACCTTGGAGGATTGCACCCAATTGTGGGAACCCTACTTTGTGGATATCTTGAAATTACTGTGATGATATGCTAACATCAGAGATAGACACAAGCCTTATCCACAACATTTACTGCACAAGTAGTGTAAAGTACTGGGTTCACTGCATAGAGGACTCGGACTATGACATTGGTACTTCACAACAAAGACAACAAAATGGCCCCACAGGAACCTCATGACCATCAGGAAGGATGTGGCCGAGGACAGCCCCAACACCATAGTGGAAAGCATCACATGCGAGGACCACTGGTAGGGACTCATCAAAATGTGCCAGGACCTTGTTCGAAATTAACAGTGCCTTGACCCCCGAAATTCCACTGCTTCCCTCGGACCCCAGGACCATGGTGCCACCTTATCCAGTAGGCAGTGAAGGGGCTCTGCAACCATGGCCTTGTGTGGCAAAAAGGCATGATAGAAGTTTATAAATCCTAAAACCCCCTACAGCTCTGCCTTGCATGTGGGCACTGGGGCCTCCACGATGGCTTTGACCTTGTCTCTGGCTGGATGGAGGCCGGACATGTGAACTCTGAACCCCAGAAAGTCCACCTCCGGAACCCCAAGAAGGCATTTCTCCCATTTCACCTTGAGACCCGCAAAGTTGAAACATTGCAGGATGGCGCGGAGGTGGGAGGTGAAGTTGTCAGGGGTGGCTACAGTGATGAGGACATCATCAAAGAACAGCATCACTCCAGGGATCCCTTTTAACAATGAGTCCATTAGTTGCTGAAAGATCCCCAGAGCAACGCTCACCCCAAACTGTAGCCGCTTTACCTTGAAAGCCCCCTGGTGTGTTACAATAGTTTGGGCTGTTGTGGTGGCCTCATCTACTGGCAACTGTTGGTAAGCCTGTGCCAGATCGAGCTTTCAGAAAATCTTAGCCCCCATCAGGGAAGCTAGCACATGACTCACAACCAGAACTGGGTAGGAATGGTCGTGGAGGGCTTTGTTCAATGTGCATTTGTAGTCCGTGCAGATGTGGATGTAGCCATTGGGCTTAATGGGGGGTTCCCAAATGTTGTGGGACACCGGTTCCAGTACCCCTTGAGCCACCAAACGATCTAGCTCGGCATCTATTTTTGGTCTCAGGGCCAGCGGAGCAGTGCATAACCGCATACAAATGGGGATAACATTGGGGTCTAGTTGTAGTGAGACCGGGGGCACTTTGTAACATCCCAGAGCCCCATCAGAAACCCCTGGAAACTCCCCACAGACCTCTGCAAAGTCTAGCAGTGTACATTTATTCACCCCCCCAATAGTGATGCCCAACAGCATGAACCAGGCCCGCCCCAACAGGCTAACTAAGTTTCCCTCCACCATGACTAGATCCAGAAAACCATTGAACTCCTGGTACCGCACCCAAAATCCAGAAAACCCTTCAACTCCCAGTACTGTACCCAAATGTACCCACACCCCTGATCGGAACAGTGTTCCTTTGAGAGTCCACGAGGCTCAGAGGCGACGGGCATAGGTGGGGCCCCCATTAGGATAAAGTCTGTTTAGCGTTTCCACTGAAACAATGGAAGCCACCGACCCCGAGTCTACTTCCATAGAACAGGGGGACCCCTCTATCTGTATCTGCACTTGAATTTTCGGGGCATTGGATGGATTGGGGAGGTGTAGTACCTGAAGGGACAGCTGGCTGGTGAGGTAGTACAGGTCGCTTTGGTCTTCTGCAGTCTCATAGGTCGCGGAGGCTTGGCAGCAGGGTTGCAGCTGGTGGTTCTGATTTCCCTTGGACCGACAGATCTAGGTGAGATGACCCTGTTTGCCACAAGTGTGGCATGTGGCATCACGGAACTGGCATGACTTGCACTCGTGTGCCTCCCCACAGGTGGTACACGTGGGGCAGCCAGCAGGCTTCCCAGAGTGTCCCAATGCGCTGGTTCCCAGAGCCTTCCGACAGTTGGGCTGGCGGATTAGACAGACATCCTCCTCATCAGAGTTCTTGGTGGCCACCTTAGGAAGCACCAGGTGTGAGGCAGTCAATGGCCAGTCATGGTGAGATGCCTCGTGGGTGATGGCAAGTTGCAGCCCCTCGTAAAGCCTGAGGTCGGTGGTGCCAATCATTTTCCTGTGGAGTTTTATGTCGCTGATGCCCCAGGTGAACTGCGTCAGGAGATTTTCCTCCACTTTGGTGAAGGCGCACTCCATTGCATGCTGGGTTTCTGAGTGCACCCTTGGAACTCTATTCTCCTCACCAGTGTTGTGAGCTTGGGCTTGAGGTACCAGGTCAGTGCCTCGATAATCTCCCCATAGCTACACTCCAGGATCGTCCTCAGGGTGAGGAGGCTTTTTGCAAATCTGATGGTGTTCACCCCGCATGAGCTGATGAGCCCATCGTTTTCCTGCATTGGTCACCTCATGGAAGGCAAGGTAGTAGGTCAGCTGATCCATCCACGAGTCCCATAGCTCTGGGTGTGCGGGGTCAAAAGCATCGAGATGTCCCAGGGTGGAGGCCATGACTTGGGTGTGAGGCGGGAAGGAATGACTGGGCAAGCCAGGCGTGGTGCGAAGCTGCGGTGGCACGGTGGCTTCCTTGGTGTCGGTGCTTGATGCTGCGCTGGAAGGTGAGCCTGGCCCACTCATATGGATCCCACCTTCGTCACCACTGTAAAGTACTGGGTTAACTGCATGGAGGACTCAGACTGCAACATGTGGTCAGATGCATTTATTGGTACTTCACAACAAAGACAACAAAATGGCCCTGCAAGGCCAACTATATACACACATACCCAGTACAACCACAGTCCCATTGGAGGTTTTGACTTTCCCGCTAAGATACTATTAGTGGATACCAGGTGGACTAGGATCCTACATTTCTTTTGTCCCAAGGAGCTAAACTCCGACCTGTGACCGTGGACCCCTGGTGGTGGCCCGCGTACATAACAAGTAGCTTCACTGCATGATTCCAGGTTTGACTCATGTAATATGCGGTATGTGAGTCTGCCTTTGAAAATAAGCTTTGGCTTGTCCAGAAAGCAGTAAGCTGCCTCTTGCCTGAGGTAGGGAAATATGAACATACAACAAGTTCCAAAGCAGCTACACTTGTTTCTAGTTTGCTCTGGGTTCTATTCAGAGTTCTACTATTAACTTTTAAAACCTTTCATGACCCGGAACTGACCTATCTTCTATTGCCAGATCCCCCCTGGCCACCAGCAGGGGATGGGGGGTGGAGTTGCCACATCCAGATTAAGAAACTCCTGGAGATTTGGGGATGGAGCCTGGGGAGGACAGGGACCTTATTGGGGTACAATGCCGTAGAGCCCACCCTTCAAAGCATCCATTTTCTCTGGGGGAACTGATCTCTGTGGTCTGGAGACAAGCTGTAATTCTGAGGGATCCACAGGTCCCACCTGGAGGCTGACATCCCTAATGTGAACCTATATTCCAAGGTTTCTTATGGTTTCTGATCAGCATCTGAAAGCGTTAGATGAGGACAAGCTTTACTCAAGCCCATTTCAGCCCAATGCCTTCATCCCCATGTTAGACAAGCCTTTTGAGTCTTCACAAAGGATGAAAGACTTTTCTTGTTAGTTAAATGTTTAATTGATCACCTTTTTGTCTCCTGTTAAGATGTATGTGAATGTGTGTTGGCCCCTTAAGTGAGTTCTTTTAAATTGTGTTTTAAATAAGATTTTATTGTTAGGATCGTGATATTTTATAGCTCCTTATCAATTTTAATATGTCTTGATTTTAAGACAGGTAGCATGTAAAACAAATGAATAAGTACCGAATGGTTGAATATTGTAGGTTTCTCAGAAAAAAATGTTTTTCATTGATCATAAACAAATAAATACCCTAATGGAATTTATTAATGTAAAAGCACGGCCTGTGGCAGGGTTCTCCAACATGATGCCCTCAGTACTTCCCTGGGCCGCAGCCGTGCTTTAAGAAAGTGGGTGAGCCCACTGTGGACAGGCATGTTACTGGCTTTCCTTATTCAAATGAAAGGGTTTTCCACTGGAGGTTGAGGAGGACTGGTAAGCAATTCGGCTTTCTTTAGCCCATGTGTAGTTCCATTCCCTCTTCAAGGAGGTGTGAGGAAGGGGAGTATTCCATTTGCACACCACTCTCAGGCAAATTGGATGCCCATTGATCACCTAGTTGCACCCATACAGGAGGTAATCTAGACTCCCACAAATTGGTCTGCTGTCATATTTGAATTGGTTTTAATCTGGCTTTAAATTGCATGTTTTAACATTGTTATTGTGATATTGCTTCTAGTGACAGTGTTGTGATATGACTGTTGTGACCACCCTGAGCTTGCTCATGGGGGAGAGCAGGTTATAAATCAAAACAAATAAATAAATGCAGCTTGACCTCCAGAGTCAACCATTTTGGGTTTGACTCTGCCTCCTCTGGCAGCCGTTTTTGGGGTGGCACTCCAGAGATGCCAACAGCCTCAGAAAGGCTAGGGACCCCTGCTCTGTGGCACTGCAAGGGGTTATGTGATATACCTTTCAGGCTGTACATTGCACCATTGCAACTTGAAAAATATCCCTGCCCTAATGAATAAAATGGGACTTATTTCTGAGAAGATCTGTTTATGAATGTTTGCTCAGCACTCATCTAGGTTGGTTGTAAAGTTAGGTTAATATCAGGCACAGTTAGTTTAATATCAGGCATATGTGAAATAATGAGCAATTGTATTAAATTGTTCATGATCACTGAAAATTTACTCATGAGCAGTCTGCAATATTCAGCTATTTTAAACAATTTCTCCCCTTTGGAAGTTCTCCCTAAAACTCATTTCTTCTGCAAAACATTGATCATAATATATTCAAATGAATTACTTATTGTCCACTGCTTGTTAAATCTCCCACAATGAAATCTTAAATAGATTTACACCCTTCACTGACTTCAGCGGACTTATAAGAAGAGTTTAGGATGGCGCTGCAATCTCCATTTTGGTTGCTCATTTGGCAGGCTCTGTCCTGCATATGTTGCATGCCCATTGGGCATGAAACACACCCTTTCTGTTTCCTGTTCACACCAAGTATACCAATGGCACTGAACAAAGTATGCATAAAACCACAATAGTAACAAGTAAAACATTAATGACCTGGAATCAATGACTGGAACCAGACTCAAATTATTACTGGGAATGCATAGCTGATGTTGACTTCTTTTCTTGAAAAGGCCCTTTGAATTCCTTTTCAATAATCAGTGTTCTTTCTTCTTAGTAGCTTGTCAAAATAGTTCTCCTAGCACTTTGAAATGAACTTAAAAAGAACAACTCTTGTGTTATATACTGCTAAGTGTTACCAAATATAACAAAACTATTTCAACTGCTTTGTGTGTGTGTGTGTGTGTTTTTTTTTTCTTGTAACACAGAGATCTCCTTCAAAGCTGTCGGAAGAAACAGCATTGTATAGGAAGAAGGAGGATGTTTAAAATTCTAGATGTGGTGGTGGTGGCCCTTTTGTAGGGTGTTTTTTTTCTTTTTTAAAATGATCCACCTCTACACTGGTTTACCAGTAACAATACGTCAGCTGCTTTGATTGTTTGTTCTGCACCAGTTAATGCCAGATGTCACTCCTGATGTTCATGCAGAGATGAGGTTTGCCAGCTCCCAGCTAGTTAAATACCCCCATTTAGTTGTCCAGTGCCAGTACCATTTTTGGTATGGAACATTTTTTTTCTTAATTATTCTGGTACCTGGGGGGAAGGCTACATGCAAGATTCTGTGTCACATACCAGCATAACATGGTCAAAGCCCAAGTCCAGACACAAAGGCAGCACAGTGTAGAAACCAGCATGACCCCACATTCACTGCCACGTGCATATGGCTGGCTAGAGATTGAGTGGAACACTCTGCCGTCAGCCCCCACAGGGCAAATGTTCCTACTACTCCAGCTTCTGTCAGATGGTGTTGGCAATGCATCACTGGTACACTAATATAATTCACAGCAAACCTTTGGGTATCATGCCTCTTTTGTAAACTCAGCCCTTGCAATGCTTTTCCAGCAATCTGTGTCAAGTCCAAGGCATATGCATGTTCGGATGGTGCTGGGCCCTGGGCAAAACTCTTACAGTTGCCACTTCATTGCAGGCAAACTGCTGAAATAAACTTAGAAGGATAACTTTGATGAGTGTTAGATCTGAACCTGAGAATTTTAGGTGTATAAAAAAGTTAAACTGGATGCTACAAGGACCTAGCATTTAGTACTTAGTTATTTTAGATGTTACAAGGATAATGGTGGAAATGATGATCATGATGATAGGTTGTACATAAACACCTACCAATATAAGTTTGTTTGTTTGTTTTGGCAGCAGAAAGTTTTTCCCATCTTCTCCTTCTCCTCAGCATTCCCTTTAATTTCCACACACACACACACACACACACACAAACCAAGATAATGCCTGAAGCTGTGGAACCAGCATGGACAAAAAGCCACTTAGGTGGGCAGACTGCAGTGAAGAGGGGAAATCAAATGAAAATACCCCTCTGCCTTCTTTTTCAGGCTGGGGGTGGGGCCATGACTTAGCACAGAGTATCCATTTGGCATGCAGAAGTTCTCAGGCCCAAGCACTGGCATCTCCAGTTAAAGGATGATGTGAAATACCCTAGAGAGCTTCTGCCAGCCAGAGTAGCCAATACTGACCTTTGATAGATCAATGGCTGCCTCGGTATAAGGCAGATTCCTGTGTACTCAGGCTCTGAGAGCTGGTGGGGAGTATGAATTGTACTGATCTCCTCTTCCCATGATTCCTCTTCCATGCCAGACCAGTAATTGTAGGTCCACCAGGATTTAATGTAGCCAGGGATTAGCATTTATGTTTATGGAAATGGAACAGAAATGAAGAGTTGACTCTTGTTTGTTTTTGCCTCCCCCTTGATGCTTGCCTGAAGCCTACCTGCTTTTGCTTTATTTGCCAGGTGAAGACATTCTTTTATTGTTCTATCTGAGGTGAAAACATTCTCTTTTAAAACATCTTTTTTGCTGTTTTTGTGATCTGCTTCTAGCCTGAGGACTATTTTCTGAATATCATTTAAAAATGCTGAATGTTACTTTGTGGTGTTTTAAGGCTCTGGATTGTGTTTACATTGTTGGTTGTATTATCTCGCAGTTTTACCTTGCGAGCCGCCTCAAGCAGATGTCTAGAGAGGCAGCATATACACTTGCTAAATAAATGAATAAAGACACAATTTTACTAATTGTTGTACAATCACTGCAGCATCCTTCTCGTTGGTCTCTCTCATTCACAGTCCCTTCTTCAGCACTAAAAAAGAGCAAGAGCCCAGTAGTACCTTAAAAACTAACAAAATTTATGGCAGGGTGTAAGTTTCCATTAGTCACTGCTCACTGCTTCACATACAGCTCTTAGTATCTGTATCTGAAGAATTGAGCAGTGACTCATGAAAGCTCATATCCTGCCATAACTTGTTAGTCTTTAAGGTGCTACTGAACTTTTGCTCTTTTCTACTGCTACAGACAAACTAACATGGCTACCCATCTTGATTTAGTCCCTTCTTTATTTAGCCTCTTCATGTGTTTCTGCCTTCAGAGACTGTGCAGCCAATGTAATCAGATGCTGTTTGAGCACCTTCAGAAAGGCTTCTGTAGGCAGCTATGAAAAAAAAAATCCCTGTTTACTGAGGGGGTGTGGGTAGAATCAGGGCAGCTTTTAAAACTCTGACGGAAAGACAGCACCAGATCAGTATCCTTCCTTTCTTCAGTTAATGGTGGCAGTTGCTTCTGGGTCCTGGATTTTCAGCAGCAGCCATCACACAGATTAGAGAAGGCACTGGGGAATGGTGGTGGTAAAAGTCCACTCCACCTCCCTGTTGTTTCTACTTCTTCTCCTTGCTTGATGGGACCCATGATGGTCATTGGGGGAATAGTCTCTCCCCCAAAGTTAGTGATGCTTAGCATGGAGATGAACAGCCATGAGAAACTCATAACAGGCTAGAGAACATCAGAAACGGTATCCCTAGGTCACAAGAAGTATAGTGGTGTTGAAGCATTTAGGACAGCAAATTCAAAGCCTGGATCCACTGGGAAAATTGAGTAACATTGAACTTGTACTATAAATACTCCCCAGGAACATTTGTGCTAAAAGAGACATGGGAGGATGAGCACATAATTATTGTTTATCTATATATATAAAAGAAAGTCCCCTCACCATAAAATCAACACCCAGGCCAAACCAAACTGAAATATACTCCAGATCTGTAGAAAATAGGTTTCCTGTATTAGGTTATTTAACTTCTCACAATGTGGGTTCTAGAAAATTGGATCATATGAACTTGCTTAATATCCGATTGCTTGGATGTTGTTTTGAATATATAGTTATGTCCTACCTCTTAAATGTAACATACATGAGAAGCATTTCTGTAATAATAAAAAAACCCTGTGTCCTGCATCCCACCCACCCCCACAAAATCCAATGCCCAGGCCAAACCCCTGGACCAAGAAATCCAAAATAAGGGGAGTGTATTCCTATCATGACATCATCCCCCACTACAAAGAAAACCCCTTTGACTTCAAGACGGTGCAGTTCCCCCTCAATGTCTGCTTTGCTATGACCATCAACAAGTTCCAAGGCCAGACACTGAAGGTGGCAGGAATTGACTTAACAGATGATTGCTTGTCACATAGACAGTTCTTTGTGGCCTGCTCCAGAGTGAGCTCACCAAGCAGCCTGGTGATCCTAGCACTTGCGGGTGGAACCACCAATGTGGTCTTCAGAGAGGTCCTTCAATAGAGTGGGGGGGGAACAGTAAGTATGTCTCACTTCATTTTTTACACTATAATCTTCTCTATTAGAATTCCTACCATAAATGTTACATTTCAAACTTCACGTCATCAGTATTATAACTGGATTTACAGAATACCATAGCAAATCAAGGGTATCAGGCTAGTTCCTATATATAGGTCTTAAATACAGTTTGCTTTGCTTGGTCTGTTTTATATATATATATATATATATATATATATATATATATATATATATATATATATATATATATAAATTAGCTTTGTACAAAAAATAATGTGACATGTGGATAGCTTGTTTTCTGTTTTGCAGATTGTATGTGATGTTTCCATTGCTATAATAACTACTTTTTAACATCAGAGCAAAAACTTGTGTTTTAGCTTTGAATTAGAAAAATCTACATTTGCAATTTTTTTAAGTTGCCCTCCCAAAAGCAAGGCTTTTTAAAATTTCTCTCCCTTTTTGCGGCTAGTTAACCAAAAAGAAAAAATAGTGTCATATAATCTGATTGCATGTTTTTTGCAATCTTATAACTTGGACGTAAAGATCCAGAAGTTATCCAGCTTTAAATACTATGGCAGTTTTGTTATTGCTGTTAGAGGTGATTAATTACTCAAATCCACTGTGAACCATTCATTCAATGCATGTAAGCGCCCTGCTTTTATCTTCTGTTATTCTGCAACATCCAAATGGTTAGTTTTACTCCACTGAACGAAAGGAAGAGTGTGGGGCCTTCAGAGGCACACACTTTGGATAAATACTACTGTACACTTGCCAAGAGGGTCTCTGAAATCAGCTCTGTAAATGTCATGATCCTTAACGCTATTGTGGTCTCGATGAAGAGGGCTCCTTCAACACATTTGGCGAGGCTGCCTAGCGCACACTTTGTTTTCCCAAGAGATGAAAGCAGAGCAGTAAACCATTTTTTGTACAATGTCATTCTCCCACAAACAGTTTATGAAAGAAACATCTGTGACAGGAATCTCTAATGCTGCTCCTCAAAGCCACAGCAGACGCTGAAAGAGAACTGCTCAAAATCAGTCTCATTCCAGGCCTTCCAGAGCATGACTCTTCATTCGCTCTGCTTCACATGTAGTTTCTTCACATGTGCCGAGACTCTGGGACACTGAAATTTCTGGCTTGTACTGAATAAACACTTTGTGCGAGTGTGGAAGTGTATGGGTGTGTTAACTGGATGGTGTACATTACCTCAGAGTAGGGGGGAGAGCTTATTTGGAATTGTGTAGCTTCTTTGTCAATCAAGGACTGTTTCACAGTCAATGTTCCTTAGACATCCCATCCTGACAAGAATAGAAAGAGGTGATAATTTTACCACACATTCAACCTCAGACCTGCACTTGCTGCAGTAATATAATTCCCCTTAACACTTGGAAGGGTAATACAGAGGGTTCACATCCCGGGATACATTATACCTTGGAGTAGTTTGGCCATCAGTATCAAACTGCAAAAAAAGTAAGAGGAATGTTACCCACATAGTTTGAACAGTTGTCTGTTTTTTACTAGTTTTTACACTACAACAAATAACTCCTGGGTAATAAATATTTATGAGTAACTTCCAAGGTTGGTACACAGTTCGGGTGAAGAATCAGCCTATTAAAATGTGTTGTATTGCTTGTCTGTCAAGCACAATTATGTGGGGAGTACCAATCATGGAATGGAATTACTTGTGCATGCATCTGATGAAGCCCTTGAAAACTTATGCCACAACAAACTGGTTAATTTTTGAGGTTAGCAATAATGATATAATGTTTTAAATATTTTTGCAGCTGCTCTTGCTCTTGTTATCTGTGTATAAATTTGTACTATGCTCTGTTCACAATAGGCATTGATTCTTGGCTGGTACCTCTCATATGAGCATTCACAGCAATATATGCAGGAACAATTGCAGCATAGATTAGAACCCCACCCAAGTGAACTTTGGGGGAGTTTCCTGGCCTGGTTGGTGCCTTCAACAGGATTGCCTATAAGAAGAAATCATCCTGAAGAAGGCCTGTCTACCATAACTGTTATGTACTGAGCCAGTTGACTTGTAACTCGAAGCTGCCAGGAACAGGGTGCGCTTGAGGAGGAAATACAATAGACCATCAGGTTCCTGGCAGCCACCAATTAGGATGCAATGTTATGTAAATAGCCTATTGTTGGGAGTGGGTGTGTGACAGGTGTGTCGATCTACGGGCTTATAAGCAGGGCTTTGGCCCTGCTAGAGTTGTCTTATGTTCTGTTGAAATCACTTAATAAACTATGAGCTGATCACTACATGTGTCTCAAACCCAGAATATTATACTAACTGCTGCAATCCTTGACTCGCCGATTTAAAGAGATATTTTCCAAAGTGTAAGAGAACCAGTTGTCGCTGTCTGTCTAATATGGGGAGGGATCATGGATCAATGGTAGAGCATCCACTTGGTATGCAGAAGGATGGTATCTCCTGTTGATCCCTTGTGTATCTCCAGTTAAAAGAACCAGGAGGTACATGATGTGAAAGATCTCCCCTTGAAACCCTGGAGAGCTGCTGCCAGTCTGAGTAGACAATACTAACCTTGATGCACTAGTGGTCTGATTAAGCATAAGGCATTAAGTATAAAGCATTATTTAAAGCCTTATTTTAAAGACATTCTTATTAAATATAAGGCATATGTTATTTTAGAGCTCATACCCTGCCAC
This sequence comes from Gekko gecko, assembly GCA_029375565.1. Classification (NCBI taxonomy): domain Eukaryota; kingdom Metazoa; phylum Chordata; class Lepidosauria; order Squamata; family Gekkonidae; genus Gekko; species Gekko gecko. The sequence goes on along the minus strand of JAPDNY010000008.1, from coordinate 111,724,714 downwards.
ATATTTTGTTATTCTTTAAGGTGCTACTGGACTCTTGCATTTTTATATGTTCAAGATGACCTGTTCCCACACATCTTTTCTTGTTCAGCTTCCTGCTTCCCCCCCCACCCCCTTTAATACAAAATTTCTTAAAGTAAGGTGCTTTCACACTTACAAAATTGCAATCCAACCCAATCCATGCCCCAACTGAAACTGTTGTAAACATTTCAAATCTGAACAGAATGTTTTCCTAATAGCTTGGAATGGATGGAAGCCTTCTGGCCTGATGGTTTTTTTGGAGCCTCATTGTCTGGTTTTGATTTCCTGGGCAGCAGGAAAGGCTGGAGTAATAAGGAGAGAGCAACTTAACAATTCCATAGTAAGACTTCCTCCTGAACAGACATGTTGCAATTGGCATTTATGTGCTCGGTGTTGCCACTTAATTGCCACCTATTATTGTACTATCTCAATTTCTATCTGATGGTCATAGTTGCCTGGGCTATTCTGTGCGTTCTGGCAGACAGGCTGGGCAGATGGGAGAAAGCAGGCATAGAGGCTATGACTTCATGATAGGTAGATCAGTTAGCCAACATGCTTGACAAGGGACAGATGGAAGTGTTTCACTTATATTAGCTGGCTGCACAGAAGGGAAGAACAGAGGTAGGCACCAAAATGCCCCCCGCCCACACACAACATGATTGGATTATCTTTCTAAATGAAAGAAGCAACCACCAGTTAAGGACTGGAGATACGTCAAAGTCTGTTATTTCAGGTGAAAACACTAAAGAGCTGGACTGTTTCCGCAGTACAAATAACTGCCCAGATGCTATTTGACAAAGGAGTACAATTAATTAAAACAGGATGGGAACTGGAACCACTTGCCAGAGGCTAAAGGTGTGTCTTCATGGGCACTTCACCTCCTGCTGCACTTCAGCAACAAATTGGCATGTGCCCAGGCAAAGGCAAGCTGTGACACAAGGATGACCCACATCATCATCACAATTTCAACTGTGTGGACCAAAAAGCTCTTTCTGACTTTGCTTTTACTGGCATTTGCTTTTCAGACCAATGTAAAGGGGCAGGATAATATGGAATAATGTGTTAGCAATGTATGGGTATGCAGAGTGTGGGGTGAATGGCCTGCATGAGCATATCTGACCCCCAAACAATGACTTCTGCAAAAGGAGCTCTGGGTCAGCCAGCAGAATGTTTGGGTATGGTGGAAAGTGCCAGTGTGGTATAGCAATAAGACTGTTGGACTTGGGCCAGGAAGACTCAGGTTCAAATCCCCAGTTGCCATGAACCTTATTGGGTAACCTTGACCTAGTCATTCTTTCAGTCTAACCTACCTCAAGTGGTTTTCAGGATGTAATGGACAAGCTGATAATAACGTAGCTGCAGCAAGCTTCTTGCAGGAAAGACAGGATAAAAAGACACTTAAAAGTAAATAATAGTACTCAAAGCAGAAACTTGATATCTGAAATTGAAATCTGATGCACAGCCAGAACTAGGGTTACCAGCCTCCAGGTGGAGCCTGGACATCTCCTGGAATTAGAACTGATCTCCAGCCAACAGAGATCAGTTCCCCTGGAGAAAACGGTTCTTTTGGAAGATGGACTCTGTGGCATTATGCCCTATTGAGGTCCTTCCCCTCCCTAAACCATGCCCAGACCAGGCTCCACCTCCAAATCTCCAAGAATTTCCCTATTCAGAGCTGGCAAGCAACCCTAGCCAGAACTTAACTTTTGGCTATTCGGATTTAGAGAATTACTGTCTCTTATAATAAATAATAAAACTTTCATGAAGACACCTAGAAAAAAATATACCTCAACAAATTGCAAGCATGTCATCCCCTCCCCAAACTCCACTCTCCCCAGGCACGGTACCCAAATCTCTAGAAATCTCCCAAGCCAGAGATGGCAACCCTCATCCCACCTCTAAGCAGGGACTTTTAGGTCTAAATGACAGATATGCACAAATATACATTGAATACTCAATGTGACTTTCTTCCCTGTGGTGTCCTGCCACAATCAAGGACTGTAGGGCAGTCTTCATTCCAGGATGTCCCCCTTTTCAAGTCTGACGTTTGGTCAGTGATCAAAGGTATGTGTCCACTGCCTGAGAGCTGTCCCTGGTCCTTCAAAATCCTTAATCTGACCACAACTTTGAACGTATTCTTCTGTTTAGCATGAAAGGTCATCCTTGACTGTGGAGGAGCATGTGGGATCTTCCTCTCTATGCATATAATGTACTGTGGCACTCCACATCTGGGCCGGTGTGTATGAAGAACAAAAATGCAGGAAAGGGGAGGTAGTTAAAAATCAATCATCCCTGTACCTCCAAGATCCACAAATGATAATCTGCTGGGTTGTATGAACTCACATTTGGCCTTGTTTGTGTGATGCTTCATATTTATTTACTTTATTTATGGCCCACCTTTCTCCTCAGTGGGAATCCAAGTGGCCTACATTGCTCTCCTGTCCTCCACTGTATTCTCACAACAACCCTGTAAGGCAGATTAGGCCAAGAGTGTTGACTGGCCCACGGTCACCCAGCAAGCTTCCATGGCAGAGTGGGGATTTGAACCTGGGCCTCCCAGATCCTAGCCCAGTGCTCCAAAATTGCACTGGCTCTTTGCTTCCTGAGTAACTTGACATAGCTGTTGGCACAATTGTCAATTCACTGCCATTTTCTTCATATCACTGGAAATCTTTTAATAAGCAAACACCTTGGGATAGTGACTAGTATCTGGCAATCCTCTCACCCTTCCAGGACATATCGGCTGAGTTCAGACTGGCAATTTGCCCCGGTAGAGCCCCATTTCAGAGACGTTTTAAAACCACATTAAAGGGGGCGTTCACACAGGCACATCTGCCTGGCGTTCTGCACTCGTCAGTAACACGCGCTGTTCTGCTTCGCTCCCGGGATGAAAACATACCTCTTTAAAGGGGTAGCAAATCCCAGAGAGCACATTTATTCCACAGAATTCCGCTTCCCAGCCTTGTGAACACTCGGCGGATAAACCAGGAGCAAGCCGCATTGGGGCAGATGGCGGCAGCAGTTTGATTGGCTGTGCTTTGCTCTACTGTCCAATGCGGTGCCAGCACAACAGGATCTGCCCCCAATCGGCTGGATGCGCTTGTATGCATGGGCACCCATGCACACATCGCCGATTTACCAGGGGGAAGCCGCTGACAGTGGTGCCTCCACGCCAGCCATCTGAATGCTCCCATGAGCCTCCTCCCAGTATGCTCCCACAGCAGTCCAGGCTGTGTGAATGGGTAACCCCGGAACAGTTTGTTCCAGGGCTTTTTTGCCACGATTGGCTCCCACTTCAAATTGCCAGTCTGAATTCAACCATCTATAAAGCATTATGTACATAAACAGGGAGGGTAGACTGGGAGATTGCTACCAGCTGCAACAGCTGTGCTTTCATTTGTTCTTCCTGACTCAGGTATATATCTTGGGAATGGCCAGGAGGCGTGAAACCTAGGGCATAAGCCAGAGGGCTCTTGGCCTTTGGCTGTTAGCCTGTGACTCACACCTTGTGGTCTGGACAACTGGCCTGTTGGATTCCAGACCAGTCCCAAGATACAGTTTATTCTTGTTGTTTCTTTTTTGTATATTTAAATTGTATTTCTTTGATTGTACCTAACTGTATTTTTATTCATTGTAAAACTTTTTGGATCTTGTTAGAGAGAAAGCAATCAATAAATACTAAAACATACTGAGTATATAGCAAGAGGCCATATGGGAATCCCTATTTCAGTCCATATACCTTCTACCTAACCAGGGCTTTTCTGGAATACTGTTTACTATTCTGGTCACTGTATCTCAACAAGGACTTTACAGAGCTGGAAAAAAATACAGAGGAGGGCAACCAAGATGATTGGGAGTTGGAGCACCTCAACACGGACTTTGCAGAGCTGGAAAAAAATACAGAGGAAGGCTGAAGAGTCTGGGACTTTTCAGTTTAGAAAAGAGGCAGCTAAAGGGGGGCATGATAGAGGTTTATAAACTTATGCATGGGGTGGACAGAGTTGACAAAGAGAACTTTTTCTCCCCCTCCCAGAATACTAGAAGTTGGGGGCATCCAGTGAAGCTGATGGGCAGTAGGTTCAGGACAGACAAAAGGAAATAGCACTTTACACTTCACACAGTGATTAAAATGTGGAATTTGCTGCCAGAGGATGTAGTGATGGCCACCGGAATAAACAGCTTTAAAAGCAGATTAGATAGATTTATGGAAAATAAGTATCAATGGCTACTAGCCATAGTGACTGAGGGGAACCTCCACATTCAGAGGCACTAATTCTCTGAATCCCAGAGTTAGGAGGCAACATCAGGGGAAAGCCTCAGCTCAGCCTCTATGCCCTGTTGTTGATTGTCCAGGGGAACTGGTTGGCTGCTGTGTGAGACAGGATGCTGGACTAGATAGACTATTGGCTTGATCCAGAAGGGCTCTTCTTATTTTCTTATGGACCAGTCTACAATTGGTGTACCAGGTTTCTCTTATTTTAGCTGCAATTTCAAGCTGAATCATATTGATAGTCCACCTAGACCACTACCAGCCACTCTCAAGCAGAGATCTTTCCCAAACTTCCATTTGAAAACTGCTAACTGATAGTGCTAAAAATCTGACTTGGATGTCTTATTCATGCATGGAGCTAATTTTTCTCAATTATTATTAAAGAATTGCCTCATCTGATAGATTGCATTGCAGATCCATGGGCTATGATTAATATATCTTTATTTTATTTTACAAAATTTGTATCCTGCCTTTCTGCGATCGCAAGGGCCAGCAAAGTGGCTAACAAATTAAAACATACTCAGTAAAATCACATTTTAAAACCATTAAAGCCAGTCACATAGCAATATTAAAACAAAACCAGAGCTAAAATACATACAAATCAAAAATAACAATTTAAAAACACTGGGCAGGATGGAGGCATCACTGAGGGAATGCCAAAAGAAACAAAAAAGTCTTTGCCCCATATCCAGCTCCTCTGAATTACACTCAATTAAAACTCCCAGAATGTTTTTAAATGAGCCTTCTGCTTTTGATTGCTGAAACCCATCCTATATCACAACATTACAACTCTTTTTTTAAAAAAAATATCGAGTGGTACCATGTAATTAAATCTGTTGTCCCACTGTTGTCTTGTCTGCCAGTATGGTAAAAAAGGTGCGGGAAATGCTTGTGGGAGTCGGGTCATCAGCTTTGATGCTTAAGCAAATACTTGAAGTTGGTGAATAGTTGTGCTGATTTTAAAAGGCCCATTCACAAGCATGATGCCAAGGATCTCTTTAAAGTACTTTTATTCACTTGGAGGCCACAGCGAAAAACAAATATAATCAGCAACAGCCAAAGGGGGAAAACTTCCAACATTAAAGCACAGCAGCTGGGAGTCAAGTTGGTGCATTCTTTTCAAGAAGATAAATATGGAATAAAATAGGCTGCATATTCTTGTGCAGTACATACAATGGCAAGTTCCTATATCTGTTTCGGGGAAAAAATATGCATATATTCATTGAGGAGAAATTATGTTCCATGTAGTATTCAGTACACGAAATTAACATTTGATTTCAATTTCCAAAGCCCATTTACTCACACAGCAAATTAAAGTGTTTTATTCACAAGAATGAAATGTAAAGATTCAATATCTGACTACCCCTCGACCCTCCACTCCCTTGGGAGCTGCAATTAAAGTTTTTCTAATGGACAGTCATTTGGTGCAGGAGGTATTAAAGCTGAAATACTTGGGATAGCTGAGCTTTCCCATAGTCCTGCAGCTGGTATGTACAATGTGCCCAGTTTTACTATCAAACATTAGACTTGTGAGTACAGATTGCTTAATTTGGAGAATCAAATATTATGGGAATGCCTGAAAAGGACAGGAGGGCAACTGGAGAATATCCAGTGTTAATGACAGCTAGACTCCATATTTTTATTTGTTCACTTATCTGTTCATTTCTTACCTGTTATTGTGTTTCCTGCATGGGTATATATGTCAAAACAGATATGATACTTTGAGATCCACGTCTCTTTCCAGGGTTTTAAAAAGTATTTATTTAGATAGGTACACTCTGATTTTCTTCCCATTGGGGACCCAAAGCAGTTCAGCGTTGCTTGCCCTTCATCCGTATGTTCTTCACAACAACAATATGTGAGGTAGGTTAGGGTGAGATAGAGGGACTGGCCCAGAACACCCAGTGAGATCCTGTGGCCAACTGGGGGGGGGGCAGTGAACCCCGGTCTCCCAGAACCACCATGCAGCGCTGGCTCTATCACATCCTTGTGGACATCAGTTCAGACTGGAAGCCATAATGTAGAGTGAGAGAGCATTTAAACCTTCCCCTATGTAATTGTCCCAGTCAAAACCAAACCCTGGCCTGAAGGGAGCAATGATAGGCATCCTCTGTTTGTACAAAAGAGGAATGGATTAAATCCTCTTTCTGCTCCTTCTGTCCCCTGACATGTGACCTTTTCATGCTGGGAACAGCTTTTGATGTATCCTTGGACATACAGGCATGTAAACTAGCGCAGTGTATGCATTGCGGACTCAGAAATTCGCAGTCTGAAGCTCCTGTATGGCTGCCACCAATCCTGGTCACAATCACATGGATACATTCAATTGAATGCTTACCATGTAAAGGGACACATAGGAAGTTTACCTTAGACCTCAATTTCTACCATCCTGTGCAGGATATCATGGACACCTCTTCCTGTCCAAACTTCTTACATTTTTTCCCCCCTGCTGTGGTGCAAAACCTAGAAAAAGACATTTGCACCAATTATGAAACTCCCCAACCTTGCCACCATTTAATCATTGCCATGTCCATCATTTACAGCATTAGCTTGCAAACCAAGGGTGATTTCCCCCCCACACTCTGAAGAGCAGCTGTTCACACCTGCTGTTGCCATCTGTTTTTTTTTAAATGGCACCTATTTAACCAGGCATTAGAAGCCACTCTAGTGACCAGTCACACACCAGTGGCAGCACATATGAAGAAATGAAAAAAAGGAAAATACTTTCACACAACCAATATCAGCCCCAAAATGAGCCCTCCGCTGCACTGCCTAAGGCTGAGTTCATGGTATATGATTTCATTAAACTCCGCAGCATACTGGAGTGGTGAACAGGGGAGGAATATCATCTGTCATTCATCTACCACCTGATCACCATATTGGAAAGTCTGAAGGCCAACTTTTTAAATTACCTACAGCAAAAAAAGGATATAAAGTGATATTCAAAGAAGGCATAATCTTGTTCTCTGGCAACAGCTTTTCATTCAACTAAACTTCCAAGTTCCCCCCCACCCAAAGGTTGTGGAACTATTTAAATAAGAATCTGTGGAACTATTTAAATAAGATTCATAATAATTATATGCATATGCGACATACAATATCATCATACCTAAATTCAAATAACTAACTACTGAAGTTAAACAGTGGAGACTCTAATTAATTTCCAGGAGGAGAGCATGAAAAAGGCTGATGGGGACAGGGGCGGGGAAAGCAAGTTAGAATGCAAGACAACATTAGTCTTCCTTAGAGATTTAAATCTCTTGAAATTTGAGGCCACAAGAAATCTTTCCCCCATTTTTTTTTCTTGAAAATATGGAAGGGTTCAATATCTGCAATATTTTCTTTCTTATCAAACATATGGTCACATGATCCATACAACTGCAGTCTTGGTTCATCTACACTGGCTCCCAGTTTGTTTCTGGTCACAATTCAAGGTGATGATCTTGACTTTAAATGGCTTGTATGGTTCGGGACCAACAAACCTGAAGGGCCACCTAGTACCTTATGAACCCCTCCTGACTGCCACAGTCATCTTTAGAGGCCCTGTTTCAGGTGCTCCTGCCTGCTGAGGTTAGGAGGGGACAACCTATTAGAAGGCCTTCTCAGTCATGATATCAAAGTCCTGGAACTCTTTCCTCGGGGAGATTCATTTGTCCCCTTCTGTTGCCTTCTTCAACCAGTAGCTGAAGACTTTTTTTGTTTCATTTGGCCATCCTTCAGTGATCTCTCCTTCCTGTCTATGTTTTTGTTTTATGTCTTTGTACATATTTTAACTCTATTTTAAATTTATTTTAATGATGTGAGTTGGGGAGTGATTTTAATAGTTTTAAAATGTGATTTATCATGTATGTTTTAAATTGTTAGACACCTCAGTGGTCCTTGTGAGGATTTAGGAAAGGGAAGGACTTTGGTATGATATACTACCATGGAGTCCGCCTTCAAAAGCAGCCATTTTCTCCAGGAGAAACAGAATAAATGTTTTAAATAAATAAATCATAGTCTGGAGATCAGTTGTAAGTCTAGGAAATCTCCAGGCCCCATCTGGAGGCTTGCAACCCTATACCCATTGCACCTTAGAGAACATCTCTTCCTAGCTCAATCCTTCTACTATCACTGTTAATTAGGCCAGAATCTGCTTCGGTTACCTTCCATCTATGCAGTAAAAATGTCCGCCACTAGAAACATAGTCTTTGTAGCTGTGGCCCCCAAGGTTATTGAATGAGCTTGCTTTGATATTGAGGAATTGTTCCTCTTTGCTTTCCTTTTGGATAGGCTAGACTACTATCCCTTTTGGTCTGGCCTTTGGGAGAGAACTGCAGGTTTATGTTGTTGTTGTTCAGTCGCACAGTCGAGTCCGACTCTTCGCGACCCCATGGACCAGAACACGCCAGGCCCTCCTGTCTTCCGCTGTCCGCTGAAGTCTGCTCAATTTCATGTTCGTTGCATCGATGACACTGTCTAACCATCTCATCCTTTGCCGTCCCCTTCTTCTTTGACCTTCAATCTTTCCCAGCATCAGGGTCTTCTCCAGTGAATGCTCCCTTCTCATTTGGTGGCTAAAGTATTTGAGCTTCAGCTTCAGGATCTGGCAGGTTTATATTCTAGGTCAAAAGTTCGTGGCCACCATCCATTTTATAGTGCCTTTTACTACTGCAGTGAATGATGGCAGACATTGTTCTAGGAGCAATTGTACCTCTTAATTTGCAGTAGAAGTGTCCTGTTTGTTCATAAGTAACAGTACCATCTTAAGAAGAGTTATACTCTTCTAAGTGTAATAAAACACAGATCCGTAGAACTTAGTTGCACAATTCTTTGGTACCTGACCACTACATTTAGTTTCAGTGTGAAAGCAACTTTTATGAAAACATAGAATTATACACAGACATTATTCAAGGTGGTATTCTTTTTACAGGAGCTCTGGTGGCTCAAGTGGTTAAGACGCTGAACTGCAGCCTGGAAGGTCAGTAGTTCAGCAGTTTGAGACCCGAGTGCCGCAGGACTGAGTGAGCTCCCGTCTCTGATTCCAGCTCCTGCCAACCTAGCAGTTCGAAAGCAAGAAATTGCAAGTAGATAAATAGGTACCTTTTCAGTGGGAAGGTAACAGTGTTCTGTGCACCTTGGTGTTTAGTCATGTTGGACACATGACCACAGAAACATCTTTGGACAGCACTGGCTCTTCGGCTTGGAAATGGAGATGAGCATCACAACCCTAGAGTCAAATTCGACTGGCTTTCGAACAAGGGAACCTTTACCTTTACTATTCATTTTATACCTAGAGAAAATAGATTAAATATGGTTCCTCCTCCAAATGTTAAATAAGCAAATGGTACTTATAAGGCACTGTTTATTTAAAATACAAAGTATTTTGTGTCTTCATATCCTATCCTTGTATGCTTGACTGAGCTCAGTGAACATAACTCTCTCAGCAAATGAGCATAGCATAGCAGCCTCATTCTTTTTTTGGAACCTTCTATATAGCCAAACAAAAAATTGTCTGTATATACTTTTTTCATGCAAGTAATTCTATTGCTGTATGATAAACTGAAGCAAATGAATGAATACAGAGGCTCATTGCCATGTTAATTAAAAAAAAAAAAACCAAACCAACCCATAGCCTGAATTTATATTAAAAACCTTTGTTCTGATGCACAGGATAAAATTGCTCTGAACCAAAAATTTAAAATTATTTCCCGGTTCCTTCAGATAAAAGGAGATTGGGTATAAAACTCAGTTCCAGGTTGGGCTGTGAATGTTGTGCCTGAGGCTCCTCTCTATTATCAATTAACGATTGTTCTTCTTCTGTATCAAAGGGCCATGGTCTACGGACTGCTGTTTAGAGATGTGCATAATGTAGCTTTAAATTTCATTGGGAAACTAAACAAAAACCTCTGGCCTTAAGGCTGCATGTTCAAATGCCACAGTCCCACAGTGTGTTACACTAGTCAACACTTCTTTTCAAATGCCACCCGCATAACAATTAACCTCACTTCAACCTTGAGGTCTCTGATTAGTGATGGCCTATTGTTTAAGTTCCATTAACATAGCCCCTGTGTTGCCCTATTCTCACTCAAATGGACTAATCAAATCAGTCACCAAGGTCTTAAGCTCAAGGTCCAAGCTCTTGAGTGATCAGTGGCTTTCAATTTAAGGAGAATGGTTTATGTCACCAACACAGCCACAATGAGTATAGGCCTAGCATGGAAAAACATTCCTAATGATCCCTGAACTGGGAATATCAAGAGCCCCTGGAACCCACAATATGAGAATTTCTCTCTATGCATACTAGAAAAATTACAATATCAATGGAGAAGTCATTAACGTGTCCTGTTTGCAGCTAGCTTGTATCAGAGTGGCAGCAGCAACTCCAAGGGTTTCTGCTTCATTTCAGAATGCAAATAGTCCACTAAACTACTTGGTAGGGGTGGGGAAGAGAGTTGGTTGGTGTCTTGCATTCTTCATCTGTTTACTATTCCATATTTCTCTGTTGAAAGTGACAGTGCTGCTGCTTTCTTCAGATATAGCTAAATACAGTGTTACTAATCTACCCAGGCCACTATTATAATTTGGGGTGTGTAAAGAAGTTAATATCATTCACATGAAATGATAATATGTAGCTTAGTCAGTTTCAGTGATTTATAATTAAAAATTCAGTAAGTGTTATTTTTCTGCTTTTATTTTTTTTAATGTCTCCTCATTTCTTTCAACATAATGAATGTTTATTCTGTAACCTACTGGGATGCTACAGCTGGAAACACCATCAAAAGCCAGAGGTGCCTACAGTGCAGTTTTTTCACTAAACACTAATGGAATTCTTACATGTATTGAGATCTATATGGAAACAGTTGTGTTCATCTGCAGTAGAAGTGCAAGATTCAAGTCTTGTTGTTGTTCAGTCGCACAGTCGAGTCCGACTCTTCGCGACCCCATGGACCAGAACACGCCAGGCCCTCCTGTCTTCCGCTGTCCGCTGAAGTTTGCTCAATTTCATGTTCGTTGCATCGATGACACTGTCTAACCATCTCATCCTTTGCCGTCCCCTTCTTCTTTGACCTTCAATCTTTCCCAGCATCAGGGTCTTCTCCAGTGAGTGCTCCCTTCTCATTTGGTGGCCAAAGTATTTGAGCTTCAGCTTCAGGATCTGGCCTTCCAGGGAACAGTCAGGGTTGATTTCTTTTAGGATTGACTGATTCGATCTCCTTGCAGTCCAAGGGACTCTCAAGAGTCTTCTCCAGCACCACAGTTCAAAAGAATCTATTCTTCGGCGCTCGGCCTTCCTTATAGTCCAACTCTCACAGCCATACATTACTACAGGGAATACCATTGCTTTGACCATGCGGACTTTTGTTGGCAAGGTGATGTCTCTGCTTTTTATCATGCTGTTTAGGTTTGCCATCGCTTTCCTCCCAAGGAGCAGGCGTCTTTTAATTTCATGGCTGCAGTCACCATCTGCAGTGATCTGGGATCCTAGGAATGTGAAGTCTGTCATTACTTCTACGACTTCCCCTTCTATTTGCCAAGGAGTGATGGGCCCAGATGCCATGATCTTAGTTTTTTTGATGTTGAGCTTCAAGCCCACTTTTGCACTCTCCTCTTTCACCCTGAGCAAGAGGCTCTTTAGGTCCTCTTCACTTTCTGCCATCAGAGTGGTATCGTCTGCATATCTGAGTTATTGATCTTTTCCCCAGCAATCTTAACTCCAGCTTGTGATTCATCCAGGCCAGCATTTCACATGATGTACTCTGCATATAAATTAAATAAGCAAGGTGACAACATACATCCTTGTCGTACTCCTTTTCCTATGCTAAACCAATCAGTTGTTCCATATCCGGTTCTAACTGTTGCTTCTTGACCCTTATACAGGTTTCTCAGGAGACATGTGAGGTGGTCCGGTACTCCCATCTCTTTAAGAACCTGCCATAATTTATTGTGATCCACACAATCAAAGGCTTTAGCATAGTCAATGAAGCAGAAGTAGATGTTTTTCTGGTACTCTCTTGCTTTCTCCATAATCCAGCGAATGTTGGCAATTTGATCTCTAGTTCCTCTACCTCTTCGAAACCCAGCTTGTACTTCTGGCAGTTCTCTATCCACATACTGTTGGAGCCTAGCTTGTAGGATTTTGAGCATGACCTTGCTAGCGTGTGAAATGAGTGCAATTGTGCGATAGTAGGAACACCTTAAAGACAAGCAAGGTTTCCAGGACATAAGCTTTCGTGAGTCAAAGCTCCATATCTGATGAAGAAAGTTTTGACTCTTGAAAGTTTATACCCTGGAAATCTAGCTGGTCTTTAAGGTGGACTCATATCTTGCTATATGGAGACAGAAGACTGGCCATTCTTCCATGTGTGGCAAGACAAAGGGAGGGGCCATAGCTCAATGCCTTAACTACTGAAAGTCCCAGATTCAATACCTGACATATTTCAGTTAAAGGATTTCAGCAAACATCGAGAAAAGCCTTTCTGTTCTGGAGAGTGCTGTCAGTTGAGGTATACACTGAGCTAGATGGAGCAGTCGTCTGATTCTGCTGTATATGCGTGCATATGGGCTATAGTAACTGACTCTGGGTAGGATCCTTTGGTTGAATGGCATTAAGTGAATTTTGATTGTTTGGGGCCAGGATATGTTTTAGGCAAACAGAGAATGGAAAGACATGGAGAACACCACCATAATAAAGAGTTTCTAGTTTCAGCAGTCAGAAGAGATAGGCTATGAGTTCGAGAATCAGTTTGAAGAACCTTTTTGCTCTATCATATCTCCAAGTCGCTCAGGCCAACATGCATAATGTTATGTAGGCGGACTACCACCAGGGGTCCGCAGGCACCGACCGGAGCTTAGCTCCCTCAGACAAAAGGGTCGGATCCTAGTCCACCTAGCATCGACCTATCGTAACTTTGGTGGGAAATTCAACCCCCCCCCCCATGGGACAGTGGGTGTGCCAGGTGGGTGTGTATATAGTTGGCCTTGCAGGGCCATTGTGTGTCCGTGTTATGAAGTACCAATAAATGCGTCACACTGCATGTCGTTGTCTGAGTCCTCCATGTGGCGAACCTAGTACTTTACACATAATTCTTCCATCAATTTTATCATCACCTGTAAGATAAAAGAGAGAGAGAGTAGCCCAAGGTGACACACTGAGTTTCATGACCAAGAAGGGATTTGAACCCAAGTTTCCTTTCCTCTAGTCTGACACTCTAACTACTACACTACTTGCCACCGTATTGCAGCTAAGATAAAACTATAAGTTAATTTGAAACTTCCTACTGAGGTAGAAATTTTCTGTTTCTTACTTCTGTAGAATTTTTTAAAGGAGATCTGGGAATATCCATACAATTGGTGAAACCATTCTGCTCAAGAGATAACTTATAATAATACAAGAACAGAAACACTTACTGGCACTTAGAAAGCTCTGAGAAAAGACTTACCTTAGAAAAGGCAAAGAAGTGTTAATGATTTACTGCTCACTGATCTATATCCCTGTGCCCCAAAAGAACAGAGAAGGTTGTAAATGGACATTTAGGGAGCTTTTTCATCATGCAGAAGTTATCAAGCTGAACCTGGCTTAGCTTTTTGTCTTTAAGTAATACACACACAATAAATACCTACTATCTACAATTCATTCCCCTGCACCATTGAATATGAGAATGAGAACAAAGATGCTCTAATTTATGACCAGTGAGCATTACCATCATATGCACACTATTTTACTTTCCCACATGTGCTATGCCATGACAGATGATTTCTTGAGGGAAAGATTTTCAGTAGCACAATAAATTGGAATCAAGGTGCATAGTCAGGTGTTCAGAAGACTCCTTCAGTCTTCTCCCATGCAATCCAGATGAGTTATATAAATTAACCTGATGGGCTTTTTCACACATGAGACTAAAGCATCTTGCAGCATCTCATGCACTATGTGGTTATTTGTTAATATGAAACAGAAAGCAAAAGAGAGTCACTTTAAAATGAACATTGTATTACAACCACTGTTAAGTTTTGTATTAAAATAACTCAAGAAATGAACATGCACTTTCAATGTCATGCATGGAGAAATACTTCAAGCCTTCCCCTAGCCCATGTTCTGCAGTATATGTGGTCTATCCCCTTCAGCTTGTTCATCTCCCAGAATATTTTTCCAAGAGAAAGTATATTTTAAAACATTGTTGCTGTGGTTGCCTCTGCACAGAGTATTGCATGGTTGAGGATCCAAACTCAAGCAGGTGTTTTAAAACATCCACATAATTCAGTCTTTAATAGTCCACTTTGGGTGGTTTCCCCTGCTTTACTTTGATCTTCCCTAAATCTGGCATGATATGAACTTTTTTGGAAAGATCCCAGTCAAAGCAGGTTTATATGCCATGAGGATGAAAAGGTGAACATTTTTGAAGACCCTGCCCACATTAGCACCATGTTCTTTGCAACAGCTGCTACAAGATGTGGCGGTGGCCATGCTCTTAGATGGCTTTCGAAAGGGGAAATTTAGGAAGAATAGGTTTATCAACAGCCATGAGCCTTGAAAGTTAAATAGGTTCTTCAGGGTCAGAGGCAGAAAATCCCTGAATACTCTGTGCTGTGGGCAAAAGTGAGGAGAATGCTTTCATGCCTTGCTTTGGCTTTCCAAGGAATGTTGTGTTGGCCATTATTAGAAACAGGATGCTGGACTAGGGGAATCTTTGATTTGACATGGCAGGGCTATTGTACCCTTAATTCTATACTTATGTGGTGCTAACAGAGCAAATATTGTTTAGCCACTAAAGATGTCCTGGAAGAAACTGAAGTTGATTCTAAATTCTATCGCAGCTGTGGCACCAGACCATTAACTTCAAGAGGAAGATGGTCAAATGTGTATTCTGTGGGTTCTTTAACAAACTCAATGAGTTACAATAGTCAGGACTGGAAAATGCTTCACATTCCATCACCATTGTTTTTGTGACATCACCTCAGGGCTGTGACCCCCCCCTCCTCCCAGCCCCCATCTACCTCCTGTTGCTCTTTTGTAGGAGAGGAAACTTTTGGTTCAGAGGCTGATTATTAGTTTTCTTTTCTTCTCTTCTCCCAAGTCCCTCTTTAACTAGATCATCCCCTATTTTCCTCCTCTCTTTCGAGGGAAAACAAAACAAAATAAATACCCCCTTCCAAATCCTTGTCAGAAACTTCTTACTGTCATCATTCTCTCTCCCCCTCAGAAAAAAAATAAAAGGAAGACACAACAAAAGGGGGGGGAATGCTTTTAAAAGAAATCAACAAAAGACACAAACATCATTTCAAATTAGTCTGTTTAAGCTGATTTTAACCATTTAACTTATGACTCGTTTTGCAAACTTCTCTTCAGACCATATGTGGAGCTTAACTTCCCTACCCTGTGAAGCAAGTGTAGTTGTCTTTTTGCATGATAACGTGGTAGCCATTTTGAATGGCAAGATCTCCATTCAGATACTGAACGCTAAAGATTCTGCAAGCATTGCAGCTTTTGTGGGGGGGAGCAAAAGCAAAATACAACAGGAAACAACCAATTTAGTGATTTTTTCCCCTTTAATTAAAAAAAACAACAGGTTAGATGTTCATGCCAAATGCTGCTGTAGCATTCATCCGTTCACCGACAGAGGAAACAGTTCGCTATGCTTCTTGAATGGAGTATAATTGTATTTATACCCCAGAAATATGTTCTTCTTTTGGAAAATCTGTAGCACATTCATCATCTGGAATGTATTCTCAGCATTTGTAGGGTTGTGGCGGACTGAGACTGCAGCTGCTACAAATCAGAACCGAGCTGCCAAACCTGGGCCTGAAGAAACTTCAGCTGGCGAAGCTGCCAGCTTTCTTATCAACACTCCTCAGAGAGACCACATTACATCCGTTCTCTGGCGAAGCCGCTTGCTTTCAGTTTATTTCCAGCTGTAATTCAAGATGGCATTTTGATCCACAGGAGCCTTAGAGCTTTCAATCCTGTGTAAGTTAGTATGCTTTCTCTAGCGAGCTTTAACCTAGCATTTCAAGATCAGCTGGGTTGCATATGCCGACTAGAGCAATCCTAGGACTTTCTTATTGACAAGTAATAAAGAATAAACAACAATAACAACAAAAAGGCTTGTATTATCTGAAGGATACCATTACTTCTTTTAGACTGGATCCACATATTGCCAGATATCTGGCTGTTCACCTCTTGTGCTGAGAATGCAATATCCAGTGAGGTGTGGGTCCTACCTGGGGCATGGTGCAGGGGCCAAACAAAGCAAGGCTTTCTTTTAACTATGGTTAGTTTATGAAACCACTGAAATCCTGGCTTGCCTGTTTCTTTACCTTTGTTCTTCCCTCTGGCTCCACCACAGAGTCCCACCTGGCATCCCAGCCTACATTGTAAGGAAGGTGGTGCCAGGAACATCCCTGGATTAAGTCAGGATGTCTGCATCCTCACATCACACAGCACCATAATTAACACTAACTGACTTCATATTGGATTTTGCATCATGATTTGTCAGCAGAGTGGTCCATGGTTGCAAACATTACCTTGATAGCACTTCCTGCAAGTCTCTGCCTGGTATCTACTAGAATCAACAGGACAAAAAGCACAATAAGAACCCTAAAGGGAGGGTTAAGCAATAGAATCATCACCACTCTTTGGAACCTTTCTACTAATTCAAGTCTGCTTCAGCAAGTACTTGACAACCCTTAATTCTTAACTGGGAATATTTAGATATTTACACCCTGGTCTTATTCTAAATATGGGGCCAAAGTGCCTTACAACATCATTCTCTCCTATTGCATTTTATTCTCACAACAAACACCTTGGGCGGTAATGTAGGCTGAGAGAGAATGACTGGCCCGAGGTCACCCAGCAAGCTTCCATGGCAGAGTGGGGATTCGAATCTAGGCATCCCAGCTCCTAGTCTGATACTCTAACCACTACACCACATAGAGTCTAAATTATAATGTAATTTGTGTATGGAAACTGATGTCAGGAACGGAATGGTTGGATATCTAAGCATGGATTCATGTATGTTCTCAAATAATTCAATTAAGTACAACTTATACTGAAGACTCAATGAGGACTGTTTGTATGTTCTTATGTTTGTAATCATAAATACAATCAAATTCACTAATTCCAACATTGGGATTTTATTTTCTTCTGCCTGGCAGGAATTTATACAGAGGGAGTTGATAAATCTATCAGTGTTCATTGTGTTGCTTGCTTCTGATCATTTTTCTTCAGTCTTGGAGAGCCAGTGTAGTGTAGGGGTTAGAGTGTCAATGAAAAGTACGGAGACTTATTAGTGATTTCAGCTCTCACATACTTTATTAGTTGAAGAACAAGACAACTAAGCCGGCTCGCAGGCCGGCTTTTTATCCCCAAGTGACCCACACCCCAAACACACACACACACACACACACACACACGGTGATTCGCTATTTACATTGATTGGATTAATTCCTGCTCCTCCATTGGAGGGGAGTCAGGATCCACTAGTCCATTGTCCTTCGGGGCGAAGCTCAGGCCCTTCGCCTGGCCACATGGTGGACCGGTTGGAACCAGTCCAAGCACATGGCTGCCCGGAGCCCATGTTCTCAAGTGGATACATTACAGTCAAACTGGGCACTAGATCAAGATGAGTAGCTGTGTTTGTCTGTCTGTAGCAATCAATGCTCTCCCTGAGCTGTGGAGTCTTGTGAGCAGAAATTCTGCTTTGTGAGCTACTGGCACTAAAGCTGTGAAGCTGTGAGTGAGCAATTTGGCTACTACATAAGTCAGTTTGCTCTGGAGACATCCTTCCTGAGCTAAGACCAAAATCTGTGAGCTGGGGGCTAAAAAACTGTGAGCTAGCTCACACTAACTCAGCTTAGAGGGAACACTGGCAGCAGTAGAAAAGAGCAAGAGTCCAGTAGCACCTTAGACTAACAAAATATTTTTCAGGGTTTGAGCTTTCGTGAGTCACTGATCACTTCTTCAGATACCCTGCCACATATTTTGTTAGACTAGGCACTGTGAGACCCAGGTTCAAATCCCCCAGTGTCATAAAGCTCACTGGGCTATTCTTAGCCTCACCTACTATATACGGCTGTTGTGAAGATAAAATAAGGGTGGGAGGACCATGTATGTTTGTCTGAGCTCCTTGAAGGAATAATAGGATAAAAGGGCAAGGTATAAATCTGATAAATAAATAAATAAATAATAGTAAATTTAAATTAATACCTACCAGTGTTCAATTTTTGCTGAAATTGTCAACAACTCAGGGCAGAGGTGATTCAAACAATTAACTTGGACATGTGACAGGCCTTAAATTATTTTTGTTTTGTGTAAGAAACATGGCCGAGCAGCCCTAAGCAATCGGAACAAGCATGTGGCCATAAATGAAGCCATTTCACCAGAGACCTGGATGCAGTAGCCATAGTATTGGGAACATTTTCTTCCAGACATCTGCCATGCACAGGATTTGCACATTCTTGGGATTTTTTCCATCACTCCTGTCCTGTAGCAATATCAGCAGCCCCCACAGTCTTTTTCAGATGAGTGGGAGAGGAAGCAGACCTCATCCATGGCCTGTTTTAGCTGCTCTAGGAAAAGAAGCAATTTGCTGCCAGCCTTTTCAGCCTAGGGACCTGAGAGAGATGCCCAAGGCTCCTCATTGGCAGTTGCTAGGGAAACATTTTAGGGAATCTTTTTCATAAATTCATAGTAATCTTCATTTCTCAAATGTCAAGGCTAATGACTCACCCTTTGATTACAAATGGGATTTGCAACCGCAGAATTGCTGGCAGCCTTCAAAGCTAAATTGTATTTGTCGGCATTTGAAGACTTTTAGTACGTTGGATACCACTGCTCCCCTCGAGTGAGCAGAAGTAATACAGATCCATGAATATTTACCTCTTTCTAGAGCTCATTTAGCTGATGTCCTTACAGTCAGGCAGACAAAGACATCAGCTGTTCTGAAGGGAATGGGAAATTTGGCGGTAGTGTCTCCATCTTCCATCTTGTTTCCAAACAGAAAAGGCTACGTTGTCCCCCAATACTTCTGCAGCTTGTCTGAAAGATAGACAAAAATGACTATAATTCTCCTTCATTTTACTAATTCATCACTCTATCTAGAAATTGGTTCTCCCATCCTCAGGACAATTGCTATTGGAACTATGGAAAAGAGCCATAGTTCAGTAGTGGAGTACCTGCTTTGCATGCATCAGTTACCTCCAGATAAGGAAATTGGGTAGCAAGGAAGGCCTTTCTTTGACTGAGACCCTAGAGAACTATGACCAGTCAGAGAAGACAATACTGAGCTAGGTGGACTGATATGGTAGAACAGAGTTTTGTATATTCAGCCACTGGTAACTGCTCAAGAAGACATGTTTGCTTAGCAGATGAAGGGAGGGAATGCTAAGTAGGGATGAGCAGAAATGCAGTTCGGTTCACAGTTTGTGGCTGAACCATGAACAGAACCACAAACCTAGTCATTTAAACCAAACAGCTAAGCAAAGGGGCAGCTCCGATGCTTTCTGCTCTTCACAAACTGCCATGAACGGCATCAGAATTTGTGGAAGTTTGTGGCAGTTCTTTGGTTCATGAACATTGTTTTGAGAACTACAAACCAATCAAAATTTGTGATAAATTTAAAGGAAAGTGGGCAAGGGAACAGATCCTGCCGGTCTAGGAGAAGGTTTCTGAAGGAGTGTTCAGGGTAATTATCAAGCAGAGATGGGGGAGAGGGGAGGGAGGGAAAGGGAGAGAGAGAGAATAGGTTTACCAGAATCTGGAGCATGTATGGAAAGACACTTACATTAGACCAAAGATGAGCTATTTTTGCATTTTACTTAATGTAATTGCAATTTAATTTAATTTTAATGAGTAATTACATCCCTCAGTTTTAGTTGGCTGTGGAGAAAAACAGGTTTAGAACTATTGCAATAGAAGAGCTATAACTTACTCATGGCTTTTTCACAACATAAAGTGAATTCACTAGACAATAGGATGCTTCATCCTTATTTTCCTGTGCTCCCTGTGTGTCACTCCCTTGGTTTTTCCAAACTCAAAGTTATCTCTTTTAATGCTGACACAAGGTTATGGGAATCAACTTTAAAATATTAATATTATTATTTAATAACTATTTAATAATATTAATATTTAATATTCGTGCTAAAGCTAATTTTAAAAACTGATGTTTAGAAATTAACTTTGGATTTGGGATAGTCATTGAGAAATTGTTATTAAGCATTTTTTTTCAAGTCATATTGAGTCCTATTGTCTGAAATAGTACAAATGGGGGGAGGGAATTTTACAAACTTTTCCTCACTGTCCAGGGAACATACAGCATTTTTTCTATGCTTATCTACTAGAAAATCTGGAGACAGAAATCTTTGCCTTCTTCTTTTTCCAGGCTGCAAATAAATTAATCCACAACGTGATGTTTCTTCACCTGTTCATGCAGGGGGACATATATTTTGAGAGTTTCTCCAAATCCAATCATGGAAAAAGTATTCTAACAATGTCATCTGCAATATGAAGGGCAAAAAAGTGGTTAACATGTCTACTAGTGTCACCTTTCTATGGTGTCCTTTCACTTTGAAAAGTGCTTTGTGGTTTTTAGTATATTTATCCTTCACAGTCTTTTGAAGTAAGTCACTATTAATCCATTTTTGCAGATGAGTAACTGAGGCTGACTTGCCTAAAAGCCGCCAGTGAGAGCAGGGCAGAAGAGGAACTTGAATATTATGTATACTTCTTGTAAATGTTTGAACAAGGCTTCCTGCAGTGCTACCATAGATAGATTCTGTCAGTGTTCACATACTGCAATGTATTGAGCTTGAGATCCATAATAAAAGCAGGCTAGGATCCTAGAAGCGTACCAGTAGGAATGCTTGGCTCCTAGTATAGCCCGATAGGATTACCTGGAAAGGTAACCTGGTGTAAATAGCCTATCATGGGGAGTGGGGTGTGTTTTGGGTGTGACTTTCTTTGGGCTTAAAACCTGGCCTTGACCAGGGGTTTGCATCTTTGTCCTCACTGCTGAATCACTTAATAAACTATGTGCTGATCACTCAATGTGTCTGGACCCAGTATGTTTCACATACTTTTCACTTGTTGCACACACTCTTGCAAAAGTGGAACACAATTTTAATTAGTTTCTTGTGAAATGCTCTAATGCAAGATATAAAATGGCCCTCCCATCAGCGGCAAATGTCATCTGCATGTAAAATTTCTCTTGGATTCAACCCAAAGTTATGTATTTAACAACACTTCCTCTGATGGGATGGAATTTCTACTGATTCACTCCTCCCACTGAATAGTTCTGTTCCTAAAGGTCCACTGATCTCCAGGGACACAATTTCAGGGGGCTCAGTGGGGAAATCTCCAAAGTCTGTGGTTGGTTGGATATACCCCAATGGGTCTAGAATTTCATTTGCCATTTCCAGGATCATCAGTGAGCATTTTACTTGTCTGAGCTGTTCCTGGCACTACTAGACTAGAATGTCACATTTGCAGGGGTCTTTTTTGGGGGGGAGCACACCGGAGCACAGCTAATGAGCTCCTGCAGCTGTTTTTCTATGAAAAGACCCCTGCACATTTGGTCTGTGGAGATCTGTGTTCAAATCCTATCACATTCTCCAAACTCACTGGTGATATTGGGCTATTGTCAGGTCACCCTAAAGTACTCCATAAGGTTGTAGTTAAGAATAAAATAGCAAAACCTCCTGTATGCTGCTTTGAGTGGCTGGAAGGAAGGGCAGGATTCACACACAAAGGAGATGTAATAGTCCCTCCAAGTATTAAAAGTAATACTTCACTGATCATGAAATTTAGCCCAATAGAATTCTTATGAGGAAAGGATGAAGTCTCTGGGAATATTCAGTTTATGGGGAAAAATAGATTAAAGGGGCACATTAGAGGTTTATAAAAATATGCATAGGATGGAGAATTTGGATGAAGAGAGCTTTGTATCTCTTTCCCCAAATATTACAACTTGGAGGCATGTTCAGGACAGACAAAAGGAAATTCTTCTTTAAACAATGAGTAATTAAACTGTGGAATTCACTGCCAGTGGACAGAGTGATAGGAATGAGAGTAGATGATTATAAAGGGAGTTAGACACATTCATGGAGGTTAAGCATCAATGGCTACTAGCCCTGGTGAATATACATTTACAGAGGCAGTAAACCTGTGAATACAGGAGACAATATCAAGAGGAAGTCTTGGCCTCTGGTGCCCTGTTGCTCTCCAGGGCAACTGCTTGGCTGCTATGTGAAACACGATGCTAGACTAGATGGACCACCAATCTTATTAAGGTTGTCACTTTCTAGGTTAGGCCTGGAGTGCTCTTAGAATTACAACTGATCTCCAGACTATACTTATCAGATCCCCTGGAGAAAATGGCAGCTTCAGAGGGCAAATGCTATAGTATACCATAAATTCTAGGTGAAATCCCTCCCTGGATTCTCCATTCCACAAGCACCACCTCCAAATCTCTAAGAATTTCCCCAACTGAAGATGGCCAAAAAAAAAAAAAAAAACAGAAGGAAGAAAATCAGCCTGATATGGACAGAGTATGCTTCAAGAGATATGGAATCTTGAAAACAATTGAAAACAAGGTAAAAGAAAGACCAACGGAAGAGAGGATAAATGAGCTTGTTCAGGTTCCTGAGAGTTTACAGAATCCTGGAGATGAAGATTTCAGAGTTCAAAGGAGAGAGAAATTGTGATGTCATTTCTCACCTCTCATGATTGCTCAAAGGCCCCCAGCTTATTCCCTCTAATATTGAACTTTGTGGCTTGGTACTTACCAGCAGGACAGTGGCTACACAGAGTAAGACTGTCTACTCAGGAATTTCCCAGATATGCAGAAAAATATTACATTGTCAGTGGGGCAGGGGGATCTCCACATGTGATTAAGAAAACTGAGCATGCTCAGAACCTTCCAGATGGCACATAGCATAATCTTGTGCATGGCTGCTCTGAAGTAAATTTCACTGTTTTCAATGGGCCTTATGTTAGCCTGATTGCACGTTATTATGAATAATAACGAGGGGAATTATATTGATTATTAATAAGCAATCAGCTGCGAGAGCGAACACCAATGTATACAGAGGTCAGCCCCGCCGGGAGGAGTTGGTAACAGACCAGGAGACTTTTATGATTGAAAATAAAGTCTTTTACTGAGGTTTGCCACACACAAACAATTACACAAGCACACACACAATTATTCAAGTCCTAAGAAATACAGAGAGAGGTAAGCACGTTTGCATTAGCAGGTAAGTCGTTGGTGGGTCATATTTACCAGTCGAGTCCTGTAGAGCGTTCCTCAGGAAAAATGGAGGGGAAAGAAACTAAGAAAAATGGGGCCACGCGGTCTGACCAGCAGATTGTCACGTGGAAACTCGGCCTGCAGACCAGAGTTTAAAGATGGAGGTAAGGGTTGGGGGATAGCAAGCTGGACATAAGAGGGTCAAAGGTTCGATAGGGGTCGTAGTAGAGAGAGAGGCCTGTGGTCTGGCATCCCCTTATAAGCAGGAGGGTGGGGGCTGGTTACCTCCTTGATTCCCGCCTCCTGGTAGTCCGTCCCTGGAAGCACCCTATTGGTTGGAAGATGTAGGGGAGGTGTGTGGAGGTGTGCCTGAGGGATGGTCAATACTGAGAGCTAGAAACTTACTCATGTCTGACACCAGGTGATAGCCAGGATGAGTCATTCAGCCACTTCTATTGTGTTGTTGATGGCATTAGCCCGGCTGTTGATGGCTCTCAATCAGTAACTAGGCAACGATGAATAGACTCTGCCAGGGCTACGTGAGGTCTTGCAGGTGAGGGGGGAGGGAAAGAGGCTGCCTGCCTGATGTAGAAGGATCTCTCAATGGCGTTTTTGGAGTTCCTAGTCCTTGTATTTTATTAAGGCATGGAGCTGTGCTTTAATGTATACTGGTTCTGTTCCATTTTCCTTCATGAGGAGCAGGCTGGTAACCTATGCTGGGCACTGGAGCTGCTGGAAAGGTCAGGAGAAGCGTCTCTTGCCTGGGTGCAGTCTCTGCTGGCATCTGGGAAGGTTACCATGTGGTTCAGTTCCTTATACACGCACTGGCACAGTTTATTATTTTATTACAGTCCAAAAAGAGGCTCAAAAGCCTTGCAGGGCAACATTTCCCCCCCTTGGGACCCTGGAGACGTCAGGCGAAAGGGTCACACAATCAGGAACGGATGTCGTCTGAGGCGGTGATGTCATCTTTCGTTGGAGGGTGCTGTCACCTGGGTGCCACTAACTACTCTCGAAATGGGACGGACTTAAAAAAAAACTACCCTATCAAAATGCCAAATTGCCTTTGGAACACTCCACACAACCGGGGCTGACAAGTATGAGCCAGGAGCTAGCTCATGTATTTAAATGATTAACAATGCATTCATTATATAAAGTTAAAACAGGCTTAAAAACATGCTAAAAATCCTTAATCGCTAATAAAACTAAAAAGAAGTCTTAAAATTTTAGGCGCTACTAGAATAAATCATTAAAATCTAGGCATTGATTAAAGAAATACATTTAAATGCATAAAAGTTAAAGTGCAATCGAAAGCAAGTTAAAATCATTAGAATTGAAGTTTCACCAAAAACATGTATTGTCTCTTTGAGAGTTGATTTCATAACGCTAAATGCAGGCATTAATTTATAAAAACACATACAATTTATATAGGTACAAAATCTTCGTCCTTCCTCACGGGTTGTTTAATTTTGTAAAGTCTCTTATGCGCATGAGCGCCCCGTTCGTAACGCGAGAGGAAGGCTCTCTATACATTGTAGCTATTATTTTCCATCGGGCTTCCTTCGGGGACCGCGAAAGATCCCGATTTTCTTCGGCCGTTCGGCTCTGGCGGCTCTCGTCCTCCCTCGGCTCGGACACGAGTCAGTCTGGTCGAGGGGAGGAGGGTAATCTGCATAACGGGGCGGGAAGTCCCCCCTAGCTTCTTACAGCACTTTGGGTGTGCGGTTTTCACCTGAAGCGGCGGCTACCGGAGCCTCCAAGCATGCGTGCCTTAAAAGAACACAGCAAGCCTGCACGGAGGTCACCGATGCTCACATGGGGTACCTGGAAAAGGGTTGGTTAGTGGATCACCATAGACCTGAAAGAGATTGCAATTTGGGGCTCTACTGTTCCCGTGGCTGACTTGATAATTCTCCCTCCCTCGGGGGGAGGAAAGCCTTGTGCTGGCTTGGGCTGTCCCTCGAACCCAGGCGTCAGTACGAGGTTGGCGCCAGTAAGCTCAGGGCTCGAGGAACAGCCTGCAGCCATTGGCTTTTTAAACGGGAGCCATGGTGCTCCGGAGGGAACGATGTCAGGTCGTACCTCTTTTAACCCAGGGGGACCCTTACGGGGGTTCCCCGATCATTGCAGTAAAAGAATAGAACACAATACACATGAAAAACAGTGGCTCCCCTGCGCCATAAACATAGGCTGCTCCAGGGGCTCTCCTTTTATGGAGTGACTCATCCCTGGGGTTCAAGTCATTTACGGTCGGAGGCTCCTACATATGCAAAACTCCTTTCCCAAAAAGCATGCTGGGTAACCCGATCTTTTCCAAGAAGAAAAATTTATTAAAAATAGTTAGAGACACTTTTTCAGAGGCGAACAAGAGCAGGGTGAGGCCAGGCAGAGTGGGCAAGGCATGGGCACCGATTGCTGGAAGGCTACCTTTCTCCCTGCAACCGTAAGGGCGGAGGGGGAACAAGGCATGCCGAAGTTGGAGCGATTGTCGGACAAGCAACGCCGCCGGGCGTCTGCCGGGCGCCCTGAGCATTCTCCGCTGCTCTCGTAGCAGAGGGAGGACTAACATGCTCAGTGGCCCCAGGGCTGTTCTTCGAGCCCTGTGCCTACTCGCGCCATCACAAGGTGTTGCAGTGGCAGCGAGCATGATCAGACGCACGGGGAGGCCCATCCAACAAGTGCATCCAAACATTTTGTACTGACCCTCGGTTCGAATACAAGGGTCTACCTCGGGCTTTTTAGCCCACCCTTTTCTTGGTTAAAGAATAGAATTAGATACACCTCTGTTTGTAAGTGTCTACTATGCTGGGGAGGACCCAGTGAGGTAGAGAACTTGGAAAAGTGGGGGAAAACTCAAGAAACTCATTGTCAGAGATTGTCTCCCAGGCGGGAGATTCCGGGAGTTTCTGTTTGTCTCCCGGGCGGGAGTTGGCAAGCAGCTTTTTAGGGGGAAGGAAGGTGATTTACATATCGGGGTGGATGTCTTTTGTCTGCCGCAGGGGTCTATGGGTAATACATGAAATGGGGAAGTTCTGCACGCCTCGGGCGGTCCCAAGAGTCTTGGAACTGAATTTGTTGCGTTTTTGAGCGGCAACCCTTCTCAGCGGTGGTGCCATTTATGGATCGCCTAATTTCTAGGTGTCACCATGACTGGCAAAGTGGTTGTGGTTCAGCTCATGGCTGCTGCTAGCCAGA
This sequence comes from Gekko gecko, assembly GCA_029375565.1. Taxonomy (NCBI): domain Eukaryota; kingdom Metazoa; phylum Chordata; class Lepidosauria; order Squamata; family Gekkonidae; genus Gekko; species Gekko gecko. The sequence continues at coordinate 111,698,014 of JAPDNY010000008.1, read as the reverse complement.
TTCCAGCATCCATTGCTGACACTCGTCTCAGATTCCCCTCCGAGCTCAGCACCTCCCACACAGGATGTGTTTCCTGGTGGCTTGCACAGGCGCTGAGTTTAAGGGTCTGAGATAGGGGAATTTTCCCTTTTTAGCAGGGGGCTTTAACGCCTCCGTGGGGACTCTTAGTAGGAGCACCCATTTTAACCTGGGACCCCCTCTGTGGGGTCCCTGCCTTTCACAGTTATAAAGATAGAAACCATAAGCAAAAAGGAGAAGGAAGAGGGGAAACATAAAACAATAAAAGGTTGGCGGAAGGCCTTCTGAAGCCCCCCTTGAGCAGGGAAGGGCATGCGCAGAATGGCTAGCAAGGCACTTGTGGTAAGGGCTGGGACGTGCCCCTACTCTAGGTCAGGTGGAAGCGTGCATGCAAATGTACGCTTCCCCTGCGCATGCTGGGTTATGAACTAAATCTCACCAAAAAGTGGGTAAAAATGCATTAAAAAAACTTTTAAGAGTCCTGCTGATTGCTTTAAGCAAATCCTGTCCTCCTTTTGCTCGGAGAAGAGGGTTTGCGTAAGGCTGGGCACTCAGCATGACCTAAAAGAGGGCGAACTGAGGTTGGGTAGGCCGAGGTTGCTCTAGGCAGGACATGGCCTACCGAGCTTTCGTGCTTGGGGTGGAGCAGGCGAGAATTCTGGCTCTTGTAGTCAGGCTTACACTCTCGCTCTGTCTGTCTCATAGCCTTAAACTCAACGCCTTTGCAAACCAATCGGGTTCCTCAGGAGGAGGCAGTGAGTCTTGCAAGCCTGGTCTCGCTCGACCCCACACTGACGGTGGACCCATTGGTGGCCCCAGGACGGAGAATAGGTACCGTGGCTAGCCCTCGGCATTGTACTTGCAGAGGATTTAAGACGCCCTTCTGTAAGGTCGTGCTAGCTAGTCGTGTTCCATCCTGTCCCTCTGGGAGGCATTGAGCTCGGGCTTTGAGTAACCACCTTAATTTTTGACTAGGGCCTGATGAGGTCCACCCTTTCCTTGGTCAAAAGAGTAGATTTCGACATACAAAGCAACATACCAGGTATAGGAAAGTTGAAAGTCAGAAGATAGGAGACAGTTGCCTTTATTATGAAGCAAGAGTAGGAAAAGGGAGGGGGTTTTAGGGAGAACAGACTTCAGATTTGAGGCATCTGAAGGTTGGGTACTTGGCAATATGGGTGAGAGTTTCTATTTGGTTCACTTGTGTTGTGACCCAACACCCTATACAAATTAATGCAGTACTCAAAATAACTTGAAATCCCACAGTGATTACCATGGGGTGCAGGGCTAGATTTAAAAAGCCCATTGCCCTTGGACTCCAGCTGAGAATTGTTTAAATTCTTTGCCTAGATCTGTCATTTCCTTGCCATTATTTGAAATAACCATGGAGGATGTGTCTCCATCCCTTTTTGATGGCTTGCAATAAATGCTGTAGCTAGGGTTGTGTTAATAATTCATAAATTGGTTCCAGACCCATTCCAAAGAAGATAGGTGCCACATCTTTGTATAAGGAAGGGGAGATCAGGATGTCTTCCTGGGTCCAAATAGGGGCAGCATACAGGAAGTCACACCCTGTCACCATAGACAAGCTGCAGAAGCACCCATTCATTCTAGGGAGTATGGCCCGGATTCAAAATGGATTTAGAATAATGGACTCACAAGGAGTTCTAATGCACACACAACCCCTGCCCACATATACTGTAGCAGAACCATTCTCTTGAACTAAATTGTAATGGCATTGGTTAGCAGAATCTAGTTGGGGAGTCAGGCATGGATGGCGTGACTCAAAAGCATGGTCTTCACATATAAAACCTACATTTTCCTTGTGCTTAATTGCCAGGTTCATGAGTAAGTTCCAATACCAGGATGCCCATGGTATGAAACTTTATTACTATAGGCCTGGCCTGGTGACTGGCTGGTATGGTTTTGGATAGAAATCCAGTCAGGTGGGCCTTGTTTGGAAAGGTCCTTTTTCAGTTACAAAACGGTTCTTGTATAAATGTCTTTATACATAATTAAAAAAAAATTAAAATTTTAGGCCTTCAGGCTGAGGAGAAGAGAGATACCACTTCTCCCCCCTTGAATCCATAGGAATCCCTGTGGATTCATAAAATAATTGCCATGGCTGCCAAAGGCTGGGAGGCAATAAGTAGCAACACACACATACATAAAGGAATGCACTGTCCCCTGCACAAGGTGTGTGTGAACAAACAGTCCCTCTGAGCATGCATAAAGTTCCTTTTCTCACTAGGGGGAGCCAGGCGGAAGGGGGTCTGTGCATGCAAAATAAAAAATCAGTCTATGGCAGCTATAAAGACTTCAGATGAAATAGCGAGATAGCTAAAATGATGGTGTAAACGTTCTGTGGCAGCTACATTATAAACTGGTACCAAGAGTAAAGAAATGTCTGAGCCCTGAAGGTGGGGCTTTAAGAGAACTGTGGATCACAAACTAAACAAAGTTGTGTTGTCATAAAATAAATTTAAAATGAAACGTAGTGATGCCATACATTACATCTGGAGAGCACAGGATTCCTAATATGAGATATGCTCCAGAAAATTACAATGAAAAAGGGATGCAGAAAGGGGAGAAACATTTTGTTTTCAGAAGGAAAAGATTTCAATTAAAAGAAAACAAAATCACTACATAAGCTAGTAAAGCCGCCTATTATTTATAAAAAATTAAAGCTGTAAAAACAATATAAGCAGCAAAAAGGACTTTTCTTAAAACAAAATGAAATTTGCAAAAATGGACCTTAAAATAGAGGTTGTCCAAGGCAGAGACTAGATGTAGAGTTAAAATTTAAGAGGAAAATCCTTTAAAACAAACAATGTATTGGACTTCTGGAGAAAGAAAAAAAACTTTCAACTTTAACGGCCCTTTTTACAAGACAAAGGCTTGCAAACGACAGGGTGGGTGAAGGAGAAGAGTGATCTCCTTTAAGCCTACAATGAGACAAGGAATTGCACATTCAAGAGAGAGGAGGATATCATTACTCCCAGAGCATTGTAAAATAAAGCTTAGGGTTGCCACCTTCAGGCCACATGTTCCTGGATGTTTGGGGATGAAAATTATGGAGAACATGGCCTGCAGGTCACTGTATATAGAATGCACTTTTCCCCAGGGACACTGACCTCAGTATTCTGGAGAAAAGCTGTAACTTTGGGGGATCTCCAGGGCCCACCTGGAAGGTGGCATTTCTGCAATAGTGACTGCATTTTAGTTTTTCAGAGAGCCTTCATAGTTGCTCCTCTTAACTGGGGCTACTGTAATACTTATAAAAAGCCCAAACATGAGAGCATATGCTCCTTGTCCTGGGAAGGTTTTCAGATAGACAAAAGACAGACATCTGAAGACAAAAAAGAAAATTTTAAACAGTGCACCATATTGCTTCTGGATTGGATCTTGCTATGCCTTGGGTGGCCGCCAGGGGCATACAAGACAAGTGGGTTGCCAGATCTAAACCTGGAGATTTGGGACTGGGTTCTGGAGAAGTCAGGATTTGGGGATGGAACCCATTATGGAAGTGAAGTCATGGATTTTCTCCGTGCAAAGTTGCCCTTTCTCACCAGGGGAAACTGAATTTAGTCTCAATTCTGAGAGGATCTCCAGGAGCTCCCTGGAGGTTGGTAGTCCTGCACTAGTGGCTGCTTCTAGCCTCTATATTCATTCCTATGGACTCATGTTGATGTCTTATCCATAAAAGACATGAAAGCATAGTCTCCCTTTTTACCCAGGCATTTTTCCTTAAAAGAGATAAGTTTCTCAGATAGACTGCCTCTGTCTGAGGAGGCTTGATCACAAACTATGTGCCACATGGCCAATTTTTGAATTTTCCATGAGTCTCACTGTGCCCTCTCCCCCAGTTCCAAAGGGAGGAGTAACAATCACTAGCATCTCTCTATCTTAATTCCTGCCAGTAGGTCTTTTCTTATGCATAATTGGAACAGGGGGAAACACCAAGCAGTTTGCTGTGATGCAAATGTCTGGAGGTTTAAACTTAACGTTTTTCCACATTTTTAGGTAAGGCTGGAATGGGCTCAATTTTTCCTCGAGGGCAGGTAACATTGAACTTAAGTTCTGTTGGAGGTCTGCAGAATTCTGGTTTAAGAAAGCACTGGAGGCCAGGCTAGGAACAGGAAGTTCTTTGTAACTAAAAGGGAAGCTTGCCTCTGCAAAGACATCTGTGTCAAGCCTTTCTCTGCCAGGGGAAATACCTTGGGCAATAGGTTTGGAACTTTGTGTAAGCTCAGAGACTAGGTTGGCTGCACTAACTATTTTCGCATTTTCATGGGGAAGAGGTGAGGTTTGGGTTTGCACAGCTTGATCTCTAAAGATGCTGTGTTTTCCTTCACTCAGTTTTTCCAGTATTTTTAATCCCTGGTTTGTGTTTTGCGCTAAAATGGATGGTTGTCCTAGCTGAGTCTTGACGTTAGCAAGTTCCCCTTGGAGTTCTTCTTTCTCTCTAAGACTGGCTTCTAATTTTTGTTGAAGTTCCTGATTCTTCCTGGTAAGTTGTTCAATTTCTAAATCTTTCTCTCTATTAAGGTTTGTAAGTCTTCTCATTTTCTCTTGAAGGGGGAATTTTTCCCAAGTGGGGAAACTTCTGCTTTCCCGCGCAAGCTCTGTTGCAGTGAGAGGAAGGTCTCTGTGAGAGGTTGGATTGGGGTGGAGCTGACTGGCTCCTGTGTCTATCAAAAGGGTAGCAGGTTTCAAATTCCCAAGAGTCCCGACCCCTGCCTTTATGGTTGGTCTCCCCCAAGGGTCTGGCTTAAGTCTTGCCAGAACTCCTTTGGGGAGCACCTGGGACTCTGGGCATCCCTATGTGGTAGCCTTTGCTACGGCATTTACCAGCTCCAAGGGAGCCACCACCGGGTGAGTTGGGTACTGGTCGGCCTGCTCACACTCAGCGAGGGCCTGGAACAGGACCGAGTCTGGCTGTTTATGGAACCTTTCCATTTCGTATCCTCTCTCCTTTAAACGCATCCAGGCGTGCCACCGTAATGGCTCCTGGCCGTCTGGTGGGGTTTGGCGGGGCTGATTTCCCTGGTAGCGGGGTGCAGGGGTGGGCTGAGGCAGTTGAGGGTAGAGGGGTGCTGACGGCGGCAACTGGGGATAGAGGGGTGGCGGCTGTGGTTGCTGATAGGGTCCTGGCTGATAGTTGTCCCTGTAGGGAGCAGGAGGGGCGGAAGGCTGAAGGTGCGCCTGGGCTGGAGCGGGGTTATTCCGATAATCCCGTCCGTTCCTTCCTTTTGATAACCTCCTCCTCGAGGTCCTTTTCCTCCTGAGCGTCTGTTATCGCCTCGGAAGTGACCAGTGGCCGGATACTGGGAGTGGGGGCCGTGATTGGCATAGGTAACTGTTTGAATGGGTTCGTCCTCGCCTTTGTCTCTGGTTTTCCTGGTCCCTTTAACGGGTTTCAGAATACCAGTGCTGCGGAGCAGTGTGGCAACGCGCCTTATTTTGCGCTCCAATTCCTCCCAGGTGCCTTCGTTGGAGTCAGTAAGATTCAGAGCCAGCTGGGTTTGGGCTTGAAACCCTTTTACTAACGTCTCCCTGAAATCCCTGTCCTCAAAATTGGGGAGGTGGGTGGTATCATGGACGTCCACTGAATCAGATAGTACGGCGAGAAGCTGTTTCCTAGCTACATATGCCTCAGGATCCTCATTTGCCCCTTGTCTTTCCAACAAGAATAAAGAGGTTATTGTCCTGTGGGGATTTAGGTACGCGAGGACCTCTTTCATCCACTGGTATTTGTTTACCCCAACCAGGCCTCCTGCTGTGATGGCAGAATTAAGAGCCACCAAATCTGAGCCCGAAGCGCATCTGCGGGCGAGCAGGGTAAGGTCGTCCCCATTGATGCTGTAATAGGAATTGGCCACGTCTGTCATCCACTGAACAGCGTTGTCCCTGGTGAAAGGGCCAACCTGTTCAGCAATGGCCTTCACCTCGTCCGGCTTCCACAAGGCCGTCTCTGTGACAATCTGAGTCGTCGTCTCCTCCCCTGCCCTCGTGACCGTCTTTTTGGTCCGCACTGGGTTTAGTGGAGCCGCCATATTAGCAGAGCACTGGAGTGGAGCGCTGGCTTGCACTTCTCCTGCCTCGCTTTCAGGTGATTCCACTATACCACCAGGGTGGATGGCAGAAATTACTGCCTTTTGCAGACCCAGCTGCTCTTTTAGGGATTCAATTTCCCTCCTACAAGCCTCATGGTTAGCGATCTCACGCTTTTCCTGAGCTCGGTCCGCTAGGTATTTAGCGGCTCGGTGGGCTGACATTAAGTCCTTTTGGGCTTTTTCAAGACCAAGCTCAGCCTCGTCTGCTCTCTCTGTAGCAGAAGCGGCTTCTTTCCTTGCCTCCTGCAAGGAGTCAGCAAGCCCCTGCTTTTCTAAGATGAGGTTGAGCCTCTCCGTCCTTAAGCGGAGACTCTCCTCCTCATAATCTCTGCGCAGCTCGCAGAGCTCACTCTTATGGAGGTTGTTCTGCCCCTCCATTTCCTGAGTGACCTGGTCCAGTCTCTTCTGGACTTCTTGAGTCTCAGCCTTAAGGGCAAGACTCTCTGCCTCATGCTCCGCCTGTTTGCGGGCCAAGGCCTCCTCATGTTGAGCCCTGAGCTTCTCTAGCTCCTGGCTGTGTTTTGCCTCTAGCTCTTTGCTAGCGGCTTCCTGTGCGTCGAGGGCCTCCTGTTGGCGCTTCAGGAGAGCCGACGCGTCCTGGAGCGCTGTGTACAGCGCCCAACACCCAAAGCGGTCCTTCGTGGACGCGTTAGGTTTCTTTTGGTCGCAAAAGTCTTGGAAGACATCCTTTGCAACCTTTAGGGGATCCGGACCTCGGAACGATCCAGGCTCCCACGGCGAATCACCTCTCTTAAGGAGCCACTTTTCCAGACGAGGCACAGGGCTCGTCTTACGAAACATGGCTTTGGGCTTCCCTGGCTTCCTATTTACTCTGGGGAAACCTTTTTATTTCTGAGTGCGCCTGCCTGGGCTCTGTGCTCAGACCTGCGCGTGAACAGGGAATTTCTGTCTACTCCCCGTTCCTGGACTGACCTTTTCAGTCCTGGAAAAGGGCACCTAGCCTATTTAGGTTTTGGGAAGGAGAGTGATCAGCTGCTCGATTCCCTAACAGGGTAACCTATTGAACCTGTTTCTGGAGGGTTTTGAGCTCTCGGCTCTGACCGGCAAACCACACCGAACCGGTTTAGGTTTTGAGCTTTCCTACGCTCTAGCAGGGATCACCATTAAACCTGCGGAGTTTTGGGCTTTCCTGGCCCTGACTGGTGTACCCCTAACCAGCAGAGTTTCTGGAGACACTATGCCTCAGCGAGATTTCCTCCGAACTCGCACTGACTCACGCTCTTAGCCGTGAGGCAAAGCAAAACAAAGAATCGCTTCCAAGGCTGGAAGGGTTGCAGAGGCGCGGCTCTTTAACAAGCGCGTCTCTCAGCTGTTCTGTCAGTTATTTTTGGCGGGAAAATGGATGGCGTAGGGAGATGTTGATGCCGGCTGTTTCCCTACACTATCGTTCTGGGTCCCACCCACAAGATAGACCGTAAGATGGCTCGAGATAGCCTTGGGGCTTCGTGTGGGAGATCCCTTGCGTTCGGAACACCGCCGGTCACTGGCTAGTCCTAGCAGTCGGGTCCGGTGCGGCTGATCTCCACGACTCTCTGGTGCTTAAGGCACAGAGTCTCACACGGAAAGAGGTGAAGGGGTAAAGCCTCCCAGATAGAGTGCTCGCTAGAGCCAATCACACAGACAGAAACCTCGCACACAAGCCTGTTCCAACACTCCAGCGGGGGGTTTCCTCCACGTCTGACCGTCAGAACGACACGCGTCGACTCTCGTGTGCGTTCAGACGTTCAGGGTGTTGCCCGCGTTACTCCACCACTTTGTTAGCCTGATTGCACGTTATTATGAATAATAACGAGGGGAATTATATTGATTATTAATAAGCAATCAGCTGCGAGAGCGAACACCAATGTATACAGAGGTCAGCCCCGCCGGGAGGAGTTGGTAACAGACCAGGAGACTTTTATGATTGAAAATAAAGTCTTTTACTGAGGTTTGCCACACACAAACAATTACACAAGCACACACACAATTATTCAAGTCCTAAGAAATACAGAGAGAGGTAAGCACGTTTGCATTAGCAGGTAAGTCGTTGGTGGGTCATATTTACCAGTCGAGTCCTGTAGAGCGTTCCTCAGGAAAAATGGAGGGGAAAGAAACTAAGAAAAATGGGGCCACGCGGTCTGACCAGCAGATTGTCACGTGGAAACTCGGCCTGCAGACCAGAGTTTAAAGATGGAGGTAAGGGTTGGGGGATAGCAAGCTGGACATAAGAGGGTCAAAGGTTCGATAGGGGTCGTAGTAGAGAGAGAGGCCTGTGGTCTGGCATCCCCTTATAAGCAGGAGGGTGGGGGCTGGTTACCTCCTTGATTCCCGCCTCCTGGTAGTCCGTCCCTGGAAGCACCCTATTGGTTGGAAGATGTAGGGGAGGTGTGTGGAGGTGTGCCTGAGGGATGGTCAATACTGAGAGCTAGAAACTTACTCATGTCTGACACCAGGTGATAGCCAGGATGAGTCATTCAGCCACTTCTATTGTGTTGTTGATGGCATTAGCCCGGCTGTTGATGGCTCTCAATCAGTAACTAGGCAACGATGAATAGACTCTGCCAGGGCTACGTGAGGTCTTGCAGGTGAGGGGGAGGGAAAGAGGCTGCCTGCCTGATGTAGAAGGATCTCTCAATGGCGTTTTTGGAGTTCCTAGTCCTTGTATTTTATTAAGGCATGGAGCTGTGCTTTAATGTATACTGGTTCTGTTCCATTTTCCTTCATGAGGAGCAGGCTGGTAACCTATGCTGGGCACTGGAGCTGCTGGAAAGGTCAGGAGAAGCGTCTCTTGCCTGGGTGCAGTCTCTGCTGGCATCTGGGAAGGTTACCATGTGGTTCAGTTCCTTATACACGCACTGGCACAGTTTATTATTTTATTACAGTCCAAAAAGAGGCTCAAAAGCCTTGCAGGGCAACACTTACACCTAGGTAGATGTGCATGGAACTGCAGCCATGGAATGTTGATAGAATCTGATCATCAGTTAAAAGAGGTGAATTGGCTTGCTCCAACTAAGAGTTTATGGTAATCTGGACAGGGAGATTTTGGTTAGAGTGGGATTTGTCCTATTCTATTAACACCTCATGGGTCCCAATGTTTCTTCTAATGGTAAATTTCATGGTACCTTGTATCTTGTGGTACCTTAAAGACCTACAAGATTTTGAATCTGGTATAAATTTTCACTTCCCTATGCAAGTTTACATTGGAATAAAATGTATTTAGTTTATACGGTACCACAAGAATGCTGTCTATTTTTGCTGAAACAGACTAACACAGCTACCTTTCTGGATTTACCATCATGAAAGTAACACTTGGGGATTTCAAGGTATGCAGAAAAACATTAATTTGTTATTTGCAAAGACTTATGGTTTAGAGAAGGAGAGATAATTAGTAAGAGGGGCAGGTACTTGTGTGTGTGGGCATACAGACATTTGTGAGGATTCCCTTCAAATATTCCCATTTGCCTTATTCCTATCAAGGAAATGTTCAGTGTGGGTGCTCAAAAAAATTGAGCAGTTTCAGGTGTATACTTATCATTAAACAAACTGTCCCACTCTAGAACTTGGCTCCAAAGTTCTAGGGGAAATATTGTCATATAGAATTTCTGAGTACAGGATTTCCTTCTGTACTACCTCCAGATACTATAGTTTGGCAACTGGCAAGTAATGTACATGATAAGCTCTTTTTCTTAAAGTGAATCTATATACAGATAGGCTATATGATATGATTTGCAGTGAATGGAGCAACCTTCCCCAAGGAGCTGCATGGAAATTATTTCCCCAGAAATTTGGAGTCAGATTGCTATGCGGGTCAGTTTAGAGACTTATAGAATCACACAGATGAAAAGGATTGATCATCTTGTCTAACCCTGAACTTTGAGAGGAGATGTTCTGAAGTATCCTCTGCCAGATGTCTGTCCAACCATTTCTTGAAAAACCTTCAGGGAATCATGTCTGATTTCTTCCTGTCTGATCTATTTATTGTAAAATGACTTGATTCATAGCATAATTTTAGGAGGGGGAAGGGAGTGGGGATTCCCTTAGTTGCTTCTTCCTCCAGTTCATGTAGACAGAGGCTCCAAGAACCTATTTGTTTTCTCTAATGAATTACTTTTGTTTATTTAATTAGTGTATGTCCTGCCTGATTGAACATATGTTCCAGGTGCCTCTCAAAATGAAAAAAAAATCACATACATTTGAGATCCAGGTGTCACATTCTTGACATTGCAGAATCAGTGCTTTGTTGAGTCATGTCTCAACATGGATGGAAATGAAGGCTTTATGTTATGAATTTATGTTAGGACTCTTGCCTGTGATTCCCATTCCTTTCCTTATGCCCAGTACCCCTTTGGTGCTTTGAATGCTTGGAAGATGCTGAATGTTCACAAAATAGCTGGAAAGATTTGCCCTTTGTATTGGGGGGGGGGTAAGAAGCCCCTTGCCTGAATCACATATACACATGCACACCATGCACACATACATGCTCCTTCCGCTGGCTTCATCTGAATGAAAACTGTCTGCGGCTCTACCTTTGAACATAACTTTGAATACTATATTCACCCCTGGGGCCTATAATTAATAAACAATAACATGCCTCTGTACAAGTTCACAGCTTTTCTTTTTCTTTTAACTGCAGGCTACCTCTCACATCTCGCTCTAAGGGGAAGTCTCTTGGACTGATTTTGGACTCCAGGAGAGCAGAGGAATAACAGAATTGTCTTCTTGGACTTTCTTTTTTAGAGATATTCCACAACATCTAGATTTTTGCATCTTCTCTTCTCCTCGCTCCCATGCAATGCACAAACCACTTCCTCATACTTGTCACTGGAGAGGGAGATACAGAAGTCCCACTTCCAAAGGTACACAGAAACATTGACACAAGAAGCACAAATACTGTCACTTTCTTATCTTCTCCCCTACTTTTTGTCTATGAACATCTGAGCTTGTTTGGATTTTGCATAGAAACTAGAAGTACAATTGACTTATCCTTATTCATTTGGTAATTTCTGTCTAATACTCAAAGTAGAAACTCTCATCATAGAGAGATAAAGAGGCTACTGTTTTAAAAAGTCCTGCCCTTCTGGCTACTGTTTGAAAACTGTGATATGCAATGTTCCCTCTAAGCTGAGTTAGTGTGAGCTAGCTCACAGTTTTTTTAGCCTCTGGCTCACACATTTTTGTCTTGGCTCAGGAAGGATGGCTCCAGAGCAAACTAATTTATTCAGCAGCCAAATCACTCACTCACAGCTTTAATGCCAGTAGCTCACAAAGTATAATTTTTGCTCACGAGACTCCACAGCTTAGAGGGAGCATTGGTGATTTGCAGGTTGCATGGGTAGAAGGAATGGCTTACCTCCACATATTTCTATGCTATATGATCCATTTCCCTGGCATTCTGTAGATTGCTGTGATCAACTGATGTCCAGCTGCCACTACTAGAGCCCCGCTGATATGTAATATTAGCTTTTCTTATGTCTATACTTTCATATTTTTTTCCATTGATTCATTCCATTAAGTAGACAGAAAACTCTCAATGACCAGTACCAGTTCTGGGTAACCTCCAAAGTTTCCAGAATCAGCTTGGGGAATTCCTGGAGATTTGGGGATGATGCCTGTGTAGGGCAGAGCTTGGGGACAGAGGGCCCAGTAGAGATGGGATGCCATAAAGCAGGGGTCCCCAACCCTTTTTAGCCTGCATGCAGCTTTGAAATTCTGACAGTGGGTGGGGGGGTCAACAGTACATTGGTTGCCACAGGAGGTGGAGCCAACTACAAAATGGCTGCCATGGGAGGCAGAGCCAGCTACAGAATGGCTGCTACAGGAGGCATTGGCCCATCAGACAATGTCATGGGGCAAGCTTAAGAAAAACTGTGATAATAGACCTTCAGTGTTTTAGGCAGAAGCTCTGCTTAACAGGATGCTTTTTAAAAAATGAATCTTGTTCAAAAATGTTTTCTTGCATACATACAAAATAAACATACATACTGAGCCAGCTAAGAAATCCTAATAAGGCAATATCTGTCTTCATTTTGCAGGTGTCTAACACACTTCTGTACAAGGAAAAAGGGGGGGAAATGCAGCAAAATCTTGTTTAGTCAGAACCAAGTCCCACTGTGTTTTTAGAATATTATTCCATTATTTGCACAGGTAAAGGGCCTCAAGACAGGCCTGTAGCCTGCAGGGGGGCATTGTGGAAGGCACCCCCAGGGCTGGCTCACCCGCTAGGTGAACTAGGCATTCACCTAGAGCATAGGCCCTAGATTGAGGTGGCAAACTGCCACCCTCACCCCCGCAGGGGCGGAAGAGCGGTCCTGCCGCGGGCTTGGTGGGTCCCGGCCGAACGGACGCAGTGCCGATGCCACTGCCAGCAGGAGCAGCAGCAGCAAGACATGCAGCCTGCGGTGCCCCCCCCCGGCCCGGCTGTTGGGGCTACTCTTGCCACCGCTGCTTGAGGGGAGGGGGGCTCCAAGGAGAGATGGCAGGTCACTGGGGAGGGGAGGGTCTTCCTGGCCTCGTGCTCCTCCTCATAAGAACATAAGAGAAGCCAATGTTGAATCAGGCCAATGGCCCATCTAGTCCAACACTCTGTCACACAGCAGCCAAAATATACCAGGTGCCATCAGGAGGTCCAGCAGTGGGGCCAGGACACTAGAAGCCCTCCCACTGCTGCCCCCTCCAGCACCAAGAATAGAGTGCATCACCTGCCCCAGACTGAGAGTTCCCATCTATACCCTGTAGCTAATAGCCACTGATGGACTTCTGCTCCATATGTTTATCTAATTCCCTCTTCCTCCTCTTCCTCATCCTCCTCCCCAGCCAGCACCACATCATACTCCCACAGAAGCTCCCTCCTTCTGTCTTTCTCTCCCAGACAGCTTCCAGAGGCACCTTGCGGGCCCTCCTCCCGGGGGCAGCCAAAGACAGGATGGGCAGAAAGCGCCAATGTGAGCGGCCGGCCAGGTGCTAACTTGGATGGCATGCTCCCAGGGTTGGGGGAAAACCCACCCACAGCCTAGCAGCTCACCTCACCTCCCCCTCTCCCAGCACCAGCCAGGGCTTCCTTGCATCCCTGTACAGCCCCATTGGAAGCTGCCACCACTGCCCCCTTCTGAGGCAGCTGCTGGGCATACTGTGAGGAGGTCCCCACCAAGGTCACCCTCACCCCCCACCCACAGCACATGGTAGTGCCAGCGGGGCATCCCCATGGCCATTGGGGCCATGTGGCGCAGAAGTGGAGCTGTGGCTCTGGGCATGCCTCCCTTCCCCCTTTCGGTGGCAGCAGTGGGGGGGAGGTGTGGTGGCGGCAGTCTCCAGGCCCCACCGGGAGGTTGGCATCTGCGCCTCTCCTAGGGCACAGAAACACTGGAGCTGGCCCTGGGCAACCCTTATCATATCTTCACCTCCCCCACCCCAATCTTCCTCCCAAGCTTCCCTTTTATGTACCTTCCTTCCCTTCTTGTCCAGCCGGGGAAGCTCCAAAAAGCTTGGTTTTTCCCCCTCCCCCTTTCTGCAAAAGGGAGAAAGAGCACGCATTCTCTTTTGTACTTCTTCAGGAGACTTTGCCTGCTTTGCTTGAAAAGGGCCACCCACTCAGATTGGCTTGGGAGGAGGGTCGCCCTTCTTCCTCCAGAGCAGCCCAGCATCCTGGAGGTGGAGCTCCATGCCAAGGTATTGCCTTGCCCTGCCTTCTACACTTCTCCTCACCCCTACCAGGAAGGAAGAGCTTGCCACACTGGCCTGAAGCCAGGCAGGGTAAGGAGCTACTACTCCTTTCCCTCCCCCCACACCTTCTCCCTCCTTGCTCATTTAATTCAATTTGCATGCCCTGGCATCCCCCCCAAAAAATTCCTGGCTACGGGGCTGCCTCAAGATCTTCCAGAATTACAACAGTGATCAGTTCCCCTGAAGACCCATGGCTGCTTTCAGTGGTGGATTCTATGGCATCACATCTCTGCTGAGCTCCCTCCCCTGCCCAAAGATTATTCTCCCCAAAGCTCCACTTCCAAAGCTCCCGGAATTTCACAATTCAGAGTTGGTAGTTCTAGGTGGATGCCAGCATCCTGAAACATTGACATCACTCCTGGCACAACCAACATTTAGAGTTTTGGCTAATGTCAGGGTGTCATTGGTGATGTCATTAGTGAGGTCTCACTTTGGGAGGTGAGTCTCCTGTTAGTCATTGCAAACCCAACAGATATTATCTTGAGAGGCAGTTTGAGTTTGTGGTATTCAAATCTACTTTATGAGGAAAGTAATGTTCAAAAGAAAAGCTTTTCTTAGGGGCTTTAGCTGGAAAATGGGAGCCATCCCTGAGCCAGTGTGATATAGTGGACTGGTTAGGATATCTGACTAGGATCTGGGAGATGCAAGTTCATATCCCCCCTTTGATATGGAAGCTTGCTGGGTGACCTTGGGGCAGTCACAAACTCTCAGCCTAACCTACTTCACAGTATTGCTGTGATAATAAAATGGAGGTGAGGAGAACAATGTACACTGTTTTGGGTCCCCACTGGGGAGAAAGGGTCAGTATAAATGAAGTTAATAAGATAGGAAAATATGCAATAACTAATCGGAAGTAGATTGGCGGAAGTTCTGTGGAACAGGAGGAATATAGTTCTGGGACATGATTGCGAATGTAATCCTAAGAACATTTTCCTGGGATTAACCACCCTGAATAAAACAAGACTTTCTTCTAAATAGACCTGCTAAAGATTGTTCCCTGTGTGAGGTGGTAGTCATGGTTCATATTTAGGCTCTGGTCACACTGCAACTGACATGCGCTTTGTTCCCGGTTTATTTAAATCGGGAACATTTTTATTCACACGGGGCTGTCTACATGCAGCCAGCTCCTCTTTCCCAGCATCCGCTTGCCTGCTGCTGCGCCGTCCTTCCAGGCGATCCTGCCGGCCACGGGTAGGCTTGGACGGCTGCTGCTCCTGCCGACACTTGGGGGGGGTGCTGCCGCTGCCGCCGCCGCCATTGACCCATGAAAATAGGCTCCGCCGTCTCCGCCATCCTCCTTGCCGGCCCCATCCAGGCTACCGTAGCCCCCACCTCTCGTTCCCGCCTCCAGGGCCGTCTTTGTGCATTTTTTTGTTTTTTAAAAAAGCTTCTGGCTTGAGCGCTTGACTAAATAGGCACTTAATAAATCCATTATTAAACTTTAAATGGATTTATTAAGTGCATGTTTGCTCAAGCGCTCAAACCGGAAGCTTAAAAAAAAAAAAAAAACCAAGAACGTTCAGACGGCCCTAATCACAATCCTTGCGAGAGAGGGGCTGTCCACATAGGCGAAATTGCAGAATCCAAGCGGAAGTGCCAGGAAAACACTAGTTTCTCCAGGGGTCAGGAAAACCCGGAAGCATTGCGCGAGTAAACCCACTTCGTGGCGGGAGGCGGATTGGCGCGTGTGAATGTGAAACTGACATGCGCAAGTAAACAGCAGTGAATCCCGATCAAAACGGCAGTGTGACCGGACCCTAGACTCTCTCAAGCATATTAATAGTCTTCAGCTTTGTACGCAGAATTTGCAGATTCTGGACAAATAGAAAATCACCTGATCATTTTCAAACCACACAAAAAACAACAACAACAACCCAGCATTACTGAAGTTACCCTAGCAATAGAAAACATTACATTGTGCCATAATAATCCTTATTGATGGTGCACTTCCCTTAAATCACTGGAGAGACATGGCCTCTTTGGCTCTTCAGCTCCCAAGTTTTATATAACCTAGCATCCTGGAAAGTGTTAGCATAATGTGAGGCCCCTTTCACATTACTGTTCTAAACCCGATGTTATCTGTTGCTGACCTAGTTCCAAGTAAAATGATTTAGGGATGGAGGTTTCGTACAGCAAATTTTATTCTGTTAATGAACCATCTCTGAAGTGATCTGGCCATTTCAAATAATGCCACACTATTTCCCCGCCCTTTTTTGCTGACTGATCTTTGGCTGCGATCATATGCACAATTGGACTCACCATAGGCGTAAATGCTGGGCAGATTTAAAAGACGCAAACAGACAACAATATCTGGAAAGCTCTCTACAGCTGTCGGCAACCCATTCTGCTCTGCCGCAGAAGCGGAGAAAGACATCGGGGAAAATCCAGTAATAAATGGGTTGTGATGGGCCATGTAGACATTCCCCTGTCTGATCACTCCAGCGCGCTCTCATGGCATTGGGATGGTCTGATCAGGCCATCCTGACTCTGTGCCATTGGTTTCCCCCCCCTTCTCAGTAGGTGCATCATTGCAAACTCCATAGGGACCCCTCAATGTGGAGATGTAATTCATTGATTCCTCATTTAAGCACATCAGAAACAAACAGCCAAAAAAAACCCACTCACCCATGGTTGCATCTGATCACGCAGTGGTGGGCTGTGCCCGCAGCTTCCAAGGACTGTGTGATCGTGCAACTGCGGGTCAAATTCCTCCAGAGGAAATAGACTTGCTTCCCCTCCGCTTCATCTGGTGTGTGTAACCGCAACTTGAACTTTTTAAAAACATTCACACAGCAAAAGAGGGCAGGGGGAAAGCACAGTGCTTTTGGAAGCACTGCAGACACTATAAAGAGCACACTACAGTGATTCAAATGTGAAAAAAGAGGTGAAAACGGAAGAAAGCAGTTTATCTCAAGAAGGCTCAACCATGGTTTGCTAACTGGACACAAGCAACTTTCTATGAAAAAGTAAATGAAATCCATTAGCAGCCAGTTGCTAAAATGGTTGTGTCTGAAATGACACAAAGAATCTGTTATCAACTGACTACCAAAACGGATTACAAAGGCTGTCTGAAAGGGGCCTCTATTTTATGTTGTCATTCCTATCTATGGTTTTCTTTTTAGCAGGATTTGTTAGAAGGGTCTTAATACAAGGACAGAACTGAAGATTTATTTATTTATTTTAGATGGAGAACGGTGCAGCAGCAGCTATTGGCTTTGCTGTGTGGCGTACGGAGAGGAACAGCCTCTGATGGGGCTGCACCACACGAGACTGATGGCATCTAATGCAATATTGCAGATACCTTTTGGGAACAAAGAGGTATTTTTCCTGGCAGTGCACAGTATCACACAGAGCAGGATGCTGCTGGAGGGGTGATGACAGAGCAAGATCATGTTTGTGCCACAAATGGAAGCTAGATCTATAGCGACAGACAGCAAGGCCGTAGCCACTTGGCAGATATTAACTTGTCCAGGTATGTGTTGGTTTGTTCAGTATTTACAGTGCATCTGACTGAACCGATCATATGCTGTTTCTATTGCTTATGTATTAGAGCACATCTGCAAGAGAATTTCTCCTGCTTTTGCTTTCACATTCCGGAACTCCGATATAACATCGTTGTTAACAACTGGTTTAGTTTTCCTTTACTACAATGCAATAGTTCAGAAATCACCTGGGTCCTTTAGACCCCTGCAAGGACCCCAAATGAGTTAAAATGACTTTGAACAAGATGGGTCCCCATCTTTTACAAGCCCTTGCAATGGCAAACTAGCTTCAAGCTGGAAATGTAGACTCATTTGCTCTAAGATGCAGCCTTACTGTTGCATCTTTATTCAACATCAGCTTCCAGATGGGAACTATTTTTCATGGTTCATAAAGCCAAATCCAGCTGCTACATTTGGACCTACATAAGGAATCAACATTTTTATTGCCTTAGCAGGGCTCAGAAAACAATTGCTGTTGTTTCTTCAGGACTGGTTCATTTCACATCTCTCTGAGACACTTACGATATCAGTATTTTCTTTTTTAAATAGCTCTACAGTTCAGCAAAGGAGCCCAGACTTTTGCAGTTCTCTCCCACAACTGAAATAAAAGTGATCCAGTAGAAACAGCAGTCAACAGAAAAACCATACGTTCAAGTGACTTCCATGAACTGCTCAGGCAATTTTCTGTGGAAACCACAAATGGATATGAAATGCTTCTGGAATCTCAGCTTTTTTCCTCCAAAAAAGAAAGGAAGTGCACCTACAGTTTCCTCCTCCCCATACACCCACCCTCCCTCTTTCCCCTCTCCGCAGCAAAAGCCATTCTTTGATAGTGATGTGTTAGGAAATAACATGGCATTTCTCACAATGCATAATATTCCCACTGCTTAAACCCAATATTTAACCCTTGATAGTCTTCTTGGGGGGGGGGAGAGACTGGAGGCCGGGTGCCTGAAGCAGAAGAAAGAAATCCCTCATTAGGAATAAACCTAATATTATGTGAGGAATCAAGCAACACTCACAGCTCTTATTATAGTCAGGCATAATTCATTTGCATTTTAGATGGGATTGTCAAAGCAACCAAAGCAAAGCGCATCAGTTCCGGAGGAGAATTATTCAGGCTGGTCAAATTACCCATCTCTGTGTTTTTGTCATTAGTCAGAGATTTTTAGTGGTGAATGTGGGAGTGTGGGTGTGCGTTTACATTCGCTCACATGCATTAAGGCTTTTCTTCCCCTGCTCACACTCTGAAATAGCATATGTCAGCACATTCAAAGAAACCCCCAGAAAACCAAGGAGAGGCATGTGGAGAGTTAAAGTCCACATATGACAGGGAAGCAAGTTTGCGGTGAATTGGGAAGCACAAACTGTAGTAAACCATTGGATAATCCCCACCCTGCTAAGTGGCTTCCCCAGAGGCCTGATACAGTGCCAAAGCCTCTTAGGCATACTGAGACAAAGCCTCTTGCTAGGCGAATTCAGCTCCTGAAGCCACCATACTGCTTCCTGACAGCCTCCAATTGCATTGCCTCTGTATTTGTGATTCCTGCTGCTTATATTTACTTGTTCCCAGGGCCACAACAGGCTCCATAAACAAACAGTTGCTATTGCAATGGGCTTTATGCAGGTACAGAGCTCTGCTTTCCCCTTCCAGGAATTTTTTCCCCTCTCTCTCCTTGCATAGATTTGTGCAAATAGGCTTTTAATACCTTGGAGAGATTAATTTGGCAATTACAAGCCAGTTTAGAAACACATGCTAAACAATTGGTCATATAATCACCATCCCTTCTAGCATAGCACTATTGAAGCTTAGGGAAAAGGGTTTCCGAAGCGGAAATGGCATGTTTGCTCTATGGATTTATTAAGGAATAAACCTTAATGTGTTGATTGGTTCCCAGTGGATATTTTGTGCTGTCGTCTCTTTCTCATTCTTTCTCTGTTTGGCCTGCAGATAAACATAAAACTGATATGCCTGATTTCAGGTATTCAGCACCTTTGCCAGCCATGTAGAACTTTTTCTAATAGCAAGGCCTGGGTTCACTGCTGCATTAATTACAGTTTTATCACAGCCGCATAATCCACCAGCCAAGGCATCTCTTTGAGACAAGAGAAGTGGCAAGGGATGAAAATGAGATCTTTCTCTTCAGAGTAAAATTTGGCTAGAGAAGTGATGTGATCAGCAAAAGTGACCCTGCAAGGTGATGCAACCAATTCTGCTCACACATGCAATACGGTAACTGTATCTGGTGAATTTCATTACACTTTCAGATTCAAATCAAAGCCCCCTAACAGGGAAAACAAATGTGACTGGGGGGAGTGAAATACTGAATTCCACTGCACATGTAACAAAGGTGGGTTCCCATGGCATTCTTGTACTACAGCATCACCAGGTCAGGTGATTATATTCATCTAAAGCCACAATGCTTTTCAACCAACCTGAAGGCCAGTTCATGAGACTGCTAAGTGTTTTGTTGTCTGTTTTGCCCAATGGAATCTCTTAATCCACTATTGTGGTTGCATATGTGGTAGGACCTTCTCATGAATCAACAGCAAAGAGCACACTGTTATCTAGCCTAGAAAACCAGCAGTCACAAACCATTGCTATGGCTCCCCCCAGAGCCTGAAGCCTCCTGTGACCTATATCCATAAACTCAGCTCTCACTAATTATATGCCAATATCCCTAACAAGGACATTTATGGAATCGGCAGGACTCACCTTCCATGGTAGCTGTTTCCTACAATCAACACAGTGGGTTGCTTCCTGTGGCTCTGCTCCCCTAGTGGTGGTGCTTTTCTCTGCCCCCTGACCCAAAAGAGCATGCCATCATGAGTGAAGTAGAGCCATGGGATTCAAGCCACTGCGTGCAAAAAGGAATGGAAAAATTAGCTAGTCAGCATTCATCTACCATCCTGCACTTATGTCCATTTCCTTTGAATGGTTATTATGCAAAACATTTCATTAATTTTTTTTCGCTGACAAAGCATAAAGCTTTGGGATTGGTTGTCATCAGTTCGTAGCTTTGGGATTGGTTGTCAGCAATATGCTGACAATACTCAGATCCATAATATCGTTATACAAATCTCCTGGTGGTGCAGTAGAAATCCTGAATCGCTGCCTGGCTACAGTGGTTAACTGACTCAAAGTGAACAAATTGAAACTAGTCAGAGGTAATGCTGGTTGAGAAGGGGGAGGCCTTGAAGGACATTGTTCTCCCCACTTTTGATGGAGTTCAACTGACCCTTGCTGTCTCAGTTAAAAGCCTTGGGGTCTTACTGGAGAAGCAAGTTAGTGCAGTTGCAAAAAAGGCTTTCTTCCAACTCAGCCTAGCCTGTAAAATGGCCCCATATCATTATATGCCTGACCTGGTCAGCTGGATCCACACCATAGTAACATCAAGACTAGATTATTGTAATGCACAGTAATGTAATTAATGAAATTAATGTAATGCTCTGTCATTGGTCTCCCCTCAAAATCAACTCAGAAACTCCAATTGGTCCAGAATGTCAGCATCTAAATGGAGCATGTATATCACTTCCCTTCTACAGACCCTCCATTGGTTGCCCATTTGTTACTGAGCTCAGTTTAAGGTATTGGCTGTCACATATAGAAGCCCTTCATGGCCCTCTTATTTATGGACTGCCTCTCTCCCTATGCTCTGCTCATGAAGAAGAAGAAGAGGTTGGGAGTCTCAGAGTGGCTTACAGTCCCTTTCCCTTCCCTTCCCCCCACAACAGACGCTCTGTGAGCAGTGTTCCCTCTGAGTTAGTGTGAGCTAGCTCACAGTTCTTTAGCCTCCAGCTCACACATTTTTGTCTTAGCACAGGAAGGATGGCTCCAGAGCAAACTAATTTATGCAGTAGCCAAATCGCTCGCTCGCAACTTTAATGCCAGTGGTTCACAAGGTAGAATTTTTGCTCACAAGACTCCACAGCTCAGAGAGAGTGTTGGGTGAGGTAGGTGGAGCTGAGAGAACTCTTCCGAGAACTGCCCTTGAGAAAACAGCTCTGAAAGAACTTATGACTGACCCAAGGTCACACCAGCAGCTGCATGTGGAGGAGTGGGGAATCAAACCCGGTGCTCCTAACCACTACACCAAACTGGCTCTCCATGTCAGCAGGGGTTTCTGCAGGTGCCAAAATCAACAAGTGCCCATAGACATTCTTTCTCCAGTGTGGCTGCCACCTTGTGGAATGACCTTCCCAAGAAGGTTAGGAAGGCTCCTGCTCTCCTGGCTTTCTGCAAACTATGCAAAAATGAACTATTCAAGAGGGCTTTTCTGTGCAGGTGATAAGCCTACACAATACAAAATGGTTTTCACAAGCTTACTTGGACAAATGATTGGGACTTGTGATCTTTACTGGTATTTATAGCATATTTTAAGTAGGATCCTGTTATGTAATTTCTGTATTGCTTAATGTATTGTGTTAATAAGTAAGGTATGCTTCTGTTTCTTTCTGGTGGTTCCAGACTTCAAATAACTTAATCCACCTTGTGTCCATGTGAGAAAGGCAGACTATAAATAATGTAAAATAAATAAATAAATGTTTTAACGGAGTAATAGATGAAAACAAAAACGCACCCAAATAACATCCAAATGTAACATTCTTACTAATTTACAGAACTGGTGGAACTGCTAAAGAGAAGTGCCTGGCACATCCCTGAGCATAAATGTTATGCTTCACAGGGCACTGTAGGCAGAGACCCCAGGGTGAAGCCAATCATCTTCTAAGTAGTCTTCCTCCATCTTGAGTGGCTCTTCCTCCAAGAGACGAACCACTTAAGTTAAAGGAATATTTCTTAGACTGGAGGAAAACTTCAAACATGAGCCAAAATTAAAGGTGGGGTATAAATATTGTAATAAATGAATAAAATTATAAACTTTCTTCAACAGAGTGGTAGGATCAGGGTAAGATCCACCTCACCATCCTTTTTGCCAGAATAGGTCTCTAACAGATCACACTCCTGCAGAGTTAGAACAAAGGAATTCCATCCCCCCCAGTATTTCTCCAAACAATAGCTCCTCCACATTAACATTCACATCTATCACATTTTGCAAGTTACTGTAGCTGCAGGTGGTCTGGTAGAGCCTTTCTTACTGCCAGAGATCCTACTGTTATTTTACAGATGCAACCAAGATGCCCTGAGAATGGCTTTGGGTGTTTTAAAGAGGCCCAGAGAGAGGAAAGACAAGCATGTTGTGCTTCCTATTCCCACACTTGTATCTCATTTGACACTGAATATGTGCCCCATCTGGAAATGCTGTCTCATCTCTTCCTAGGACAGGAAGATGCTCAGATTCCCAGGGAAGGAAGGAAGACAGAGGAAATATACTTAATTCTTGATCTTCTAAACTCACAATAGAACATTTAATTTCCCTTCGACTCCCCCTACTACCTTTGGCTGTCCATTTGCTCTGCCTTTTCACCCCATCCAATAGAGACAGGCATTCATTTATTAACAAAATGAAACAAGAACTATTCATTGTTGTTGTTACAACAAAAATAAATTTTAAAAAATTAGTAACAATCATTCTTGCTTGTTTAGAGAGATGTGATAGAATCATAGACTCACAGAGCTGGAAGGGGCTATACAGGCCATCTAGTCCAACCCCTGTTCAATGCAGAATTAGCCTAGAGCATCCCTGACAATCAGTCCCACAGATCTAATGCATGGACATAGTGACGACAGAAGTTGATGAAACTCAGAGGAATCTTTTCCAATCATCACAGTCAAATAGTTGATGCACCATAAAAATATTTTTCTTATAGGTCTTTCTTTCCAGTTTCTCCACCAATCATCATTGTCTTGGAGGTTTTCTTGATACTGCATAAGTGGCAGTCACTCCCCACCTCCTGCCAGCTTCTTTTTGGCTGAGTGCTCTTTGATACCAAGCAGTCTCCAGGTTGTTTCTAGTGCTTTGAAAATTGCATAGTTATGGTCCTACTGTGTGACTGACTTGTGTGATAATGTATTTGATTTGCTATGTTTGCTAGTGTGTGAGAGAGTGTTGCTGTACAGTTGATGAGGTTTTTCTCTAATTCTGTTTGGGCCAATGCACTCATTTATAAAGTCTGTTGGCAAATGTGGTCGGGAAGCTCAGTGCTCGGAACTGAATTCTCAGGCATGCACTGGCCAGATTTGGACTGGGATTGCAAGACATGGTATGAAGGTACTTGAGCTTTCTCCTCACAAGCCATTTCCTTAGCTGATATGGCCCCAGGGAACCACTGTTCGTCCTCTGGGAAAACTCAGGTGTGCCCATCAATACTTGAAGCCATTTTGGATCAGGAAAGTCACATGCCATAATCCCAGTCCTGATATATTAAATTTTGAGCACAGAGGTCCAGGAGCATGTCTGATTAACAGAACCCATGTGAAATACAAGAAATTTGTAATGTGTGAATTGGTCCTTCATGTGTCTGTTAATTCTGAATTCTGCTTGTTAGTCTTTCGGTATCATTTAGTGTCACTGTCTTGGACATTACTGTATTCATAGGAGTGCACATAGTGAATTCTTATGTATGGCACATGTCAATAATCAGTTTGTCTATGTGGGAAAGTGTGTGCTCACACTTAAAATAATTTCCATTGAACACTATAATGTCCAGTGTTTGTCTTGTACCGAGGAAAGACTCACACTCCCAGTCTGAGCAATAAAGAAGAGACAGAGACTTTCTTGGAATGCCAAATGCCTCTCTCTGACCACTCTGTAAGGAGCACAAATCCCTGAAAATGGCATCACAGTTAGATGAAGAGCAAATGCAATACACAGCCTAACTAGATGGGTTTCTCACTGAAACCAATGGAAAAAACAAATATAAGGGAATGTAACCCCCCTGACTGAAATAAAGAACAAATAACATTTTTTTAAAAAATGAACATGCTGACTTTTTATTTGAAAACAAAACGACATGAAAACAAACATTGCACAGTCTTGCCATCTACTTGGTCTAGGTTTAGTGGCACGAGTTTGGTTTAGTGGTTAAATGCACGGACTCTAATCTGGGAGAACCGGGTTTGATTCCCCACTCCTCCACATGCAACTGCTTGGGTCAGTCATAAAATCTGGCACAGCTGTTCTTGAAAAAGAGCAGTTTCTGTCAGAGCTTTCTCAGCCCCACCTACCTCACAGGGTGTCTATTGTGGGGAGGGGAAGGGAAAGGAGTTTGCAAGCTGCTCTGAGATTCCCTTGGGTAGTGAAGGGCAGGATATAAATCCAATCTCTTCTCTCTTCTTCTTCTTCTAAGACCAACAAAATTTGATTCAAGGTCTAATCTTGTGTGCATGCAAACAAAAGCTTATACCTTGAATAAAATTTTGTTGGTCTTAAATGTGCCATTGGACTCAGACTTTGTTCTGCATGGCTACCCACCTGCTTCTAAGATACTTAAATACAACCTCTTGCTATTAACGCAGTCTTGTGCCCCATCATGGGCTACGGCTTAGGGGAAGAGCCTCTGCTTTGTATGCAGAAGATCCAAGGTTCAATCCCTGGTTTCTCCAGCTTAAAGAAAAAAAGGATCAGGCAGTAGATGATGTGAAAGACCTCTACCTGAGACCCTGGAGAACTGCTGACAGTCTGAATAGACAATACTGGATTTGATGGAGTAATGGTGTGATTCAGTACAAGACAGCTTCATGTGAGTTCACCATGGACTCTAATATTGAGTGAGATTAAGCAAATGTGTCTTCACAGTAGCATCAAGTCATGTAACAAAAGATTCTCCGTGCCTGCCCAAGACTACAAAACTTTACCACCTTGGCAACAAACATTTTTTTTTGAAAACTTTGTTTCCTTTGGTTGGCATTTGGAGGCCAGGGCCAGATCTATTAAAGGTCAGCAGCTCTGAGATATGTTCTGTTTTGGCCTTAGAAAATGCATTTTTCTTCCATTTAGTGATATATTTTATATATTCAACCTGCATGTAAAGCCCTTAAGACAAATCGTTTGTTGTTTGGGGGCTGGCTGTCATCAATATGTTGACAACACCCAGTTCCCGAATCACCGGCCACCTGCTGTCGTTAAATGGTGAAGGGTGAACAAATCGAAACTAAGAACTGACGAGGCAGAGGTAAACGTTGGTTGGGAAGGCAGAGCTCTTGAAGACATTGCGCTTCCACCTTCAGTGAAGTTCAGTGACCTTTGCTGATGCAAGGACTTATACTACTTCTAAGATTACTGCTCAAGAAACAAGTCAGTGGAGCTGTAAAAAAACAAAAACAAAACTTTCTCTCAGTTTAGCCTGGAAGATGGCCCCCCTCACCTTGACTAGGCCTATCTGACCCTTGGATCCATACTATGGTAACATCAGTACTAGACTACTGTAATGCAATCTACATAAGTCTCCCCTCAAAGTCAATTTGGAGACTCCAGTTGATGCAGAAAGCTGCAGTTCAGTTATTACTGGAAACCAGACAGAGGCCCAGGACAGACTGGCAATTTGCCCCGGTATCGAGTCGCGGCAAAAAACCCCCGGAGTAAACGATACCGGGTTTTCCCGTCCACACAGCGGGGGCCTCTGCCGGAAGAAACGGGACGGAGGCGCGTGGGACCATTCAGACTGCCGCGCCGGAGGCGTGCTATATTCGCTGTTCCCCCATTATTTCGGCTGTGGGCGTATGTGCGCATGAGCGCATGAACGCTCATGCGGTCATGCGCATAAGCGCATTTCGGCGATTTTTTTTTTTTGCCCTGCAACGCCAGCACCGCATTGGGCAGTGGAGCGGAGCTCAGCCAATCACGCCGCTGCTGCCTCATGCCCAACGCGGGTTGCTCCCGGCTTTTCGGCTGCGCGTTCAGACTCCCCGGAAGCGGGGAAATGGGCGACGAACGCAGGCTTTCACGATTTGCGACGGCTTTTATCAGGTGTTTTTTTAAACCGGCTCTGAAGCGCGAGGGCTCCGGTAAGCTCCGGGTGGGGGACGCCAGGCAGATGTGCCTGTGTGAACGTTCCATTTACTCCGATATTGAGTCGCTGTCAGCCCGGGTCCCATCCCGCGGCAAATTGCCAGTCTGTCCTCGGCCAGAGTGTGTGTATTACTTTCATTCTGCAATCACTCCATTAGCAGCTGTCCATCAGTTTCTGGGTTCAGTGCACGGTACTGGATATCACATACCAAACTCTTCATAGCCTTTGACCTTTGTATCCGCAGGACTGCCTTTCCCCCTATGCTCTACCACAACAGCTTTGTGCAGGGCCATCTGCAGGTGCCACCCTGTAAAAGGACAAGATCAACCACTGCTCATACACGTGCATTCTCTGTTGTGGCCCCTCCACCTTATGGAATGGCCTGTCTGATGAGGTCAGGAAGGCTCCCATTGTCCTGGCATTCCACAAACTATACAAAACTGAATTATTCAGGAAGGCTTTACACAGAGCTATAATATCATCAAATGGAGCATTAATATGCTTTAATGGAGGGAAAGGGACTGCAAACTGTACCACTGTGTATAGCATCTGTCGCTCTACGTACTCTCCTACCATGTTCAACATGTCATGCTTTGTTTCAGATTTGTTTCAGATTTCTTCTTGGCTTCAGAGGTCTGCAGTCCTAATTCTATTACTTTGCCTATTGGATGTCCTGTTGATTGTATTCACTTACACTGGCATGCAGAAGGCCCCAGGTTCAATCTCTTGCATCTCCAGTTAAAAGGATTGGGTAGGAGGTGATGTGAAAGAACTCTGAGATCCTGGACAGCCACTGCCAATCTGAGAAAACAATACTGGCCTTGGTGAACTGATCATCTAATTCAGTATAATGAAGCTCCATATGTTCCCAGATTCTTCAAATTACAATACCCTCAAAGTATCGATGCATAGATACATGCCAGCCATCCTGCTAGATGTTCTGACTCTGAGGCACTTGTTACAAAGACTTGTTCTTGAGTTCAGTGCCTCCAAGATGTGTGCAGGCTGGCCCAGTTCAGTTTGGGACTTGGTGAGCAAGGATAGAGTGCTTAAGCTTTTTTCTCCCCCCCCATGACAATTTCCTGTCCTGAAACCACCTCTGGAGCCATTACTTGTCTCTCTGGGGAAATTTGCCCAACAGGGCAAACAGCAGCTTCCATTTCAGGGAAGGTTTAAGTACCCTGCATACTGCAATCCCATTCCAAAGCAGACCCATATGTACCTGGGAAGCACTGAATTTCAGAACTACAGAACATGTGTGAATCAACCCTTATTTCCATACTAAGAACACAAGAAGAGCCCTGCTGAACCAGACCGGTGGTTCATCTAGCCCAGCATCCTGTCTCACACAGTGGCCAACCAGTTTTTCTGGAACACCAACAACAGGGCATAGAGGCCAAGGCCTTCCCCTGATGTTGCCTCCTGGCTCTGGGATTCAGAGACTGACTCCCTTTGAACCTGGAGGTTCCCTTTTATCACCTTGGCTAGTAGCCACTGATTGACGTCTCCTCCATGAATCTATTGAAGCCCCTTTTAAAGCTTTCTGTGCCTGTGGCCATCACTACATCACTACATCCTCTGGCAGGACTCCACTCCATGAATTTTCACTCCACACATCCTATGTAAATAAGCATTTTGCTGTAAATTTCTAAATGTAAGCCCATTGATTTCACTCGATTCAGACTGGAGTCACTCAGCACAGGATGGCCCTGTTGTTGTTCTCCTAGCCATAGGCTTGTATCTGTCTGACATTCAACAAAACACCAAAGAATTCTTCCCCCTTTATGTCAGCTGCTTGAAATGCTTGAAATGAATGCTTCTTGTATTACTGGGTGCCTTGCTCCTTCCTGCAAAATGGAAGAGACACATTAATTAAAATAATCCCAATAGATCAGGATGCTTAAAAACATATTTTTAACAGTCTAAGTCCTGCAATATTCTAAACTCTCCTTAACCCATTATTTTAAAAAGGATTCAAACTGGGCCTATAAATATATATAGACCCAACAGTCTAAGTCCTGCAATATTCCAAACTCTTCTTAACCCATTATTTTAAAAAGGATTCAAACTGGGCCTATAAATATATATAGACCCAACACAGTGGTGATGGTTGCAACGTTGGTACTCTGCATGACAGTTATGGGAGCAGCAGGGGTTGTTTGGATCTCAACGCAGAGACAATGAGAGCAAGGTGTGGGAAGCAACAGAAAGCTCATCCCAAACCTTGACCTAAGCCTGAATCCCATTTGCTAAACACAGTCTAGTCAACGCAGTCCTGGAAGTCAGGATCTGGAATGTCTTTAAAAGGTAAGCCCTGAATCATACTCTGAGTAAGAGCAGTGGCTATGGTTGCCAGGTCCCCTCGTCGCTCCTCCGGGGAGATGTGGGGGGCATTCCAGTGGTGGGTGGGGCTGACCCAATCCCTGCCCCAAGAGTGACCACCTGCCCAGTCACCCCTCCCCCTCCTGCCCAGCCAGGTTGTGAGGCGCCAACCCATCAAGAGTTCCACTGGGCTGCAGCCCGTGGAGGTATGTGGGGTCATCCATTGGTCAATAAAGAAGGCCAACACTATGCTGGGGATTATTAGGAAGGGAATTGAAAACAAATCAGCCAGTATCATAATGCCCCTGTATAAATCATTGGTGCAACCTCATTTGGAATACTGTGTACAGTTCTGGTCGCCACATCTCAAAAAGGATATTATAGCACTGGAAAAAGTGCAGAGAAGGGCAACTAGAATGATAAAAGGGTTGGAACACTTTCCCTATGAAGAAAGGTTAAAACGCTTGGGGCTCTTTAGCTTGGAGAAACGACGGCTGAAGGGTGACATGATCGCTGTTTATAAGATTATGAATGGGATTGAGCAGGTTGAGAAAGAAGCACTTTTCTCCCTTTCTCACAATGCAAGAACTTTTGGGCACTCCATGAAATTGCTGAGCAGTCGGGTTAGAACAGATAAAAGGAAATACTTCTTCACCCAAAGAGTGATTAACATACGGAATTCACTGCCACAGGAGATGGTGGCAGCTACAAGCATGGACAGTTTCAAGAGGGAATTAGATAAACATATGAAGCAGAAGTCCATCAGTGGCTATTAGCCACAGGGTATAGATGGGAACTCTCAGTCTGGAACAGGTGATGCACTCTATTCTTGGTGCTGGAGGGGGCAGCAGTGGGAGGGCTTCTGGTGTCCTGGCCCCACTGATGGACCTCCTGATGGCACCTGGTATTTTTTGGCCGCTGCGTGACAGAGTGTTGGACTGGATGGACCATTGGCCTGATTCAACATTGGCTTCTCTTATGTTCTTATGTAAACAGGAAGGCTGCTAATCTGTGGTCTTCGTCCTCATGGGCGATCTGACAGAGCGATTCTTTAGTTGTTCTAACCATCCGCTCAGCCTGTCCATTCGTGCGTGGTGCGGTGCTGGAGGTTGAGTCAGCCTCGCTCATCGGGATCCCATCCACATTGCCAGTATAATGTACTGAGTTTGGACACATGGCATAATGAAATCAGCTCATAATTTATTAAGTAGTTCAAAACTGAAGACAAACTAGCCAGTCCTTGACCAGATTATATCGTGTAATACACACCCCATAACACACCCCCACACCTGGTGATAAGTTCTATTTATATTACCTGTGGCAATAGATCTGCGTGAGCCTACTGGTCCGTGCTAGGATCCAACTTGGCTATTGTCTCTAGACCCAAAGGTCTGCGTGAGTGCTTGGCCATGCTAGTGCTTGCATGGCCATTTCAATATACAACAGCAGCATAGCTGTATACCCTGTAAAGCAAGTAGAGTGAATAGATCAAGCTATCTGTCTGTCACTCATGACTTCATTATAACAGTTTATATCATGCATCTAGCCCATAGTGTTGCACTACTACAGTGATTCCTTGACCATCAAAAAGCCCTTTGGATTAGTGTGTGGCTGATTGATGTAGTACACACTATGATAAGAACACAAGAAGAGCCCTGCTGGATCAGAACACTGGTCCATCTAGTCCAGCATCCTGTCTCACACAGCAGCCAACCAGTTCCTCTGGATGTTCAGCAAGAGGCATAGAGGCTGAGGCCTTCCCCTGATGTTGCTTCCTGGCTCTGGGATTCAGAGGATTAATGCCTCTGAATGCAAAGGTTACCCTCAGTCACCATGGTCATAGCCATTGATAGACTTATCCTCCATGAATCTATCTAATCCCTTTTTAAAGCTGTTTATTCCTGTGGCCATCACTACATCCTCTGGCAGAGAATTCCATATTTTAATCACTCTCTGTGCAATGAGGGTGAGGGTGATGATGATGATATCATCATAGGCTTAAAACTGCTATCTAGGCCAGAAGAGATAAAACAATGAGCCATATATAAACAATGACAGATCTATGCTTAGCAGCACACTAGTATCCATACAGTGCATACCTGGAGTACTCATTGCTGATAGCGCTTTTGAAAGCAACTTGTCACTGAAAATCAACTGACTGTTCACTTTTACTAATGAGCAAACATACTAGACTTGCAACATTATCACACCACAAAAGACTTTCATCTTTAACCATGAGCAAGATATGGAAAGATGCCCATGAAGCTCTCTGGGAGACTGACAAGTGATGCAGCTTGGCTTCTCTAGATGGTGTCACTGTTTCTATGGCCAAAACCAAAAAGTTTGTTGCTAAGCAACATAATGTATATATTACGTTTGCCTTTGGGGATTTAACATATGCATTTTCACTTTCATCTTTGACGGGTAGTTACATTTCTTTGCTTTGAGCACCAAAATGAATGGAAACTGTCCAGTATTAGGATATGCAAACATAGTGAAAGGTACAGGGAATGATTTACAAAACCCAAGCCATTGTTTTCCAGTTTGATTCAGCAGGAAACCTACTGAGTGCCATTTATAAGGGCTGGGCTCATTTCTTTAATAAGAAAAGATGCTGGGTTTTGTGTACAGACTATTGATCTTCAAAAGTGCTGGAGTCCTTCCATATATCTTGGTCCACTAAAACCCAAGAAATTTAGACTGAAAAGCATTGTTGTAATGGAAGCTCCAATCCTAAACATGTGCAAGTTCCACTAAATGGACTTTCCCGGGTCTTTCAGATTGGTGTTTAAATCCAGCTAAATCTAAATATCCATTGAAAACTTACCATTTGGGTTTAATATTGTGAACTGAAGTCTGTGTGATTTGCAGTGCAATCTGAAACAGAGTTACATACTACTATATCCTTTGACTTCAATGGACTTGAGGAGGTGCAAGAACTGCACTGATGGCATATGCCTATTTTGATGCTTTCAATTACTTTCTTGTCCTCCTATACTGACTTTTGTAAATTAATCTATACTTGATAACATGTCTCTTCATTGCTGGGAGCAATTGGCTTTCCACAGATCATCACGACCAGTTTTGCCCTCTCCCCAATACATACCCTTTTCAATTGTTAATCAGAGCATGGACACATTGGCACACATGGATTTCAGTGCACTGGGGCTAGGACACAAAACAAAAACACAGTTATTGCATACAAAAGACAGCAGGATGTATGTTAAAAAAACCACTTAACATTTTTATAACTAGATATCAACCAAGCACAAGGATTATAAATGTAAAAAAAAAAGCCACTGACATTTTATTTAGTGGCATTCCAAGAGAACGTTGCTCATTCTTGTTTTTACATTTATTCACATTATGCTCTCCATAATTTAATTAGAAGATCTGGCATGGAATTTACCCAACAAAAGGCTTGTGTTGTGATGAAAAAGAACAGGATATCCGTCACTTCCCTTTAGGTTTACTATTGTCTTTATTAATAAGCATTAAAGGCAGAAAAACACTGGAGGAATTCTCCCAGTGTATGTTGCTTGCATTTCACTATGCTTTTCAGATTAGTTTAATTTCCCACTGGAAGCTGGCTCTTCATAAATATTGGCCTAGGATTATAAACATGTAAGTCAAAACTCTTGTGCTAGGGCTTTTCTGCTCCATTCCCATTTACTCCTAATATGCAGAACTAGAAACATGCAGTAAGGAAGACAATGTCACATATGGTGGCCTCTGTTAAAGAAGTTCAAGAATTTGGAAACAAATTAACAGCATTTTTGAAGATACATCTGATACACTATTGCTGAACATGTTCAGAGTACCTTCCCCTCAACATTAAGAACCCTCTTTGGGTTCCCAGTTGTGCAGAACTGATAGAAAGAGCTTTAGGGTTAAAGGAAACTACAAAAAGAAATCACTTCTTGCATGCATATTACTTCCACAGGCTGTAAAGACGGCCACAGTCAGGTCTGTAGCTACAGTGGGGCATCTTGGGGCCAGCCCCCCCCCCCCCAACATATTACCCAGGCCTTCCAACTTCCCATCCAGCTGGGTTATTTTATTTTTCACACATGCCACGGCCTTGCTGTGCTGAGCCATTACCCTGTCCTGCCTGCCAGTGCCCTTGCCCCCACCTCTCTCTCTCTCTCTCTCTCTCTCTCTCTCTCTCTCTCTCTCTCTCTCTCTCTCTCTCTCGTTGCTTTTAGCTTTTACTCTCTCATCGCTACTGATACAGCCTGGGGTGTGTGTGCTGGGGTGCCCCCTGACTTATTTAAATGCCCCCTGAAGTAAAAAAATCTTGACTACGGCCCTGGTCAGAGTTTAAGGCTGGAATGGACAATATTTTTTGCCAATTGCTCTCCTGGGCAATTGCTACACATAAGAGGGAGGGATGAGGAGGGGAAAGCATTATTTGATTGGGCCTCTATTTGGAATGCCCCTTCCACTTGACATATCTACTCTACCTCCAAATATCCATTCAAGGGTTTAACATTCAAAACTGGTATACATATCATAAATCAAACTGGTATACATATCATAAATCAAACTGGTATAGATATCATAAATCAAACCAGAAATGATTACTGACTATGGAATCTGACCAATATCTATTGGTCTATCCAGAATTTAAGTCCGTACATGAATGTTTGGGATTGGGGCAAGTGCATCATATGGCCAAGGCAAGTATGTGCATCTTAGCTTGCTACTACCCATGCTGGGATTATTGTTATCTGATCCAGCCCTTTAATGGCTTTCTTAAAAGATTAGACCCATTTTGTGGAGGACAGGTCTATCAGCAAATATAGACCATGATGGCTGAATAAAGCCTCCAGATTCCTGGTCAGTTTTTTTCCTACTTTTTTTCCACCCTGGGAACAAGCAATACGTGATGAACATCAGCCTCTTGTTCTGCTTATGACTTTCAAGAGGCATCTGGCTGGCCGCTGTTGGAACAGCAATACTAGACTAGATGAACCTTTATCTGATCCAGTAAAGCAGTTCTTATGTTCTTATGTTCTTAGGGCACAAGTTTGTAGAGGGTTTTTCATTACAGAAAGTTGCTGCTTCTCTTGATAAGAATGCCACATTTCCTTTTGCATAGTGTTCCATTAATTTCATGTTAGGTGTATTACTTATCAGTCGGAAACATCAGATTTTTAAAACAAAAAACAAATGTCTCCTGACCACTCTTACCAATCCCTTTTCCTCGACAGACAGAACAGACTGAGGCTGATTGTAATTTTGAGGATAAAGTCACAGAGTTTACAGTACATAGAGATTTCCTGAGATTTGCCATTTATGCATGCAAATCAGATTGTAGCCTAAAGCCATGAGAGATTTGTGCTAAACCATCTCCAAAATTTGGAATGCATTAAACAGTGACAGCCGCTTCATAGTTTAATTGTGGATGTTGCCATCCGACAAATGGGAGACTTGTATTTCTGGTACATTTGAGACTGTAGAGCTCACTGTTATGCAGGTAGTTGGTTTTCTAAAACTAGGAGAACCCACAGCAGCCATAATGTTGTAAGTTAACTTTACGCTACTATTTGAAAACTCTAGGTTAGTTTACTAGAAGAGCTGTTCTTGATCACACTTTTCTGATACCAATACATTTCAAACAAAGTCATTTGGCTGGTATTTTCCATGAATGGATATAATTGACTTTGTATATTCTGCAGTTAGGTTTTTATGACCACTGTGATGGATTATATGTGGGCATCTACAGGTCTGCCTTCCTTTTCTGTTCACTCTTTCCTAAGCCCCCAAAGTGTTCAGCGGCAGCCCCAGGCAGTTCTCATTCCAAAATCCTTCAAAATTGCAGCCAATTAAAATAGTCCTGCCAGAACAAAATATGCCCTGGTAACATCCTAATAATTACATTACCATTACTCTTTTTATGTGGCACAGCCTCTGAAGACTACTTGGAAACTTCAGTTCATCCAGAATACGACAGCTGAGCTGACTGTTGACTGGGACTGGCCACTGAGAACATATCTCACTAGAACAAAAAAGTCTTTCTACTGGTTTCCAGTCCATTTTCTGAGAACAATTCAAAATGCTATTTTTGACCTATAAACATTGCTAAAGGATCACCTGCTGCCATATAAACCCGCCTAATCATTAGCACGATCTTCAGAGATTCTTCTCCAGATGCCTCTTCTATCAGAGGTTAGGTGGGTGGCTGCCAGGTTTATGGTATTTTCCCTGGAGGCAATCTGGTTATGGATTAACCCAGAGACATCTGGATGACACTTTTAGTGGCCTTATTTATGGTGTCCTTGTTTCATTGCACTATCAGTGCCTTAGGCATCCTATTGATTGAAAAGAAAAATGTTTTAAGTAAGTTGTTTAGCATTGAATGTAGTCCCAGGTCAGATATCATGGGAAACAGATTACTTATTTGAATGTATCTCCCTCTCCTAAGGTTGCAGCCTGGAAGTTACATCGACTTCTTTATTAGATACCCAGCTGTGAGTGAGCATTTCTCCTGACCAGCCCCTGTTACTCACCATGCTCTGGTACTTGATGCGGAGCAGCTTATTCCAGAATTTAGGAAGGAAGAGTACGCAAAAGTGACACAGAAATAGCTGGGCAAGAGTAGCAAAGCTCTCTCATCTTTTCAGCTTTAGATCAGTAACGAAAGAGTTTCCTGGCCAAGGGTTGCCAAAGATCTGAAGTAAAAATGTCCTGTTCTTTAATAAAGACATCATGGGATGTTATTCACGAGGTGATATTATTTGCCTAACACCATGAAAAGCTTTGCTTGTTTATTTCTGCACATTAAGCTTCTGTTAAGAGACAGAACATTTTTCTCCAGGACTTCTGCCAACCCTACTGGCAACTCTACCCACAGCAAATTCTCCCTGGATGCAGAAAGACAGCACATCCAAAAGAATCCTGCTAGCCTATTGTGCATGCTTTCTACATGCAATGGAAGTTTTGGTGGAGATATTTTCACACATGAGCTCCTGCACAGGCATTCCGAAACATTACAATCCCAAGTTGGTGGTGTCGTATGGCCTACTGAATGTGTGAATCAATTCTAAAATAAAGGCAGTGTCATATACCAGTTAGAGCAGGGGTGTCAAACATGCAGTCTGGGTGCCAGATCAGGCCCCCAGAGGGCTTCTATCAGGCCCGCAGTGGAACTGGCTGTCTTCTGCTGCTGCTTCCAGTTCTGCTGCTGCTGCTGCGCCATTGTAGGTTTGGAGCTTATAGATACACACCTGAACAGCATACTCAAGATTGCAACAGCACAGACATTTTGATGCGATAATGCAGAGCAAGAGGTGTCAGTTATCAGACACTGTTACATAAACAAAATATTGCAAGAGTGCTAATGCTTTAAGCATGTTTTTATTTTAAGTAAAAAAAAACCCTTTGTGTTTGTGCCCTTTATAAAGTTTATATCTCCGCTACCTGGCATTACATTTTATGACCCACGTGGCCCAGCCCAACATTTATGTCAGATCCAGCCCTCATAACGAATGAGTTCAACACCCCTGAGTTAGAGTATTAGAACAGGTCTGGGAGAACCCAAGTTCATATCTATGCTCAGTGTGAAACTTACTTGATGAGCTTGGACCTGTCTCCATCTACTCTACCTTCCAAGTTTATAGCAAGGATAAATAAATAAATAAAAAAACAAATAAAAATAAATAACTGGGACAATTTTCTAAAAAACATGCACATCAGGTCCCAGTGTTTGGAAGAAAGGTGGACTTAGAAATATTTGAAATAAATCAATAAATTAGAGGTTACAGAGGTGCATTCTGTTCTTGATTTGGTGTGACATGACACCATCATTTTGATCTGCCTTCTATTCAGGGCTGGGGAGAGAGGGCAAAAAACACAACAAAACACCACAGTCATTGGCTACAGACACATCACATCCCAAAACTGCTGATATCTAAAACAGGATATTTACCCGCATCTGCTTTGCCTTTTAAAATAAAATCTCACTCAGCCTCTAGGAAAATATTCATGAGGTAAAGCTGGCAATAGAAAAATAATTATTTGAAAAACATTCTATGAGGAGAGTTGTGTGCTTCCCTACTGGATGCCAGTTAAAATGAGCTAATTTGTTTTACCAGTAGCTTAAGAAAACCCCTGCACAGCAGCACGACAATTATATCCAGGTGCAAGGACTTAATTCAAGCAATTCTAGGTGGATCCTTCCAGGCTGCTCTCTGGGCCCCATCCTCGGCTGCAGTTAGGAACAGATGCCCTTGAAAATATGATCCAGTCAGCCCTTGAATACCAAGCTTGAAATGCTTTCAGTTGGGAAAGAGGGGGGGGGAGAAGGGGATGCTCTTATAGCCAAGAAAATCAATTCAAACATGAGTAAGAAATATGAGCGCTGCAAGTCAAAAGTGAATCAGCTTCGTCTCTCTTTTGGATGCATTCCTTTTCTCCCAGCATACATGTAAAATCTTAGACTCTGTGGCACATTTAAGAAAAAAATATGCAGCCCAAATCCTCAAAGCTCTTCTTCTGGAGTAATATAATTTGCAGCAACGGAAGCACTGTAGAATAATTTTGAGTATCATACACTGAAATAGCTGAATTATTTTTAAAAAGTATAGAAATAAAATAAATTCAATACATTATTGATGGTTGTAATTCAAGATGGAAATAAAATTGTTAGCATGTATAAGAGTCCATATACTGTCTAAATACTGTTAAGTTCTGCAGGTTGGATGGGTGAGACAGGGAGTAGCAAGAGAAATGCCCACATTTCAGTGTTTAGGGTTGTCAGCCTCCAGGTGTGGGCTTCACCTAGAATAAACTGTTTTGCCAGGATGAGAAGCTGGTGTAATGTAGTGGTTAGAGTGGCAGATGAGCATCTGGAGTACTGGGGCTCCAATCCCCACAGTGCCATAAAAGCTTGCTGGGTGATCTTGGGCCAGTCACTCACATTCAGCCTAACCTATCTAACATGTGGATCTACTGTGGATCAGCTGCACAAACACCCTTCTGAGGAGAACGAAATGGAGGGCCAGAAAACTATGTATCCCATCTTGATCTCTCCGGAGGAAGGATGGAATTAAAACACACTAGACAGGTAAACAAATCCATGTTCTTTTCAAAGCTGGTTGGTTCTCGAAAGTCCAAAACGTGATCAAAACAATGGCACTCTTTAAAAAGTTTAGCTCTTTATCTGTAGGGTACAAAGGGAAGATCCTGGTGATTGTTTTCGGCTAAGGACAAGGCTAATTGGTCAGCTGCACCAACATCCTTTTTTGAATATAGTTTTGCAATAAAATGACATAATAATAATAATAATAATAATAATAATAATAATAATAATAATAATATGGCATTGTGTATAAAATAGCCAAGAGATCCTAAGATTATCTAGCAGCCAGAAGTTCTATCTCTTTTAGCATTATGCACCACTAGGTGGTGAGCTAGATGTTTTTAAGGCAAGAGATATTTCAGAGGTTGTTTGCCATTGCCTGCCTCTGTGACACAGCCCTGGTATTCCTTGGAGGTTGCTCTTCCAAATACTAGCCAAGAATGACCCTGCTTAGCTTCCGAGATCTGATGGGATCGGGCTATCCTGGGCTATCAGGGTGATGGCCTACTAGAAGCTGTTGAAAAGACTCAGAAGTGATGTTGCTCCTTAATCACTCTTTTCCCACCCATCACAGTGACTCTTGATGCTGACACACTGGGTCTAATGGAGAAGCACTGAAACAATGCCAAAGGCTGCTGCAGTGAATGGTCAGAGAACCTTGCAAAGAGACACCATTGGCATTGCAATGCTTGTACAGAATTCTGTACAATAAACTATGCCTTGAAGTGGCAGCATGGGCCATAAGGTTTATGGTGCACACAAAATACCTAAACAACACCCCTCTTTTCCCATTCATCCTCAGCTGTAATGTGGATTTTACAGGTAGGAAACTGAGGTGGAGATAATAGGATACTACCTATGAATCCCTTTTTGATAACATATTCAAACTCCAGATCTTTCAAATCTTATATTATACCCAATAGTGATGATTGTCGTTACTGAAGGTGAAACTGATCAGTCAATAAACCTTTTTTTTCCTCAAAGAGAGTTATGCTGAAATTGTTATAAATCACAAATTCATCCGCCACTAAAATGTCCTGTTGCTAAAACAGACTGCAACCATCTACTTGTCTAATGAATAGGGTTACCAGGTCTTCATTTTGGGTTCTTGGGTTTTTGTACTCATACTCAGCGGCTAGGGATGCCTGTTTCCCATTGCTGCGACTGCAGCTGGATTGAGGAAAATAATCTAAATAATGAGTTGGGAGAGGACATGACATCACTTCCAGGGGGAAAAAGGAAGAGATATCAGTCCTTTCTAGGAGTTGCTGGGAACTCTATGGTTTTACCACAGAGTTTCCAATGATTCCTAGGGAAGCGTGACACCACATCTATTTCCCCCCCATATGTGACAATGTCATCAATGATGGTGCCCCCCATATCAACCTGGTCTCCCTACCAGGGACTCTGGATAAGAAGTTGAAATTTCAGGGTGATTGATTAGCCTCCATACTTCGCAGCTTCTTCTAAGACTTTGATTTGTTTTTGCTTGCAGTAACACTCTGCCACAATAGTGACACTTACTAATTTCCCTACTATTTCATTTGCATTATTTTCTGTGTGGTAAATAATCTTTTTTTAGAAGCCACATGATAGTGAAAATGCACATTCAACTATACCAGTGGCAGGTTGCCAGCCAGTGTCTGGCAACTGAGGGGGTGAGGACATAGGGGTCACCATCAGTGAACAAACCCGGAAATACTTCACTCTGCTGTTGGAAATGCAGTGATGTTTCTTCTGGGGATTTCCATAGAAGTGACATAGGCTGAGTTCAGACTGGCAGTTGGCCCTGCTATAACCACATTTCAGCCACATTTTACAAGCAGATTAAAGGGGGTGTTCACATAGGCACATCTGCCTGGCATTCCCCACCCATAGTCAACCCGTGCTATTCCTCTTCACTCCCGCATTTAAAAGATACCTGGTAAAAGCTGTAGCAAATCCCTGAGAGCCCATTTATCCCACTTCATTCTGCTTCTGGGAAGTGTGAAAGCCAACCCGAAAAGCCGGGAGCAACCGGCATTATGCATAAGGCAACGGCGATATGATTGGCTGTGCTCCGCTCTACCACCCAATGTGGTGCCGGTGCAATGGGATCCTCCCCAAAACAGCCTGATGCGCTTATGCGCACATAGCTGAATTACCGGCGAAAAGCCATTTACAGCCACGCTTCCGGGCCAGCAGTCTGAACGCTTCCACGCGCCTCCTCCCGGTATGCTCCCACATCAGTCGGTGCAGCGTGACTGGGAAAACCCAGAACAGTTTGGTCCGAGACTTTTTTGCCACGACTGGCTCCCACTTCAAACTGCCAGTCTGAACTTGGCCATACTGCCACTGACCTGACTGCAATCTTTCCCCCCCCACACACACACACACACACACTGGTCTCAAGAGCAGCAGCAAGCAATGAGAGCCATCCCTGCAGAAAGCCCAGAATGGGAGGTCCCCCACTATAGCAGGTCTGGCCCCCTATCTCATGACATCCCTGATTCTGTGCCATAAGACTTACGGTTTGCAATGTGTTAAAATGGGAACTTCAAAAGATCCTCTCCAGGTTCCATAAAGAACTAATATGAGCTGCTTCTGAAGGAACTCAACAGGTTTTCTTGGCATATATAAAATTGGGACCTAGAAACCATAACTGCAACAACTCCAGCAGCCATTGCAACAACCACCACTTCGACAACCCTAATGTGGAGATCTCTTGCTCAGCTCTGACTGTATGAACTAATTAGGAGTTAATTAAGAACTTTGCTAAACCTGAGCAGCTCCTGTCTAAAATTTCTCAAGATCTTCTTTCAAGATCTTAGTTAGAAACTTCATAACAGTAGAGCTTCGATCATATTTACCTTTATTACCATGCAAAGAACTGGCAAGAATTTCAGAAAAGCTGAGCTGTGATTTTGCTTTGGTCCTGCAAGCTCAGCTCAGCTTTCCTGGGGGGGGGGGGATCCAACTCTTCTTCTGTCATATAAGTCAATATAATTATTTTAGTTCTATGGGTAGTTGTGCACAGGATGAAAACAGAACCTTTTTTTCCACGTTAGACGTGCAAGGCAAACAATTAGCAAAACCTTTAATGTGCAAAATTGGTAATACCTGGATGATAACCCCTGATGCTATTTACATATAATCAAGGTAGCAGGTGTTATTTGCATAATCAGAAAATGCCAGGCTGGAATGTAGTGAAATCACTGACTGCCTTAGGATGCTTCCATACTGAGGTCTTTTAGAATAGCTTGCTGTTTACTGATTCAGCGCAGCTGACACTCGAAACACAGATGAGGACCCTGCTCATGGTTACTTTTCATCCAAATGGTAGATGGGGAGGGGGAGAGGGCAGCAGGACTGCCGTGGATACACAGTCGACAACAGAATGCACAGCAAAATGACAGTGCGGAAGTGGCCCCTGTACCTCTTCTTTGCTATCTCTGTCTCCCCCTCCTCTTGTTCCACTATAACACTACAGCACTAAATCAGCCGTGGGGAAGTTGCGGTCTGGATGTTACACAGTTATTGATTCTGTCGCATCATTAGAAGAGAAATAGTTAATGGTTGGCTAGCTAGGCCAATATGCCGACAACAGTAGCCCAGATGTGATAATAGGACATCAGCACAGACTTTGTGGACTGTGTTTATTACAGAAGATTCTGCTTCTCTTTCCGTCAAAGGGACAAAGTGCTACTTAGCCGTGCTGTTCTAGGCTTAGGGAAATGTTGTGATACCGATTTCACTGTATTTATGATGATATCAGATTGAATAAATAGATAAAGGCAAAGAACATGTAAGGGGAGATCCTGGGCAGTGGGGGCTTATGTCCCATTGAAGCCATCTGTTTATATAGAGACTTCAGTGGGATTAAAGCAGCCTAGGCGCAGGATTGCAGCCGTGCTGTTTTGTGTGTGTTTTTTCCCCTTCCCCAAAAGGCACAGCTCCAATGAGGGGCGATCTTACACCAGTGAAGGCACTGTCACCATGTTAGCCCTGCTATACGTTTACGCACTCAAACGGTCACACAGCCACGGCTTACAAGATGTTTATCTTGCAGATTTACAGTTCAAGAGTTTGCTTAGCAGAACTCCAGTGGGTAACGGTTTGCTTCGCTAGGATTTCCCATCTTAACTAGCACTCATTAGAGGTGTACCAGACAACTCAGATTAGACTAGTGAGTCGTGCTTATTCAAATATAATGTGAGCAATCTGGACATCTTGAAAACCTGCCAAGATGGGCTCATAAAAAAAACCTGCCAAAAAATCTAAGTCCTGAGTTCAGCCAAGCATGTGTGGCTGGTTCCCATGAACACTGCAAATAAAATTAAAACCAGTTGGAAGCCTTGTTTTTTGGGTTTTCCCCCCCTAGAGCAACAGAACTCCTTCCCCACCCTAAAGAAATACTTCAGCCTAATAGAGCCTGCCCTTTTAAACCACCTCTCTGCACCCAGAAGAAAATGCCGAGGATGAACTGAAAAGAGGTTTTTGTTTTCAGCGTCTCTCTTCTTTGGATGGTGGTTTCTTGACAAGGGTGGGGGTGAGAAGGGAAGGGGGGAACAGCCAATGGAAACACATTTTTCCAAGGGATATACATTTCATCTTGGAATCAAAAGCACAGTATTTCACCAGCTCCTAATTTAAAACATACTTTACAGAGGCATATCTTATTCAGACGAGCCTTTGAAACTCTGATTTAAGGTGAGAATTAGGAATAAAAATATATAGGGCCAAATTTGCTGCCAGCTAGAAAGGCACAACACATTACACCAGGTTTAAATTTGACTTTGTAGTGTCAGGTTTTGCTCTCAATTAGTTCAGATTTATTACTCCAGTTGGGGAACTGACTTCAGTTGTATATCTTGAGATCTCCTGCAATAACAATGACTGCAAAACATTCCTTGCAGAGACAGAGAGAGATAAAGCAAATACCAGCCAGGAAGGAAAGGAAAGACCTGGCTGCATGTAGACTGCAGGTATACTAAACTGTATCCTACAAGACCGTGAAATCCCAAAGACTTTAATTATCAGTCAGTATTCACACTCTTTTCCTCATATGTATTAGTCCCCCCCCCCAAAAAAAAAAAAAAAGCTTTATGAAGCCTTGGAAGAATTGCCAACCTCCAGGTGGTGCCTGGAGAACTCCCAGAATTACCACCTATTTCTAGACTATACTGATCAATTTTCC
Source organism: Gekko gecko (assembly GCA_029375565.1). NCBI lineage: Eukaryota > Metazoa > Chordata > Lepidosauria > Squamata > Gekkonidae > Gekko > Gekko gecko. Next base: position 111,655,189 of record JAPDNY010000008.1, on the reverse strand, counting down.
TGAATAAAATGGCTGCTCTGGAATGTGGACGGCACGGCACTCTGCCCGGCTTGAAGTTCTTCCCCTCCTGTCCCCTCCTGTCCCCAGTCCCCACCTTTCACAGGCTCCAGTCCCAAATCTCTAGGCATTGCCCAACCCAGAGTTTGCCACCCGAGGAAGACAGCATTAACAAATTCCACTACACAGAACAGACTCCTTGTCAGATCAGGGGCCTCCACTGTCAAGTACTCATCTCAAAGCACACCACTCCGCCTTCTGTCCTGCTGCTCTTTGCTAGTCTCATTTCAGTTCCCCCTCTCAAATATGGTGTTTTCATCCAGCATTCTTTTGCAGGCCCATTCTGCTTGCAGGTATGGTGCTTAGTCCCCTGCACCAAACTTAACACAGCACCCCTGTATGTATGGGGGGACATTTTAGGGTTGCCAGCCTCCAGGTGGTGGCTGGAGATCTCCTGGGATTACAACTGATCTCCAGGTGACGGAGATCAGTTCACCTGGAGAAAATGGCTGCCTTGGAAGGTGGACGGTATGGCATGAAACCCCACTGAAGTCTGACCCCTTTCCAAACCCTACCTTCCTCAGGCTCCACCCCCAAAATCTCCAGGTATTTCCCAACTCAGACTTGGCAAGCTTAGAGCATTTGGGCCACTAGTCTTTACTAGGGGGAGAGGCTTCTGCTTCCTCTCTGCAGCAGGGAAGCCAAGACTTTATTTCTAGTGGTGAAAAAATTACTGGTAGCCTCCACTGACTAAGGGTTTGTTTGTTTGGAAAATTTCTATGCCACCTCTCCAGGGAACCTGCCCAAGGTGGCTTACAAAATGAAGCATAATAAAAATATTAAAACATCATAAAATTATTAAAACATGTCATTCAAAAACAACAGAACACAAAACAACATGCAACATGGAGCTTCTTAAAATGGGTCTTAAAGATTTCTTAGGCTAAAATCAAACTATAAACCAATGTTTTAAAAGGCTTAATTAAAAGCCTGAGTAAACAGAAACATTTTGGTCTGGTACCTAAATGAAAGTAGTATAGGCACCAGGTGGGTGCCACCACTGAAAAAGTCCTGTCTCTGGTTACTATTTGCCTCCCCTACAAAGGTGGGGGCACATAGAGCAGGGCTTTGTGATGAGGATCTTAGCTGGTAGGCTGGACAGTACAGGAGGAAGCGGTCCTTCCAGTACCCAGGCCCCAAACCAATTAGGGCCTTAAAGAACCTTGAATGCTGCCCAGAAACAGATGGAGAGCCAATGCAGATCTTTCACTAGTGTGATACAATCCCCGTATATAGCGCCTGACAGTAGCCTGGCTGCCACATGTTAGACCAGCCCATTTTCAAAGACAGCCACAACTAGAGATCACTGGTTTACCAGACTCCGAATGCCTGGATCCAAAATATATGAATAATTAGATATGAATTGTCCTGGCATGGGATACTTTACCTATCAGGGTACACATGAGAAGAGAAGGAAAAGAAATAAAAGGACAAGTTAGGAAAAGTTCATAATTTTCCTGGCAACTATCTGATCATCCCTAAAACTGCCCAAATTCTAGGGTTGCCAGCTCCAGATTGGGAGATACCTGGAGATTTTATGGCAGGGTTTGGGGACACGAGGGATTCCAGCAGGATACAATGCCATCGAGTCCACCCTCCAAAGCAGCCATTTTCTAGTGGGGAAGTGATTTCTTTGTCTGGAAATCAGTTGTAATAGTTGAGAGATCTCCAGGCCTCACCTGGAGGATGACAACCCTACCCGCTTTATATTGTTGCTAAGCATCCAAAGTAGTTTGTATTGAGATCATGTTCATCCCCCACAATTCAATACAGTGTTTCTTTTCTTTCCAGTGCCATATAGAGCACTTTAATTTGTTGGTCTGGAACCAACATACCTTCAGGACTGTCTCTCTCAGTATGTCCCTCAAAGAGTGTTATGCTCGATAAACTAATATGTTCTGATGGTCCCTGGCCCAAAGGAGGTTAATTTAGCCTCAACTAGAGCCAGGGCCTTCTTGGCCCTGGCACTGGCCTGGTGGAACACTCTCCCAGCTGAGATCTGCAACCAGGGCCAGGGCTTTCTCCGCGGCGGCTCCTACCTGGTGGAACGAGCTCCTGGGGGAGATCTGGGCCCTGCGGGACCTTACGCAGTTCCACAGGGCCTGCAAGATGGAGCTCTTCCACCAGGCTTTCGAGTAGGAACCGCTGCCCCACTGCACCACCATTGTGACGTCAATTTAGATGGTGCGGTGAGGTGGTCCTGGGAAGAAGAAGAGCAGAAGAGTCAGCAATATTAGGGGAGTATCGCTGGAACAACATCTGGAACTGTACTGGTTGCGGAGATTGGCAGATCTTTGGACCCCATCTTGGTTTTAACAACAACTGTATTCAAGTATCAATATTTTAATGTTAATGGATGGAGTATTTTATTTGGATTCAATTGTTTTAGCATGGCACATGCCTCTTGTTAGCCACCCTGAGCCTATGGGGAGGGTGGGCTATAAATATGAAAAATAAATTAAATAAATAAACATAAATTATTACAATTTTGCAATACCTGTAAAATGGAGATGTTCCACCAGGCCTATGCTTGTGGTGGCAAAGCTCTATGAGTATTGGCTTCCCCAGAGTGTTTCCCGTGTGTATTCATTTTATGCGGTATTTTCTCATCTGCCCACCTTCTGTAACATTGGTTTACCATCTGTTACACATATATATGGAACAACCTCAGAAATAGTTGTATTGGCACAATAAATGAAATGATTTTATAATTGGATTTTAATAATTTATCAATATTGCTGATTGTTTTATTGTAATCTATTATATTAGTGTTATGTTGTTATATTGGCTGAGTTCAGACTGGCAATTTGCCCTGCTATAGCCACGTTTCAGCCATGTTTCCCGAGTGGATTAAAGGGGGCATTCACACAGGCACATCTGCCTGGTGTTCCCCACCTGTAGGCAACCCGTGCTGTTCCACTTCACTCCTGGGATTAAAAAATACCTGTCAAAAGTGGTAGCAAATCCCGGAGAGTACCTTTATCCCACTGCATTCCACTTCCGGGAAGTGTGAACGCTCAGCCGAAAACCCAGGAGCAACCCACGTTGTGCATAAGGTAGCAGTGATATGATTGGCTGTGCTCTGCTCTACCGCCCAATGTGGTGTCGGCACAATGGGATCCTCCCCAAATCAGCCAGATGCCTATGTGTGCATGAGTGCATGAGTGTTCATGCGCTCATACACACATACACACATAGCCGATTTTCCAGAAAAAAAGCTGTTTACAGCCACGTCTCCAGGCCAGCAGTCTGAATGCTCCTGCATGCCTCCTCCTGGTATGCTCCCACATCACTTGACACAGTGTGACTGGGAAAACCCAGAACAGTTTGTTCTGGGGCTTTTTTGCCATGACTGGATCCTGCTTCAAACTGTCAGTCTGAACTCAGCCATTGTGGCTGTGTATTGTTGTAACCCACCCAGAGCCTTGCCATGCAGGGGAGGGAGGACTAGAAATGTAAATAGTCAACATTTTTCTGATATCGCATTCAATTTATAATAGACCAATGATCTTCAGTTTCTATATATGACTTCTGGACTAGAAGTCACAATTGTTTATCACATGCTGTAGATCCAAATGTATTACTTCCCTCTTCTTCCAACTGATTCTGTTTCCAAACTATCTACTTTACTCTAGTCTTTGCCTTGGAAGGATTTTTCGTACTTGCATGAAAAACTGTAATATATTCTTAAAATATATTAAATAAGATAACAAAATGTATCTCATTTTGGGACATGTGTATTTAAACATTTCTTTTAAAATATGACCCCCCCCCAAAAAAAAAAACTCCCACAACATTAACAACAACCTCAGTACTAAGAAATGGTACTTATTGTTTTCAATTGTTCCTTAGGCACTGGGTCGGGAAAAATTTTTTGGGAAATATAATTGGAAAATGACTAGAACATTAGTATTCAGTTGGGGAAAACAGCTTACTGTATGTTTTTTGCCGATGAATTGCAAATATAAGTTTAGTATTGTTTAATAAGATGAGTAATTTTAGCTTCAAACACACTGATTTTAATTTCAGACTTTTTTTCTCCTGTTTGCTTATACTTCATAACAGATAATTACTGATGTAATCATTATTGGTCATTGGCCATTAGTTTGCTTCAGAGCGTGTACCTCGGTGGGCAGTAATTACTGCACAGCCTTCAATAAGATATCATTAACAAAATGAGAAGACCAGAAAAAATATCTTAATTACTGTAAGTGCTGTATTGGTTTCTCCATGGGATAAACAAAGTCAAACAATTAAGATCGCATATGCATTTTACCAGATTATATTCTGCTGTGCAGGAGAAGGGAGGGAAGCCAGAACATGAAGATAAAGACAAATAACGTCTCTTTTAAAGTTTGTAATGGGGAATTATAATGAAAACAATAATGAGTATGAACCATTGGCTCACACCTTGAGCAATTACTCAGTCAAAATTCCCACTGAATTTAGCTGTCATTAGGATATATGTATCAATCTGCTATGAGCACATGAAGCTGCCTTATAGTGATTCACCCCATTGGTCAGTATTGTCCACTCTGATTGGCAGCATCCTCCAGGTTTGGGGAAGAGATCTTTCACATTGGCTGCTTCCTGATCTTCTATAACTGGATTTTATCACTCCTAGCTAATACAACAACAAGAAAAAAGAATGCTGAGTCCTGATGTTCTCCCATCTAAGTACAGGGGCCATGGCTCAGTGGTATAGCATCTGCTTGGCATGCTGAAATTCCCAGGTCCAGTCCTCAGCATGTCCAGTTAAAAGGATCAGGCAGCTGGTGATGTAAAAGAGCTCTCTGCCTGAGATCTGCTGCCAGCCTGAGTACACAATACTGACCTTGATGGACCAATGGTCTGATTCCATTCAAGGCAGCTTTGTGTAGGGATGGGCATGAACCAGCTTATGAAAGTTCATCATGAATTTTGGCCAGTTTGTCATTCATGAACTGAAGAGCCACCATGAATTTCCATGAATTTTAAGGCAGTTTACGGTGGTTTGTGGTGGTTCATGCTCTTCACAAAAAAATAGTTCAGTGACAGGGAGCAGAAAGCAGAGGTTTAAATGGCTTGGAGTCATTTAAACCCCTGCTTTCTGGTCCCTGCCACTCAGCTGTTTGATTAAATGGCTTGGAGCTATTAGAACCCCTGCTTTCTGCTCCCCATGAAAAGCAGTGGTGAGCAGAAAGCAGGGATTTAAATGGTTAGGAGGCATTTCACCCCCTGCTTTCTGCTCACCACTGCTTTAGAAAAGCTGTGAAAAGCTGTGAGGAGCAGAAAGGAGTCACAACCTGACACAAACTGGTTCAGTTTGCAACCCAAGGTATCAGTTTGTGGTTCAGCCATGAACCATGAACTAAACTGCACAAATGCAGTTCATGCCCATCCCTAGCTTTGTGTATGTCTTCGTATGTGACTCATGGCAGAGGTGATGTGCAATTGTCTTCCTCTGCATAGCAACCCCAGACTTCCTTGGTGGTCTCCCATCCAAGCACTGTCAATGGCCAACCTTGCTTAGTTCCCAAGCCCTGGCTGATGATACTTCACAGAACTTGCATAAATTGCAATAGTAGCCAGAAGAGCTAGAGATTCTATTTTATCATTTCAACTATATGTCCACTGGATTTTTAACTTACTTATGTTTTTTGACATAATTAGGATCCTCACAGAGAGACCTCTTGTTAAACTGTTCCAAATCCCCACTGTTATACCGTACTATCCATTTTTACTAACATTCAGGTTTAGCCACAGTTTTCAGGGTCTGTTGGGCAAGAAGGTCTGCTGACTCTTGGAAGGTACAAATATAGTAAAGGGTGTAGCCCAACCTAGAGCCCAGTCACTCAAGACTGGAGCCAATGTGGTCGGGGGGGAGGGGAGCTTCCAGTGGGATCAGGGAAACCATGTGCCCAGTGGCAAAGCTGAAGGGTAAAAGGGTAGAGCCAAGAGAAAATACTTGAGCCATCTAATATACACAGTTAATCCAGTGAAGAAGTGAGCAGTGCCTCACAGAAGTTCATACCCAATGTTGTTGGTCTTTAAGGTGCTACTGGACTTTTGCTCTTTTCTGCTGCTACAGACAGACTAACACAGCTACCCACCTTGAGTTATTTCACATACTTACAACTCCCACTAAATAATGCATTTGAATTGTTTTCTAGAATACATTCCAAGTTCTAGATGCTTAATCCCTTGACAGTGCACATATGTGTGTTACATATGTTGAAGCAATTTGCTTGTTATACCCTGCCCTATCCCACAATATGCCCTTTTAATTCTTACCTGAAATTACTGTATTAAGAAGTTATTACAGAACTGAAAAGGACAGACCAGTTTTCCAAAAACAATGAATTCTGTGGCATTTAACAGATTTTTGGTGGCCAGAGTTCACAGAGTTAATTTTTTTCACAATTAAAAGATGAGCAACAGCTTAGTGGTAGAGGATGACTTACATGCAAGAATTTTCCCAGTTGAGATCTAGGTAAATGCTCCTGTTCGTAACGAGGCCAGAAATGATCTATTGTTGAGATCATGAAATTCAGGTCCAAACAGAGTGCACACCCCCATGCTAGACAGGCCAGAGTTCTGATTTTGTATAAGCCAATTCCATATGTTAGAGGCAGCAATCCTGTCAGCACAGTAAAACAGGAGTAAACTCTATTAAATCCAGGGGGAATTTTAAGTTAATGCACAGAGAAAACTGCACAAAATTTTCTGGCCAGTAGGTTCAGACAACCTTTTTACTAGCAACCAGGAGCAATTCTGATTTCACTTTCTTAAAACAAAGACAAACAAACAAAAACCCTCCCTATTCTTACCTACTAAAGAGGACAAACACAGGAGTGGGGAATGGCCTTTGCAGTGGTGTTGTGCTCTTCCTCCTCCTCTCTTTTTCTCTAGAAAATATCAGGAAGAACAAGGAACCATAAAGGCGGACAACAGCTGCACTGGTCAGAGAAGCCAGGGCCCAGACTCACCCAGGGTCCTGTTTGTGGCACTGCAGGGATGGGGGAGCAAGGGGCGGCCATGGCAATTCTTGCCAGGCAGAGGGGTGGGCTGGCAGTGAGCGTAAGAAGTTTGCGCCCACATGACCCAATGCTGGCCCAGCAGGGGAGACCACCTCAGGGCATCCACCCTTGTGGGATCCAGACACCTGTCAACCCAAGGTTACCAGTGGATCATCGACTGGCTGGTAGGTCAGTCAATGAACTGGAACCGGTACCCCATGCTGTGCCAAAGCAGACTACAGCTGTAACCAATAAAGTTGTGGCCAATTTTATTCCACATTTCTCTGAAAACTTTGTGTTCAGGTATATTATTTCAACTGAAGTGTAAATGGGGTTAACATGTGACCAGGTATGGAGGGCCTCTTTGCCTTTGGCCCCCACCTCACCCCTCCCCTTGGTGCTGGAGCCACAAGCTGCACACACTCAGAAGCCTTAGCTGAAAATGAAAATAAAAACCTGCTACTGCAAAGGTCTTAAATACAGAGCTGCAGATTTCTTTAATTTCTCCATTCCCTTCTGTATATGAAGAAAACATTGTCCGGTAATTAATCAGAGAGTGGGGGGCGGGATAGGCATGCTATTGGGAAACTGGCCAGTGGCAACTCTCCCTCTTACACTGGGAAGCAAAGGAACAGTCAGCAAAGGGAAGAGAGGATCAGGATATGCAAAACAAGAGACCTTTTGGATTCTCTATCACTGCCGCTCTGGACTCACTCACTCAATCCCTTGGCACAGGGTCAAGCAAAGTCATAGATATCACCTGCAGTCATTGACTTGGCTGGAGTCTACCTAAACTGAAAATGAAACCCGGAATCCCTTCTGCTGTCACTTTGGCTGAACAATCACTTTCAGCCAGGGGATAGAGGCTTATTGTCAGGTTCGGACCCTTAAGAACTTCTGTGCCATGATCAATGACTCTATTATGGGCCTATGCTTTTCCGGCTTGGTTTCGCTTTTGTAATTCTTGCTCACTTAGCCCATCTGCCAGCTTCGCCTCTTCCCTTGTCTGTCCTCCCTGACATTCCTGGGGTGGGGGTGGGGATAGTGTGTGAATTAATGCATAGTGTGTAGTTATGGAACCACTTGAAACTTTCCCGAAGACACCCCCATACGTTTTATAGATCCCACCTGGGTCTGTGGCCTTGGGAGTCAAGAGTTTGAGATATAGCTAGTTAGGTCGTATAGTCTCTCATGACCTGTAGTAGCCTGGATGCATGTGACGTATGGGTGATGGGAGGACCCCGAAGTCTCGAATTTTATACCTATGCTATTGCTTGCCAGTTCTGGCAAAGGTGTTCACCTGACCAGAAGCCATTACTTACCAATAAACCTGCTTAAGGACTATTGTGTACAGAGTGGTTACTCCAGGACCTGACACTCAGAGTGCAATCCTAAACAGAGTTACACCCTTCTAAACTCATGGATTTCAAAGGATTTAAAAAGGTATACCTCTGATTTCATTTTGGGTTGTCCAACTTGATGGCACATAACACACACAACTCTGTTTAGGATTGCACTGCAAAGCACTCTTATTTTTTTCTATAGCATTTAGTATATGACTGGTAAGGAAAAAAATGTCATGTGATCACTGTTACCATCATCATATGGTTCTGAAAATATTTCTTCCACTGTCTCACACGAAGAAGGCAAAATGAAATAAGTAAACGTTGAAGAGGATGTTGTCAGGGTTTCTGACTAAGGATGTGCTATTTTACTTTTGTAGACCTTGGTGCCTTGCTTAATGCCCTTAACAAATCCATAAATTGGTTACTTAGCTGTAACCATGATAGATTTAAAAAAACCTATGACTTTATCCAATGAGTCCATTTCAGAAATGAACAGATTAAGCATTACTCAGTGTTTTCCTTTTTGACAGCTCTACTGTTGAATGGATCATATTGACTAAACATGACAGATTAGACACATTTTTTTGCTTTTGAAAACTTCATTTTTAAGCTCTCTGACATAGTAGTCAAAGCACTACTAATATGATTTACAGCTAAATTAAACATTAAAACATCTTTAAGACAACTGGTGATAGGGTGAAGACCTATTGACATAAACATTCTAAAGTTAGCTGGAGTACAATCGCTTGGGCGGGTTCCACCTAGATGTGGTAGCACATCAAAGGACTACATAATTAGACAAGATGGGCTAGTCAACATTTTGCACTGCAAAATAACATGCTTCTTTTAAAAAATATTCATATATACTCATTTGTTAGGTTGATAGTAAAACTACGCATGGAGGGTAGCATTTCTATTTGTATTGCTGGGATTCATAGATTTGGGTGTTGGAAGGTTTTACCTATGAAACTGTTGTATGTGAAGTCTCATTATGGGTCCATCTAGCTCAGTTTTGACAGGCAGCAGCCCTCCAAGGTCTCAGGCACAGAAAGATCTTTCCCAACACCTGCTGCCTCAGGTACTTTAACTAGCAATATTGGGGTAGAAAAGAGTAAGAGTCCAGTGGCTCCTTAAGGATTAACAAAATTTGTGGCAGGGTGTGAGCTTTTGTGACTCACTGCTGACTTCTTCAGATAAATTAAATTGTTAGACTCTTGCTCTTTCTGCTGCTACAGACAGCCTAACACAGCTACCCATTTTGATCTATCTCCATCGAGATATTGGGGACTGGACTTGGGACCTTCAGAAGGCAAAGCCTGTCTGCTACTACCACTGAGCCTTTACTTCTAGGATGCTTCTAGTAGCCATCTTTCTTAACCTGCTGCCACTGTTCTCAATATTTTTCCTGCTAGTGCGACCACTTATGCCATCCCCACTACAGTCCCTGCTGCCTGCCACAGCCACCTGTTTTCAGTGTTAATGTGCAAGTGTGCATATATAAAATAAATGAACCTAGAAGTTGCCACATGTAAGTCACCATGTTTATTGATATGCTGCATGCTTCTGAATGTACTGGGAGCTTACAGGCAACAGAAATGAGAATAGCTGCAGGAACAGTCTCAGATGGTATCAGGCAGAACTCTGGAGTGAGTTCCAAAGTTTGGGTGTGAAATCCCAAGTGGCATGTGCTGCCCAAATTACTAACTTGTTTTTCTGCACAGCCACAGAAGAACAGCATAGACAAGACTGATCCAGTGGACTGATTCAGTACAAGACAGACTTCATCTTTACTGACAGGGAATGCATGATGGAAAAGAATTGCTTGAAGAAGCACATTTTGCTCAGAACTGTAATAAATAATAAAAAGAGAAAAGATATTAACTTGGTAAAGAGATGGAAACACAAAACATATATGCACAGAGGGAGAGAGGGAGCACACACATGGTCACCCATGAAGCTGCCTTATATCAGACCACTGGTCCATCAAGGTCAGTATTACCTACTCAGACTGGCAGCAGCTCTCCAGGGTCTCAGGCAGAGGTCTTTCGTATCACCTACTTTTTGGTTCTTTTTTTAAAAAAAACTAAAGATGCTGAGGATTGAACCCCAAAACATTTGCATGCCGAGCAGTGGCTCCTCCATTGAGCCACAGCCCCCTCCCCTACCACATGGCCTTGCATTAAATGAACTGGATGTTCAAACAATGATGGGAGAAGTTAATGACCAATGTTCCTTTATGGGGCAGTCATCATATGAATGTTTCCCGATGTCTCGTGTGATCTAAGGTTGTGGAGTGACACTTAGGCAAGACTGGGGTATTACAACCACAAGTATTCCATTCCCAGTAGTGGCACACTCCTTGAACAACATACGCCAGAGTGTGGAGAAAGATAGTAAAACAAGTGCCTAATATTTCTGCTGTCAAAGATTAGGAACACCACTGTGTCCCTCCCTCTCAGCAGAAGAAATCCATAAATCCCAGTAAGGACAGATGGGCTCAGGCATTAGAAACATGTGATATGAATTAGTTGCCACACTGACAGCACCATTCGACCCAATCATTTTTATCCAGAGATTGCTGCTTTAGAATATCGTTTTACGCAGGGATTTCCCTGTTGATGAAACCCATGGCTGGCCAGCTTTACTCACCAGTTTTACATAGAAAGTCCAGAAAGAACAAAAGGCTGAAGAGGTTTCTCCCACATATGTCAATCAAAGTAAAATGGGTTCTTTTTCCTTTCTTAACCCCCATGTATTGCAGCCTGAATCCTCATCACTGGGCTTAGCCTTTGCTGCTGCCAGAGAAACAGAACACAGCTTCACTACCATAGAGCTGCTGGATTTAACAGATGATGTGCAAGGTTTTTTCCATAGTTGCACAGAGCTGTTTATCTTCACAGGGACAGCTTTTCCTTTCCTGGGGCTTCAATAAGGGGGAGAAGCTGCATTGGCTGAAGTTCTCTCTTCCATGCCACAAATAAAGGCACAGGAGTCCTGAGTTGCATTGAGTCTGCTATCCCCACAAGTTAGGTGAATAACAGTGTGGCTGACATGTGATAAGGTTGTGACAAAAGACAGTAGCCCACCAAGCAGAAATTCGACTTTTGAAGGAAGAATATGGATCATTTGGGAAAACCTTTCATTCAAAAAAGGAGCAACCTTTAGTTTCTAGCCCAACCACAACCCAGATAACATTACTCATGTCTGAGGCAGTGGAAGGTACAGGGTGTTATAATATGGGATACCAGGGAGTTTATGCAGGACATTCTGTGCAGAGAGAAATGCATCAGACGCTTTGGCTGGGAAAAGACATATCACAGTCAACAGGTGGCCCTGAAGGATACTGAGTCCCTGCACATGGCTACTAGAAAGCCCAGTTGAGCTACATGATGCCTCATAACCAAAATAAGATACCAACAACTTCATCAGCAACCAATGAAAATAGGGAGCTTTTGACTACATATTATATCTGCTGGGTTTTGTTTATTTATTTATTTTTGTCTTCATATTAGGTTAGCAGCGCTTAGCCCAGAGCATTTTTTAGAAGTCTGCCTGGCTTGAGTGGTTTGCAAACAGGAGTACCCCAAATCACAGGAAGTTCCAAGAGTAGCTTTCTTTTACAGAGTTGGCTTCCTTGTGATTAGAGAGAGCATTGGAAGCTTATGATGTCATTGTAATATGCACACGGAACATAGAGGGAGCACCAATGCTCCACCAAACATTGCTAGTTTTTAAACTAGTTTGACTTCTTTGCCCAGCTTGATGGTCCTCCAGGGCAACTGGCTGGCCAATATATGAAGCAGGATGCTGTTCTAGATGAACCACTGGCCTGATCCCACAGGGCGTTTCTTATGTTCTTATGTTCATAAAGCAGCAGGAGATCCCAGGGCCCAAGCATCATCTATTGATTTATTTATTCTATTTCAACTGTTTTGATGCTGCCTTTCCATCCATTCAGCGTCGTCAATATTTAAACAATTAAAAATACACTTAAAATGATAAAATAATTCAATTAAAACACAAACAAACAACACTGGAAGGAGAGCCAGTAACCATTATTGGAGATTAAAAAAAAAAAAGTCTTCATCTCCTGGTGAAAGACACCAACAGAAGTAGACAGACAAATCTCCCTGGGGAGGGAGAGTTCCAAAGTTTTGGTGGCATGACCAAGAAGGCCCTTCCTCAGATTGCCACATGACTAGCTTCAGAGAATGGGAGCAACCAGGCCTGTAACTACAGTGGGGCATTTCAGGGCCCTGCACCCTTCATTAAAAGCCCAGCCCCACAAATAACCATGCCAGAAACATTTGTGAGGAGAGAACCCTGCTGGCCACAGCCAGGGTGAGAGCACTACGGCTTGCCCTTAGGCTTCCCTCTCCCTCCCACTGTAGAAGTTGGGGGGAGGGGTTCATGGGACCTGGGAAAAGACAGCTCAGAGGACATTTAATTGCCTTTTAAGTTCCCTTCCACAAGGCAAGAAAACCTGGAAGGGCACTCAGGAGTCGTACCTTCAGTACATCTCCAACAATCCCCTTTTCTGCTAGTCCAGGCCTGCTGTATACCACCTAAGCCATGGTGAGTCTTTCAAAAGCTTTCCCATGAGCATGTTTCTCAAAGGCTCATGGGGACGCTTTTGAAAGACTCACCATGACCTAGGTGGTACATAGAAAACCTGGGCTACTGAAAGGGGGAATGATTGGAGAAGTGATGAAGGTACCACTCTTGAGTGCCCTTCTAAGCTTTCTTGTCCCAGAACTCAAAAGGCATTTAAATGCCCTCTGAGTTGTTTTTTCCTAGGAACTGACATGCTTTCTGCCCTGTGCCTTGAAAGGAAGGAGTAGAAACAGGCTCAGAGCCTCCCCCTTTAAAGATAGGCATTCAGATTAATTTAACTGCCCCCCTTAAAATTTTAAATGCACCCCAAACAAAAAAAATCCTGGCTACAGGTCTGGGAGCAATCAAAGCAGTGCCTTCAAAGATGACCATTGTGGCTTGGTTGGTTCATAAGGGAGTAGGCCATCCTTCAGGTATGGTGGTCCCAAACCATATACAGCTTTGAAGACCGATATCAGCACCTCAAATTGAACCCAGAAGCAAACTGGAAGCTAGTGTAGATGGAACAAAACTGGTGTGATATGGTTCCTACAACCCACTCTGGTTATGGTTGCCAGGTTGTTTTTGTCTGCCAGCAATGGGTGAGTGGGAGCTTCTCAGGAATGGGGGGTGGGGCAACATATAATGGTATGATGGTTATCATAGAGTTTTACCCAAAATACCAGACCAAAATACCAGCATCGTTGTGCGATGTCCCCAGAATGATGATGTCATTTCCACATAATGTCATCACCCCAGGGATGTTATGCCCAGCCATGGGTGTTGGGTGGGGCTTCCTCTCACCAGACAGCTGGCCAGCAGTGGGCTGGAGCCCCTCAGATCAGAGGATTCCCCCACTCCCACCTGCGGTCTGGCAACCCTAACTCCAGTCAACACTCATGCTGCAGCATTCTGTACCAACTGTAGCTTCCAGACAGTCTTCAAGGATAGCCCTACATAGAGTGCATTGCAGAAATCTAACCTAGATGTTACCAAGACATGCACCAAAGCAGCAAGATCTTTTCCACCAGGGAGAGCCACAGCCGAGTCACCAGCTGGAACTGGTGAAAGGCACTGCTTTCTCCACTGCCACCTGTTTATCCAACAGGAGTTCTGGGTCCAGGAGCACCCCCATAAGTTACCCCCAAGCATCGTCATTCTTCTGGGCCCTGTACAACTTAGCAACATGAGTCCCCCAAACATATACAATCTCATCCCATTCATTCAGTCTCATGAGGCATGAAAGAAAAAATGTTTACTTTATTCTGAAATGATATAAATAAATAGAGTTGCCGAACTGTGCCCGGCTACTGGTGGGAGCTTGTGGGACAGGAACATGGGGGAGGTGCTGGCATCTGATTTGCCATAATGTCTGGAGAGCAGGAAGTAACATTACAGTACTCACAATCCCAGCATTTTTTTAGAAAAAGCATTTTTGACTCTCACTGAGCAATGGGCAACAAAGGAAGCCTAGCAACCTTATAAGTAAACCATACCATAACAATCTGCTTCTCATGCCAGGCCCCTGAATCAATTATACTCATTTTTCCCACCCCTTCCTCATGATCCCTAAACTCTAAAGCAAACAGCATACCTTTAGAGCCTCCCAGTACCTAGGAAAAAGAAAATGATAGTTCTGTGTGAGAGAACTGTACTTCTCCCATACTGCTAAACCACAACTAATCTAACACCTTTGAGATTAGGTACAAGCCTTTGAGATCCAAGAGTATGGATTCCAAATAGGTCTGACTGTTATCACTTTGCTTTTTCAGATTACACACGGGCAGATCTACTGCACCTTAGGAAGTTCTTCCTCCCATAGCCCCAAATCCCTAGGTTTACAAGAGAATGGATACACCACCTACTAAAGTGATACAATGTATACAAATGGAGTAGGTGTTAGCACCACTGCTGTAGAATGGCCTCCTCAGGATATTGATTTTAGCCTTGCACTGTAAATTTGCCAATAGATTACCCCGGGGAATGGGACATTTTTCTGGCTTAACTTTTAAGTCCATACTTCTTGGTTTTGCTTATTTTTTCCATTGCCTGTATGATTTTTGTTTTGTTTGGGGGGAGGTGTTCAGTTTTCCTATGTTACTGTCTATAGTTTTGGGTCCACGGTGAAAATGCAGCACAGAAATTTTATAAATAAATTGTGTATAATCTTTATGAATGAATGATAAATAAATGGGTCCTATGACAGCTACTGTGGTACTTGGCTAAGCCACACATTCACCTACAAGTAACCAGTTAAGTGAATTTCCCACAATCTCCTGAATTTAGTTCATGGCATGCCTCCACAAATACTCAAGTAATGGCATGCCAAAAGCTGAATCTTGAATGCAGCAGGTTTCCATGGGTGAGGATGGAGTGTTTGTCCTGGCGCTACCATTTGCTGAGGTGATCGTATGAGAAGGCCTAGTCTAGGCTGAAAATCTAGGCATCACACCGAATAAACAGAGTCATTAAGAAAAGGATGTCAAGAATTACTTGCATAGGTAAATACACTTACATTTTTATGGGCACCCAGGAGTTAATAGCAGCTTATGTTAAAGCTAGGAATAAGAGTATAATTATGAAAATGAATGTATAATTTATGCAGAGAAGATGGAAAATATGCAAGGTATGTACGGTATATGATTATATTACAGTTTCTTGTTTCTATTGATAGACAATAAATCTTTAGAGTATGGAGAAACTACACATTAGCTTGCATTACTTTCAAGAGTACCATGATTTTTGCAATGACTTTTTTTTTGCTACTGTTGTTGTTTTTAATTAAACTACATTTCTCTGCTTTACTATGCCAGAGAAGCAGAAGGAAATATAAACTTTGAGATGTTTCTGATTTATTTGGATAACGGAGCATTTTGCTCTTGCGGAAACATTCCTTGTGACATGAATATGGATAGCTTCAAATCGTAGACGAGTTCATTACGAAAGGTAGCATATGTTTTTGACTCCTGAACCAGGAGGGAAAATGAGAACACCCAGCTTTGCCAAACAGTAAATTGTAAACAGTTGGTACCCCCGTAAGCAAAAGACTGAAATAATTACTGTAGCTGCGCCTTAGAGTAGCCAGCTCATTTTTATGTTTCTTCTCTGTTTGCTTTTCATTTTGCTGATTTAATGCTCTTCGGCAAGTTTTGTAGATGCAGGCTAAATATATATGTTTTGAGCTTGCAGCTTTGTGTTTTACAAGGTACAGATGTCACATACATTCCAACTACCCCTGTTTGCCAGGGACAGACCCTGTTTTTTGATCATTGTTAATAGTACATCACTCTGAATTGCCCTTATTTTTGCCT
This sequence comes from Gekko gecko, assembly GCA_029375565.1. Lineage (NCBI taxonomy): Eukaryota > Metazoa > Chordata > Lepidosauria > Squamata > Gekkonidae > Gekko > Gekko gecko. Next base: position 111,638,884 of record JAPDNY010000008.1, on the reverse strand, counting down.
TTTGAGGATGCCTTGCTAATTTTTTTCCCCCTTTTCTAGTGCAGATTGTTACAGTTGTTATTCTTTAGGGTTCAGCTCCTTCCCTAAGCTTTACAGAAGTTGAATCTTTGTGAGAGGAATGGATGTACCGTGTTTCATGTGCACATCAATGCAAATGCATGTGCATGAACACATGTTGCACCGGAAATCTACAACTGAATCTCCTAAAGTGTAGTTTTCCCACGTACATATGCACACATGCGACATATGCCCCATGGAAATAGCACCCCACTTCCTGCTATTAATCTTGTCTTTGTTCCTAACTGGGACTTAAGATCACCTGGGGGAAATTATCTGATTTCTACAGCATGAAGAAGGATTAATCCTGCCACATTGCTATGGCCCCAATCCTAAATCAGGGCACATACACTTGCTTTTAAGGTTAAATTCCATAATGGGAGAGTTGCAGTACTATCTTAAGCAAAGTAAGTCAGTTGTCATCAAAGGGCTTAGAAGGGTACAACTCTGTTTTGGATGGCACTGCCAGTCCCCAGCATAACGTGTCATTTGTCCATTCGGCACCATCACAGACTGCAGATGCTGAGGTACATGCTGAACTACTGGTAATATTTTGTAGGACTGATATGTCTTGAAATAGACCACAACTCCAATGCTTTTGGCTTTTTAATCGATAGAGGCCAGTCTATTGCAGGGTTAAAATAGCTGAGTTAAGGTTGTCAGCTCTGGGCTGGGAAATTCCTGGTGATTTGGGGAAGGTGGGGTTTGGGGAGGGGGGAACTCAGCAAGGTTTAACCCCATAGAGTGCACCCTCCAAAGCAGCCATCTTCTCCAGGGGAACTAATCGTTGTCATCTAGAGATCAGTTGTACTTACAGGTGATCCCCAGGTCTGACGTGAAGGCTGGCAGCCCTAAGCAGAGCATGCATTGCAAGGTAATACAGCAGATGGGATTAAGCCTTTGATAAGGGAGGTGTACACCCAGGTTGTATTTATCCTTATTTCAGTTAGTTCCTTAATATCTTCAGTTATTATTTTTGGTGGCTGAGTTCAGACTGGCCTTTTGAAGTGGGAGTGAATCATAGCAAAAAAGCCCCGGGACAAACTGTTCCAGGTTTTCCCGGTCACACTGCACGACTGATGCCAGGGCATACCAGGGAGGAGGCACGAGGGGGCATTCACACTGTTGGCCCGAGGCGGGCCTGTAAGTGGCGTTTTCCTCACTCCCAGTTTTTCAGGTTAGTGTTCACACTTCCAGGAAGCGGAATGAAGTGGGATAAACACGCTCTCCAGGATTTGCCACCACTTTCACCAGGTATCTTTTAAATGCGGGAGCGAAGCAGTACACAACAGGTTGGCTATAGGTGGGGAACGCCAGACAGATGTGCCTGTGTGAATGCCTCCTTTACTCTGGTTGTGAAACGTTGCTGGAACGTGTGTATCTCGGGGCAAACTGCCAGTCTGAACTCAGCCAGTATTATTTTTATTCCATACTTTATTTTTTCCCATGGATTTCAAAAGGAACTCTTTTTTTCTGGCTGTAACATTTTTATTTTCCACTCAACTGAGGAACTGTACCCTTCACCCAAGAGCATCTCTTTTTTTCCCCCGTCATAATTATTAACAGCTGTAGGGGAGGGGAAACATTAAAGTTACCAATAAATGAAGTTCAGGAGATCTCAGAGGAGTTCAAGAGATGACAGAAAGCTGATCCTCACTGATCTTTCACCTTCAGAGCTCTCAGATTATTCTTCATCTCAGATCTCTCACACTGTGTACATTTTGGCCCTGCCTTGGCTGGGTGAGAAGCATTCACCTCTTACCCACCCCACCCAGTCTGTTCTGCAGCAGCCTGCCTGCCTGCCTGCCAGAGAATACCAGCAGAATGTTTGTGTCTCATCCCTGCATGCATGTTACCTGTCACAGAAAAATGGGATGGTATTGTAGCCTTGCTGAGCCTAACCTCCACCTCAGTTCTGTCCAGTGCCTGTATTCTAGAAGATACAAGTGAACAACTTTATTCTTTCTTCTGCAGCTGACCTATCTATTATCTGCAAGTATGAACAAAATGTTTGTTTCTGGCAGGCAGGCAGGCAGGCAGATGCAGCACACGTGTTTCAGTAGGAATAGCAAGCAAACAATACCAAGTTCTACTTATACAGAATCAAGAAATTCTCCAGTGAAACAAGCTGTGGAAGTGTGCTATGCACAGAAATGCCTGTTGGGTTGGTCCTTTTTACCTGGAGAATCTGCTAACTCTTCAGACACTCTTGCCAGCAAGAGTCATTCTGAGTCTTTCCTTCCTACCTTCACCTTGTGAGGCTTCAGGAAAAGGTTACTGTCAGAGAATTTCTGGAACGATAGTCTCTTGCTATTTTTAGCAACCATTGGTGACAGAGTTTGGTATATCAACAGTGTCATCCTAAGCAGAGTTGCACCTTTCTGAGTCCACTGAAGTCAATGGACTAAGAAGGGGATACTTCTTAGGAAGATATTAAAGGACAGAAGTGATCTAGTTGGGATTTTGATTAGAAAATTTCTGGATGCCCTCTTTCCTCCAGCAATCTGACCTAGAAGAGAAAGGGAGGTTGGGCAGTAATCCTGGGTATAAGAACAGGAATAGTACAGGCACATCAGCAAAATGTTGGAAAATGTTATATCTCTGTGAGCAAGTAAACTAGTCTATATACATGAAAAATAGTATTGCTGTTTGGCTCACTTAGTGTCACTTCTTTTACTCCCAACTACACATACACATTTATTAATTTAGCTAGCCTGGATGGGGTTGGGTTTTCAGTCTCAATCCCTGCATATGTTTTAAATGATTATTCAACTGATGGCTCTCTTCTAGCAGTAAGGCTGATCTCCCACCAAGACTTGAGACATCACGTTGGAGACTCATGCTCGACTGGGACAGAAGACATCTCACTTGCTGACATACTTTTGGCTGACACTGTATTATTAAGGTGCATCCAAGCTTTGCTTCTCCTTTTTCCTACACTGAGATACAGAATGTATGCATGGAAAGAAAGAAAGAAAGAAAGAAAGAAAGAAAGAAAGAAAGAAAGAAAGAAAGAAAGAAAGAAAGAAAGAAAGAAAGAAAGAAAGAAAGAAAGAAAGAAAGAAAGAAAGAAAGAGAGAGAGAGAGAGAGAGAGAGAGAGAGAGAGAGAGAATCTGTGCAGCTATTGTAAGTGTGCATAGATGTACTGCCATGCATATGGCCAGATATATAGGGGAACAGTTGCCAGTAGCCTTGGCTAAAAATTGTAGAGGATATTTTTGCAGGCAAGAATCAGAGCTTGCCTAGTCTCTCAGCTAAATACTCAGACATGCCAAATACAGAATGCAGAGATCCAAAATAGAACAGCATTAGACAGGGACATGGAACAAAGGAGTAACAGACCAATATGGCCTTTTGTAGATTAGAGAAGATCAATAAACATAATATATGCCTAGGCCCAGGTGTGAGACACGTTTAAGAATGGAAAGAATAACTAAGTGTAGAAATGCAGATATAGGTCAAAGATGGGTGTTTTGATAGCCGTGTGTATGAGAAACTTGAAGTCCTTTTTAATATTCTTTTTATGATAACAAGTAGCAAGAAAGAATTAGCACAGCTTTTATATATTTTAAGAAAATACATAAATCTCAATAGCTTTGTATGGTGTTTGAAGCCATAAGATAATCATAGGGATCCAGCAACAAACCAACTTGCCCTATTCACCTTGCCATACCTGGCTTCTATGTTTTGAAGTCCAATTTGTGCAGTGCCCAGTGTACAATATCCACAGGCTGTATACCTGTGATCTATGCCTCCATTTTTCAAGGCAATGGACTGAATGTTCCTGCACACATAAGGATGCATATGGTTCCCTTGTGCAGACAGGACCTCACCTGAAGAATATTTGAAACAGTATGGGAACTATTCCAGTTATCGCAATTCTGAACTTCACCTACCCTATACCCAATATACACTTATACATCTACATAGTCATAAATTCATTTATAGCCTGCTTTTTCTTGCCTGTGGGGGCCTCAAGTGGCTTACAACATTGTTCTCCCCTCCTGGTTTTTATCCTCACAACAGCCCTGTAAAACAGGTTAGGCTGACTGGCTCAAGGTCACCCACTGAGCTGCCACGGCAGAGTGGCGATTTGAATCCAGGTCTCCAGGATCTTAAACCAACACTTTATCCACTGATTAGAGAGAGTAAGATAAGAGGTCAGACTGGAAAACATAGACTCTCACTGTTCTCAGTCAAACCATTTTTGAAGTGTTTTACACAGTTAGCTATTTTCTCAGGACATATTTTGCAAGCCCATTTTAACATGTTATTGTGGTGACTCTTCCAGTCCCAGAGCCAACTTCTTTCTGGCAACGCTCATGTGCCTTTCAACAGCTGCCTGACAGACAGATATTTATCAGATGACATTTTGCCCATCACTGTCTCCATCTTCACCTTCTGTACATGTCATACAGCTGTTGAAGGCACAGGATAACTGCCAATGGATGGGGGGAAATTGGCAATCCTGTTTCCAACTCAAAAATACTTGTGAATCAGGACACTGTTGTTTTGTTTTTTTGTAACATCATGGCAGCCCCAAATAATTTCTTCCAGAGCTTGTAATACAATATCCTGCTCCCACACAATGGAAGGCTTTGCTGTAGAAGAAAGAACCATGATGCGAGGATCTCTTATACACTTCTCCTATTAAACAAGGCAGATGTGCACTCCATTGTTGGAAAACTTAGATGTAAAAGGAATGGCCGGGGGGGGGGATATTATTTACATAATTGTGGGTGGTAGATTACTTCAAGGCAAAGTGGTTCTCTGGTGGTCTCCAAAGATTTCTCCCTTGAATGTACTATTATTTTTAAGTACAGTGTTCTAGATGAAGAGGTACAGAGGTGATCTAAAACAGTAATTTCATATCGTCAGAACTTCGTTTAAAAGAATATTCAGATAGTATAAGAGAATTGTCATGAATCTCTGAGTATATTATGGGAATTAGCCAACAGATGGCTGTAGTACTGTTGTAATCACATTGTACAACCAATGTGCTAGGTGAGGTGCAATTACATTGAAGGATTCATGATTCATCTATTTATCCTGCCCAGATCTTCCTTCTTACTCCCCACCCCCACATACACATACATATTTTTCTTTATAAATATAATCCCCATCTTTCTTAGGGCAAACCCCTTCCATTCTCCTCAGGACAGGTTCTTATTTTATCTTCCTGTTTGCTTCTGACTGAATGGTTAAGTGAGTGGAAGAATTCTCTGGGCTGAAAACTCACTCGAGGCAGTATAAACCAGGGCAGGAAGAATGGGTAGGAGAAAATTGTAAAGCTTCCAGATAATCATCTAAACATCTGAGAATCTAGACAGGTTCTACATTTCAGAAAATACCAGCCAAAGGTAGAACAATGGTTATAACAGCTGAATGAGATTTGGGCTGAGATTCTGTTCCTCCTCTTTTGTTATGTATTTAGCCTGGGCAGGACCAGAGGTGCAAGTCTTTGGCATGAGCTGAAGGGAAACTGCCAAAGGGTTCTCGGCCCCACTCTTAATCTGTGTCTGGCCATATGTGGACAAGAGTGAATCAGGCCAGTAAATCCAGGACTAGACCATTATGATTTTGTCTGTTTATTGAAATTACATTTTATAGGCTGCTTGGGTTCTCCATAGGGGAGGAAAACAGTGTAAATTAAATAAATAAACGTAAGAAAGCTGACAAATTTCTATAGTTGGAAAATCCATTTTTCATTACTGTACGCTAGAGAGAAGCAGGATAGCCAATCAGCTCCTGAGATATAGAGAGATGGATTAGGATGAACCAGTGGAAGAAGATCTGCCCATAATTAGGAGGGCAACACCTTTGAGGGTGGGTCCTATGTAAATTGGATATAGCATTATCACATTGGGGTTATTGCAAGAAAATGTGGTCAGCAAAACAAAAGAAGGAGAAAAGAATAAGACTCTGTCTATTTATACATCTTTGAAGTGGGTTGTTTTGGGACTACATGTTTAATTGCTTGTTTGTGTGTTTTATAAAATTTATATCCCACCTCTCTGCCCTCACAAGGGCCACCAAGGCAGTTAACAAATTAAAACATATATGATAAAATCATATTTTAAAATCATTCAAATCAATATCCCTAAAAAAGACACATCATTAAAACAATTAAAAACAGAGCTAAAATATATACTACAAAATAAAAGAGCAATTAAAACATCAGTCAAAGAGGAGGGATCACTGAGGGAATGCCAAATGAAACAAAAAAAAGTCTTTATCTGCTGGTGGAAGGTGGCCACAGAAGTTGGCAGACGACTCTCCCTAGGGAGAAAGTTCCAGACCTTTGGTGCCATGGCTAAGAAGGCCCGTGCAGGATTGTCAACTGCTTAATCTCAGAAAATGGGGGCACCAAAAGCAAGACCTCTAAAGATGACCATAGTTGTCAGGTGGGTTCATAAGGGAGTAAGCAGTCATTCAAGTATGTTGGTCCCAAACCATATAAGGCTTTGAAGGTCAAGACCAGCACCTTGAATTGTGCCTCAAAACAAATTGGAAGCCAGTCTAGATGGAACAAGACTGGAGTGTTATGATCCCTACAATCCACTCCAATCAACATTGTGGGTGCAGCATTTGGAACCAGCTGAAGTTTCCAAACACTTCTCAAGGTCAGCTCCATGCAGAGTGCATTGCAGTAACCTAATCTAGATGTAATCAGGGCATATACCACAGTGGCTAGATCTTCCCAGCCTAAGGTGGGAAAGGGCACTCTTGACCACAGCTACCACTTGTTTATCCAGCAGTAGACCTGGGTCCAAGAGCACCCCCCAGGCTACAAAGCTTTTCCTACAAGAAGAGTGCAACCCAATCAGAATGGTTGACACCTTAAATCCCAGATCAGAGTTTCCACCCGTCAGTAGCATTTCCATCTTTTTGGGATAAAGTTTCAGATTATTAGTCCACATGCACTCCAAAACTGCCAACATGCACTGGTTCAGGATTTCTACATCCTCCCTCGGATCAGCTGGAAGCATGAGATAGAAGTGACTGTCATCCTCATACTGGTGACAGCCCAGGACAAATCTCTTGATGACCACACCCACAGATTTCATGTAGTTGCTATAAAGCATAGGGGATAATGGAACCCTGTGGGACCCCATAGGCTAAAGGCCAAGGGGCTGAGCAGCAGTCCTTCAGTACCACCTTCTGAAACCTACCTTCCAGGTAGGACTGGAACCACTGCAAAATGGTGCCTTCCAATTCCAGCCATAATAGGCAGTCTAGAAGGATACTGTCATCAGTACTATCAAAAGCCACTGAGAGGTCCAGGAGAATCAAAAGAGTCTCTGTCCTGCTGTCTATCCCCTGGTGCAGGTCATCCACCAGGGTGATCAAGGCTGTTTCAGTCCCATAACCAAGCCTAAACCTGGATTGGAAAGTATCTTAATAATTTGCCTCCTTCAGGAAAGCTTGGAGTTTCCAGCATTCATTCAATCCATTCAATGATCTTGATCAAGAATGGAACATTTGAGACTGGCCAATAATAAAGACATCCTGAATCCAGGGCAGGCTTTTTAAAAGTGGATGCACCACAGCCTGTTTCAAGGCTGGGGTAACCATCACCCCCTCCCTCTTCCCCGCCCCTTCCTCTCTTAAGGAAGCACTAACTACCTCTCTAATCCAGTCAACCAGCATCCCCTCCCCCAGCAGATTTAAATAACCAGGAAGGTCAAGGATCATACAAACAGGTAGTAGGCCTCAAACTTCCAAGCATCCTCAGACTGAATAAACTGAGAAATACCACAAACAATTGGAGAGGTTGGCACCCTGGCTTACATATCATGACAGGCTTACTGGGTCCTAATGAAGTCAGTGGACAGTTTTAAAACCGTGATAAAAAAAAATGTGGAGGAAATAGTTATTCAAGAAAAAATACAATTTGTTTGGCCATGCCCATTGGCAACATATTGTTGCTTGGACAGTAGGAAAATATTATTTCTTCCTAACAAAATGTCTTCGCTGGGCAGCACTTTCATATTTATTGCTCATAAAATGATCCTCTGGAAAGACCCTTAGGGAACCTCCTAATGAATGTTTCAAGATTCTTCATTTAATTGCTAAATGGTGTGTGTGTGTGTGTGTGTGTGTGTGTGTAGATATACTAGAGTTTCATTTCTTTATAGTTCCCTTTTCTCAGTCTCAAATATATGGAAACTGGCTGTGGTTGCTCAAGTTACTCTAAAACCTTCTTCCATCTGACTTGGCACAAGGCAGCCATTTGATCCAACTCATCATTATCAGTTCATACTAGTGTAAAGGGCTGGAATTTCTATAGCACGTACCTGTGCTAATTATTTTTTATTACACATTTTAATGTGAAGGGTTTACAGGAAGTATTCACATTTTAAATATTGTAAAACTAGTTTTGGAAGATACTGTAGTGATTTATTGATTACCAAATGTTTATTTTTTATTGTTCAATTGAATCTCATAAGGGATTGAGGCAGGACTGAATGAACAATTTTTTAAAAAAAAAACTGTACTTTTTATCACTCTAAATAAATCATGAATATCAGGATTGGTAGGATAGCTATATATATTTCCTGGCTGCCTTTCCTATCCTATCCTCTAGACTTTGGGGTTACTTTTCAAATTCACTTTGTAGCTGAAAGCCATCATTGTTCTAGCTGAACTTGTTCTCTCCGTCATTCTGAATTGCACATTGCCTCCCCCACCCACCACACCGTCTCTGTATATCCAGATTCGTACCTGAAATTTCACAATCCAAAAGCAAAGTCACAAACTGATGCAAGTTCATTATGAGGAGTCTTTATCATGCTTGGAAACAAAACCTCTGCTTGAATTTGAAACAACGGTGGCAAACTTGGCCTGAGGTTAGAATGTTTAATGATGCCCAACATTCTGCATGTATCCCAAATCAATTCATGCATCCCTGGCAAAAAAGCTTCTTTTGTTCCTAAGATAAATATTGGTAGAGTCTAATAGTTAGACTACAAAGGGCAATTCCTTTATTATCTGTTTAAATCTGTGGAAAAGGGGTGTCAAGGTTCAAGCAAATGAACACAGCTCTGAACTGCAATATAACTTGCTCCTTTGGGCAAAGAAGGAAATCAACGGCGAGGAACAGCTCCAACAGTAACAAGGCCATTGTTCTGACTCTAAAGAGTATAACATGGCCTCTTTGTTCCACATTTGTTCCATGCAGTCCTCAAGTAGAATTTGTTCTGGCTTTATTCAAATTGCATTGTGTGAACTTATTCAAAGAATGTGAACACAATGATGGTCCAGAAGACAACTGACACATTTGTCTCTTTCTCTCTCTCTTGTCACCCGCTCTCAGTCTTGCAAGCAAAAGCAGATACCAACCAACATTTTTAAAATGAACCATAACCCCTTTCATTGTCCAATACTATAAAATATGGGAAGTGGGGAGGTGGACACAAAGACCATCATGGGGATTCCTTTCAAGCATATCTTAAAATATTGACTGGGGGAGTCCAGCATCTCATCAGAAGGCTTTGTGTATTTCATTTTGTGACAGCCTGGGCAGAAGACTAGAAAGGCCAAAAAATTCAAAATTGACACTCATGCTATTCTTTGTATCACACTTCCACACATCTTATACACCAGTGTCTCTTATGGGCAGAAAGTAGCACTTTTCCTTTGTGCAATCAGTAGGGCTTAATGTACTAAAAAAAAGCTGAGAGATAGATAAAGAGATATTGGAGACAAGGCACAAATAGATCTGTCCAAATACATACTAAATGAAGCCATCCTTAGCTTTGCAGTGCACATGTTCAGAAATATTTATTTCGTTATTATTCAAATTTATATTCTGCCCTCCCTGCAAGAGGGCTCAGGGTGGATCACAACACAATATCAGAGACATATCAAAATTTCAGACATATAAAATATAGATATAAACAATTAAGGCAATTTAAAACAACATAAATTAGGACAGAGTGCACTATCCTCATAAAATTAATTATTATTTTAAAAAGAAAGAAAAGAAGGCATTTTGTGAAGCTTCTCTAGCAACTGGTCAAGGAAACCTGACAGTGGCAGAGTTTTCCTGTCCTGCTTTCTCCCTGGAGGTAGGGGCATTCCCAAGGCTCACTCTTAGCCCCAAAAGAGATTGTTGAGCTGAACTCTGTCAAGCCCTGGTCCCAAAGGAAGCCCTGCAAAGCTGCATATGCCTTCAGTTCTGTAGTCCCTGTAAGGACTGAAAACAAAAGATGCAATCCAATCACTCTTCCCCAAGTGTAAGCATCACCAAGTATTGTGAGAGTTCCTTCCGAATAAGCATGCACAGGATTACGCTGAAAGTGTTGCTAAATTGATATATACCCCTCATGTTTGTTATTTTCTCCTCTCTATTCTCCATCTCTGCCCTGGCCTGGATAGCTTAGACTAGCCTGATCTCATCAGATTTTGGAAGCTAAACCAGGTCAGCCTCGGCTAATATTTGAATGGAAGACCTCCAAGGAATCCCAGGGTCATGACATGGAGACAGGCAATGGCAAACCACCTCGGAATGTCTCCTGCCTCCCCAAAGGGTCTCCATAAATCAACTATGATTTGACGGCACTTTCCAACACCATCCATTTTCTATTCTCATTGTTTCTGTGTAATTCTACCCTTTTCTTTTTATCCCTTGGTCATGAGCTTAAGTTAAAATTGTGCTGTGATCACTGGTTTTAACAATGTAAAAGGAAATCCCAGTATTCTTCATGATCTAATTATGCTTTTGTTCTTTCTCATTTTAACTTCATCTCAGACAAATCCTTGGTACCTGTTTTATCCTTTTGACTACCTTCGACTTCAGCCTTCCTCAAAATCTCATTAACTACTACCATTATGACACATGCCTAAATTTGTTCTCATTCTCTGTTATTATGACATATAATTGCATTTGTTCTCCCACCCATAAATCTACCTTCACTACTTTTATTTATTTATCAGCATCATTATTAGAATGTATTTATCAGCACCATCAGCAAAACATTACTTTACAGGACTTAAGCCTGGAAAGTTTCCCATTCACAATTAAGCATCACTCTGTAAACAAGTCTGTTCCTCTGGTGATTTAGTAGGAAATACTAGAGGTATTAGTGGTGGTTTAGGTGGTTTAGTAGAAAATACTAAAGTCACCAACATTGGGTTGCAAAATTTCTGGAGCTCTGGAAGAGGAGTTTGGGGGCAGGGTTTGGGGATCTCAATGGAATATAAGGCCAATAGATTCCACCCTCCAAAGAAGACATTTTCTTCAGGGGAACTGATCCCTGTTGGCTGGAAATAAGTTATAATTCCAGGAGATCTCAAGGCCCCACCTGGAAATTGGCAGCCCTAGGAGGCACAGTAACATAAACTGCTTCAGCTCTATGGAAAGACAAATCTTTGAAGTGCCTGGCTTTTCCACAGAATTTCTCATGCACTGTTTGAGAGCCCTATGTCCATTGTGAAGGTGGGGGTACCTGATGGTGGGGGCACCCAAGGCAGGGACTCCAAAGATCACCATCCATCTCAAAACTGCCTCCAGGCATCTCCCTGGATTCTGCTGGAAACATTAGACAGAGCTGAGTGTCATCTGCATATTTATTTTATTTTATTTTATTTATAATTTAAATTTATAGACCCCCTTCCCTGAATACACAACTCTCAAGTCAGTGAACAACAGTAAAAACATTCAATTCAATTCAATTCAATTCAGAACCTTTATTGGCATAGAACAGAAGCACAAACAGTCACCATTCAATTCATGGGATCAACTCACAAGTAAAAACATTCATAAATCAATAAACCAATTCCAACAGTTTAAATAAAATGTGACTAAAACATTCTCAGGTAGTGCTAAAACATAATTTCACATTGTATCACTGTCTCACCAGCAGGTAGAGAGGAAGCGGGGGTGGGGGGAAGGGAGTGCCATATAAAATAGTACCCATCACTGTCCTCAACCAAAAGGCCCTGGCTCTGGTTGAGGACATCCAGACGTCTTTTGGGCTGGGGATCTCCAGTAGATTGTTCTCTGCAGAGCATAATGCTCTTCGGGGGACATACCAGTAGAGGCAGTCCCGAAGATATGTGGGTCCTAGATTGCATAGGGCTGGGGATCTCCAGTAGAGGTCTTTTGGGCTGGGGATCTCCAATAGATTGTTCTCTGCAGAGCATAATGCTCTTCAGGGGACATACCAGTAGAGGTGGTCCCGGAGATACGTGGGTCCCAGTTCACATAGGGCCTTAAAGGTCAATACCAGAGCCTTGGACCTGACTCAATACTCCACCAGGAGCCAGTGCAGTTGACAAAGCACCGGTTGAATATGTGATGTCCATGATGTTTCACTTAGGACCCACACTGTTGCATACTGTACCAGCTGGAGTTTCTGGGTCAGTCTCAAGGGTAGCCCAGCATAGAGTGAGTTACAGTAATCCAGCCTGGAGGTGACTGTTGCATGGATTCCTGTGGCTAGGTTGGGGCAAGACAGGAAGGGGACCAGTTGTCTCAGCTGGTATAGCTGGAAGAATGCCAGCTTGGCAACGTTTATGATCTGGGACTCTATTGATAAGGAGGCATCCAGAATCACACCTAAAATCCTGGCAGTCTGTCCTGGTATTAGGGGCACACCATCAAGAACAGGGAGTTGGCATCCCAACCCTGAATTTCCCCCACACACACCCAGCCACAGAACCTCCATCTTAGTTGGGTTCAGTCTCAGTCAGCTCTTTTTCAACCATCCCACCATGGCCTCTAGTCCCTCAACCAGATTTTGTGGGGTGGTGTCTAGGCAGCCATCCATCAGCAGATACAGCTGGGTGTCATTAGCATACTGATGACACCCCAGCCCAAAATACTGCACCAGCTGGGTGAGGGGACGCATATAGATTTTGAACACATTGGAGATAGGATTGCCCCTTGAGGGACCCCACATTAGGGGGTATCTAATTGACAAATAGAAGGGGAAGTCGTAGAAGTAGTGACAGACTTCACGTTCCTAGGATCCCAGATCACTGCAGATGGTGACTGCAGCCATGAAATTAAAAGACGCCTGCTCCTTGGGAAGAAAGCGATGGCAAACCTAGACAGCATGATAAAAAGCAGAGACATCACCCTGCCAACAAAAGTCCGCATGGTCAAAGCAATGGTATTCCCCGTAGTAATGTATGGCTGCGAGAGTTGGACTATAAGGAAGGCCGAGCACCAAATAATAGATTCTTTTGAACTATGGTGCTGGAGAAGACTCTTGAGAATCCCTTGGACTGCAAGGAGATCAAATCAGTCAATCCTAAAAGAAATCAACCCTGACTGTTCCTTGGAAGGCCAGATCCTGAAGCTGAAGCTCAAATACTTTGGCCACCAAATGAGAATGGAGCATTCACTGGAGAAGACCCTGATGCTGGGAAAGATTGAAGGTCAAAGAAGAAGGGGACGGCAAAGGATGAGATGGTTAGACAGTGTCATTGATGAAACGAACATGAAATTGAGCAAACTTCAGCGGACAGCGGAAGACAGGAGGGCCTGGCGTAATCTGGTCAATGGGGTCGCGAAGGGTCGGACTCGACTGTGCGACTGAACAACAACAACAATTGACACCCTCTCTCCTAGTGCCATCCTCTGTCCCTGACCATAGAGTTTTGCCCAAAATACCAGAGCATTGCCACACAACATCCCCAGCATGATAATGTCACTTCCGCATGATGCCCCACACTCTCGAAGAGCTAACCCCCACTGGTGAGTGAAGGGGACCTAGCAACCCTATGTTGTTCTGTGAGAACTTGAAATTGTGTGGAGATGACATTGCTTTATCACCAAGAACTTGTAAGTATATGCAACAGCTTTACATCTTCAATGAAGAGAGTGGACTCTCCTTGGCCCTTTCCCCTAGTACCATATTTCTTTTTATTCAAGAAGTTCAGTCAAAACTTATCTTTTCCCGGCATTAGAGACTAAATGCACACTGTCATTTTCAGTCAGCTTCTCAATCATAGTGTGGGCTTGTACTCCCTCCCCCCCAAGCATAAGACCAATTTCATTTCTTTTAGAACTACCATAAGCCTGAAATTACTTCAGTGACACTGAAAGCCAGTTGCTTTATATTTATACCTTGAGGCAGGCAGCCTACCAGGCCTTACGTTTATTGCTGAGACAAAACAGCCCTGAGCATAGGAGTTTTCAAACTGTGTCGCAGTGAGCCTTCTTCAGCATTCAAGCCGAATATACAATACTAAGACAGGCAGTTCGGCTCTGTCAGCCCTCGCTCGCTTTGGCCTCCACTTGAGGGCCTGTACAGGCAATCACTGCTGCTGGTGCAGGGATAGAAAACAGTTACTGTCACTCATGTACTGTGGGTGAGCCAGACATTTTCAGCCAAATAATGTGGTGGTTACTTTTTGGGTTAGCAACCATTATGCAGATGCCCCATGGAATAATAAAGTCCATGTGATCTAAGGTTGCCAACCTCCAGATGGGGCCTGGAGTTCTCCAAGAATCAGAACTGATCTCTAGACCAAAATGATCAGTTTCCCTGGAAAAAATGGCATCTTTTTTGGGGGACGGACTCTATGGCATTGCATCCCTGCTGAGCTCCCTCTCCTCCCCAAACTCTGCCCTTCCCAGGCTCTGCCTCCAAATATCCAGGAATTTACATGAACATATGTGAACATACATAAAGTAAAGGTAAAGGTTCCCTTGCTCGAAAGCCAGTTGAATCCGACTCTAGGGTTGCAGTGCTCATCTCTGTTTCAAAGCCAAAGAGCCAGCGCTGTCCGAAGACGTTTCCGTGGTCATGTGGCCGGCATGACTAAACACCAAGGTGCACGGAACGCTGTTACCTTCCCACTGAAGTGGTACCTATTTATCTACTTGCAATTTCTTGCTTTTGAACTGCTAGGTTGGCAGGAGCTGGAACTAGAGACAGGAGCTCACCCTGTCATGCGGCACCCGGGTCTCGAACTGCTGAGCTACTGACCTTCCACAGCCTGCAGTTCAGCGTCTTAACCACTTGGGCCACCGCAGCTCCACGAACATACATAAAGCTGCCTTATATTGTATCAAACCATCGGTCCATCAATATCACTATTGTGTGCTCAGACTACCAGTGCTCTTCAGAATCACAGGCAGAGGCCTTTTACATCACCTTCTACCTGGTCTTTTTAGGTGGAGATGTCAGAACTGAACCTGGACCTTCTGCATGAAAAGAGGAGTGTCTTCCACTGAGCCCCTCCCAATCCTAACTGTAGCCTGAGATGGGAGTGATCTGGATAAGTTAGATAACTACAATTTATGGCCTTTAAGCAAGGTTACATCAAACCCCCCCCAACAGCTTAGGCTGCTGACAATTGGGCTTCAGAACAACCATGCTCCAGTAGCCAAGACAGAGAACCAGCAGGAATTCCTCAATCTGCTGCAATGCCATCATAGACTGATCTTATGGAGCCTCTTATGTAGACATACTTTAGAATCTCATCATCTCACAGTCTGGCCCTGCCCACCACTACTCTAAGTGGTGTCTCTGGCTGAAAGGATGACAAGTGACATTTCTCATACCACCACCACCACCAGTTTTTGACATTTTCACCCTTTTCCTCTTGCTCTTTTTGATTAGTTTTTGTTTAAGACAGAAAATACACACACCTTTGTCTTCTGAAAACAGGAATGCTTATCTAGCAATCACAACTAATGATCGCATTGCAGACACCTTTTATTTCTCAAAAAGCAAGCTGAAACATTTTTCATGCTTATACCTAAATCAGAATAATTGGTAGATTATTTCCTGTACTATTAAACACAGTGCTATAAAGGGAAAAATAAGTTGTTGTATTGAACAGCTCCCCCAATGTACTAATTGGAAGATTGGAGCTTAAGGGACAAAATCCACATGCAGGCATAAAACTGCAGAACTCTGAGGCACAATCCTGCCAAATGTTTGCTCAAAGGTAAGGCAAGCAGTGATAGAAAAGCAGGACCTTTTCAGTTGTGGCACCCTTTCTTTGAAATGTTTGTTCCTTAACTGGATGCCTGAGGTTTTATATAGTTTCCGCAGTTCTATGTTTCAAGGAATGTAATTGAAGTACAGAGGTGTCTTTCTTTGAAAGTTTTTATAATGAAAACACAGTTTGGAGCAGCCCCTGTGAGAGAGAGAGAGGGAGAGAGAGGTACGAATATGCAATTATGTGCACATTGCTAACTAGTTAAAAAAAATGGCGGCTGGAAAACAAGAGACTAGTCAGACCAGCCTGATGGCCTGGGCACACAACAGAGTGATTGGGCAACAGAAAATCTGGTTTGAAATAAGCTTAGCCCAAAAGGACCGGGCTTCACAGGTATCAAAGAAACATACAGTGGGGGGGGGGGCAAGGGGGTAGGACACAGACGACTGGGTCACAACAGGCAGATGTTGCTTTCTGATCATGCATTTTAAATCCAGGAAGGAACAGCAGTGGCAATGGATCAAACTGCACATCTGATTGCAGCCTAGGAAAGTTTGAAGAGATTGAAATCACTGGAACTCTAAAACAATTAACTTTTTCAGAGTTATGCTCTTGATGCTTAAAGTGCTCTTACATGTTCTGTTTTCCTGAATGACAAGAGGTGAGGGGCGTAGTTTCCTTCTGATAAGGAGCGCTGCAAACCTCCTATGCATTCATAATATTTGTTTTATCTATCTATGTTGATCAAAACACAGAGGACGCAAGCAAGCTTTCCTAAAGCAGACAGCAAGTTTACTAACCCTGCATCAGGTTCCAAGAGAGTGCTAATGTACGCCCCAAAATACTTTGCCATCAGCCAGGGCACAGCTTTCTGTTCCTCCTATTCAACCTGTCCTGACTTCAAATTGCAGAACTGGGCCACATTTCCTTCTCCCACAAAGTTGAGTCATCTTTCTGAATTCTGATTGTAATACATTCCAAGGATGGAGAAAAAAATCCCAGATATCAGAAGAACATTTCCTATAATCACCTCCCACTGAATAAACATGAAAAAGATTCCTAGACTGTTTAGTCAGCCAGTGACCTGTTTATCAAAAGGTGGTCACTCAGCATCCATAACAGTATAAGGGACTGACATTCATACTGGTTTCAGTGGATTTTTCATAACTGAGGCATTCCATATTTAAGGGACTGAAACAGTAAGTCTCAAATGATTTATTTAAGGAAATAAAATATATATTTTTAAAAGCACTGCAGTTGTTTGCAGCATTCAATCCATATACTGCTTTAGGCACTAAGGTTTTAGCATTGTGATGCAGACCTATATATTGACTGCATTTGTACTGGTGTTTCTTTGCAGTAGTCATATATTTAAAAGTTTTGTCTTCTGAAAACAGTTATAAGAATTTCCAGTGTTTTTGTCGGTTTTCGGATTTATAGAACAATCAGGGTATAAAATCTTGAGTGACTAAACCCATCATATATTTCAAACAGCTACGTTTTTGAACAACCATGCATTATGGTTTTTAAAAGTGATTTTGTATTTATATTTTACTAGGAATAAGGCCCATTGTGGAAATAGACACAATGAGCCCTAGAAAAAGGCTCTGGGAGAGTACCCCGGCATTGGGCACTCAGTGACAATTTGCTGTGGTGACCGCAGCAGAGTATAATGACACAGAGTCCACCATTTTCTCCAGAGGAACTGATCTCTGCTACCTGAAGAGCAGTTGTAATTTTGAGTGATCTCCAGCCCCCACCTGGAGATTGGCAACAATGGTTCCCAAGCAGGGAATGGCTGGTTTGGAGGGTGGAGACTATGGCATTGTACCTGTCTGAGGTCCCACCCCTCCTCAAACCTCACCTCTCCAGGCTCCATCCCTCAAATCTCCTGAAATTTTCCACCTGGAGTTGGCAACCCTATCTCCCTCCCAGCCAACCATCAGCCTACCATTATCTGCCCCCTGGCCTCAGCTTTTCATCTCCTCCCTCCTCCCTCCTAGAGAGCAGTTGTAATTCTGAGTGATCTCCAATCCCCACCTGGAGACTGGCAACAGTGGTTCCCCATCAGGGAATGGCTGGTTTGGAGGGTGGAGTCTATGGCATTGTACCTGTCTGAGGTCCCACCCCTCCTCAAACATCACCCCCTCCAGGCTCCATCCCTCAATCTCCAGGAATTTTCCAACCTGCAGTTGGCAACTATATCTCCCTCCCAGCCAACAACTGGCACCTGATGTTATTCATGCATACTAGAAAGCAAGGCTGTATCAAGGTTCCTGGACCCCCCATCATTGAGCTGCCTGCCCGCCTGGCCTCCCACTTGCTCATATGATCTCCTCTCTCTGCCAGGGTGGCCCCATCATCCTGGGGAGCGACCAGATCCATCCCTCCATCCTCCCATGCCAGCACCACCACCGCACCCTTCCCCCAGCAGCAGCCATGTCGTCACTGCTGGCTCCAGATTGGATGGTGCAGTGGGCAACTGTCCCCTCTCCTCCACCTCAGCAGTCCCCCCCACTCTGACTCTGGCTGCATGGATTTGCCACCCTCCCCCCTGCCCCGCTCTACCTCTCAACCATTTTAAACAGCACGAGGCGGGCAACAGAGCTGGAGCATGAGACAGAGCCAGTTCGAGCAGCCAGAGCCAGGAAGGAGAGGTGAGCCACCAGGATAGCATTGTTGTGAGGGGGAATCAGCTGCTGCTCGCTGGGTCCTAACTCCATGTATGGGGTGCATGAGGGATGGGGGACGGTGGGAGAGGACCAAAGTGAGGACTCCTCCCTACCCCAACACTGCGCTGAGGCAAAGGGAGGGAGGCCCCAGCCATCCCCAGCCCCACGGAGAGTCCTGTCTGTCCTTTCCTTCGGCTCCAAGCACACTGAGCACAAAACGCTGGGCACTGCCTCTGTGGACAGGTGGGTGGGATTCCAGCCATGTCACCATTGGCATGCTGTCAGAGTGACAGGTCAGGGAGCAAAAGGCTGTGGGAGTGTGTGGAATGTTCAGAAAAGAGTCACACGAAAAGATATATATATACGGAAAGATTTATGTGGCAGTCAAACATACCCATGTTTTGTGTCAGAAAATACATTGGTGAAAAGTAATGTGTATAAAGGTTTATAACTAGCTAGTCAGAAAAGCAAATATCATTAAGATAAAATGTGGAATAAAATATTTAGAACAAAATTCATAGTGATATAATGCATATGACTCAGATAGTCCATAAGAGAATCCAAGATAATGTGAGCTTTGCTTACAAAGATTAGAATTTACCACTCATCTAGTTGATTGTAGATCCACTAAAGCAGGAGCATCAAACTGGCCCACCCAGGGCTTTAATCAGACCCATGGCTCTCTCCTCCTCCCCTCACCCCTTCCCCTCCCGCCCTCACCCTTTTGAGGAAGATTGGGGCTGCTGAACTTCCCAGATAGTTGGGCCTTGTCTTCGCTGGTTTCTCCTTCAGCAAGAAGCTCATCTGGACTAAAGCACAAAAAAGTTGCAAAGAAAATGTGGAATGGATTTTCCTTTAAGGTCTCTGGGTCCAGGTAGACTATTCTGGGATTGGAATGACAGCCCCCGGAGTGGAATTACAGTCCCTGGGAGTAGCAGCTGCATTCTGGGAATGGAATGCCACTCTGGGGGCTGTCATTCCAGTCCCAGAGTAGTCTATCTGGGCCCAGAAACCTTAATGGAAAATCCATTCTGCATTTTCTTTGCAACTTTTTTTGAGCGGCAATGTATTCAATGGAGTGGAGTTTCAGTTTCCAGTGTTTGTATACCAGTTGAAGTTGTCTGCTGGCAAATAAAGGGCTGATGTTTTGAGCCGGCTTGTCTCTGCTGAATGGACCTGAGAACAGGTGCCTGAGTGAATACTCTAACCTGGGAACCCACAGGCAAAAGGGGACATTACACTGGAGAGCCACTGAGTAGACCTGGGGGGGAAGCTTACAATGTCCAGCTATTTCATGTTTTCCTAGGCTCAGAGGATTTTATATTTTTAGTTATTATTTTTATTTTCTGCTGTGATCCTTGTTCTTTTTTTCATGTTTTATTTTTAAAAAATTGCATTGCCAAATTCCACTATCCATTTTGGTAGGCATCTTTTAAGGGTGGGAGATTTGGGAGGTGTCAGTTGTCAAAGACTGTAAAATAAAATCTGGCAAAAATGTTACTGTTTTAAGCATTTTTTAAAAGTTTTTTAAAAAACCTTTAATTGTGTTTGTTGGTGTCCTTTATAAAATTAATATCTTCAGTACCTGGCATTACATTTTATAACACACATGGCCTGGCCTGACAAAGTCCCATTTATATCCGGTCCGGCCTTTGTAACAAATGAGTTTGATACCCCTGCACTAAAGTTGATGGAAATCCTCCAGTTCAAATTATTAATGGATTTTTAGTTTGGAAACAAAACATGAAGAGGAGGAGGAAGAGTTGCTTTTATACCCTGCTGTTCAATCAGGGATGGATTAAGGCTCACTGGTGCCCTAAGCACTGACCAGTCTTGGTGCCCCCCTCCTTTCCGAACTGACCCAGTCCATTTTAGTTGTTGACCTGTCTGACCAGATATACAATGAAGGTTATAGCAATATAAAAATTTATTCATATGATAACACAATATACTGTACAAACTAAGCCAAGCTTTGGCTACATAAAGTTCTACAAAAATGCAATAGAACGACTATTTTAATGTTTCACAAGTTAAATGTATCAAAGTTCCAATATTCATGACCTGAAAGGCATTTTTCTACATTTCATTTTTGCAACATCACTGATAACATCCTCGAAATTAATACTTCTCAGAATGTCTGCTTCAATTGTTAATATACACAGTGAGTTGAGTCTTTCTTGAAGCATAACTGATCTATTTGGGTTTTTTACACGTTTCAGTTGTGAGAAAGACCTCTCTGTTGTGCAGTTGGTGACTATTAATGTTAAAAATATTCTTAAGGCAATTTCAACATTTGGAAAGGTACTCTCTAGTTTGTCTTCTGTAATTGTGTTGTAAAGTTCCATGTGAGTGAAAGATGTTTTCTTGGTTGTTTTAAACTTATGAAGAACATATGAATAGAACTGCTGAAGCTCTGTAGACAAAGTGTTGTTCATGTCATCTGGATAAGCATCAATGAGTGTTTGACAAGTCTTTGAGTACCTTTCACTTTCTGATAATTGGGAATTAGCACCTTGTTGGGTGGCATTAGGAACATCTGTCAGACAAGAGAATCTGTCTGCTATTTTAGTGTACACCTTTCGTCTCCTCCTCATTTCTGTTTCTAACTTTTCAATAATTACATAAAAAGTGGAGATATGGAATTTGTCTCTGGCACTGAGAATGACCTCTGGTGCATTTCCATCGTTAGGCATTCTCTTTCTTATACGCTTATGTGTTTGAGTTGCTTTGTATTCTACATCAGGGAGCATGTCCTTTGCACATAATTCAAATCTCTCAAACCCATCTCTTGATGTGTGCAGCTGGTCTGCCAATGAGGAATACAAATCTGCACATGTTTGTAAGATCACATTTTCACTTTGAAGACGTTGACTTGTTCTATGAAACTTTTCTAAAGTTTCATTCCAAAAATTCAGCATGAACACAAAATTCCAGTTCTTGCATCTTGTTTGCAGTATTCTTTGCCTCCTTTCTAGTGTCACCTTTTTGCAACTGGTCATCTGATAAATCTTCCAAAGCTTCAAGAATCTTGAAGAAAGAGCATGACAACTAAATTTGGCTCCATCATTTTACTTTTAAACACAGCCTATGACACTGCACCTCACCAACAAAAAATAGAAGATAACCCTAGGGTGCACCATGATCAATTTGCACTAGTTTTACAAAAAAAAATAATTACAAATCTTCATTTGTTTTTTTTTCTTTTCACCCTTTTCCCAACTTTGTGGTGCCCCCTTTGGCCCTGGTGCCCTAAGCATGTGCTTAGTCTGCTTAATGGTTAATATGCCACTGTGTTCACTACCCAAAGGAGTCTCAGAGTGGCTTACAATCACCTTCCCTTCCTCTCCCCACAACAAACAACTTGTGAGGTAGGCTGAGGCAGAGAGAGCTCTGAGACAGCGGTGACTGACCCAAAGTCACCCAGCTGGCTTCATGTGGAGAAGTGGGAAATCAAACCCGGTTCTCCAGATTAGAGTCCACCACTGTTCACCACTACACCAAACTTCACCCCACAGGAGAACTGTTTTAAAAAGAAAATACATAAATATCCAAACACATTAACAAAGTACAAACTCTGACAGGCTGCCATAATCACAGGGACAGGATAACCATACCATTCCACTGTCTCTTATGACAAAGATCAATGAGTGTGAAGACAACAAAATCTGCTTTAATTAGATTATATCTGTAGAGTCAAAGCTGAAAATTGTCAGAATATTTCTCTGAACAGGTCAGTGACTCAGTGACTAATAATGAAGCATGATCTCTGTCAGTATAAAAAAACATACATATAATATGGCCAAATAAAAGAAAGTTTTACGTCAAGTCAGGCTGGTGTTGCAGCCTGTTACTCTTGAACTCCAGCTTGGTTATTTAACCAACTTTATGGAAACAAATCCCAGAAAGATCTGAGACAGTACAGCAGAAATGACATACAAATAAATGGATTCCATCTCTTTAGATCAATTTTTTTTTTCATCTTTCATTAAACTTAAGATTCATTCCAACTCAATACTAGGTTTGTTGAAACTACAATGACCTTAAAGTTCATTGTGGACATTTTTGACATTACTTGTTTCTAGAGCTATTTTAACAATAAACACAACATTGTTGAGAAAGGGGAGGGAGCTGACAAGAGCATCTTGTAAAAACAACTAATCCTTATAAAGGGCCCCGAAGTATGATTCTAAAAAGGATAGCACAGTGCACCATTTGTTGGACAATTTAGTTTTACCACACCCTTAAATACTGATACCAAATTACCATCTATCATGGTCTTTTATGAAATATTCAGTGGTTTAGAGAGCTTATTAATGACTGAGTCATCTGCAATTGCTTTTGTTTCGAAGTTGTTAGATTAAAAAGAGAAATAAAGCAAATTCTCACAAACAACTTTACATTTGCAAGATATAAAATCAATTCTTATGTCTGCCAAAGGAAATAAATACTTGAACGTGATTGTGAGTTTTCCAGTGGGACCCTAACCATGGAAGTGACCAATGCTCCCTCTAAGCTATGTAGTCTTGTGAGCAAAAATTCTGCTTTGTGAGCAACTGGCATTAAAGTTGTGAGTGAGTGATTTGGCTGCTGCATAAATTAGTTTGCTCTGGAGCCATCCTTCCTGAGCTAAGAGAAAAATGTGAGCCAGAAGCTTAAATCTGTGAGCTAGCTCACACTAACTCAGCTTAGAGGGAACACCGGAAGTGACCCCATCATATCTCAGTAAGTCCCACTGATTTTCCTTCCAAACAGAAGTCTTTAATGCTTTTTATCATTTATGTGAAACTGTTAGGGGAGATTCTCCAAAAATTAGGGTTGTTACTTCAGTTCAGTGATGGACTAGATGAGAGTAACAATGTGAAAGTTAATTCAGGCAAGGTGGAGTTACTGTTAACAAGAATTCCATTTATTCCTGAAATGACCATGCAGGATTGTTTGCAGCTTGAAGGGTTTTCCAGATCCAACAGGATCAGGTACAGGCCCAGGACAGACTGGCAATTTGCCCCGGTAGCCAGTTGCGGCAAAAAAAACCCAGATTAAACAATACCGGGTTTTCCCGTCCACACAGCGGGGGCCGCTGCCGGAAGATATGGGACGGAGGCACGCAGGAGTGTTCAGACTGCCGTGCCGGAGGCATGCTATATTTGCCGTTTCCCCATTAATTCGGCTGTGGGTGTATGTGCGCATGAGCGCATTTTGCCGATTTTTTTTTTTTGCCCTGCAACGCCGGCACCGCATTGGGCAGTGGAGCGGAGCGCAGCCAATCACACCGCTGCTGCCTCATGCCCAACGCGGGTTGCTCCCGGCTTTTCGGCTGCACGTTCAGACTCCCCGGAAATGGAGAAACGCGCAACGAATGCAGGCTTTCAAGATTTGCGAAGGCTTTTATCAGGTATTTTTTTAATCTGGCAGTGAAGCGCAAGAGCACCGGTAGGTGGGGGACGCCAGGCAGATGTGCCTGTGTGAACGTCCCATTTACTCCGGTATTGAATCGTCGTCGGCCCGGGTCCTATCCCGGGGCAAATTGCCAGTCTGTCCTCGGCCACAGATTTGACCAAGGGGCATCTTTGCCCATTAAAACTGGACTTTCTAAGAGCATCATATATCTAATGCTGAACTTGGCCTCAGAATGTGGATCAAAAAATCCACAATGGAGCCAGGTACAGGAAAGATGCTTCTGCAAAAATGGGATAGCCTCCAGGTTTGCAGGAAAAACCCAAAGGTAGGGGAAAATAGATTAAAAGTCCTCATATGGAAAAGCAACATGTGTGCTTGCACATACTTCACAACTTTTTAAAAAATGCCTGGCAAGATTTGATGAGAGTACAGTCCACATTATAGGGTTGCCTAGCAATGTCATACAGTTTGGTGTTTAAAACGATAACTGAAGGAGAGAAAAAGGGAGGGAGGGAGGAGAGGGAGAAAGCAGTAGCAGGGAGGCTGGGGAACAGAGCAAGAAGGTAGTGGGAGGAGAAAGAAGTGGCAGCAAGGGCAGGGAAGGTGAAAAGGGGAAGGTGTGATAGGTAGACAAGCAAGAGAATAGGCAGCATTAGCTAGTGGCAGGACGGGATTTCCCTCCCCATTAATCCTTGCAGATTCCTTGCTTGAAAGAACCTAATACCCCCCTCCCCCAAAAAAACCCGTCATCTAGATAGTCTAGGTATATGAAGACCACTCATTGCAAAAAGTACAAAATTCTGCCACCAATCTATTGATGGGAGTTGGCTGCATGAATCATATCATGTCAGTATTGTAGTTTGGTGTAGTGGTTAAAGTGTGAGGACTGTAATCTGGAAGAACTGGGTTTGATTCCCCACTCCTCCACTTGCACCTGCTGGATGACCTTGGGCAAGCTATAGTTCTGACAAGAGCTGTCCTTGAAAGGGCAGTTCTTGAAAGAGCTCTTTCAGCCCCACCTACCTCACAAGGTGTCTGTTGTGGGGAGGAGAAGGGAAAAGCATTTGTAAGCCGCTCTGAGATGCCGAATGAATCCAATCTCCTCCTCCTTCTCCTCCTCTTCTTCTTCTATTGTATCCACTCTCTTTTCTAATTGATTTCTGGTTCCTGTTCAGTATGCATTTTCTTTTCACTCATAAAGGGCTAAATCAAATCAAGATGGGTAGCCATGTTAGTCTGTCTGTAGCAGTAGAGAAGAGCAAGAGTCAGTAGCACCTTAAAGACTAATAAAATTTGTGGCAAGGTGTGTCAGAATGTGCCTGCTCTGGTCTGCAGGCCCTGTTCCACTTGGCCCTCCTAGGAGTTTCTCAGCCCCTGTTTTTCTTTCACTCTTGGGTAGCCCGCTGTCACCACTTGACCTTTGTATGGAATTGCCCACTGGGAAGGTCAGGACTCCCAGCTTCCCTTCCAAGTTCTGAGGCCTTGCCTCAGTGTCTCCTGCTGCCCAGCACCGGGTCACCACGTGGACAGTTTAGAGCCTTGCATGTTCCTGGAGGAATAGCCACTGGCCAGCTGCCTGCCTTCCACCAGTGCTTCTTTTAAAATAGTGTATCTGAGACAGTGGGGGCCTATGTGGTACAGAGAACCACTGCCAGCACCAAAAGTTATAAAGTATTTATTAAAAAGAAAATGTTCACATGCATACTTTTAGCACAGCACCAGAATGAGCAAGGGATTCAAAAAGAAATGGGTAAAACACAAATCCTCTGTCCCTCTCTCTACACATGTCCTATCAGATGTTAAAATAGGACAGGCTCCTTAAGCTTAGGACATTACCAATCTCTGCAGAGGTTCTTCCATTACCTTGAAGCTCTCTCCCAGCCCTTCAGACAAGCACATGGTCAGTGGTTGCATTCCCAGTGGAGAGTTCTGCATGGTTTCCTGGACTCAGCACCCCAGGAAAGGATACCTCCTTCCTGCTACAAGGAGTTTTTATCATATCTGTTTCACCACCTGACCTGGTCATGCCAGGTCAAAGAGGATTTTCCTGGAGATCTCTGGAATCTCCTTCCTGAAGATTCCAATATTCTACTCCTCCAAATCTCTGTTCCCTGCATGGGAAAAGGGGAAGATCTTGACCCGCCCATTATCCCTCCTGCATTTGTATGGAGGTGGGCTGTGCAAGGTTTGGAAAGCAATTGCACTGGTTTCCTCCCTTTCCTCCCTGTTCTCTGCCCAGAGTGGGCAGGGGAAACCTTTTAAAAAGCTGTTCTGAGAGTCTTTCCGGTAGTGAAAGGAAGGGTATAAATCCAATCTCTGCTGCTGCTGCTTCTGCTTCTTCTTCTTCATACCCTGCCACAAAATTTGTTAGTCTTTAAGGTGCTACTGGACTCTACTGCTAAATCAGAGGTTCTAGACTGTGTTACTTGATCATACAATCATAGAATCATAGAATGTTAGAGTTGGAAGGGACTTTGCAGGTCATCTAGTCCAGCCCCCTGCACTCTGCAGGAGCATAGCCAAAAGATAGCCCTACAACATAGCCGAAAAATGGTCATCCAGCCTCCACTTGAAAACGTCCAGCAAAGGAGCATACACCACCTCCCAAGGCAGTCTGTTCCACCGCTCAATCACTCTTCCAGTTAGGAAGTTTCTCCTGATATTTAGCCAGTAACGACTCCCTTGTAATTTCCACCCATTAGATCTAGTCTTGCAATATGGAGCAAGAGAGAATAGATCTGCTCCATCTTCTACATGACAGCCCTTCAAATACTTGAAGACTGCAATCATGTCCTCTCTAAGCCTTCTCTTTCCCAGGCTAAACATACCCAACTCTATCAGCCTTTCCTCGTAAGACTTGGATTCCAACCCTCTCACCATTCTGGTTGCCCTCTTCTGGACATGCTCGAGTTTGTCAACATCCTTCCTAAAATGTGGTGCCCAAAACTGGACACAGTACTTCACGTGAGGCCTGACCATAGCAGAATAGAATGGAACTACCGCCTCCCGTGATCTGGACATAATGCTTCTGTTAATGCATCCTAAGATTGCATTAGCTTTCTTCGCAGTCACATTGCACTGCATGCTCATGTTTAGCTTGTGATCAACCAGAACACCTAGATCCCTTTCACATGTGCTGCTGTCAAGCCAAGTCCCTCCCATTCCCTCCATGTAGATGCAGAGCCATTTACGTGCACTCGTTGGGTACAATTTTTCAACCAATCATGGATCCATCCAATGGTTGCATCATCCAGCCCACACTTAACCAGCTTATCCTCAATGTGATGTGAGCTTCCTGCATTTTTTTGTTGAGGAGGGGATAAGGGGGTGTGAAATGGGTCCCCAAAAATGTAGTAAGTTTGACGACCACTGGCTGAAATGGTCCAAGTTAAAGATAATGAAAGACCACCTTAGCACCAAATGAGCCTACCCCAGTTTAGAAGCTTCCAGAGACACTTTTGAATGTTCCCTCAAAACCTGAGAGGGTCTCTGCAACAGCAGCACTAAAAGTCTGAAACCAAGACAGTTCTCCTGACCCATTTTATGATTCCCTTTAGATGGCACCAGTACTATTTTGCAGGGCATTTGGCTTTTGTTTTGTTTTTTAGTTGCACCTGACTTTTACTTGGTTGTGTCTATATTTGTTTGCTGATTTCATTGTACTCTGTTGTTGCGATAGTGTGTAATTAGCTGCCTAGGGGCTTTGGTAAAGGGCAGGATATAAATATTTTAATACATTAATCAATAATATATACTTCCTGTGAACAAACAGTGCTGGTGCTCATGTAAGGGAACTATAGGAAACCATCACTTAAATCCGGAGGTTTCACATGTGGACAATTTTATGTGCACACAATTATTTTGTCTTGTCTGAGCTCCTCCATTCTTTTCAAGAAAGCATTTCTTGATGTGCATGACACTGGGCATAGAACTGTCTCTTGCATTGGAGTTCACACATGCTAGAGTTCCATGTGCACATTGAACCACATGTGGAGTGCTTGATCAGGCTGATTTATTTATTTATTTATTTGCTTATTTATTTATTTTGGCATGAGCTGAAAAGGCTCCATTAATATACTGGAAAGTCCTTCCTTCACACACAGAATGGTCCCCAATAAAGAGGAAAATAGGGCAGTTCTGACATGTGCTAAACTGTGTTTATACACAGACCTGACTCCATTTACTGGGGAGGGACGGGAGTTTAATAAAATAAAAAGTAAAATGAAATGGTATGAAAATAAATGGTACACAATTAGAAACTTCTATGAAGTCCTAATTATTTTTCCTTTTAATTTATACATGAGCCTAAGAACATCTATAGGCAAATATAACTCTTGTGGCTATTCCTTCTACTCTCTCATCTTCATGTAAGATTTTCCCTTACTTTTTAAAACAAAGCATTTTGTTTTATATGTACATGTGTTGTGTGTCTCTCTGTGTGTGTTTGCAATCTTAGAATGATTCTTGGTCTTTCTTTCTCTCTCTCTTTCCCTCCAAGAGCTTCAAGGTCACACTGTGTTGTTTATTTGCCAAAGGTCAGAACAATTTCTTGATTACCATTATGTTGACTCATTTAATCTTAACAGATCCATTTAGCTATATGATTTCTTCCAGAAGAAAGCAGCAGAGCCACAATGTGGAAAATAAACTCTCCAGTATGATTAGACCTCAAACTCCTACTGACTGCTGTCCTTTGAGTGGAATGATGGCAACGATGCATTCAAGACATGCCAATGCAAGGTGGATGCAGCACAATATATTTCAGTCTCTGATGTGATTATTTTTAATGAACCTCTTATTAACTTTTAAGAAGCACAAGTCATCTAAATAGTAAATGAAGGTTACCTAGACAATCCATGATAGAGCTATGTGTATTTATAAGTTATTGCAACCAATTACAAGAATTTGCATGGGCTTTGTTTTATCAATAGTCAAGATATTCCTGTTCTGGGGGGAAGTTATTACTGAGCTGTAAGTCTCCTTTCATCCTAATGTAAGGTGTCAATTTTGTCAAAACAGCATATTGTCATCTGTATTTTCCATTCTATAATATTATGAAGTAGAAAATATTTTATATACATATTAATGTTTTATATATTCTTAGAAATTATATTTGTATGTATATGTGTGTTTGTGTGTATAGATAATTCTTCAATGTTTTGCATAATTTCCCCTCATCGAAACACTCTCATAAGCAAAAGGTAAAGGTAAAGGTTCCCTTGCTCGAAAACCAGTCAAATCTGACTCTAGGGTTACGGTGCTCATCTCCGTTTCAAACCCAAAGAGCCACTGAGCCAGTGCTGTCTGAAGATGTTTCCATGGTCATGTGGCCAGCATGACTAAACACCAAGGCACACAGAATGCTGTTACCTTCCACCGAAGTGGTACCTATTTAACTACTTGCAATTTCTTGCTTTCTAATTGCTAGGTTGGCAGGAGCTGGAACTAGAGATGGGAGCTCATTCCATCATGCAGCACTCTCGGGTCTCAAACTGCTGAACTACTGACCTTCCACAGCCTGCAGTTCAGTGTCTTAACCACTTGAGCCACCACAACACATGTATAAATATGAATTAGTATACCTTTTATCCAGTCAGTATTTGGATGGGAGAGCACCAAGGAAGACCAGGGTTGCTACATGGAGAAAGGCAATGACAAACCACCTCTATATGTCTCTTGTCTTGAACACCCTATGGTTGGAGTTGCCATGAATTGGTTGCATCATATAAGGGCTGGCTATGGGAAACCATTGTTCTTCTTATCACAAAAATATCTGTGTGTCTTATTAATTTTAGGCCTGTAATAACTGTGATCATATCCCAGAATTTCCTACCTATGCACTATATCCACTGCATACAGAAAATATTGCCTTCTTCCTTTTCACAGGACAACAGGGGTACAGGGCAGGTGAGGAATTCACAAGCCAATATATAGAGGGCAACTGGCTAGTATTTGTATCAAAGACCTCCAAGGAATACCAGGGGCATGATGCAGAGGCAGGCAATGGCAAACCTCTGAATGTTTCTTGCCTTGAAAACCTTACAGGGCTACCATAAATCAGCTGTTACTTGACTGTACTTTCCACCACCACCATGTTTTGAGTATTCTGTTAACATTCTGTTAAAGTAATGCAAGTCATTGTCAAAACATTTTCGACCATGCAGGACAGAAAGGTCACATCCCAGTGAACCATGTAACTAATGAAGCGGTCCTAAGCATAGCTGTTGTTCAGTCACACAGTCAAGTCCGACCCTTGCGACCCCATGGACCACATCACACCAGGCCCTCCTGTCTTCCGTTATGCTCTGAAGTTTGCTCAATTTCCTGTTTGGTGCATAGATAACACTGTCTAACCATCTGATCCTTTGCCGTCCCCTTCTTCTTTTACCTTCAATCTTTCCCAGCATCAGGGTCTTCTCCAGTGAGTGCTCGCTTCTCATTTGGTGGCCAAAGTACCTGAGCTTCAGCTTCAGTATCTGGCCTTCCAGGGAACAGGCAGGGTTGATTTCTTTTAGAATTGACTTATCTCCTTGCAGTCCAAGGGACTCTCAAGAGGCTTCTCCAGCACCATAATTCAAAAGAATCTATTCTTCGGTGCTCGGCCTTCCTCCTCTCCAACTCTCACAGCCATACAGTACTACTGGGAATACCATTGCTTTGACCCTACAGACTTTTGTTAGAAGGGTGATGTCTCTACTCTTTATTATGCTGTCTAGGTTTGCCATCGCTTTCCTCCCAAGTAGCAGGCATCTTTTAATTTCATGGTGGCAGTCACCATCTGCAGTGATCTCGGATCCCAGGAACGTGAAGTCTGTCACTGCTTCCACAACTTCCCCTTCTATTTGCCAAGGAGTGATGGGGCCAGATGCCATGATCTTAGTGTTTTTGATGTTAAGTTTCAAGCCAACTTTTGCACTTTCCTCTTTCATCTTCAAAAAGAGGCTTTTTAGGTCCTCTTCTGCCATTAGAGTGGTATCATCTGCATATCTGAGGTTGTTGATGTTTTTCCTGGCAATCTTAATTCCGGTTTGTGATTCATCCAGGCTGGCATTTTGCATGATGTGCTCTGCATATAAATTAAATAAGCAAGGTGACAATATGCATCCTTCTCGTACTCTTTTTCCTATGCTAAATCAATCAGTTGTTCCATATTCGGTTCTGTCACTTCTTGACCCTTATACAGGTTTCTCAAGAGACATGTGAGGTGGTCTGGTACTCCCATCTCTTTAAGGACTTGCCACAGTTTGTTGTGATCCACACAATCAAAGGCTTTAGCACAGTCAGTGAAGCAGAAGTAGATGTTTTTCTGGTACTATCTTGCTTTCTCCATAATCCAGCGAATGTTGGCAATTTGTTCTCTAGTTCCTCTACCTCTCGCACGTGCGCACACACACAATGCAAAAACGGATTTTGAAGCATAAATATATTGCATATTTGAAGTTTTTACTGCTTCATAGCCATAAGGACAGTATGCAAAACAAAATATATACTAAAATGCACAATAATATTTAAAACCCACCTATCCAGAGTAATGAAGACAATATTCACCTAATACAAACAAAAGGGGGGGAGGGTTGTTTGTAAGAGTGCAATCCTAAATACGTGTCAAACTCGGTCTCTAGTTCGCCATATTTTGGGGGAGGAAAATTCCTGAGGGAGCGGTGTGAATGTGTGAACAGCACTATTGTAGAAGCGATGTAACTCTTCCTAAGATACCTCCCTAGTACAGGGATGACCTTGGAGCCTAACTGTGCCTGCTTGTTACCATAGATAAGAAACCGTATATTCACTGGGGGGGGGCATAGAGTGCGCAAAAGTTAGGCAGGACATTTGTGAAGCATGACTGGATGTAACTGAAGTAGGGACATTATTTTAACCATCTATATCTTTGGAGTCTCTTGCCAGAACCTCAGTTCTGACACGGTACTGATCTAGCCTGGAACATCTTTATTTCTCAATAAACAAATCACTGCCAGAGAGTGTTGTTAGGAGTAACTTTGTCCAGGATTCTGACAGTACATTTGCTTTTATTCATGTGAATGCATGAAGACTAAGATTGCTTAGAAGGAGGGAAAAGAAACATCCTATAATCATGTTAACTAGAAATGGTTGTACAGATTTTCTGTTTAATGTACTTCCTTTGGAGAATCTGGTAAGGCCATGCTGGAAACAGGAAATGACCTAGAAGGATGATTGTCCTTTCCAGCTTGTAAGGCAGTTTATTTTAAGTCTCAGTTGGCAGAAAATTCAGCTTGACATGAATATTGGCAGAGAAAGTATTATTCATGGCCTATTAAATGACAATAAATTATCTGAGGGAAGTCTGGCAGGCCACTAAAAAACCAGTGACATAATGTGGAAAGAGTATCATCTTATCCAAAAAAGCCATGATTTTATCATGGAATTATGGAAATTTGGGTTGTACCAGGAAGGTAGGTTGAGATCTGAAGAAATAATTTAGACATTATTTCTTCTGCATTTGCATGCCCCATAAACTTAACATGCAAAGTGGTAGCACATGGATCTTATCCACTGTCATATGTAAGTTCTTGGGAAATAATTTCAGTACCCAAACATTAACATGGTAAACTCTGAATGAAACTCATAGTTTTGTTTCCCTGGGTATCCATAAGATACCTCAGCACTATTGAAACCTGTAAAATATAAGGTACCAATTTGCTCATAATTTCCTTAGATCTCTTTACAAAGCCTTTTCTTTTTCTGCATAAATTATCTTGCTGCCTAATCTGCTGACTAAAACCCAAGAGAAATAATACACCTTGGGTCATTAGTAGGCGAATCCTAAATACATCATTCTCAGTTAACTGCAGTCTTGGGCTTCTAAGGGTGTAACTGTTTAGGATGGCACTGCAAATACTCTAGGATTAAATAATGTAGTAAAGGGTGGTGGGATTTAATGCTATGTCCACAAAGAAAAACTCTTAAATAGCCATTCAATCTTCAAACAGGATTCAGTTGAATACATTTATAAAAATATTGTTATAAAATTTTCAAATGAACCTACTGTTACTATTCATGGTTACTCATTCAAACCAATATGAAATGGTGACATGTGGCACTGAAGATTTTCTACTACATCCAACAGCTATGTGTGTGATATATGACATCCTTCCATAAATCCTGAATTTACACAGTATGCTAATGCTCTGTTCCATAATTTCTTTTAAAAATGATTATATCCCGCTGCTACAAGCAAAGGCATACTAAAATCAGTTTTCTATGCTTTTCCAACAATGAAATGCAAGCTAGCATACCATATAACCAATACTTACCATATGTTAGAAGATAATCCGGTAGGCTTCAGTCACTGATATGATTTGCTTAAATAAAAACTCTCCATTTTTAAGGCAGTAACAACAATCTACTTTTTTTGTATCATTTTTATCCTGAAAACTCTTATAGAAATATTGCTATTAGATAGGGAGTGGGGGTGGGTGGATGGGAGGAGATTGCAACAAGAAACTAGGCTGCTTTGTTTGCATTATACTTGCTATGGCATAGTTCTTGCTAAGATGTTAGAAGGACCAAAACTACTGCTTACATCATTCACAGAAATGAATAAAATGCATACATTTATTCACCACATCAATAAACATGATGCAGAACAGCTATGAGACTGACCTGGTATATAAGTCATATAAGACAATTAAACTAGACAATATCTTGTACACTTAAAAATATCTTGTAAAGAGCTGCATATTTCATGGTAAACAGTTGAATATTCATCATGTTACCCAGAAAGTTAGCAATTCATTGTATGCAAAAAAATATTTTAAAAGTCTGCAATTCTGTGTTCCAAAATATACTAGGAAACCATATTGAAAGCACCAGGATTTAGATACTTATAACTCTTTGCACCAGTTCAGTGCCTTTTAAACATATGACCTTTGCCATAAATGAGATTTTATATACATATTTATTAGAAGGGAAAATCATCTTTGCAACTAACTTTTAAAATTATACACTAGAACTGATCAGTGATTCTTCATATGTAGTAGCATGTTATATGCACATCTCTCCTTATATATAATCCTGTTTTGGGTTAACATTCCACATGCTCCCACAGCCTTTGGCTCCCTCAGCTGCCACTTGGAAGATCTGCCAATCCCCTGGCTGCATTGCCTTGCTGCACTGTCTCAGTCCCACCCACAGAGCTGGCAGCCAGCATCACAGCCTCAGTTTGGACGGAGCCGGCAAAGGGGATGAATGCCCCCCCAGGCGGACGCTTATATAAGGAGAGATTTAGCGTTTGGGCTGTTTCCAGTTCTCCCATTGGCTGTGTAGTGTGGTTCTATCAGCCATTCAGCCCTCAGCTGCCACTCAAGAGTACTCATGTGCCATTGGCCAGGTGCTGGGTCTGCTTCTCTTCCCCGCCATTTTCACTTCAGCCCCTGTTCCCTGTCAGATACTGGCAGACAGCGCTCTCTACTGAGGAAGAAGGCACTTCTCTTGGCTCCTGTGTGAGTATAACTTTCCCTTCAGTGGCTGTTGGTAGGCAACCAAGCTTGCTTCTGTCAGTAAAAAGACAAAGGACTTTCAGCATAACCCCCTCCCCCGCCCACTGCCAGCTTGGCCACTTTCCTGTCAGAATAAAATGAAAACGGCTCTCTCCTTTTTTGCTCCACCATGGCTGGCTGGCTAATGAGGTGGGCCAGCAACTATCAAACCATTCTCTTCAACACCCTGCTTTTTGGCTGACTTTCCCCTGGGGTTGTCAATCTCCAGGTGGGACCCGGAGATCTCCTGCTGTTACAATTGATCTCCAGATTACAGAGATCAGTTCCCCTGGAGGAAACTGCTGCTTTGGAGGGTAGACCCTATGGTATTATACCCTGCTGAGTCTTTCCAACTCCCCCCCCCCAAACGCTGCCTCCACAGGATCCACCGCCACAAATCTCCAGGTATTTCCCTAATCAGAGCTGGTAACTGTACTTTCTCCACAGTGCCTGTTACTAGGCAACCAAGCTTGGTTCTGTGAGTAAAAGGCCCTTTCCACACCTATGTTGGCCTTTGGGAGAAAACTCATTGGGGCCAATCCTGATAGGGTTGTGAACTCCAGGGGGGAAATTCCTGGAGATTTGAAGGATGGAGCCTGGAGAGGGTGAGGCTTGTGGAGGGGTGGGACCTCAGACAGGTACAATGCCATAGACTTCACCCTCCAAACCTGCCATTCCCTGCTTTGGAACCATTGTTGCCAATCTCCAGGTGGGATCTGGAGATCACTCAGAATTACAGCTGCTCTCTAGGAGGGAGGGGGGAGGAGATGAAAAGCTGAAGCCAGGGGGCAGATAATGGTAGGTTGATGGTTGGCTGGGAGGGAGATAGGGTTGCCAACTCCAGGTTGGAAACTTCCTGGAGATTTGAGGAACCTGGAGAGGGTGAGGTTTGAGGAGGGGTGGGACCTCAGACAGCTACAATGCCATAGACTCCACCCTCCAAACCAGCCAGCCTGTCCTGGGGAACCACTGTTGCCAATCTCCAGGTGAGGGCTGGAGATCATTCTAAATTACAACTGCTCTTCAGGTAGCAGAGATCAGTTCCTCTGGAGAAAATGGTGGACGAGGTCGTCACAGCAAATTGTCACTGAGTGCCCAAAGGCAGGGCACTCTCCCAGATCCTCTTTCTAGAGCTCGTTGTATTTATTTTCACATTGGGCCTTATTCCTAGCTACCACATATGTGCATTTTCTGTGTGCATACCTATTAAAGAGCTGGTCACTATTATCCACTTTGGCAGAACAATCAGCTGGTATGGGGAAGAGTGGATCCAATCTTCCCACTCTTCTGTGGACAAAAAATATATGAGGATTATTTTTTAGGAAAAGCATTCCCAGACTCAACCTGCAAGCTAGATGTACTTCCCCATTATGCAGAATGGTCTTTTACATGGTCCCACTACAATCAGCAGGACAATCCACATATGCATCTAGGGATGCCAGCCTCCAGGTGGATCCTGGGGACCCCCCCAGAATTACAGCTCATCTCCAGACTACAGAGATCAGTTCCCCCAGAGAAAATGAATGCTTTGGAGAGTGGACTCTTGGCACTGTACCCCACTGAGGTCCATGCCCTCCCCAAGCTCCATCCCTAAATCTCCAGGCATTCCCCACCCTGGATCTGGCAACCCTACCCCCCCATCCCCCACCAGTGGTCATGGGAGACTGGACAATTCTATATAGTTCACTCTTCTTCAGATGGATGGTTTATTTTCTGTTTTGCATTGTGCATATTTAGAATTGTTTTCAGGTCTTTTTCTTTTTTAAAAAAATATAGTGTTAATTGATGCATGTATTTGATATAATTAAAATGTAAATAAGTAAATAACCTATAGCACTTTGTAGGACTTTGGTCTACTGAACCCAGTTCATTACTCTGCAACTCTATGGGCTACACTTTCATTAACATTGCTTAATGTTAGTAGTATTTGCAGTTTCTGGATTTTATAAATTGATGTTTATGCAATTGATGTTAATGCTAAATCCATACAGTATGCCTATGTAATTGTCACTACAATTGTATAGACTGAAAATCAATTTTAAACATTTAGCAATATGCTAGATTCCATTTCCATGAGGAATACTGCAAGATCTTGAATGTGACATTCCAGGGAAAAATATAAAAGGCTGCAAAGCATAGGTACTGTGAATGTTCATGTTCTGAGTAGGAAACTTATCAAAAGAGCAAGTAAATGCAGGTGCACATAGGCTAAGTGTAATGACTATTATCATTAATAGTCTATTATCAGTGGACTATTTGTAATGATAATTGTCTATTATTCATTTCCTGATCTGTTGCCATTCCTTTTAATAGTTTATAAAGAGTGATAAATGTGACTGTTTTTAGTTTCTGCTAAGTTTGGTAGGAAATTGTAGAATACTATTTAGTAGTGGTAAGAACAGTAGGAAATAGTTATATACATGACCCAGAAAGTATCATGCCTCTTTATTTAATACATTGATGTTAATAGAGTTTAAAATTAGTAATGCAGATCACAAACACCTGATTCATGTGGCAGTGCTTCCTAAGGGTGATAGATAGCACATGAGTAGTTCTATGCCATCTGTACTCATATCATTATGTCAAAGGCTTAAATTCTGGCACACCTCCATTGTAACCTCTAATAGAGTTAGATACTATTGGGACATAACAGAGTATGGAATATTGGAAAACTTTTTCAATGTTGGAAGGCTGCCAATGGTGCCTATTAAATTCAACAGTCTCATTTTATGCACTATCATTGGTTAGAATGAAAGCCTTATAATTTCCTGGTTTGCCCACCAGAATAGCCAGATGGAGAAGTCTCACTGTCAGACAACACTGCTCCAAATCTTGGGGTACAATTAACTTGATACTTTTTAACCCTAGGTTCTCTCTTTTAGGTTTCCTGAATGTACAGACCACAATCCAAATAACTAATTTGGCTTTAAATGGGTTTTAAACAGATTAATGGAGGATAGGTCCATCATTGGCTACTAGTCAGTGTGACTAAAGTTAACCTCCACATCCACAGTCTATTAACCTCTGAATGTTAATGTTAAGGAGGCAAAATTTGGGGAAGCCTCTGCATCCTATTTGTTAGCCCTCCAGAGGAACTGGTTGGCCACTGTGTGAAAGTTGGGCTAGATGGACCACTTGTCTAATTTAGTAGGGCTCTTCTTACAAAGTTTATTCTTAAGCAATTGTCATTCCTAGCAGATGTATGATTGTCGGACAGTAGGAAATCACATCCTCACATCTGCAAGCATTATACATACACAAGTATAATAAATTTCTTTGACAGCTCAGTTATTATGCGATGCTTACATGATGAAACAAAAGTCTCAAACTCTGCTGGGATTGGGGGCAGGATGACTGCAACATACAGTGGGCTCCTAAGCAGAGTTACACTATTCTAAGTCTATTGAAGTGATATTAGAAGAGTATAACTCTGCTGCTCCCTCATGGATCACTGCCTTGACATGGTGAGGGTGCTTGCTGTGGAGGCTGTGGGCTATGCCGTGGAGGGCCACCCAGGATGGACAGGCCACAGCAGAGAACTCAGATAAAGCGTGATCCACTGGAGAAGGAAATAGCAACCCACTCCAGTATCTTTGCCAAGAAAACCCCATGGACAGTAACAAAAGGCTAAAAGATATGACGCCGGAAGATGAGCCCCTCAGGTCGGAAGGTACTGGGGAAGAGCAGAGGGCAAGTACAAGTAACCCCAGAAAGAGTGAAGTGGCTGGGCCAAGGCTGAAAGGACACTCAATTGTGGATGTATCTGATGGTGAAAGGAAAGTCCGATGCTGCAAAGAACAGTACTGCATAGGAACCTGGAATGTAAGATCTATGAATCAAGGTAAGCTTGATGTGGTCAAAAATGCGATGGCAAGACTGAACATCGACATCTTGAGAATCAGTGAACTAAAGTGGACAGGAATGGGCGAATTTAACTCAGAAGACCATTGTATCTACTACTGTGGCCAAGAATCCCAAAGAAAAAAGTATGTGGTCTTTATAGTCAACAAGAGAGTTTGAAAGGTAGTAATGGGATACAGTCTCAAAAATGACAGAATGATCTCAGTCCGAATCCAAAGCAAACCATTCAACATCACAGTAATCCAAGTCTATGCCCCAACCACTGGTGCAGAAGAGGCTGAAGTGGACCAGTTCTATGAAGACCTACAACACCTCCTGAACTAACACCAAAAAAAGATGTCTTCATCATCATAGGGGATTGGAATGCTAAAGCAGGAAGTCAAAAGGTTATCATTGTTTTCCCAATTATTCATTTGCTGAACTAATTACTATAGTTTTGCACTCGATGTGTCAAAGAAATATAGGCTTTTCATTAGTCCATATACTACTCAATAAGTCATAAGTTTAGGAATAAATTCAATGGACAGTTACACAGTTGATGGTACAGAGGTCTTTACAATGCTTGCCTAACTTTTTCCTTGTTCATCCAAGAATGCATTTTGCTGGAAGTATCAGATGTCTTCTTAAACCTTTGGATAAATACAATTGCTTAAGTACAATCTGTACTCCTCATTCTGCCATCAGAAAATAGTATTTCATGCTGGACTGGATTTAAAAGATAACTGTGTATTCTTTCTGTACTCCCTAAATTCTTTGATATGATGCTTTGAGTAAAAAATATACTTGTGCATGAGTAGTGAAGATAATATCAGTTCCACTAAACAGTCACAGTACACTGATTTTCACATCAATACGGAGAAAACTCATTGAAGAGTTCCCAAATATTACTAGTTGTCCTCATCAGCGTTCACCATAGGGCGATGTGAAGCATCCATCCCCTGCTATTGCATATACCAACTCCATCATATAATTCAGCAGCGTTCTCTTTTTCAGAACCAATAAACACTGTCAGAAGCAAAAGGTAAAGCTTTTCCTAGAGAGAAAAGAGGCTCTTTCTGACTGTTCTGCACTAGTTTTCTGTGTGCAAGGAAGCTGTTAGGGTTTTTTCCCATTTGCGCTACTGATAGCAGAAGAGGAGAAGCTAACAGGAAGGCTCTGTTTAGATATATACTGGCCTTCTACTAAGAGAGGATAATACATTGATTTTTTTTTCTATAGATGTCTGGCTGATTCTGGATCTAACAAACCCACAGGTCAACACACATAGTCCCCACTATGGTCCGTCAATCAGGTAGGAAATACAATAACAATGGGATCTTGAATAAATATTGCTTTTTGCAGTGATTTAGGTTCTTCTTTTATCATGTTTCATGACTTTGTGGTTTTCTAATGTGTACAAAGGAATCAAGATCTGCAAGGGACAAAGCTTCAGCTAGTCAGGGGAAATAAAAGGCCTGTTAGATCAAACAAAAGGTTCATCTAGTCCATCATCCATCCTGTTTCCTCTGTTGGCCTAAAAGCAGAGCATGGAGGTTAAAAACTCTTTCTGTAATTTTCCCCCATCAACTGATATTCTGGGTATAATTCTTCCAGACATGAAAGTTTCATTTAGCCATTTGAACCTTTCCTCCACGAAGCTTTTTTCTTTTGAAGCTACCTGTACTAATGGCCATCACATCACGTAGCATTGAATTGCACTAGTTAATTGTGTACTGTGTTCAAAAATATTTTTTAACAAAACAAATATTACAATAAAAATGGATTGTGACAATTTCTTTTTAAAAATAACACAAGTGTTCATGCAATCAAATGGAGTTATGTTAGTATGTGTGTGTGTGTTTCTTTTAAATAAAGTACAGAATTTGAATGCCCTTAATCCATAATATGGGATGATGATAATAATAATTTAATGTAATTTGAATGACTACTTCAGTGTTTTCTTGTATGTTACTTAAAAGAACCTTAATAATTTGAAAAAATCCACTGACTGAAACATGCAAATAAATGCGTAGTTAATAATCTGAGGGGAAGGGTCTGAGCAGATGTTTGTGCTTCAAGAAATTACTTGTCACTCTTCCATTTACCTCTGTCCACTTCTACAAAGAGCCATGC
Source organism: Gekko gecko (assembly GCA_029375565.1). Classification (NCBI taxonomy): domain Eukaryota; kingdom Metazoa; phylum Chordata; class Lepidosauria; order Squamata; family Gekkonidae; genus Gekko; species Gekko gecko. The sequence continues at coordinate 111,598,364 of JAPDNY010000008.1, read as the reverse complement.
AGGAAGAAATATGAACAATTGGTTCTTCATGCAAAAAATAAAAATAAAAATAAAGGTAGAACAGGCATTTAGTGATGTGGAATAGTAGGTATAGTATAACTTGATCTCATCGGATCTCAGAAGCTAAACAGAATCAGTACTTGGAGGGGAGGCCACCAAGGAAGACTTTGCAGAGGAAGGTAATGGCAAACCACCTCTGCTTAATCACTTCCCTTGAAAACCCTATGGGATCACCATAAGTCGCTGGGACTTGATGGCACTTAACACAGAGAGATGACAGGCATTAATTTTAATCAGGGGATTCATGGCAAGGCTTTATAAGTATCTGTATCACTGTTTCACACAACATTCTCTACATCCTTTATCTTAGTGCTGGTCCTTATCCTGGCTCTACCACCTTTAACATCTAAAATGTAGAGTGGGGTGTGTGTGAAATTGCGTCTCAAGGACTGAAAGAACATGACTGTCTAATATTAAACAATATTAGAAATACTAATTACAGTAAAAATAGCTAGGTCTACATTGCCCAGTGTTCTATATTACAAACAAATTGCATGAATCATTGTGTCTATTAAATGTTTGGACAATGCTGTTATCTTTAGAAATTGCTAGAACTTCAATCGAGTATATTATTTCTTTTTAGAGATAATGTAATTACATTACAACTTGTCATATTTTGTAAGCTAATAATCCCCTTATTAATTATTATTTTCAGCACCATGAAGGCACACCCAGATGCTCAGCAGCGAAAGACTGGAAAGCGTACTTTATGTTCATTGTTCATTAAGAGCTAAAGCAGCCTTCTGACTTTGTGAAAAGCTGGGGTTTCGTTCTCTAGCACTTCTGGTTGTTTTTGAATGCAGTTAGCAACAAGGCCCTTTTGAGGTTGCCCACATAATTGGCATACCAAACTCCTGAGTTAACCTTGCAGCTGGATCAGTTCACTTTGTCCACAAACAGGAAATTAGTGCAACCTTTTACTAATATTAGTTCACACAGTTGCAGCCAGTTACAAGTATAATATCTGATGTGCTGTGAACAAAAAGTTTACCATTTCTGCGTTGCCCTCCACAATTGAACTTGAAGGCTGAGACATCTATCTGTACAAGCTGTTCATCAAACTCATTCTTGTGAAATTGTGTTTGTATTTTCTTTCTGATATCATTCATTAGTGTTTATTTGTTTGAGTACATTGTTCTGGTCTTGAACAGTTTAGCATTAAAAGCTAAAAGTCAATATCATGTGCCACCTGTTCAGTACTGGAATATATCATCATCATCATCATCATCATCATCCTCATCATTGTTGTTGTTAAAACTTGAATTCAAACCAGGAAAATAATAACCCTATAGAATCCAAAGCTGAAAACGTCTGTCTCATGTAGCTCTATGGAAAACCAGTCCTGTATATGTGCATATCTTTTTGATTCCCTCCCCCCAAAATGTATTGTGTTCTCTAGATGGTTTAACTTGTTTAATTATTCCTAGCAACTTCCTTTAGTGTTCAGCTGTTTGTTTGTTTTTAAGTCATTTTGTGAGTAGTGAAGTGGCCAAAATGTTTTCCAAATGAATATATTCATCTCATATTTTAAATGAATGGGTTTGGAAATGATGGACAAATTACCTGCTTTTTATCCATTATTGAGCAACTATCAGCATCCCCTACATTAACATAAATATTTGTTTTAAAATTTGCATTAAATTCAACCCCCCTCCAAAAAAGAAGTAATCTCAGCTTTTCAAGACAAAAATAAATTAACAATGTTTAGGAAGAGTTCCAAAAAAACACTTCCTCCAAAAATATGGAACAGAACTTGGAAGGGAGGATGAGAACCAAGAATACATAGAAGAGGATGAAGAACAAGAGGGGACCCCAAGGGGCCTCAGCAAGAGATACTGATATAATACATAAAACTGCAGGGGGGACAATAAAGAAACCCCCCAAAACCACAACTGCAAAGATATATACAAGTAAACAAAGAAGAGAGGAACAAGAAAAGGAATTACAGATTGAACAACAAAATGAATAGAAAAAAATTAAGAATAATCTCAGTAAATGTCAACGGCCTAAATGCACCACAGAAAAAATGAAGAATTTTTCATCAACTTAGAAAACTAAACTTTGATATTACATGTCTCCAAGAGACACATATAAAAGTAACAGATCAAAAACATCTTCAGACAAAAAAACTGGGCAAAATCTTTATTGCAGCTGACAAAAAAAAAAAAGAGGAGTAGTAACGTATGTTAAAGAACACCTCCAACCAGAGTTATTGTACGCAGAAGAGGATGGGTGAATCTTCATAGTTCAAATATGAAGACAATAGAAAAAGACGCTAATAACAAATATCTATGCACCAAACCAACATCAAAAGAAATTTTACCAAAAATTGAGAGAACTGATCACAAGCTTTGAGCATGATGAACTTTGTGTAATCAGAGACTTTAGTTTTTGATAAAACTACAGATAGAAAACCAAAGGAAAAGGCAAAGAAATCCAACCAAGAACTACCACCAGCATTCTGTAAATTAATGGGTGAAAATAAAACTATAGATGCCTGGAAAGCAAGAAACCCTAACAAATCAGACTACACATTTCACTCTTTAAGGCATAACTCCTGGCCTCGAATTGATATGGTTTGGATTTCTGCCACAATGACTAATGATATAATAGAGGCAGAAATACTCCCAGCAACCTTCGCTGACCATAATCCCATCACACTTGAATTACAAGATATACAGAAAAGAAACAGATGGACTTTAAATACGGACATTCTAAAAAATGAGAGATTCCTGAAATAGACTAAAGAAGAACTTAAATCCTTTTTCAAATCAATATGAGAAAGGAAACCCAAATCACAACTATATGGGATGCATTTAAAGCTTTTGCAAGAGGACTGATAATAAAGAAACAGCATTTATTAAAAAGCAAAGACAAGCAAAATACTCACAAATGCAAGAACAGATCAAACAACAAGAACAAAAAATGAAACAAGAAGGATCAAACGAACAGGAAAAAATTAAACTTAAACTCTTACAACATAAAATGAACTGCCTGTTGATGCAGGAAGTGGGAAAAAAACCTGCAATATGCAAAACAGAACTTCTTTGAAAATGCCAACAAACCTATTAGATGGCTTGTGTACGAACTGCATAAAGAAAGAGAAAAAAGATATACAAGAACATTGAGAAATGAACTACATGAGAAAAAAAACAAAATGGATGATTTGAAAAGAATTGTGGAATCCTACTATCAAAATCTATATAAGAATACAGAAGCATCACAACAACAAGTCGCAGACTATTTAGAAATTCATAAACCCGACATCTTCACAGAAGACCAGAAGAAAATTCTAAACCAACAAATAACCACTGCAGACTTTATAGAAGCACTGGGGGGGGGGGGGAGGGAAAGCACCAAGTCTAGATGGATTACCCTCAGAATTTTATTTGGCCTTTGAGGATGTAGTGATAGAACCTCTGAAACAGATATGTCAGACTGTAGCCCTAAATGAAGAAATACCCAAAACATGGAAAGCTTTAATATCCTTAATATATAAACAGAACATGGACAAAACAGAAATAAAAATTTTTAGACCTATCCCCCTACTAAATGTGGACTATGAAATTTATGCCTCCATATTGGCAAGTAGAATGAAAATAGTTCTGTCGCAAACAATACATGAAGACCAAGTGGGCTTCTGACCCAGAAGACAAATGCGACAAAACATAAGGATGGTGTTGAACATCTTAGAGTACTATGAAGCCTACCTCGAAAAACAAAATGTACTAATTTTTTTGGATGCCGAAAAAGCATTCAACAACATCAGGTGGAATTTTATGTTGGAACTCCTAGCCAAATCACAGCCAGGTGTAAATTTCTATAAAATGGTTCGAGCAATTTATAAGGAACAGCAAGCTAAGATATGCATCAATGGAGACCTATCACAAACAGTGAAGATAAATAAAGGAACTCGACAAGTCACCACTACTTTTTATTTTTGTCCTGGAAAACCTAAATAATCAAATCAGAGCAGAGAATCAAATTAGAGGACTGAAACTAAAAGGAGAAGAATATAAGCTATTAGCCTTTGCAGACAACCTGGTTTTTATACTGGAAAATCCGATAGAATCCATTAATAGATTGATATTGATCTTACAAAAGTATGGAGAGGTGGCTGGTCTTAAAATTAATTACCAAAAAACAAAAATGTTAGTCAAGAACATGACAAACACACAAGCTCTTCATATTCAAGATCTCACTGGTTTTGAAATACAAAAGAAAATTAAGTACTTGGGAATAAACCTAACAAACAAATGTCACTCATTAATGGAAAATAACTATAAGAAGCTACTGAATGAGATAAAAAGGACCTAGAAAAGTGGAAAGATCTTCAGATATCACTGATGGGAAGGATAGCCACCATCAAGATTAATATACTACTGAGGTTGATGTTCCTGTTTCAAACTATTCCAATAATACAAAATCAAAATTACTTCAAGGAACTTGACAAACTTATAACCCAATTCATCTGGCAAACAAGAAAACCAAGAATTAAACTCAAAGTGATGCTAGATGTCAAAGCTAGAGGAGGCTTTGTGGTACCAAATTGGTCTCTCTATCATAAACCTGCAGCTTTAGCTTGGATCAAAGATTGGATAATAGTGGGAAATAGTAGACTCTTAAAGCTGGAAGGACACAATCTCCTTTTGGGATGGCATGCTTTTGCGTGGTACAGAAAAGTGAATAGCCACAAATATTTCAAACAACATTGTCTTAGAGCTGCCCTATTGAAAGTCTGGGAGCAAATTAGGAATGACTTCTACACAAAGACCCCAAGATGGGGGGCACCTCTAGAAGCCTTCACAAATCCAAGTGTACATCAACAAGACAATATTATAAGATACCAAGAACTATTGGCCACACGGCTGGAGCTAAAAAGAATACAAAGAAATAATTGGTGGGAAAGAATTCAGATCGAATCAAGATATGACAAAGTCAAAGTACTAGGTTTCTATTCAAACTATTGGGAAATAGATAAAATTTTAATGGGCCCAGACCAGAAATTTATAAGAAAAATGTATAATCTATTATTACAGCATAGAATGCAAGACGAAACAGTCAAGAGAGTTATGATAAAATAGACACAAAATCTAGGTCACAACATAGAATTAGATCAGTGGTCACAAATCTGGAAAAGGAACTTAAAAATTACGAGAGCAACAACATATAAGGAAAACATCTACAAGATGTTCCACAGATGGTATCTCACCCCAGATATCCTGTCAAAAATGGACCCAAAATGTCTCAATACTTGTTGGAAATGCCAAACTAAAATAGGGTCTTTCTTTCATACGTGGTGGCTATGAGAAAAGGCAAAAAAGTTTAGGGTGGGGGTGAACGAAATAATCCAGAAAACCTTAAAAATTCCTATACCCTTTATTCCAGAAATATACCTGTTAAACATAATACCAGAGAGATGTGAAAAGAATGATTTATATTTTATATTGCATGTGGTAACTGCTGCCAGAATATTATATGCTAAGTTTTGGAAGACAACAGAATTGCCATCTAAAAGAGATACTGTTAACAAAATACTTTGTTGTTGTTGTTCAGTCGCACAGTCAAGTCCGACTCTTCGTGACCCCATGGACCAGATTACGCCAGGCCCTCCTGTCTTCCGCTGTCCGCTGAAGTTTGCTCAATTTCATGTTCGTTGCATCGATGACACTGTCTAACCATCTCATCCTTTGCCATCCCCTTCTTCTTTGACCTTCAATCTTTCCCAGCATCAGGGTCTTCTCCAGTGAATGCTCCCTTCTTACTTGGTGGCCAAAGTATTTGAGCTTCAGCTTCAGAATCTGGCCTTCCAGGGAACAGTCAGGGTTGATTTCTTTTAGAATTGACTGATTTGATCTCCTTGCAGTCCAAGGGACTCTCAAGAGTCTTCTCCAGCACCATAGTTCAAAAGAATCTATTCTTCGGCGCTCGGCCTTCCTTATAGTCCAACTCTCGCAGCCATACATTACTACGGGGAATACCATTGCTTTGACCATGTGGACTTTTGTTGGCAAGGTGATGTCTCTGCTTTTTATCATGCTGTTTAGGTTTGCCATCGCTTTCCTCCCAAGGAGCAGGCGTCTTTTAATTTCATGGCTGCAGTCACCATCTGCAGTGATCTGGGATCCTAGGAACGTGAAGTCTGTCACTACTTCTACAACTTCCCCTTCTATTTGCCAAGGAGTGATGGGGCCAGATGCCATGGTCTTAGTTTTTTTGATGTTGAGCTTCAAGCCCACTTTTGCGCTCTCCTCTTTCACCCTGAGCAAGAGGCTCTTCAGGTCCTCTTCACTTTCTGCCATCAGAGTGGTATCGTCTGCATATCTGAGGTTATTGATCTTTTCCCCAGCAATCTTAACTCCAGCTTGTGATTCATCCAGGCCAGCATTTCGCATGATGTACTCTGCATATAAATTAAATAAGCAAGGTGACAATATACATCCTTATCATACTCCTTTTCCTATGCTAAACCAATCAGTTGTTCCATATCCGGTTCTAACTGTTGCTTCTTGACCCTTATACAGGTTTCTCAGGAGACATGTGAGGTGGTCTGGCACTCCCATCTCTTTAAGAACCTGCCATAATTTATTGTGATCCACACAATCAAAGGCTTTAGCATAGTCAATGAAGCAGAAGTAGATGTTTTTCTGGTACTCTCTTGCTTTCTCCATAATCCAGCGAATGTTGGCAATTTGATCTCTAGTTCCTCTACCTCTTCGAAACCCAGCTTGTACTTCTGGCAGTTCTCTATCCACGTACTGTTGGAGCCTAGCTTGTAGGATTTTGAGCATGACCTTGCTAGCATGTGAAATGAGTGCAATTGTGCGATAGTTTGAACATTCCTTGACATTGCCCTTCTTTGGGATTGGAATGTACACTGACCTTTTCCAATCCTGTGGCCACTGTTGTGTTTTCCAAATTTGTGGGCAAATTGAGTGCAGCACTTTAACAGCATCTTCTTTTAAGACTTTGAATAACTCAGCTGAGATACCATCACCTCCACTAGCTTTGCTGTTAGTAATGCTTTCTAAGGCCCATTTAACTTCACTTTCCAGGATGTCTGACTCGAGGTCAGTGATTATACCATCGTGGTTGTCAAGGACATTGAGGTCCTTCTTGTATAGTTCTTCTGTGTATTCTTGCCATCTTTTCCTAATCTCTTCTGCTTCTGTTAGGTCCCTACCATTTTTGTCCTTTATACCTAAAATATTTTAGGTAGCAGAAATTGATAAACTTTCATTATGTTTAAAGGACCGTGCAGAAGAAATCTATAACTTGAAAATGCGGCTAATTAAAACCCAAGAAAAGATATTGTTAAAATCTTTCTATCCTGTATAAAAGAAGATTCCTTAATTAATAATATTGACAAGGCAAAATTCTTAGACAAGATGTGAAATGAGTACCCCATTTTTTATGTTTATTTTTTCTTTGTCTATCTGTATATACATAATAAAGAAATATTATTTTTAAAAAACCCTGTATGCTAAAACTTAACAAAAAAACCCTGTTTCATTGACAAATGCTTTGTGCCAGCTCCCAATTAAATATGGAGCACCAGTCTGTATTTTAAAGTATTCTGTTCCTAAAGGATAGGCTACATTTTATACTGAACAATGCCAATATATCATTAAAAATTAAAGTACCATACAAAGCACTGTAAAAACCACAAACTCTTTTATACCTCTAGGGAAACACTTCTCCTGACATCTTATTTACACACAGAGAGACTTCCATTTTGAAACGTTGTCTACATGTTAGCATTACACAGTAGTCTATAGCTGCAATTCAAATTGATAGTGTCAAGTCAACAGTGCAGCCAGGGGCCATATTGTTCATCTAAGTGTTACTTACTACGATGTCCCAATATTAGCTACAATCCTGCCCCCACTTACTTGTGTAAATTCTCAGTGCGGTCAGTAGACACTGACTTCCTTATTATTAATGGTGAGGTTCCCCAACAAAATTCCAATCCAGAGATATATATAGTATATGAATTAACATCTAGATCTTTGTCCATCTGGTAATGCTGATCACCTGTTTGGCAGGTATGAGGGTTAGATTTAAATATCCTCTAATACTCCCTCAGCAGGGAAAGAAGTATTGAAAGGAAGGGTAGATTTAATCCCTACTTTTCCAGATTTTCAAAACTGGCAGTGTTGACCATCCTTTGGGTAGTGCAGTCCTGCCATCAGTTTCCAAATATATCACTGGCTTCTGTGGAAATGGCATATTCAACCCTAGGACTAAATTCAGAATGCCACCAGTTGTTCAGGAATGTGAAACCCTGCCCAGTCCTCCCAACCCACCGTGGGGGTGTAAGGGCCCCATGGGTCAGGCAGGTTGGATCCCAGCCCCGACCAGGACAGGAAACATCCTTTCATATATATGATTCCTGTTAAAAGAGGTAATCTGTTCACAGAAGCCTGCTTCCACATGATCACCTCTACTTGAATTTCTATATGAGTACTGAACAATCATTCAGAATTAAGCATGAATTGACACATCCAGGAAGTATTCCTTATTTATTTATGAATTTACATATTTGCTGGGAAATTATATCCTACCTACCATCTAGTCCAGTATCCTGTCTCACACACTGACCAGCCAGTTCCTCTCTGAAGGGCCATCAACAGGAAATAGAAGCTGAGGCCTTCCCTTGATGCTGCCTCCTGGCACTAGTATTCAGAGATTTAGTGCCTCTGAATGTGGAGGTTTCCTTTAGTCACCATGGCTAGAAGCCATTGATAGTTATCTTCCCTGAATCTATCTAATCCCCTTTTAAAGCTGTCTGTGCGTGCAACTATCACAACATACTCCGGCAGCTAATTCTACATTTCAATCACTCGTGGTAAGGAGGAGGAGGAGGAGATTGGATTTATACCCCGCCCTTCACTCAGAGTCTCAGAGCGGCTTACAAACTCCTTTCCCTTCCTCTCCCCACAACAGACACCCTGTGAGGTAGGTGGGGCTGAGAGAGCTCTAAGAGAACTGCCCTTTCAGGGACAGCTCTTATCAGAACCCGCACACTTAACCACTACACCAAACTGTATTTCCTTTTGTCCATCCTTCATTTGGATAACATCATAGAAGTTCTTTTCACACATTCCCAGAAAACACTGGGTGAGGAACCCTCTGTCCCCACTCCTTATTTCCACCTATGAAGGAATAGAATGCATACCTACAAGTTGCAATGCATCGGTTCTCTCCACACAGTCAAGGGCATGGTAAAAGTCACGGTCCCCAACATGTATCTATATTCATGCTAGTATCAGTACACAGGCTCTAGTTAAAACATTTATCTGAACTCACTGGGGCTGAAGGCAGGATTGGTGGGCATGGTTCCTCTTCTCCCCCCCCCACATGTTCTGTGGCCACAGAACAGAGACATGGAAGAGGCAGTCCCTGAGATACATTATGTCATACTGTCATGGGATCAGTGGAAGTCTTCTAACAAATTCCTGTACAACATTTCAGGCAGCAACAAGTTATACTGGAATGGGTGATTCTCAAAATGTTAACTGAAACCTCTTCTTAGGTTGCCTCCCAAACGATTGTAACATCATTTTTTTCTCTCCCATAATTTTTCCTAGTAGTTTCTTTCCAGGATAAATTCAGGCAAACTTCAGTGATGTTTTTAGAAAAATTAAAGGAGAAATGTAGGTTTGGGTTATGAATAGGAGTTCCATAATTTCAACTATTCCTTAAGCATGTGCATTCCACTTAATATAGTGAAAGAATGAGAGACACAAGGGGATGAAGGTAACCAATTACGTATGTGATTACTGCCATACTCGCTATCTCTTGGTAAGTCATTTTCCCCCCAAATGAAAGACAGAACATGACTGAATAATACATTCCCAAAGGACAAGCAAGGGACTAACACAATTAAACAAATAATTGGTTGTTGAATGCTTCCATGTTTAAAAACATTTTCAACAAAAAAAGTTCATTTACTGGCCCTAAGATTTTGGTTTACGTTTCATTGATTTTTACTCAAACATGTTAGAACTGAGTTGCAAACTGATGTCTTTGTCCATGACAAGGAATTCTATCTGTATTCAGATGCTTACTGATTTGTGGTATTTCAATAATAAAACAGCAGGATTGAAGGCTCATGATGAGATATCTGGCTAATTACCTGTTAGATGATAGATGGTTGTAACTCGGCAGTGCCAGTCACTGAAAACAAAACACTTTTAGATATCAATCAACTTCCTGACAAATTCCATTTCATCATATTCAGTGGGCAATGAAAGTGAATTTTATCTAAGCAACTATGTAGCATTGACTTGTAGCTTTCAAATATGCATGATGATGTGTTAATAAAGTAGAGGGCTTCTTTTTAAAAAAGATAAATTAGTTTTTAAACATCTGACGTATTCATATTTGAAGCTCAAGGCTGATAGAAATAATTAACAAAGTCTCATTCCATTCTGTCTCATTCTATCTTGTTCCATGTGAGGGGGTAAGGTGCTATCTAGTTTATCTAGAACCAAATTATTCACAACTTTAAGAATTCATTTAATTTTTTTCATTTGTGGTATTTGTGGAATTTGATTCACATCTGGCACACAATCGAAAAAGGTTCCCAGTATCACTGATGAAGGTTAGTGTGTTAATGAATTTCAAACAGGAAAAAGAAGAGGACTATGGATCCACATATTTTTTTCAAAAAATAAGAATGTGATCACTAGATTTAAAAAATGTGATCCTACTCTGATTTCATGAGCACAGATCTGAAAGCACAGATGTTAGTAAATCTCCATTGTATAAAAATCAGAAGTATACATCCCTGACTCCTAAACCAAACCCCATCTGCCAATCTATATTTTCAGATTGTTCTGCAAACCTGGAGCTTTTCTCCCATTTGCAGAAAGATTTCTCTTATTTGTTCATGGCTCCGGTATCCACAGAAGGGGTCACATTGAGAATTACATCTATTGGTACTCAGTTGGAGCCAGACCAATTTTTCTCGCTGGTTACTTAACTGGGCCCCATCCTGAGGCCTTTAATCTTCTGAATGATGAAGCAGGCCAGAGTGTCTATCCATTCACACCACCCACATTTTTGACCACATGGAAAACCATGTTCAGGTGAAAGTGATCTGAAAGTTTCCTCTGATTTCTGAAGAGTAAGTTGTTATTGAACAGGAAAACTCTGGGGGGTGTGGTGTTCCTTCAGCACTGGGTAATGAGCAAAGCATTTATGAGCAAGGTCACATCCTTTTTAAAGAGGAGGCCATATTTATTTTCCTTCTTCACGTTAATTTCTCTTACAGAACAATACAGGAATTAAAGTATGGTAATGCTATTAAAATGAAATAACAGTGGGAATGGGATCCAAATAAAATATTTTGAGGAACCACTGAGAAAACAAATTGTCCAGAATTTTTAAATATAAATCTTCTAGTTCTAGAAAAGTAACCAGCTGATCCTAAAGTGAGGTTTTGGAAGTGAACATCTGTCAGATATAATTTACATTTAGTGAATTATTTTACAGTTCAATGGGTTGCATCCTAAGGGTCTGTGCCAGTCTTGTGATGCTATATTTAATATTGTATTCGAGGAAGCAAAACCAAAATGTACACAAAGTTATGGATCAAGAAATTTTGAACATCTCAACAACATTCAATATATTCAGCTCTATTTTTAATTAAAGTTCTCTTTATATTAAGCTGTAAGCATACACACACATTCACACAAGCTGTAAAATATATTGTTTTGTCTCAATACATAAATAGTACATGAAAAAGGTGTGTTCTTATACAAAATGAAAAGGGTGGGTTCTTATAAAAAATGTAGACAGCACACTATCTATTTTTTTTAAGGAACACATTGTCTAAAACCAACATGTCTATGAAAGGGCAACAAAGATATTCTCGAGCAAAGTCATGCACAAAAAGTCACTACAATGTGTTTCCACATGTACTGTTTTAAAGAAAACAACCACGCTAAAAATAGCTGTGCTAGGTGGCCTGATTTCTCATCTAAATATGAGTGTAGGAAACTTTTTTTCCTTTGGGAATGGGTTCTTTCCCAAGCATATGACACCTGAGAATTGCATATTGCTGGCACTTCTTGAATTAATTACAGTGGAAAGCAGCAAAAAGACCTTATTAAGGATCCTATTAGCAATGTCAGTGTTAGAGCATGCGTGCTCCCTCTAATTCATCACTGAAAATTCTCTCCCTTTAAAATAAAACAAATGTGGTCCAGGCCTTGGACCTGGTAGATTTGGGGTTTACTTTGTATGGAGACACATGGGAGTAACAGTAGTTAAAGTAGGGCTTATAAAAAATGTTGCAGAAACTAGGCAAAATGCCAAAATCCAAAGTTTTGCATGCAAAATATTGTTTTTGATATTTAGCTGAATTATATCTTAAAATATGATATTTTAAAACTTGCTGGTTTGTTTTAAATCAATAAAATACAAACTTACCAAAATTAGTACTTGAGCACTTTGATCCAAAGGGAAAGACTTGGTGGTGGTGGCGGGGATTCAAATTAAGAAAACAAACACGATCAAGAAACATTTCTTCAGGCTTGGTATGAACTTGTGACAAAGGCTTCCCTACATACGCAACTGATTTATCCCATGCATACAATCTGACGAAGCATGAGAAAAACCAGCTATTTCTTAAATTACACAAATAATCAATATTTTATTAATTGCTTTCAGTCTGGGCCAAGATTTGCCAGATCCCTGAACCTGAATAAAATGTGCCATTTTCTCACCTCCAAGCATGGATCCTGAGTAATTTGCCTGTTCAAGATAAGAATTTTTTTTAAAAAAAATTCCCCAAATGCATCACTACCTCATCATTTCTTGTAGTAAAGACTGTAAAGAAATGTACGTTCAGCAGCTGATAAGTGTGAGCAGTTAAGTATCTCACGCATGACTTTCTACCAGTAGCAAATGATTACTGGAACTGAAGGAAGAATTTATGGGAAGAATCATTCAAGTTATAGTTGCATGGCTGCTTTTCTGTGCTAGGCCAGATTCTTTTTTTTTTCTTTTTTTAAAGGATGGCAAAGATAGCCAAGGCATAAAAGTACTCCCCGGCTCAATCCAATTGTAATTCAGGCAACTACCCAAATCTGAGTTACTGAGTACTGAGTACTGAGCAGCACATTGTAGTTTACTATTAAAATATATTGTTTATTTTTACCACTAGCATATGTGGCAACAGTACTGAGTTTTCCCCTTCAAGTCCCAAAATATTTTTGACTGACCAGGGTTCTTTTCCCATTCCCCCCTTGAGGTGACTTAGCCAGTTAAAGTGCAATTCTAAGCAGTGCTGTACCCTTCTACGCCCACTGAAGTCAATGAGTTTAAAAGGATGTACCTCTGGTTAGGCTTGCACTGTTAATAGCTGGGGAAGCTAACTGTGTTCTCCTATTGGACAATATAAACTGCCAGGTACCAATACCAGTGCCCCTAGCCAATATGTCCTGAAGGACTGCATCAGTTGTACTTCTGAACCCTTTCAAAACCCAGTCCCTTTGGATGATGTGCTCTTATTTTCTGTTGATTCACACAGTGCAATCCTAAAGAGAGTTACTCTCGTCTAAACCCACTGAAATTAATGAGAGACTGGGATAACTCTCCTTAGAACTGCACTGCCAGCTGTGTCGTTTCTACATAAGAACATAAGAGAAGCCAATGTTGGATCAGGCCAATGGCCCATCTAGTCCAACACTCTGTCACACAGCGGCCAAAATATACCAGGTACCATCAGGAGGTCCAGCAGTGGGGCCAGGGCACCAGAAGCCCTCCCACTGCTGCCCCCTCCAGCACCAAGAATAGAGTGCATCACCTGCCCCAGACTGAGAGTTCCCATCTATACCCTGTGGCTAATAGCCACTGGCGGACTTCTGCTCCATATGTTTATCTAATTTCCTCTTGAAACTGTCCATGCTTGCAGCTGCCACGACCTCCTGTGGCAGTGAATTCCATATGTTAATCACTCTTTGGGTGAAGAAGTACTTCCTTTTATCTGTTCTAACCCGACTGCTCAGCAATTTCATAGAGTGCCCACGAGTTCTTGTATTGTGAGAAAGGGAGAAAAGTACTTCTTTCTCAACCTGCTCAATCCCATTCATAATCTTATAAACCTCGATCATGTCACCTCTCTACGTTCATGTCTAGGTAAAGAATACCAGATACAATGGTGGATAGATCTCCTCAACCTTTAGAAGCGGTGTAAAAAGGGGAGTATTGGCAGATACAAAATTTCTAAACCTGCACCAATTCCTGTTGGTTCCTGCCTACAGGCTAATTATTCTGTTCTGTCTTGGATTGAACCTGGATGCTAAAAAGCATTTTTTTCCCTTTGCTCATGCTTCCATATAAGCAGGCAGTGCTATGGACCGGGAAGGAGACAGGCAAATGCCCACTTTCACCCCTCTCCATCCACAGCAATAGGCAGCAAGTCTGGTGTCATCTTAACATGCTTGTGCTGCAATCAGCAGCGCAGAGAAGGAGAGACAGAGCAGGACCAAAGCAGATGAGACATAAGAGATCAGTGATGAGAATGAATCTACAATCTCTCAACATTTAATTTCATTTTAAAGCAGCCACACTGTTTTCTTGGAAAAAAATCATACCCACAGCTGCTATTAGCCCAGTAGGATCAAAAATAGGCAGCTTCATGTTCACGCAGTACAGAAACTGCTGAGAGAGCTGCTTTTAAATTTTGGAAAACATTGTCATGTCTTACAGAAGAACCTTAACACTGCCACCTAGCACCTTTCATTTCCCTGGAGTCCATGTATTTCAGCCCATCCTAGCTCAATTATGCTTTTGGAGGTGAGGTATTGGACAATGGCTCCCTACTTGGACAGATGGGCTTTGGCTCAGTGGTACAGCATCTGTGTGGCATGCAGAAGGTCCCAGGTTCTACCCCTGGCATTTGCAGCTAAAAGGATCAGGTGGTAGGTGATGCAAAAGACCACTATCTGAGACCCTGGAGAGCCGCTGCCCGGCCAAATAGACGATGCTGCCCTTGATAACCCAATGGTCTGATTCAATATAAGGCAGCTTCATATTTGTGTTCAGTGGCACAGAATGAAAAGGAAATGGTGGGGTTTCGTTTTTGGCGTCGCGAATGGCGGCCGCTTCTCGGGACGCTCCCGGAGGCGGTTAGCCCACGCGCAGTCAGGGGGGGTCTTCGCTTATGCGAAAGACCCTAGTGAGCCTTAGGTTAAGGCTCCGAACCGGGGGCGCTTGGGGAATAGCCTCTTTACCGGCAGACAGCCGGGAAATTGAGGCTTTCCCCCTGCCCCAATCGGCCCCGCTGCGGCGTGCCCGTAATGGGACTTAGCGGCGCCACCGAATTCCAGGAGTGAAAACAGCGCTATGGTTCAACATAAAAAGAAGAAGTAGCATCGAATTGTGAGTTGAAGATCTATTTTGAAGCGTAAATCGGAGCCCCCCTATATGCGGATAAGCGTTGGGAGGAGGGAGGAGAAGCAAGTTATACAAAGGGAGCGCGAAGGGGGGCAGAAAGAAAACAAAGTGTTGGTGAAAGTACCGTTGGGGCTGCATAGAAGAATGTGATCATCTTAGCTTCCTGGGGGATGCGGCACGAACTTTTTAAAAGTAAACAAAAAAAACAAAATGTCGATAATGGAAAAAGCCCTGTTGCTACCGGAAGAGAAGAGAGGAGGGACTTCCGGTCCAGACAGCCCCCCCAAGAGCTTGCTGTCAATCAACAGAAAAAGGAGATGCTGTGCCCCCTGCTGGAACAATTGCAGAAGATCAACCAAACTTTGTTTAAAATGGAAAGTGTTCTCATCAGCCGACAGAAACAGATACTGGAAACAACTAGTAGGATGAAGGAGATTGAACAGAAATCGAATTTGATTCCAGGTTTCCAGGGCGCTAAAGAGGAAGAGAAAGAAGATCTCGGATTTACCCTGACAAATGTCTTGGCACCCCTAACTGGCAGTGAAGCGATAAAGTTAAAAGAAGAGGGGGATAAGGCTCCCAAAGCCTACTCCGCCTTTATAAAAGAAGTACTCTGCCAGTAGAAGGGGATGTCGAACATAGCAGGCGACAGACGAGAGATCTAATTTCATCTGAAGAGTTTGTGGAGCCCTGGAAGCTTGAAGGCCAGATGATTAAGAAAAAAAGAAAAGAAAGAAGACGGATCCCATCTTTAAAACACGGAAACGCCTGAAGAGACACACCAGCAGGAAGGATGCAGCACCTAAAATTGGGATAAGTGCAGAAGACAGCAGCCTAGGGGAAGGTGATGGAACGGAAGACTTCAAAGTTAAAATGGACTTAATCCATAACTGGAAGAAAATTAAGAAGAAGATACTGTGAGGACTGTTCGTGTTGCATCTGGAAGGAGCTGTTTAATTACTAACCCCAATGGACTTTACTAACTGTATTAACAGAGTGACTTTGGACTTTGAATTAGTTAAAAAGAAGATCTTCTAACCATGATTGATGCCAAAACTTGGTATTGGTTATTAACCTAAACTAACCCTCACTAACAGAAAAAATTTCACTCCACCCTTTTCTTTCTCCATCTGTCTACCCTTCCCCTTTCTTATAAAAAGAATAAAATTCTCTCTTCTTTAAGAGAGTTTTACAAAAAAAAAAAAAAAAGGAAATGGTTTCTCCCTCATATCCAGACAGGGTTGCCAACAGCCTGGAGAAAAAAGTCTTGACCCTTCAAAAGAGGCTTAATGTGTGGTAATGGGCAGCTGAAGCTGAAGCTTTTCATGTAATGGAGGTAAATAAATAACATCATCTGGTAAATAACATCCATTTAAGCCTCTATTAATATGGCAGGTCATTTCCCCCCCAGGTAGTGGGCAGCCCTATGCCTATGTGCTATTGGGGGAGATTTAGAAAAGCATCACCTTATTAGAATTTTTTCATCCACCACTGCCTGCTTTAGGCAGCAGCTAACTGTGCAAGTGAACATTGGGATTTGAGTAAGAGGAACCATCACTAGGAATTTCATCCCACATGGCTGAAAGATAAACATTGCAGGTAGTAATAAAGAACAAAATAAAGACAATGAACATTTATGAGAATAACAAAGGAAAAAAATAAATCTAAAATGAATGGAAAGGGGTAAAACAAATGAATATTTCTACTAGAAGCCCATTAAACATGAAATACTGCAAAGAATGATCATTCCCAATTAAGCAGAGACGAGGTGGCCTATCTAAAAGGTGACCTGTATGTTAGAGAAGTTTGGTATAAGGCATATGTTGTTCCTTTTCCCCCAAAATGGCCTCTCTTTGCAGAAGCAATTTTGATTAATGAAGAAGTATAACCTTTTCTCTTATTCAATTTATGGCTTTGATGTTAGAGAGTCAAAGGCGAGCTCTGATGCTGAAAGTCATTGCTAGATTAGTCATCATGACTGTCTTCACCTTTTGTTTTTCTCCTAATGAATAGTTGCAGGGTCTCCCATCCCTTTCACGGAGCAGTCCCTCTACCCATTCATCCTCGTAGCTTTATGTGTCCTTCAGCCACCTATATCTCTTGCCCCACTCAAGCATCATTTTCTGAGAGTTTTAGTAACACACACAATCCTAATCCTATCCCACATTTACACATGTGAGTTCTTTCATGATCCCTGGATGCGGGGGGGGGGAGCTATTTCTAAATCAATACAGACCATAAACAGTGGGCACCTGAAAAACTAAGAAAAAAATTATTCTAGAACAACTGTTTCATAGACTAGAGTTTTCTTTGTGGATCAGAGGATATGTATGCATTCTGACCGAGTGAGCAGTAGTCCATGAAAACTTGTGCTAGAATAAAAATATGTCAGTCTTCAAGATACCACAGGATTGATGTTTATTTTTCTGGCTATTATTTTGGAACTATAGCATGGTAATAGGTTTGCTGCTAACTCCCCACAGGATACTGTAAATATTTCTCTGGATTGGATGCATGTATTTGGACTGTTCTTCAGTCCTTCTTCATGCTCTATATAATAGCCCAAAGAAATCTGTGAATCTTCTATATTCCAGTATCACCATATATTGTCCTGTGGCTTCATTAAGTTGCCCATGGTGGTAGTGGAAAGGGCCATCAAGTCACAGCTGATTTATGGTGATGCCCTAAGGTTTTCAAGGTAAGAGATGAACAGAGATATTTTGTGTAGCATGGACTTCCTCGGTGATCTCCAATCCCAGTGCTAACCAAAGCTGACCCTGCTTAGCTTCCAAGAGCTGGTGAGATCAGGACTGAGGAGCAGTCCTGCTTTGCCTGCAAGTCCTGTTCTGCCCACTCCTACTGTTGGGTTGCCAGCTCCTGGAGGGAGCTATTCTGCTTCCTTTCAATAGGGTGTCCACTACTACCGCCTGCCATTTTGAGGGTTCCCGCTGAGAGAAACAGGACTCTCAGACCCCCATCCTACTTCTAAGGCCTGGCCTCAAGTTCTTCTGCTACCCAGCATCTGGTTACCACAAAGACCAAATGCAGCTTTGGGTTTCCCATGGAGGGTTGGCCATTTGCACCCTGACCTCTTCTCTCCCCTTTGGGTCCCCCTTTATATAGTAGCATGTCCAACAGCAGTTGGGGAGCTATGTGGTAAAAAAACACCAGCAGCATTGAAGAGTAAAATATTTATTTGAAAAGAAAATGTTTACAAACATGCTTTAGCACCACACCAGTTCAACAATACAGAACCCCAAAGGACTTTACTAATTTAACTGAGTTATTTTGGACTTTCGGTGGGTGAAAAGAAGATCTTCCAACCACGGTGGATGCCAAAAACTGTATTTGTACTCACTAAAACTAATATTCTAACAAAAAATCCACTCCAATCTTTTCTTAGTCCATCTATATACCCTACCCTTTTCTTATAAAAAAAAAGCAATAAAATTATCTCCTTTTTAGGAGAGGTTTTTACGGAAAAAAAAAATACAGAAACCAAAGAAATTTGATTATAAACACATCCTTCTCTCTCTGGTTCTAAAACATATCCTAACTAGCTGTCACTATCAAGGTAGGCACCTAGACTTAGAAAGTTACAAATTCTCTAAAGCTCTTTTGTTACCCTCCAGCTCCCTGCCGGCCTTCCCCAAATTGTATAGTCCAAAGATGGCTGCCAGCTGGCAGACCAAAGCTCAGCAGCTGTTCTCTTCCAAGGACCAGCACCAAAAGACCCTTCCTCCTTGGAGCAAGCACTTTTATTAAACCTGTGTCTCCACACATTTTACATCATTCTCTTCACCCCTTTCGACCTGGTCCGCCCGAATCACACAGGTGGAAACTGGAACACCCAGGTGCATCCTGGGAGCCCTCCTGGAAGGCATTCTGGGAAACCTTCAGGAGTCA
Organism: Gekko gecko; assembly: GCA_029375565.1. Lineage (NCBI taxonomy): Eukaryota > Metazoa > Chordata > Lepidosauria > Squamata > Gekkonidae > Gekko > Gekko gecko. The sequence goes on along the minus strand of JAPDNY010000008.1, from coordinate 111,578,990 downwards.
CCTGGAGATTCCTAACACCAAATCCCTCTGTTTACTTTGCTACCAGGGTCATATACATAACTATCGCTGGGAATTGACCTAGCTTCCTGCCTTTCCGGGTTGGGGGGATGACACTTTTAAAACTCAGAGTGAAGGAGGGGAAAGGCATTCCTTTGCATCAGGCTAAGGATCTAATATATTATGCCAAATATATTCAACAGCTTGGAAATTTGCCCCCCAGACAAAACCATCTGAAGTAGCATAAGCAAAGTTGTTTGTTCCTGACTCAAATATTTCACAAACAGCCATTATAAAAGGAAGCAGCATAAAGTGAGCACCCACATATATCTCCTTGCACTTTTAAAAGTGATGTGATAGAACTGACCTCAACTGGTGCAATTCCCATCATAAAGCCACAGTTACAGGGAAAGCTGCACCCATTAAACCCCTTTCTGGTATGCCATTACCCAATGCTCCAGAACCCTCTTCATATCAGAAAACTGGAAAAGTTAAAGGTAATTGATAGCTGTTTATTATATATTTGTTTCCTGAACTGAAGGGAGGCTACTAGAAGTGATGGGCAGGAAAATGGTGATGGGCAGGAAAACAGTGTTCTGCCAGCTTCTGCCACCTAATGCAAGTTCTTCACCTTACTTTGGGTTATGATGAGGCTGGGCCGGCCTTTAAATGCACTGGGCTGTTGCACCAAAAAAAACCCCAGGAAATCTGATTGAGAGAGTTTGCCTCACACTTCTTGCTGAGTGACCACTCAGGTTCTGTTTGATTTGTTTGCAACTGTGGGACAGGATTTATCAAGAAGGCTTGGGGTGATGAAAAAAACAGCATGACTAGTAAACCCGTGGCAACAGGATGAGCGCTGGCTTTTGTCAGTCAGTTGCTGATGAAAATAGGTAAAAGGGAAGGATTTGTCTCTGGTATCAAGGCAGCCAGGTCCATGCCCTGGGCAATGAAGCTGTAGGAAGAATGAGGCTTGTCACAGATGAGAGTGACAGCTGGCAGCAAGTCTCTTCCTCTTCATTTCTGTAAGGGGGAATTCACCTGGCATCCATGAGGTAAAAGCATAACTGCTTCCCCTGAAGGAGCAGAAAAGCATAAGGGCCTAGCACAGCATGTTAGGCCATTACCAGATCATCAGTAACCACATGTGAGGATGAGCTACCCACTTGCAGTCAGGCCCTGTGCATAATATATCTGGCAGACCAGAGTCCTTAAAGTTGACCAGAAGCAGCTGGCAGCTTTCCCACAATGCTGCAGCTTGTCAGCACATATGGATCGTATTTGCCTGCCTGGTGTTAGGTTTGGTTTAAATGGATTTTGCAACAGGAGCTGGAGCCAATTTGTCTTCTCAACCACATCGCTATCCTTTTCAATGTAGTATGTCATTTCGTATGTGCTGCCAGACTCTGGTACAGCATGTGCTGCCACAGATCTTTTCTCTCCTGGGTGAATTCAGATGACATTTTTTTTCCCCGACTCTGAAAAAAAATTCTTCAGACATTGCTTGGCAATGAGCATGAGGAAGGAATTGGATGAGGTGAAAGGTCCGGCATGCATCAGGATCAGAGACCGAAATAAATTTGGCAAAGCTCAGAAACTAAGCTGCTGAATGAGCTTTCCCCCTATGGGCAAGATCACAATTTACACCTCAGATGTTTTGAGTGTGCGTCTAAAAACATTAAACTGTCTGGGGGGGGGAGTGTTTGCAACAACTGGGTCATACAAATATGTGATGGAGTTATATGAGTCTAAAGCAAAATCCCAAATCTGAAGCAAACTAAAAATTAGATATAATAAAATAAGTCTGTTAGGACAAGCACAAAACAGTGTGCAAGCTCCAGAACTCTTCAACAGGCTGCATATTAAAGGTAGAAAGGGAGAAGAAATTGGTGTTTCAGGCCATAATCTTAAGACCTCTTACAAGCATCTTGTTAAGAACACCAAGCAAGGTTATGTAGATAAATGGTACTGTGTGGAATCGATGTTTAAGGTGCACCTTGTCAGAGAGCTCTGATTGGTTGCCGTTCCCTGCTGAATAGAGATTCAGTGGCAAATCCTGGTTTATCTCTTGGAAATGCATGCAGTGGTCCCTAATGGAAACATATTCAGTCAAGCGTTATATCTGAGCTAAGGGTGAACCAACTTTAGCTTTTGAATCAGAGCCAAGACTCAGCACTCAAATGTGTAAGTTAATAAAGTGACGTTGGCAGTGCTGAGTTTCTGAATCCTTGTCTTCAAGCTGATTCAACCATCTCAGCATCTCTCAAACAGAAATCAAGCAGTGAATTTATTGATCAGACTATATACCGATTTCAGTGGGAGTGTCTTGAGGCTTGCATGTTAAAATTAAAAATGGGCAACAGTGCAATCCCAAGCAGAGGTAGACCCTTCTAAACCCATTAACTTCAACGGATTTAGAAGGCTTTAGGTCTATTTAGGACAGTACTGCAAATTACTTGCTCAGTAGTACTGTCATTGCTGCTGTGGTGGTATTTTCTAGACTAGAACCTAAGTGTTTTGCTTCTTGTATTGCCTAGATCCCTGGTTGACAAATTTTAAGAGAGAGAGTTTTGTGGAATAAAGCAGATACTAAAGGGCCAGCAACATTAGTTTTACCTGCTGACTCCACATTCCATGAACCAGAAAAAAAAATTCTTTAATCTTCTTTAACCCCAAATGCTTTGCAAAGCCCTCCTTTTATGTATCTCAGCTGTTTGTTGGAAGAAACAGGATTAAAGATTCCTTTGTCTCTCTGAGAGAGGTCCACACTGGAAAGATAGGAGGCTAAAGGACACCTTAACTATGAACTGGGTGATTCCCACAACCACTTTCACTTCCCCCTCTTTCATTCTCACACTATATTAAGGTTCCATGGCATAAATTAAAATAGTATTTACCTCAATTCTATACAGTATATTTTTCTATATGTATTCCTGCCTATGAGCCAGTTTACACATTGTGAAATGCCAGCTGGCAAACAGTTATGGAATACTGGACTATTCCAGTTGGGGGGGACTCATTGTTTTGAATGTTCTACTGCATAAAAAGCTCTCTCAAATATAATAAACTAGAATATCAAAGAGAGGGACCTGTTGCTAGAGGTGAGTACAAATCCTCCCTCTTTTATTGCTTCTGATATTTTTGTGAATAGTTTCAGTTTTCCCTTTCTGGCTGCTGATGTTGTAGATTTGTTTGTATTGTGTACATGTTATACAGTTTTTATGCACAATGTGTGAAAAGGTATACATCCAATACATATTCTATATGTATCATGTGTGATGTGAATTTATTGATTCATAATTAACATAGAAAAACATGTAAACTTACGGGAGGAATTTAATGCAAAAACCCCCAGAAAATAGTACATATTTTTTTTAAAGATGCATTTAGTTCACACAAGGGAGAAAGGAAATGCATTTGGGGGTTAAAATAACAGGAATCATTTCAAAATCATCCCTATTTGTTGCCTGATGTTACTTGTCTATTTAGGGTTCATCAGGGCTTCAATGGTATGAGGACCACCCATACTGATAAAATTACAAGTGAATAATATTCAACTACACAAATGAGAAAATAAAAATATCATTGTGATTTGAGCCTGGCAAACATACTTTGTTTAACAGACTCGAATGTCTAATGTGCACCCTAACATGGGGGGCAGAAGACAGGTAGGTTGGCTGGTGATCGGAATTAAAGGAAGGAAGCCGGAAAACATGAGAGGATAAAGGGGCTGTCAGGAGAAGAGAAAGAAGAAATAGTGGGGGAGTAGATACAGAAGAAAATGAGATGCCCCATGCAAGCCCTTGAGGGTCCCCCACTTGTTTATTCCATCCAAGTGGAGGGAGAGCAGATTACACTGAGGAGTGTGTGATAATTTTGCTAAAAAGGGATTCATTTCTAACACTTTGTTCCTCATGAAGCTACTGGATTTCAATTCAAGATTTAAAATGCCTGCACCAATCCAGTGGGGCTTATTCCAAGTTAAATTTGCACAGGACTGCAGCTTTACTTTGAAGAGGACTCCATCTAACTGAATATGGCTGGCTACTTTAGCTTGAAGTATTAGATGATAGGAAAATATATTAAATATACATCGAGGTATTTTGGACCCTCTTATAGGATAGTTCTTGTCTGACTCCATGAAGGATTCACTCAGCTGCAAAATCATGAACCAACACCACACATGCAGGTAATGCTACTATATCATTGCTGGCCCTGACATGTCAACATAGCTGCTACTTTAATTATATTTTAGACTAGAGTAGTAAATAAAAGTTAAATGCCCTTTCAGTGAATATCAAGAGGCAGAAATACAACTGCTTGAATAAAATGTCATTTCCAATTTATTTCCATGTAATAGGGTTGCAAGTGCCCAATTTGTAGGCTCAGTGCACAACAGCAATAAGGTCAGAACCTGAAAAAATTGTGATCATATTAGCCCCATTTCCAGATGACCTTGTAAAAATGTCTTGTAACTCAACACATGTTCTACCATGCAAGAAGAATAGCCTGACAAATGATTTAACTCAATTGAGGTTTATGTAAAAATGATTCACTGGTGACACCTGAAATGGTAGCTATCACTAGCTTTCCCTCTGAGCCTGCTCCTGGAGTTTAAGAAGAACAGGAGGGGGTTGTTTTTAATAGTAAAACACATGTAATAAAGTTTCACACTCTCTGTAGAATTTCTGTGGACTACAGTCATATAAATTTCTAGGGTTAATGGCAATAACTGATGATGAATAACTCCCCAAAAGTGCAGTATTTGGGAAACCATATTATAATTCTGGGGAGTATGCACTGATGCTTATTTTAGAATGTTCGTTAGACTTTCTACCCATTCCTCAAACCAGAATTTTCATCAGGAATACAAATAAACTGAATGAATATAAAAGTTGATGCGTAAATATCGAGCACTTGCTATGAAGAAGCAGCAGTAGCAAAGACAGTGGTCATAATCAAACATTGATTTAGTCACAGAGAGGTATATATTTCAGTGGCTTAAGCATGTCCAGCGCTCTTGGTTTAGAGGTGAAATTAACAAATTCAAATTCCTGTTCAGCTCTGAGACCTGTTTTGTAGCTTTGCATGAGTTGTTTTTCTTCTATGCTTCTTAACATAATTATCGTGAGACCCAGTCTGAATTTGTATACATGCTTACTTGGGAGAAAATCCCATTTGAAGTCAGAGGTATTTACTTGCAAGTATACCTGCATGAGATTAGGCCAAGCATTGCTGAACTCCTGAAGGGTACAAATATAGCAAAGGCATGGTAGGTAGTGCTAGTCTGAGAACCAGCATATAACTGGATCTTTTTATTACAATCATTCTCTGAGGAGCTCAGAGTACAGAGTACCTGTGCCCATTTTTCATTGCAACAGTCCTGTGAAGTAAGTTAGGGCAAGAGAGACAGAGACTGTCCAAGCTTACTCAATGAGCTACATGACAGAGAAGGGATTTGAACCCAGGCCCTCATCTGAAGTCACTCCTCTGACTGTGTTCACTCAAGGACTGACTGCTGACATGTGCTTAGTATGAGATTACCACTGATGACTATAAAAAGGTATGGATGATGGGCTGACAGGAGCACAAAAACCTGGTAGTCCAGAAAGTCCTGCAGTTTGCTACACCTTTCTGGGCAGGATATATTCAAAAGTAGTACTCTATATTCCCAAATAGACATATAGCTGACAGATGCAGCATAGGACATCAGAATCCCCAAGGAACCCTGGGTTCCAAACCAGCCATGTAAACCAGTACAGGGAAGGCTATAGAGGAAGGTACAGTACAGCAGAAAAGGGTGGTGGAAATGCACAGGTACATCATATTCAGGGTTCCTCATTCAAACCTCACATAGAGCTAGCTACAAGTCAGCCCTGGAAAGACACCAACAGCACAGCTGAGGTTTTGCAGCATCAAACCCAACCACTTAGAATAAGTCACTCATACTGATTAACTCCTCCATATGCCATCCATTTTGGTCAGCATCCCCCCTCCACACACACACACACCATCCCTTTGCTGCACAGAAGAAGTTCATTGCCAGCACCTGTTTCTGTTCATCCCAGCAACTCTGATGCTTCCTCCCTTAACCATTCCCCCCTCCCTTATGCTGATTGCATGGCTTATCAGGCATCATCAGTGATCATGGGGATCAGGCAGCCTGAGTGGTCTCCCCCATCCCTTGCTACAGCACAACTGTGCCAAACAGTGAGAAACACCTCCAGCTCCCTCTCAGTGTGAGCCCCATGTCGATGACAGCTGAGGTCAATCAGGAATGGATAATGGGAACTGATCTCTGTCCACCAAACCCCAATCAAACGGAGATGCCACTGAGAGACAATCTGCACATTTCTTGAATGGCAAGCACAGAGTTCCGAAAGCAAAGCAGATGAACAAGGCTGCCAGCTGTCTGTGTCCTGCAAAGCCGCTTTACCTTTGAATCCTGCACTAACAAGAACCAGAATCCCAGGTAGAGCTGTCCTGCTCATAGCATACCCATGAGACAGACAATGGTGCAAATCAAACTGTCTGGGAAACAGCTCGCAATTGTGCAGAAGCCAGGATGGCATAAAAGAGTAAGCAACCCGATAGCCAGGGCAGCTAAATGGATACTAGATTCTGCAGTCACAGGTGCAGCAGAAGGTTGTCGCTATATGTGAACAGAATCCATCCTCTTGGTATCTGCCCCGTTGGACGGCTCCATCGAGCAGTCGAAAGGGGCCCAAGAACACTAGCAAGTAAAACTTCACCATAGCAGCAGAAAGCATGGGTCACAAATATGGCACTGTAGCAGTTTCTTCAGTTTCTCCCCATGACCACCACCTTGAGGGGTTCTCACATGGTGGGGTTAACCTGCTGGGGGACATAGTGTAGTCACAAAACCAATACCCTCCTATTGTAGGCATTTACACTGGAAATGTAAGACAATGGGCAACAGAAATACTTAACCACTGCTAGCAAAGTGTACAGTGGAGTGGCTGGTAGAAACCCAGGGCTGTAAATATGCTCCCTTTGTTCCCTGTTTATAAAGGAGGTCATACCAGCATGACACCTCACTGACCCTACAGGACAATCCTGCTAGTGCCAGGATATCTACAATAATCACTCGTTCGCCCCCTTCTGCACTGTGCATGCTTACGGCTAGCAACTATTGGGACAGGAGAAGTCACTGCTTAAGAGAGGGGAAACCTCTCCCTTACATAACTGTGTGAGGTACATTGTACTTGTACTTTCATCCCTAGTAGAAGAAGAAGAAGAAGAAGAAGAGAAGAGTTTGGATTTATACCCCGCCCTTCACTGCCCAAAGGCATCTCAGAGCGGATTACAAACTCCTTTCTCTTCCCCTCCCCACAACAGACACCCTGTGAGGTAGGTGGGGCTGAGAGAACTTCTGACAGAAACTGTCCTTGAGAGAACAGCTGTGCCAGAGCTTGTGACTGACCCAAGGTCACATCAGCAGGTGCAAGTGGAGGAGTGGGGAATCAAACCCGGTTCTCCCAGATAAGAGTCCACACACTTAACCACTACACCAAGCTGTGGAAGCTCCTGTTTAATGTTTGCATCCTGAGGAGATGTACTAATGTGAAGCACTTTAACAAAGAAGTGTTGCAAATGTGCTACAACAATGTTTATTCTCCTCCTTGGCCCTTTTTTCCAAATACTCTCTTTTTTGTGCAAAGTGCCCTTTCAGGGGTGTTCCTATGGCAATCATCCTTAAAAGTCCCACCTCTCCCCCAGGACTTTGAACCAATCCTTGTGATTTTGGTTTCATGCAAAGCCAAGTGACTGTCCACCAGTGGAACTCTACTGGATGGAAAGGGGGTGAGCCAGCATTAGCTTATGAAAGGGTGAAGACCTCCACCCCATTTTTACGGGAATTTTGTGCTTCTGGAAAGCAGCATCAGCCAGAATTTAACTTATATTTGTGTGACAAATAAGCATCCAGTTAAGGACCCATCATTCCTGCGTTCTGTGTAGGTTCTGTGGTAAGGTGCTCTGTGAGAGAGAAAAGCAGCCTTGAACCTGCTGAAGTAACCAGAGAAAGGGGGATCAAATCCTCTCTTAGGGGTTATTTATTAGAGAGCCAGCTTTACTTTATAAACCTAAGTTATCGACATGTCATATTTACCTTATTAAACACTTTGTTTTCTGTTAAATAAGCCTTTGTTATTTATTTCCACTGGTGTTTTGTCTGTCAAGTCCAAAATCTAAGAGGAGGGGTTTCTTTTGGCCTCACATAAGTACAGCCTTAGTCAAGCAGGTTTCCGGATAAGAGACCTTTAGGGAGCACATAGCTCAAACCCTACCAATCTTTAATGTAAAGCATGTGTATCCCTTTTTATTTGATTGTGGGCTGTTGGGGTATAAAGAATTATTAGGAGAGGCCAGAGTGGGAGGATTGGGCATTTTTCAGACCAGAAGGTAGTTGCCTCAGAACATCCCCACCCCACCCCCACAGCCACCACAGTTCCCATCACCAAAGTCTCCCCATGTAAGTTTCCCCAAGTGTGCCTGACACAGGACCGGAGGAGGAGGAGGAGGAGGAGGAGAAGGAGGAGAAGGAGATTGGATTTATACCCCAGCCTTCGCTCGGAGTCTCAGAGCGGCTTACAAGCTCTTTTCCCTTCCCCTCCCCACAACAGACACCCTGTGAAGTAGGTAGGGCTGAGATAGCTCTTTCCAGAACTGCTATTTCAAGGACAGCTCTAACAGAGCTATGGCTTGCACGAGGTCACATCGGCAGCTGCAAGTGAAGGAGTGGGGAATCAAACCCGATTCTCCCAGATTAGAGTCCACTCACTTAACCACTACACCAAACTGGCCATATGCCATGCATGCTATGATATGAACTATGTGTCTCCTGGCTGGGGACTGTATTGTCTTTGGGGGAGCTAAGCTGGCTGTAGATGTAGTTGCTGTCCTAAATCATGCTATGGCTTGAAGGCATGGCGGGAGGCTGGCAGTTGTGTTTCCGTTCTCTGTGAGCTCTCTGTAGTTTTTTCTGGTTACACCATGCTTGTCATAGGGTTGCCAGTTCTGGGTTGGGAAATATAAGAACATAAGAACATAAGAGAAGCCAATGTTGAATCAGGTCAGTGGCCCATCTAGTCCAACACTCTGTCACACAGCGGCCAAAATATACCAGGTGCCATCAGGAGGTCCAGCAGTGGGGCCAGGACACTAGAAGCCCTCCCACTGCTGCCCCCTCCAGCACCAAGTATAGAATGCATCACCTGTCCCAGACTTAGAATTCCCATCTATACCCTGTGGCTATTAGCCACTGATGGACTTCTGCTCCATATGTTTATCTAATTCCCTCTTGAAACTGTCCATGCTTGCAGCTGCCACCACCTCCTGTGGCAGTGAATTCCATATGTTAATCACTCTTTGGGTGAAGAAGTATTTCCTTTTATCTGTTCTAACCCGACTGCTCAGCAATTTTATGGAGTGCCCACGAGTTCCTGTATTGTGAGAAAGGGAGAAAAGTACTTCTTTCTCAACCTGCTCAATCCCATTCATAATCTTATAAACCTCGATCATGTCACCCCTCAGCCGTCGTTTCTCCAAGCTGAAGAGCCCCAAGTGCTTTAACCTTTCTTCATAGGGAAGGTGTTCCAACCCTTTTATCATTCTAGTTGCCCTTCTCTGAACTTTTTCCAATGCTATAATATGTGGAGATTTGAGGAGTGGAGCCTGAAGAGGGTGGGGCTTGGAGAGGGGAGGGACCTCAGCAGGGCTATTATTCCATAGAGTCCACCATCCAAAGCAGCCATGCTCTCCAGGGGAACTGATCTTGGTCATCTGGAGATCAGCTGTTGTAGCAGGAGATCTCCAGTTTCTGCCTGGAGGTTAGCAACCCTAGCTTGTCACCACTGCAAGATCCCGTCTGGGGAGGGTTAAAATGCCATATAAGCCATGCTCCTCCTCTGAGATGCCCCTGTTACTCCTCAGTTTTACACCATTACTGGAGTTAAGATGGCCCAGTGCTAGCATGGCACCCATAAAGCCTGGTTTCAGCATATTTTCAAGTTACACCAGCACATCTGGGCATTACTTCAATGCAGGGCTCAGTCAGTATCCAAATACTAAAGTTTTGCTGGAAGAACTTTTCCTGTTCAACTGAGAGTGGTAAAGCTAGAGAAGAAGAAAGACCATGGCAAGAAACGTAGGCTGAAAGACAGAGAGAAGGCAAAGCTACTTGGGAGCTTTAAAGGTTTGTTTGTTCTGGCAGGGAGGAGTCTCTAGGGCCAAAACCTGAAGTGGAGTGCAGCATGGGTCTGAGCAATGGGACAGAGGAATGATACTGGCAGCAGAATTTTGGACACAGGCAAGGGAACTGAAGTATGATGGAACAATGCTGGGGGAAAAAAGATGGGAGCATGTGGCAGCAGAAGTCAATAAGGAGCTGTCATAGCTGCCTATTCATTTGTATTTTTTAATTTTAAAAATACTAACTACATTGCATGGTAGGGCAAAATATAAATGTAAACAAAATGAGTGTATGAATTTTATTTGGAGACAAGCGCCAATGATTTTAACAGACTTCCAAAATTATTATTTGGCTTGCAAGTAGTAGTGGTAGAAGAAGAAGAAGAAGAAGAAGAAGAAGAAGAAGAAGAAGAAGAAGAAGAAGAAGAAGAAGAAGAAGAAGAAGAAGAAGAAGAAGAAGAAGAAGAAGAAGAAGAAGTAGTAGTAGTAGTAGTAGTAGTAGTAGTAGTAGTAGTAGTAGTAGTAGTAGTAGTAGTAGTATTTGGCTTGTAAGCTGCCTTGAACCATGAGGAAAAGTGGATTTAAAATGTTTTAATAAAAAGAGAATTCAAATGTCTGGCCTCAGGAAAGGTCACTCTTCCCTGGGCTCTGCCAAAGCCCAGAAAACTAGGGATAATAATAACTTATTTTACAGGGTTGTTGGGCGATGATTGAGAAAAGGAACATAAACCTCTTTCAACATTAAGAAAAACCATTAAATGGGTAATAACAATACTCCTCCTTGCCAGCCTAGTCTCCTTAAGATTCGTGTCAATGCATGGTATTTGGTAGATTTTGAAAGGATTCAAAACCGGCATATATTTTAATGCTTAAATCCCTGAAAAGCTCAACAATGCACAGAAACACCAGCTAACAAATTTGTTATGGGCAACACAATCTTGTTGGTACAGTATGCGTAATCTTTAGGGCTGTTCACTTGTACTAGTGAAATGTACAATAATTTGGTTGTAGGGCAGCTTCTGCAATTCTTTAAAGCTTTGCTTTAACTTTTTTTCACAAGAAAAGGTGGATGATCCTTTGTGAACACATAATAGTTGGATCCAAACAGCTCTTAGCTCAATCTCGCCCAGATCTCCTCCTAACTACAGCCTTTGTTCCACATGGCTCTTTGTCATTGCAGGTCCCATGATCATCAGCACAGTATTCTGGAAGGTCTGCTTCCCTTTTTCCACCTGACAGAAGCAGGTTGAATCCAACTGCCTATTTATTTATTTATTTGTTTGTTTAATTTGTATCCCACCCTCCCTGCCAAGGTAGGCTCAGGGTGGCTTATAGAACACGTATAAATATATTAAAACAGCAAGATATGTTAAAACAAATAGTATAGCTGCCTTCTTTAGGGCCTGGGAGAGCCAGACGGTTTTGGGACTCCAATCTTAGTGCTCTCTGTGGAACATGTGGGGAAAGGCATGCATTTCTGATACAGGAGAGAAGGCAACATGGTATAGCTCAATCTCATTAGACCTCAGAAGCTAAGCAGTGCTACTTGGAAGGGAGACCACCAAGGAAGACTCTGCAAAGGAAGGCAATGGCAAACCACATCTGCCTCTCACTTGCCTTGAAAGCCCCTTCCTGGGGTCATAAGTCAGCTGTGACTTGATGGCACGGTACACACGTATTTCTAATACAACTATTTTATTTGGATCAAGTCCAGGAGAAACAGTATGAATTCTAGCTCTTCCAAACAAACAATTCCCTTGAGATAAACATTTTAGCAAGCATCAGTACTTAGCTAGGGATTCTTAAATTTAATATTCAGTTTTCAATTTGCTTTTTAAAGATAAAAATCATAATCATAGTCTCAAAAGTGCTTGTCTTTTTAAATAGCTGCTAACATTTCCTTGCTTGCAGCTTTTTAAAAAATTACAATGGGATCATTTACATTATACAATAGATACATAAAATAGTACACAGCAACAAAAGCACAATAAAATAAAAGCTGACAAATGCCCAACTGAACTATTCCTGTGGATGCTGAATATTCTGTATCTCATCAGGCTTTTCACATGTTCTGCTCTCAAGAGTGAGCTTTTTGATTGGTAAGAGTTCCAAAGGAATCAACCTATAGTAATGTACTTGTATTAATTTCTATAGTGTTGCTATATTAGAAACTTCATTTAAGCATTCTTGTGTTTATCCATCAAGATTAGCTTTATATTTACATACAGCAGAATAAATGCATACTATAAAAAGCAAAGAAAAAAACTCAGTGGAAACATGTATAGCCTTTGCTATTTTTACTTATATCATTATTCTAGACAATCTGGGACCTACTTTCTTTTATGGGAAAAGCACTTCTGTGTAGAAAACTGTGTGCAACAATTGTACATGCATGTATTTTACTATATGTAAGAAGGGGAGATACACTTTGTTTATTTGTTAAGAAGGGGAGATACGCTTTGACTTTCTGACATTTAGGTATATCTCACTTTGGTCTTTCATACCAATGGTGTACCATATATTATCACATATCTTTGAAAAGAAGCAGGGGAAAGGTGAAAGGTCTTCTTTGTCTTTTCTAAGCCCAGCAGCAAATTTCACAAATTATTGAAGAAGACTACTGGGTTTTAAGATTTTTTTGTTGTGTGGTATAGAAATCATTAAAAAATAGAAATCAAAGCACAAATTCAGATAAATTCCAAATTATGTTTGCAAAGCTTAAGAATATTTAACATGTTTCAAATTTCAAAATCAGAGTTTAATGTGACTTGGATCCATCTTCCATGGATTCTGTGGAACAATTTTCCATTTTCTCTATAATCAAGGGCCTGTGATGGGGTACTGGTCTTTTTCATAATTCAGAGGCAAAAGTGTAATTTCCCAAAGATCTGAATTCCCAGTTCCATGAACCTACAGGGCAATTTGTTACACACTTCAATGCTTTAGTTTTCCATATTTTATCTTCTGAATCACAGCACCACCCTGAGTCCATGGGAATAGGTGGGCTGGAAATAACAGCTCTATTTGCAACCCAATTAAAATGAAGTATTTTTATTTAAGATAAAATAACCCCATTGAAATCAATTAAGTTATGGCTCTTGCTGTCAATAAATAAATGAACTGCTTCTCTACAAATTGGTTAGAATTACATGAATGCTATCAGGATCTGTGCTAGAAAGGCAAACTATTTCATTCTCTAGTTAGCTGGCAAATTATTACATTTAACTGGCCCTCCTCTAAGGCCATGCCTACACTGTTACTTACTCCACCTCTGCCTGGAATAGAGATGGCTCATAATTTCATAGCACATTTGGACCTGGGTGTTTGAATAAGGTATTCTGGGAGAGCTATTCTAGAGCAACTGGGCTGTCCCTGGAGATCTGCATCTATGAGAGTGGCTTGGTTTCCATCCTCCTCCTTGGCTCTCCCATTAAGTATGGTTTCTACCATAGTAGAGCTGGTGTTTCCTGTTGTTTTCTTCAGCACAGAATGCATGGCTCATCAAATGCACACTCCATATACCTCAGATCAGTACTGACCTTCATGGTAAATTCTAATGCATGCAGGGCTAAATCACACTTTCACTGATTAGGGAGGGGGGGTCTCATTCCATTTTTCCTCTTCAGAGAAATATATGTTCTGTCACACAGTCCAAGAGCAGTTAACGTTCTCTTTGAAAAAAATCTATGAAAAATTTAGTGAGGAGACACTGAACAGAATGTAAGGGAGAGAAGCATTTTGGCTTCCCCTAGACACCACTCGCCTTGAAGCCACATGAAATATTGTTTTCAGAGTTAAGAGCAACAGAGCATCGGGGCTTTTGAATTTATTTTAGGGTGAAGTAATAATAAGGGTGTTAGAATGACTCTATGGGACGTTCCAAAACTTGTTTGTGTACAATCCACGATTGTCAATGAGGTGCTGAGAAACTAGTTTATCAAATCAGGCCATAAAATGGTGTCACATACAGCTGAGCAACATGTTTTCACAGCCTCTTTGTAAATCTTCCGAGATTTACGGCGCTGTATGCCAGAGCAATGGTATCTAATATTTATATTCGTTCATTATTTTGTTTGCCTTGGAACAAAACCGAGAGACTTATCTAAAATCCAGCATGGTGTGTTAGAAATAACAGGGCTCACTTGCAGGATTTATTGTCGTACACAAAGCAGGGACCCAGCGCAATAGTAATTGCAAGCTACCAAACAGCTGCACGGCATTTACTTAAAATACTTATTGAGAGGAATTTGAAATGGCCTAGCTGAAACTGGGTGATGATGTTACCAAAAAAAAAAATCTATATTTTTTTCAGTTAAAAAAAAAAATAGGAAAATTAGAGATATGCCAGACATCATATTATAAGACCATCCACCATCTTCTCATTTGTGCCCTGGTTTCTGATGAAAGATCTTTGTTCAGGAAAAAAAAGTTTCTAGCTCTCATAATTCACATTGAAAAGCTTCAGTGTTTACCTGGCTTTCATTCCCCCTCCTACAAATATACTCCAGTGACCCTCAATAAACACATATTTCCTTTTACTGTCACTCACACAATCTATTTACAAACCTCCAAAATGCCACAAGCTGAAAAATAAAATGAAATGCCAAAGCCTCCCAAATATTAGCTACTATAAGTTAAAATACAGTGAATGTATACAGAATATGCAAAACTCATAGATTCTAGATGTTTTATATATTCTATAAAGCACACAGTATGTGTTTGGGCAAATACAATTAAAATGTGCAAAAATTAAATTGATATAGAATCATAGTTTTGTCTGAGTAAGAATCTTAAAATACTCAAGATGTTCAGCATATGGACAACATACCAAAAATGTTGCATCAGATAGAGGAGAGGAGACTGGTGCAAGATGTGTTGGGTTTCCATTGGGAACAAAGACATGGTATAAACTGAGTCAATAAATACCCTCCCAATAGAAGATTTCATCATGAATTCCAGGTTACATGGTCTTTCCCCTGGTAGGGTCTGATCCTGAACACATTCAGTTGCAATCTGTTGGTGTGATTTAACTTACTTACTTTCAGGTAAGTGTGCATAAGACTAGGGAGTTTGGCTTCAGTCAATTGCTAGGACAGTGCACAATTTACTTAAAAAAGACTTACTGGACAAATGAGAGATATAACTTAAAGAAATAAATATCTCATTGCAAATCACAGGTTGGAAAAACATTCTGCTGGACCTTTAACTGGGTAAGGAAAGTTTTCTGGGTAAGCTTTCCATTTTGTTTAAATCCCCCCCTTCCACACACACCTTGTGATACTTGGGATAGTGCAGTGTGGCAAACACTCTCTAGCCACAGCCCAGCACAAAATTAGAAACATTTAAACTTAGTGGGCATGGGTTCCTCACTGGATTGTGGCCCTTACCTGGAAAAGGGATATTATGGCTTGTTGTTCATAAAAGGATGCAAAAGTGTTTCTTTTTAGAGGCCCAGAGTTTGTTGAACATTTTAAGTGTATCAATATAGTGCCAATTTTTTTTCTTATAACATCTATCAATATAGCAAAAAAAAGTTTATTGATAACATAAAAGATGTGAAATACTCCAGTTGATCACCAGATAGATTTCAGCACTTGTGATGGTGCACTATTATGGCTTAAAATTGGAGCTTCTAAATACTGAATATATTTGTCATTGCTTTGTAAGAAAATATTGCTGTTTCATTGGGGATTCTGCAAAACCGAGGTATAACTGGGCTCTGGATACCATCTGAAAATTGCATGCATTACTGTAGAATGCATGTTGCCATGAACTACACTATATGGGTCTCTGAAATCTGAGAGACCCTTCTTAAAAGAAACTCCTATAAGGCCACTTTTAGGTATAACGGTATCCTTGTAAACACTGTTGCAGAGTTCTCAGTTACAATTGGTGGTAAGAATTAGCATCATTTAAAATATTCTCTTTTTAATTTGATGTACATATGTTGAACCCTGTAAAATCTATTAATAGTTGTGTCAAACCTAAGTTTCGGAAGGCACTAAATCCCAAACCAACAGTAACAGATATGCAATACTGGGAGCAACTACTATGTTGCAAACTAGTGAGCAAGCGTCCATGTTCTCCAGAACTGGATGAAATAAAATAAAACACACACACACACACACAAAGATGCTGTCGGGCATGCCCCCCCCCAAGGAACCAATATGGCTGCTTGCAAAGTTCTAACCATATCCAAGTCATTTTTATATGCTAGCTCTCTGGGCAATTGTCACAAAGTTCCCTCTGAACCTATAACATCCTACCTTATGAAAGTAGCCATTGTTATCTCGATATAGTTCTTCTTTAAAGCTGGACAGCAGAATCCAATGGGAAGGAATGAAGGGAAAGCTGGAGTTGGGCTGGTATACCCTAGAGGGGAGTAGTCCCTTCAAAAATAAACAGGTGACTCCTTACACTGTGTTTATCTTTCAGGTGTCATAAGACTCCTGCTTATCTATACCTCATAGTCGTCCTCAGTCTTTTGAGGAGGCAGATATATTAATTTCTCTTTTAAATAAAAGGATGGTGAGGGGGGGATTACTTGGGGTGGTTGGGTACATTCATGGCAGTAATAATCAAAAGCAACTCTGCCCCTGTGACCTGCATAGGAAGTTCTGATCCAGTGCCTAGTAAAGTAACAGGACTCTCCCAGGATTCCCTTTCCTGTCTATTGGCAGGTTGATGCTTTGGGACACATTTTCTGCCTCTTGCTGCTAATGGGCACCCCAGTCCAGGAGCTAGTGAAAAACGGGATACGTACAGGAAAAACCCGTGGCAGCAGCCAGCCCGCCAAAGCCGTGGGCCATAAAGAGGAACGCGCCATCGTGTTCAGTTGTGTCGGGGAGAAAAGCCAAGGTGCACCTTTCAGAGTACAGCTTTCTGCGCCTGGTAGTTGTGTGGAAACATTGTATTCGGGCGATTACATAGCGAAGGAACTTCTTCCAGCTTCTGGATTTCGTTAGTGTGGTTCCCAAACATTCGCTGGAAGGCTTTTGAGCTGCTGGGCAGAAATTGCTCGGGGTAGTAGAGAACAAGCTACTCCTACGGGGGGGATGAGTAGGATGAACACGAAAATGTCCAGTCTGTTACTCCCCACCCCCCACCCCAAAAAAGCGTTGCACCGCCTCTCCCAGTTTCAGTATGTGAAAGAAAAAAACCCTATTGAAACCAGTGGGACTTGCTTGCTAGGGACGTGTAGGATCGGAGTGTCAGATGCCATTCGTATAGTGTGTCCTCTAGAAAACCTGACGTTAACTTCAGGCGGGGGCGGGGGCAGGCGCTCCTTCCCTGTACGATCATGTACTCTCTCAGCCCTAAAACGATCGCTTGGACAGGAGCCCAGACCTAGAGGTACAGCGGAGTTCTGCCTGGCCACTGGCGGCGGGCTAAAAGCAGAGATGCCAGCGGTCCTCAGCTAGCAGCGGTTTCCCGCGCCCGCCAATGTCGAGGCATTTCGTTTTCCAGAAACTGTGGATTCGAGACAAGGAAAGGGGGAGGGGGGAGGGGGACGCAAGCATGATTAATTAGCTAAATGTTCTGGAGATGCAAAGAACTAAAGATGACGGACTGCAGGATGCAGATAGTACAGAAAGTCTTTTCAAGCGGCTTTTATGTGCAGCCTTGCAATAAAACGTTAAAAGCCGGGATGAAAACACAACTGATAGCAGTTTGCATTTATTTCCAGCATTAGTCTGTTAGTAGGATACGGTCAGAGGAGCGCCTGTTTTGGATGCAGAGTTGTTCCGCTGCGTCTAATTTTTAATTCTTCTCCGAACGTGCCCCCTTTGAAATTCCGGGGTGTCCCCCTCTTTCCTTCCCTGCCGACAGTCTGCCATCGGGCCAGTTCAGGGGCACCTTGGCATGCGCTTCAAGGGTTCAGAATTCGACTAGGGGGGGGGAGGGGGAGGCAGCGGGGCGGGCTGGAGGCAGCGCAGGACTTCCTGCTGAAACTGGACTGCAAGTCTGAGAAGACCAATAGTGGAATCGAACATCTCGGGCTTGTACCCAACACAGTCAAACCCAAGTACATGCACTGAAACCGATGTACGCCCGACTCCTAAAAACAAAAGGAAACGGGGCATCGGGAGAGGCTCCTGCACCGTCTCGACTGGAAGGGATTTATTCCCACGGTTCCGCCGAAGTCTCTGGGGTTTCACTGGCGATGAACTTTCTGACTGCGGCTTGACAAATGCGGTCAGCTGAACCTCAAGCCCCGACCGTCCTCAACGGTTCTCTTTTCCAAGTTGGGCTTTCATTCCCGCATGAGCATCCTGTCCTGAGATCCAAGTCGTTCCTCGGCTATGGGGTGTGAATCGAGCTCAGTCACGAAATGCTGGTGGTTGTTGCTGTTGATCAGTTCGACTCTTCGCGAAATTACTCTGCAGAAATGCTAACCTTCCCTCAGTCTTCGGGAATTGTCTTCAACACGTTGGTCGTAATGGAGTCAGCCGGACTGATGTCCAAGAGGAAACGCCAAAGGATTGTAGCTTAAAAAAAAACCCAAACACCTGTATGCTAAAATGGACCTGGCTGTTGTACCTGACGAAGTGCTCTTACACCTTTTGACTTGCACCTGAACCCCCTTGATTTCACTGGGATTTACTTCTCTGTGAATGCATTTAGCGCCGGGATGCCAGTCTCCCGAATAAGACTGCCATGATATTTGGGGTTCAGTCTAAAATGGAGGCGATAAAGGAGGCCTTTTTAGGCTTTTATGGGAGGTATAAGAGGGCTCAGCTCCCTTACCAGCGGCTTATGGAAGCTGCGATCCTAAACGTCCTTCCTACTGAGTAAATCCCATTGAGACCTGCTTAGTCTTGCACGATCAGATGCCTGGACAAAATGGCAGGGCTTGACTTTTCATTCCAAACTACGAAACAGGGTCGTAGAGGTTGGGTGGGTGACTTATATGGATGACATCTCTGTCCTCCATATAAGTCCACTCTTTCTGGTGAGTTCATCCTGGGTCATTTCTTTTACTAGGGAAACCCTCAAGTTGCCCAGAGATGCTTGTTTGGTGGGCTGAAGCCCCCTTGGTCCGCTTCAAAAAGGAATAGGATCAAAAAACACCGTCTTGGGGGAATGATGTTCAGACTCAATGTAACGCTGCCAGCACAGAAGCCTCGGAGACTTCGGCGGCAACAGCATCTCCCTGTTAATGAATCGAGAGGTTCAGGCGCACAGTTGCACGTCTCCCATTCACTCCATATCTCATATCGACGGTTGCCAGTACATGTAGAATATAGGGTCTCGGCCCGTCCTCTTGCCCACAAGCCGCCATTTATTCGTGATTCAAAGGAACAAGCAGCTTTCTGTCGCGGATCTTTCGCAAACATGACGTAGACGCGTTTTTCGTCGGCATCAGGGAGGCTTCGGCTAGTGAAAACTGCTGGAAAGTCGACTGTGATTGTCCTGCCGCTCTGGCTACTGGGTTAGACCTCCACTAGTCGGGAAGACTAATAAATGCATTCTTACACCTACAGGGTTTAAAAACAGAACTCCGAGTGGAACCAACTTAGCAGATAGTCTAGTCAGTGCCCTCGGACAAGTGGACACGCCGGGAGGGGAGGTGGGAACAGGGAAAGGGGGGTGTCTTCTGCAGTGATCGTGACATGTTCTAGCCATGCTCCCGGACTTGGTCCAAATGCCAATGGCGGCATCCAGTCAAGCGGCTTGCGGCCCTGAACTCCTTGCCAGGCAGGCGGGCAGGCTAGTTTGCTGCGTGGGAATGCCTGGTGTCCTCTGCTACATCGATAGCGGCTCCTAGTTCTACTAAAACCAGAGAATCCAACCGCTAGCACTTTGCACCCAAGTCCTCGATGTAATAATACCCAGACAAACAGACGTTTAACAGCCAGCAAACGGGTAAATTTGATTGGAAAGGGGAGAGTGGAAAAAATAAATTAGTCGTGGTTATGAGGGGGCGAGATGGGGGGAGTACTTGTTTGTTTTGTCCTGGAAGCAAAAATCATATTCCCCAGTTTAATTTTATCCCACGAGTCAACTCGGCGTGTAGGTTAATTCGCCTCAAAGTTCTGAATCTTACATTTACACACAGGCGCCTCGAAGTTCTCTTTCTTTTTAAAGTTCACCTTTTCCCTGCCCTCCGTCCTTTCTTTGGGCACTCTGCTCAGCCTTGCCCTCCCTGCGAGAGCGACACCCCACTTGTTCCCGCGGCCGCCTCTTCAGCGCCTGGCTGGGCTGGGCTGGCCCGGGAGCTCTTCCGCGGCGGCGGTCAGCGTCACGCGGGCCGCCAGGGGAGAATCCCGTCAAAGCTCTCGAGAAGCGGCGGGCGCCGTGAACTTGACGGTCGGACTGCTTCTCCCGCCGCCGCCGCCGCCTGCTTCCCCCCCCCCACACACACACACACACCCCCGAGAGGATTGTCTTCCCGGCGCATTGTGACTTCCCGGGCCGGCTCGAGAGGGGATTCCGGCTCCTTTGAACTTTGCTCAGTTTCCAGACCCAGCGGATGTGCCTTTGCCCTGCGTTCGGGGCGGGGGGGAGGGGAAGGGGGAGGGGAGGGGAGAGGAGGGGAGAGGGGAGAATCACCTCGGCTCGGCTAGCCGAAGCAGCCCTCATTTGCACGCCGTCTCCCACCCAGGCGTGTCAACGAAAGGTCAGCGCTACACGGCAGTTATGTTCACTTTCCCCTTTTTAAAAAAATGAAACAAAGGGGGAGGAGGGAAGGACCCAAAGAAGAATTCAAATGAGTCCCCGTCTAAATACCTGTTCCCACCCCCCACCCCCAACCCGAGTCGTACTTTCGAATATGGGTGCGATCAGAAGCGAGTTGCTACGAGACTTGCAATGCCTCGGGTGCCCCGGCCTGGCTTGGGGGGGTGTGGGGGGGAGTATAGTGGTTATCCTAAAAAGTGGGCTCCACGGCGGGCTGGCAGTCTTAAAAGAGCGAATAGTAGGTGTCGGAAGCCCTTCTGAAGCAGATAATAAACCAACAACCCAATGGTTCCTCATTCCTAATCGGAGGCTCCGAAAGTCTCACTCCCCCCCCTCCCGCTCCCCGGCTGCTTGCAGGGGATGTACCTTTGTGGCCTGGTGCACAAGACAAGGCCCAGCTCGGCCTCAGCGCAGCTAACAAGTGGACTGGTCTGCTCGAGAGTCCCCTGAGCCCACCGAGACCATCTAAACTCATCGCGAACCGCGCTCGGGCTCGCTCTTTCCGAGATTTTAGACGCCACCGGAGTTGGACTCTGTTCTCCTGGGTGCGAAACTACTCGGGGCTGGGCAGCTCGGCTGGCAAACAAAACTACCGCAACAAAACACGGGCCACACACACACACACACACACACACACACACACACACACATACACATACATACACATACACACACTGTCCCAGCAGTGCCCTTGTGCAATGGAGAACGCATCACTTACCAAAACGGGAGTCTAAGATTTTCGGCAAACGCAGCCAGTTGGTCTGAGAAGTGACTAACTGGAGAAAAGTTGGAAGAGGGTTTTGTTTTGTTTTTTGGGGAGGAAGCAATGAGGGGAAGGGAAAGCAGAGCGCTCTCTCGCTCTTTCTGGCCGCCACCAGCGAAACAAAGATCTGGGAGTTAGGAGAGCAAGACCGTGCCAGATCTATACAGAAAGAGAGAGAGAGAGGAAGAGGGGGAGAGAGAGAGAGGAGAGGGGGATTAGAGTCAGGGCCAAAACTCTGCGACAGTCCCTCCGGCTAGCGTGAAGGGTTAACAGTCCGGAGGTAAGAGACGGGGGGGGGCTTATCCCGCCAATAAATATTGTTTTGTAAACAAAACTGCTTTCAGACCAAGCTCCAGGCGATATTGCTGTTGTTTTGTTTACTTTTGTGCAGTTTTCTCCTCCCCACGCCGCCCGCGTCCCCTTCTAATAAAATGGAAGAAAGGAATACTGAAATGGGTTCGATGGTTCAAAGGATCTCAATAATCCTAGAGAGGTCTCGTTCGGATGGGTTTCCCCCCCTCCCATTCATTTGAGGGTTGTTTGCCTTTTATTATTTCCTCGGGGTGTGTGTGTGTATGAATGTGTATCTTTGACTGTAACGTGATACTGGAAGAGGAAACGGCGATTTAACCGGGAAGATGGAGTATAGATTAGCTCCATTCAACGTTGTTAGGCGAAGCAATTTCGCAAGTGTCAATACAGTACCGTGATCTTTAAAGGAGGAGGAGGAGGAGAAGTAAAAGGAAATCAACAGTTGAGGGGGGGGGTCTTTCTCCTCCCCTTCCCCTTGTATTTTTTTTTGATGAACTGAACCCATCTGTTTACAGAGAGGCTGACCAGTCACGTGGTTCTCCAGGTATATGCGTGGCCATCCCTGCGCTTCAATCCTCTTTCAAAAACCTTCTCCTAGCTACGTCGCTAGGTTGTAACAAACCTGCATTCGGGTATTTGATATGTACTTGTTTGTTTGTTTAAGGATTTTTTTAAAAAAATTCGGCCTCCTCTATAACAAGCTTATAGAAATGTCTGAAGACCAAGAGCTGAGATTGGACCTGTATTCAGATTTACAGGCTGTTTTACTGGCCTATGTCTTCTTAAGTGTCCGGGGTCCAAACTCGAATGCCAGGTGGTTGGGGGGGTGTTTTTTTAAAAAATCAACAGATTATTTGCCGGGAGAGAGGAAGGGGGAAGGAGGGGGAGGTGGTCTGCAAAGAAGACAGCGTCCTGAAAGGAGCTGAGGCCCATTCAACCCATAATAGCCCTTCCGCTAAGGCTGGGAGTGAGAATCGATAGGTCGAACCAGGTGACCACTGAGTCATCTTGAGGAAGGCCGGGTAACACCGTCATTAGGAATCTGGATTTTGCTGGGGGAGGGGGGGATGCAAGAGGCGACTCAGAATGCCGTTCCACTGTATTGCGTATTTCCTAAATTACAGTCATCTGGTCCAATTTACAACTCAGATAACTTTAAATATTTCTCAGTATTTAAATACTTCTCACCTATGAAGGATTTTAGTGGGACGCTGTAGGCTGAAATCCAGGCGCTTTGACTGAGTTGCCAGCTTGGCTAAACCCAGCGTAACCAATCCTCTGCGGTTAACCGAGAATTCAATTTCCCTTTTATATGACAAAGTGCTACACTTGTAATAACTAACCAATTTGCCCTTTATCACAAAGTACTACACTTGTAATAACTCTGGATAACTATATGTAACACACACACACAAGATTCACTTATATTTATTTATTTTATCCCGAATAGCTACAAGTGGACCTTATGCATTGTTTACCTGAGAAGGGAGTTCCACTGAACTCAATGTATTTCCAGATTCGAACTCCCGGGCAGAGTTCATGCTGCTCGCCTTTTGATTCAACAGCACCGGATAAGATCTGCAAATAAATTACGACGTGGTGCAGAGAGAACTGCAACGAGTTCAGAGCCAAGGGACACCAGATCCCATATCGCCTTCTCTTTTATTTTATCCCCTGGGCATTCGGCCATCTCATGTCACAGAAGGCTGTTGTGCAAAGCAGGAAACTTATCTGGGGGGGAAAGATATTAATAAAGGAGGGTCTGGCTAGAAGATCCCATACATGAGTTGGAATGAATTGCACATCAGCCTCCCTGTACTTTGCGTAGTGTACGTACTACGCATAGGATCGCACCATCCAGCGATTCCAGTGATTTTAACTGAAGCAACTCTACACAGGATTGCCCAGTTCCTTCGGCGGCGGGGGGGGGAGAGACTGGGCCAGACAGGCGTGCTGATGCACAGACACACCAGGGGGAAGCGCTGGGGATGCTGCGAAAAGGCACCGAAACACCCCTGTTGGGGCCTAAGGAAAGATTTATTCGAGGCAGATAATTGGGTCCGCCTAAGCGTGGAGTAAAATGAATCTGCTGATATCATTATTAATAAGAAAACAGAACGACGGGTTATTTGGGGGTGGGGAAAGAGCCAAGCCCTGGGGATCTGCTTCGTAAACAATGCTCTGTGGACAACTCCGGGGCTTCCGGGCTCAATCGGAGTAAAAACGATTGTTCTAAAGCTGCTTGGAGAACCGTCTTGCGGCGGCAGCCCTCCGGAGCGCTCTGGCTTTTTATTGTTATTCTCTCTCCTCTCTCTCTCTCTCTCTCTCTCTCTCTCTCTCTCTCTCTCTCTCTCTCTCCCTCTCTTTCTCTTTCTCTCTCCCTCTCCCTCTCTCTCTCCACCCCCCACCCCCCGCCCTCCAAGGTTGGTTGTTTATCCGTCAAGGTTTTATGAACCTTCTGCGCCTGGTTGGATTACGATCTGACTTAAACCCTCGATGTCTGAAAACAAACACGTGCATATATTCCCCCTACGAAACTATTTTGGGAGCCCAGCCAGCGGTTTCCCGATGATTTAGGCTCTGTGTGGTTACCTTCTCTAGACAGTTTAGGAAGTGCAGAGAGTTATAAATATTCAACAGCACGTGGAGCCTGTGCCCGGGGGGGGGGGGTGTTGAGGCGCATGCGCCGTGAGGCTACATCTAAGCAGGGCAGCGTGTGTGCGTGTGCGTGTGCGTGTACTTAAAGAGAGCAGCCTGTTTCATGCGTGGCAAGGAGCTCTTGCAGCAGAAAGCCCTGGCAGCATCCCCCGTGCAGCCAGAAAGCGCAGCCAAGTTTCTCAAACCGCCGCCTGGCCTTGTTGTCCAGGAACGCGCCTTAGCCAAAGGAGGGGGGGGGCGAGAGAGCACGCCTCCTTACCAATCTCCAGTTTCCCAGACTCTCTTGCCTGAAAAGTGGCAGTATCAAAAAGAAAACACATGGCCTTGTAGTTGTTGTTGTTTTCCTTTAAAAATGCAGTTTCTCTCCCACCCAACCACACAAACACAATTGGCCTTCGGCTCTTAACGTAGGTTTAAAACAGGCCGGCGCAGGGGAAATCCGGCGACTTGCTGTAATTTTTTTTTAGAAAAGATGTTTCGGTTGTTCCCTCGCAGAATGGACAAATGTCAGGTGAACGTGAACACCTGAAGGCCCCCGTGGGTCTGTTTCTGCGCTGAAAGAATTGTTACGAGGTGTGTCATGTCGGTACACAATATACGGGAAATATTTTTTTTTGAAAAAAGTATCTTGGAGAAGCCAGCCTGATTGCATATCTACTAAAGGGCTACTTACTTGGATTTGTTCTTCTTCCCAAAGCCTGTCTCCGAGAGGAGCCTCACCTGGAAACTTCATGCTATTTTATGCGATCGTTCTGAACTTGAAATAAATGTTACCAATTGATGACAGCTTCCAGCTGCAGGGTAAAAATAGCCCTCTCTGCTTCCACATGATCCTGTTTCTTGTTCTCGGAGAATGGAGCAGACCTGACTCGCGGAGGAGAGGGCCCGGGGGGGGGGGGTCTGGGTTTTCGTCACCTTCAGAGAGTGCAGGAGCCGTCCCAAGGGGTCGTGTGGTGGTGGTGGTGGTGTGCAGGTGTGTCTAGGAGTGTGCAGGCACACGTGGGTTTTGTTTCTTTTCCACGAGTAATGGGGGGGGGCTTAGTGATCGTTTTCATTTGCTTGCCTTTTCGTAGTCACAGGTAGGAGCAAGCACACCAGAAAGTTAAGCACTCCAGTGGA
Source organism: Gekko gecko (assembly GCA_029375565.1). Taxonomy (NCBI): domain Eukaryota; kingdom Metazoa; phylum Chordata; class Lepidosauria; order Squamata; family Gekkonidae; genus Gekko; species Gekko gecko. Next base: position 111,553,249 of record JAPDNY010000008.1, on the reverse strand, counting down.
AGAGGCGGCAAATATCCAGGAGGGAAGAGTGTGGGGAGAGCATGTGAGACGCTGTATATGCGTGTGCACAGATGCACACGAGTGTGTGTGGGGGGTGTCTTAAGCTAAAAGCCAGCTGTCAACAGCAGCAAAATAAAGCCAAATTATTATGATTGTTATTTTTTAAAGTCCATATTTAAACCATCTGTAATCTGAAGCAGTATACAGAAAATGTTCAACCATCTCAGTATAATAGGTGCATCTATATTCTACACAAGAAAACATGTATATGTACAGGGGGAGCATAAAAATCACACTACATACCATATGCACGTCAAGAAATCTATATAAGAGCAAATACTGGTCTGTAGTATTTTTAAAACATTTCTTTAAATGTTGGTAGTGGGGAATACTATCTCCTCTACACACGCTTACGGTTTTGTTTTTTGTTTTTTCTAATCGTCCTGTGTCCATCCTTTGTCTGCAATTGTTCATCGAAATCCCCTTTGCAACCCATTCGTGTAATCTCTATTTTTAGTGGAGTCCTAGTCTGTTCTTGTTCCCTTGAAATTGTAATAATCTCTTAAGTAGCCATTTGCTCTTGGCTAAGGGCTCAGAATCTGGGATCCACACACACTCACAGTCCAATGTCTACCTGTGCCCACAAAGGTGGATCGGGCATACGAATACACAGAACAGTAAAGTAAGGGGGGTACACTCGGATGTTATAGATATGCCAAGTATACCAGATGAGGTAGCAGCGGTCGTCTTCTTCAGGTTCCCGGTGCATTAAAATACAACCTTTTTAACAGAAAACACCAACTTCGCTTCCATGATCAGAATCACATTATACTTTTTTATTTTCTTTTTTTTGCACATTAACTTACAGGAAATTGGTGCTGAAAGTATGCTTCATATATAGCTCTTAGTCTCTGCTCTCTCGGCCTCTACTTCTCACCTCCCCCCCCACCCTTCCTTATACTCCAGTCCCAAGCACTTGGGAATCTCTCGATTTGTTGAATTTCAGCAGAAATTCCCTGATCAATCAATCTTTACCAACATAATTTTATTTTCTGATCTTTCCAATAGAATACCAATAGGGACTGGGAAATGCATATTAATTTAGTCTGTGTTTAAAAAGGCATACAACAAGAGCTGGCTATTCCGAACACCTTAAAAGATTTCCAGGAAGCTTCCTCACATTTATTTCCGTCACGGCTTTCTCGAGATGCTCATTTGTAGTTTAGGCATACCTACTCAGAAGTACGTCCTCACGGTTTCAATTGGACTTGCTTCTAAGAAAATATGCTCGAAAGGGCTACCCCCGTGACAAATGCGCGCTCTCGCTCTCTCTCTCTCTCTCTCTCTCTCTCTCTCTCTCTCTCTCTCTCTCTCTCACTCTCTCACTCTCTCTCTCTCTCTCTCTTAAAAAAATGAAAATGAAAAGGTTGATCTCTTTGGAGAGACACTGTCCAGTTCTGTGAAGACACCCTCGATCGGCGGGCTATCGAGGGACGCCTGGCCCAAGGCCGAGGAGCGCGCCTGCCACTCCGGCGTCGCGTGGGCCAGGCGTGGGGACGCGCTCCCGCAGCCCTCTGGCCACTTCCAGACCGGGCTTCGGGAGGGCCTTCCAGGGCCCCGGGCGGGCCTCGAGGAACGCGCTGCCCTTTGCGCGAGGACAGAGCAGAAGCCACCTCGCCCGAGCTGCAGGCGCCGGCCTCCTCGTCGGCGCAGCCCCCTTGGCTCGGCTCGGCTCGGCCCGCCCCGCCCCGCAGCCGTGTCTCAGCGCCAGCCATTCCTATTTCTCCACCGGCCTTCGCAGCATCCTTCCAAATCTCCTCGCCCACGAAGGAAAGTATGAAAGATACATCTCACCCAGCAGACAGTCCAATCACCCGCGCAGGGACAGAGAGCGCCCAGGTTTCAAAGGCCATCGCATGCAAACTCTCGCCTTTACAAGCCTCCCTGTCAAGCCTTTTTTCCCTTTTTAAAAATATAAACAAATAAATAAATAAATATCTTCGCCAGGTATTGATTCCTACAGTAAAGGCACTGGTAGGGTTAATTCTCTCTCGCGCGCGCCCTTTTCTTCTAAAAGGGTCGCCTGGTAACATTTTTAAAAACCCTGTTCACATCTGGATAAACTGTAACGAAGAAGACACGATTATATTTTCTAGCATGACTTTCTGATTTGTGTCACCGAACTGGTTGTTTCAAGAGACCGATTATTTGTATTGCTGTTAAAATAATAAAAATAATAATAGTTCTACAGCACGTTTTTTTCACATCAGCAAAACTGGATGTTAGAGATACTGGCACATTTCGAGACCTGCTTAGGGAAAGGGAAAGAAGGCAGGGGCAGAGACCTTCCTAAAAACGCACTATCTCCCAACGCCTATAATATCCATGGCTTGAGGTCCACCTCGACTTCCCTCCTGCTTCTCCGAACTCTGCTGCGAAAGGGGGGAGGGGGGAGGAGGCGGGGGAAAGACTGCGCCTTCCCTGGCCTGCTCCTCAAGCCTGACGTCTCATCACATCTACGGCTCAGGCCCCAAACCTGGCCGTTTCCTTGGGCTTCGGCGGTCGCCGTGGTTTTCGGCGGCGGTTGCTCCCGGGGAAGCTTCCCTGCTTCTGTGGGTTTTCTTTCCAACTTTCTTTTCAGTAGCTACAAGCCCTGCAAGGTGGCGCTCTTTGCACGGAAGGCGCGGGGAAAAGGGAGCTGCTCGATAGAATAACCATTTCTAGAAAGTGAAGTTTAAAAAAAAAAAGGGAAAGAAAGGGAAAAAAGAACGAACTCGACCATTTCGGACGATTCCTTTGCGGCTGGAGGAAAATCCATTCGAACCAGCCTCTCGCCCTTCTCCCTGTCTTCAGATCGATGCAGGCCTAGGGAAGCTCAAAAGGCCCACCCCTCACCCCCAGCCCACGGCTATGTTTACTATCTCCAGGGCAATATACACGGTGCCACCGGGCAGTGATTTGCTGTGCCCAGTTCTCGGACAATGCTGGAAAGAATGGGTAGAGCGTGAACCCAAAGTAAAGACTTTCCTCTCCTCTGCCAAATCCCTTTTGCCCTTAATATTGGCAGAGCGCTGCTAAATACTTCACACAAACGCCCTCCTCTGCCTCTCCCTCATCTAGAGACAGGTTTTAAAGAAGCTTGTTGAAGGCCATCTCCCTCTAGGAGAAGGTGGGCAGGTGCCTTTCACCCGGTGACATCATATCCCGAATAGAGAGAGCGAGCAAGAGAGAGAGAGAGAGAAAGAGAGCGCGCTTTCTTTCTCCCAGCTCATGATCTGTGTTGTCTGTTGATATGTTGTCTGCTTAATGGGGCGGTCATGCAAGCTACGCCGAGGAACAAAGCCCAGCGGTTCCTGCGAGCCTGCGCGAAGTTAACGGAAGCGCCGCAGCTTGCAAATCTATCAAACTAAACTGCAAGGGAGACAATCTGATTTAGAGAAAAAGGCGTTCTGCCACAGTCATTAAGCACAAGTAATTTAGATTTTTATATATATATATCGTCTTCTCATTTACAAATTTACTGTATCACCGCCAGCCAATGGAACGAATTTCTTAAGTAAATGGGGGGAAAAATAAAAGAGATAATCAAACGACATCAACTCCTACCCCTCCCTCCCTGGATTACTTCATTTTGTTGATGGTGGAATGAGGGGGGGAGAACTATTAACGTCGGCAAAACCATAGAAATTATAATAACAACGACCGTTACGTAGGACAGTATTGATTTAAACCAACATCAAGTTGAGAAGAATAACAATGGGGCGTTTTTAGGAATATGGGATTGGGGCGGGCAGAGAGGAGGAGAAGGAGGTCTGGCAGAGATAAAATGCCTAAAAGAAGTTGGAGCTAAAGCCTCTCCATTTACAAAACAAAACTACACACACACAAAATCCTGAGGTAAGTTATCTCAACCATTACTGCCGATAGCAAAAAACGTGTTCATTTAAAGAAATTGTCCCACTCCAAGATACGCAGTCTTGGGGAGGGGGGAATCTGCACTATTGACATCCATGGGGTACCTAGCATCTATGGTTCTCGTGCATTATTATTACTACTACTATTATTATTATTTCATCTGAATTATATTTCTGTCCCAAACTTTAAAATATACAAATATGGATCACCCTATCACTCTTAACCTAAAGCCAGCAAGAGACACGTTCTAGAAAACCTCACATTTATATCATCGTGGCCGCTTTGGAGACGACCTACTGGGAGGCCGGTGGCAGGAGGGGTTCGGGCGGGGTGGGGGAGGCTTCCTGGGCCCAGTCCGGAGCTCCCTGTCCAAAACCCTGGCTCGGTGGCAGCACCAGGCTGAGTCACAATAAGGATTCCTACCACGGCATTCTGGGATTTCAGAATCTTTAATAAGGTACGAAATGTTACCAAACAGTTCTGTAAACTAAATTGTACATACCAATTCTTCTATCCATAAATATTGAATATCTGTAACATGTATAACCGGACCTTTACATGCGGATAAATATGGAAAATTAGGAAGTATATACAGTATGTGGTTGTATTTGCCAAAAGCAATGGACAGGTTATAGTTTATAGCTTTTTTTTAATATCACTTTACATAAACAAATGTAACAGTTTGACACGCAAATCCAGGCTTGCACTATACGAATTTCTTGACAGGACGTGTAACAACATTTTACTGCACTACTTAGACTGGACTTGGCGACGAAATGTTTGCACTTTATACAAAAGAAAAAGCACATTAATACCAATAATAATATCCTTGTTAGATCGACGTTTAGACTGTAATAATACAAAGTAATTCACATTTTGGTACACATTTACTAGAACATCCTTGCCATTCAGTACAAATAGTTGATTTACTAACTCCTCCCTCCTTTGCCCCCCCTTCCACCTCCACCCCCTCCCTTCCCCTATTCCCCTCCCCCCACATATATGCAAAGACCACAATTCCACATATCCCCTTATTCAACTTGTGGTATGACTATTTACAAAATCAAACAGTACATTGTAAGCTAATATTTCTGTATTTACAGAAAGAAAGAAAGGGGGGGAAAGAAAAGAACCAGCCACCAGGGCCGCTGCCCGGAAAGACCTGCCACTTCGAGAATCCCAGCCAGTGGTTTCCTTCCAAAAGCCCCGCAACGCTGGCCCAGAAGGCCAGGGGACCCTGCTCTTCTCAGGCGCCCTACAAAACCCTTTCCAAGCCTTTTGACCCAAACGCGGCGAAACCCAAAGCAAAGCAACAGAAATGGAAGGAAGGACCGGGAAAAGGAAACAAAAAGAAACCAAACCTCAGTGCTTGATTTGATTCGGTCCTGGGTCTACTGGCAGCATTTTTTGAAAAGAAAAGTAAAGCACCCAAACCAAGCCAACAAAAAGAATAAATCGACTTCAAAGTGTTCATTAATTTTTGGAGTCTTTTTAAATAGGTTGGATTTGCGTTCGTGCGTTCGTTTGTTTAAACGTACCATTCGTTAAAATTTGACGTGAGCGTGCTGTGGCTAGACGTGTGATGGACTGCTGACGACGAAGGGGATAAGGAGCTGGTGGTTTGGTTTTCTGTTGATGGAGAAACGATTGTTGGAGGGGTAGAAGATTCGTAACCCGAACTGGCCGCGGGAGAAGGCTGGGATCCCTGGGAGGACGACTCGTGGACCTGGAAGACAGCGAAACAGATCACAGGAAGGGAAATGGCCGTGTGCTGGTGCGTGGGTGTACACGCACCCGCGGCCCCAGGAGTGCAGAGCCCGCACACAGGCTTCCCCCGATAGAGATCTACAGTTATACAAACAGAGAAATCTACACGCCCGGGGTCAATCGCACGGCTAACCCACGCAGCTCGCTTGACGGGCTGAACTCTACAGGCCACTGGCGGCGGCGGCGGCGGCGGCGGGCCGGGTGGGGGAGGGCGGCAGCAGGCGCGTGAAGTTGGAAATCCTGCCTCGCTAATCAGGCTGCCGGGCAGCTTCTGTTGGAGAAACCTTCGGCTCTGACCTCTCCGCCGAAAGAGCCCGTTCCCTTCTCACAGCGCCAGGAGAGGGAACAGGGCCCCGGGGAGGCACAAAAGGCCCGCCAGATCAGCCGGAGCAACGCTTGCAGCACAGGCCACGAGTTTGCACGTCTGCCCGCTTCCCCTTTCGGCTCCCCCCCACCCCCGCCGGTCTTTCCTTGAAATCCTTCCCCGGAGCCCTGCGTCGCCCTCAAGGAGCCCGGCCCGGGAGCCCGGCCGGAGTCGAGTCACCAGAGCGCAAGAGCTCCGCTTCCAGCGTCCGGCAACGCAGCTCCCGAAGCGGGCGAGCCACGTAAACATTCACCTCCTTGAAGTCCCTTTACAGAAGAGCAAAACAATGCGGGCCAAAGTCTTCCCGTTTCCTGTCTGCAGCCTCCCGTCTCTTCTGTTTAATAACCCCCCTCTCCCCCCTCTCCCCCCCTCTCCCCCCCCTCTCCCTCACCCCCGACTCCCACCACGTAAACAGCGGCGCCTTATCCAAGCGGCTGGAGAAGCAGGCGAGGCGAAGGCCAAGCGGGCCGCGGAGCTCCCGGCGCCTCCGGAAGTGCGTTTACCTTCATGTGTTTGCGGAGGGAGCTCGGGTGCGTGTAGGACTTGTCGCACATTTTGCAGAGATAAGGCTTGTCAGAAGTGTGGACGTGCATGTGCTTTTTGCGGTCGCTGCTGTTGGCGAAGCGCCGGTCACAGCCCTCAAATTCGCACTTAAAAGGCTTTTCACCTAGGGCAGAAACAAAGTCGACCCAGTTAGATTTCGGGCGGATATTTTTATTGCTGTTGAATTGTACCAAGAAAGCATACTGGTCTGCCAGAACTTCAACTATAACTTCCTGCGCGCACTAAAAAACAGAGCCTAGAAAAATCTTTCTTTCTTTCTTTCTTTCTTTCTTTCTTTCTTTCTTTCTTTCTTTCTTTCTTTCTTTCTTTCTTTCTTTCTTTCTTTCTTTCTTTCTTTCTTTCTTTCTTTCTTTCTTTCTTTCTTTCCCTGCCTTTATTTTTACCAGCTGCATTTTTTATCAGCAAAGGGACGTCTGGCAAATAGGATTTTAAAAAAAAAATTAAGCACAAAGCCTCTGGGGTTCAGTTGCCCCGTTTATGGCTAAATCAAATGTTATTTTATCGCCTCTCCCCCCTCCCCACTTATTTAATATGCAGAGTCCATATATCCTTCTGCGACTGTACCGTTGTTAAACTTACAGCTCTGACTAAGCTACTCAAATCATAATAGCTACCGCTACGGATTCTTAGATAAACAAACGACAGTTTAAAAAGAGAGGGGGTAGTGGAGGAAAAGACGAGGCGTTAGTGATTTACAAGAGATTTCAACGATCCCAGCCCCTGCGTTACCGTGTAATAACAGATAAATCCGTACAGCTCAGATTACTTACAATTGCGCCACATAATTAAATATTTACAGAGGGAGGGGAAAAATGAGAGCTGAAAAAGCTGCGTCTCGCCAGCCATATATTTAGCAGGATTTCGCACCACAAGACAGTCAGGACCCTCGACTACCAATTAATTAAAACCAATAAATTTTAACAATTCACATCGCTGCCATCTTTCTCTTTCCTGCCCCGACTCCCTCCTTTCTAGGCTGGTTGATGCCTGCCCAAAATGTATAATCCCCCCACCCGCATCCATTTAAATAAAGCGAGAGAGGAAAAATAATTCGAGCTCTATGGCACACGTTTCCGAAAATTAAATTCCCTGGCTGACTGGACGGGTCCTCCCTTTATTACTGGAAAAATCCCTCTCCCGGGCGCCCACCCTTCTCCCCCACTCTGAAATTTATTTGGGGCTGACTTCTCGGAGGGAGAGAGACCCTCCGCAGGCGGCCGGGCCGGCTGACCGGCTCCGTTTCGGTCCGGGGACGTACCTGTATGCGTCCTTTTGTGGATCTTGAGATTCTCGGAGCGCGCGAAGACTTTCCCGCATCCCGGGAACGGGCAGGGAAAGGGCTTCTCGCCGGTGTGGACTCGGATGTGGTTGACCAGTTTGTATTTGGCCTTGAAAGGCTTCCCCTCGCGGGGACACTCTTCCCAGAAGCAGATGTGGTTGGACTGCTCGGGCCCGCCGACGTGCTCCACCGTGACGTGAGTCACCAGCTCGTGCATGGTGCTGAAAGTTTTGTTGCAGGACTTCTTGGGGTTGGCCAGCTGCTCGGGCTCGATCCACTTGCAGATCAGCTCCTGCTTGATGGGCTGGCGCATGTAGCGGAAGAAGGCCCCCGCCCCGTGGTGGGCTGCCATGTTCATGTTCATGTGGCCGTAGCCGTGGAGCTGGGGCGAGGCGTAGTGTTCGGAGCGCGGGCTGGTGACCTGGCCGTACTGCTCCGGCCGGCCGTACATGTCTCCCGAGAAGCCCAGGCGCATCTGCCCGTTGACCACATTGGGCGAGGCGTGGCCGGCGGCTTGCTCGTGGAGGCCCGGGAAGAGGAGGTGGCCGGCCGCTTCACCGTGCCCGTGGGGGCCCCCGAAGCCACCAGCCGCCGCCGAGGCGAAAAGGCTGTGCTGGGCGCTGGCCGCCGCCGCCTCGCCGAAGCCACGGTTGCGGAAGAGGAAGTCCCGCGTGGAGTTGAAGGCGGCGGCGCTGGAGTAGGAGCCGACGTGGCCCGGGTGGTGGTGGTGGTGGCCCAGGGCGGCGGCGGCCGCGTAGCCCGGGGCCTGCGAGGTGAAGGCGGTCTGGCCGGCCGAGGCCAGCTCGTGGCTGCTGGGGTTCAGCTTGAAGGCGCCCATGCCGGCGTCGGCGAACGGGTTGATGCCCAGCCCCACCTCGCGCTCCGACACGTCGCCCGTGGAGTGGTGGCGAGAGGAGCCGAAGGTCGTCACGCCGATGGCCGGGTACTGCGGTCCCGCGTCCAGCAGCATCTTCGGCGGCGGCGGTAGCGGCGACCGCCCGGCAAGAGCCAGTCACAGGGAGGACGGAGGAGAGCCGAAAGCCCCGCGAAGAGAAGGCGGGCCGCCGGGCCGCCGCAGGCAGGAAGGCAAGGCAAGGCAGGGGACGAAGCAACAGCAGCAGCAGCCGCCGCCGCCGCCGAACTGCGGGCGAGAGCCGAGGAGCCGGTCAGGAAGAGCCGGCGCCGCCGCCGAGCCCAGCAGCCTCTCTGTGCCTCTTGCGTGCGAAGAGTCCGCGTCCAGCCCCGCTAAGGCGACCACATCAGGAACTCCCCCTCGACATCCGCGCACCGAAACCAGAAAAGCCAAAAAAAAAAAAAAGAAAGAAAGAAAGAAAAAAACCCACCAACCCACAACCCACCACCAAAACCCGAGAGGGGCGGGCGAGGGTCGCGGGGAGGTTGGAGTCGAGCGAGGAGGAGGGGGGGGAAGAAATCTAGAAGCAGAGAAAATCGGAGGAAAAGAAAAGAGACATCGGCGCGCACAAAAAGAGAGCGAGCCAGAGAGAGAGAGAGAGCCCCGGTCGCCCCCCTCCCTCGCTTGCCTCTCGGACTGCACTTTCCGGGGGGTTTCGGTGGGGAGGAGGGAGGGAATTCAAAAGACCCCGCTTGCAAATAACAATGGGGAGGCGAGAGGGAGAAACAGGCACATCGCGGGAGGAAAAGGGGGGAAAGGCACAACCCCAAATTAAACTTCCTTCAGCGCGGGATTTATATAGATATAGATGTATATATCTGCATAAACACATATATATCTATACAAAAGAGGCTAGAGGAATGCAGCGACCGAGCAAGCGGTTTTCTCTTCTCTTCCAGCTCTTGCGCTCTTTTCTCCTTCCGTCTCTTTTTCCCCCTCCTTTAGCTTTTTTTCCTCTTCACTTTCTCTCTCTCACTCGCTCGCTTTTTGCCCTGCTTTGGAAAAAAAAAACCCGGCGCAAATCATGCACAATATTGTCTTTTGCGGTTTATCTTCCTGGGGAGAAACTTTCACCTCCTCAGCCGGGCGGTGAACGCGAGACTGATAGCGGCAATCATTCCTGCAGATAAATGAATTGAAAAGACGACACCGTCCCCCCCTTGATGAATGGGAGAGGGGGGAGGAGCGACGTGGAGGCCGACGTCGCCGATCATTGGTGCCCGCCAGCTCCCACTTGCGCTCGCAGCTCCCTCCTTCCTCGCCGACGAAGGGTGCGCAAAACCTCGCGCCTCTCCTGATTGGCCAGTGCCGCTCATCAATCCCAGGTATTGTGAAGCGCATTGACACCGCGTTTGACAAACAGGCTCGTCCAGGACTAGCAACTTTTAGATATACATCTAGCTATAGCCTATACCTTAACAAATAAAAGACATAGCGGTGATGTCGTTGGAGGGGGGACTTTGCTCCCCCCCCATTTCGAAAATGTGACTAAAGAGATTATTGGCTTCGACCTCGTGTCTGGAGCCAGAGAAAGAGGTCGAGGCGGTGACCGTCCCTCTGTTTTGACTTCTGGCTCAGGACGGTGGTGGTGAGATCCTGGCGGCCGAGACCTTTGAGCAACACTGAGCAACTTTTCAGGGGTTGGACCGAGGAAGTCCTGTTGTGACTTGGCCCTTGTGCGCCGGGCTGCTTCCCTCCTGGTCTCTCTGGCGAAGGCTCTTCAAAACGCACATGCGGCTTCCATTAGAGCCTCGCTTGCAAACAACAGGCGTGATTTCTGTGGGAAAGCGACCGTAACCGTCCATCTCTCTCTTACTCTCTTTCCCATTTTTTTCTCTGAAAAAAAAAATTCTAGCACCTATCAAAAGGCAGGTGGGTGAGAGCGCTTGACTTTCTCCTTTTTTGTGTGTGTCCTGTTGATGTTGTCTCTCCCTCCGCCTTCACTTTGTTTCTTCTTTTCTCCCCCCCCCCTTTTTACGAGATCTCTTTAATTCAGGTAGAAAAAAAAATACCCTGTAAATTTCCCTAAAGTTGCTTTTGTCTCTCGGCTTCATGGACTTCTCAGATCCTGGGGTTTGAGAATGTATTTGAAATCCTCGCTAGATAGAAGCAATATAAATTTTCGGGCGCTCAACCATTTTCTAGTTCACAAATCAGTCACCCTTGTCACATTTATTGAAATTCCTCAACTTGCCACTCCAGGACGTTGGAAAAAGCAGGCGGCGCCTTTGTTGCCTGACCAGGCTTGTGATCGCCAGAGAAAATTTACTTACCTTCAGATGAGTGAGCAGAAAAAGAAATAACACTCCCTTTGATTTAGTTAGGAAAATGCAGACATTTGGATTCAGTGCAAACATACAACACTTGCTTGTTTTCTAGATGCAACCCCTCGATTAACCTGCCTTTCCCTAACTCGAGCCTATTGAAAAACTGCGGATAGTTCTCCTTTGTCCCCGCTACAAAGAGCCATTGACTATATATTAAAATGATTGTCGAGATGTAGAAGTACGGTACGTAAAAGGAGACAATCTTTGTGACTCAAATCAATTAAGCAAAGCGACATTCGAACGGGGGTTCCCAATGATGCCCGGGTGTTGAGGGAAAGGGGGTGGAAATGAAGCTGCGTTTTACTGAAAATATAGGTTTTAAAATCTGATCCAGTCACTTGTTTTCTAGTTTCAAGAGGCAGGGGAAGACACCCCCCCCCCGAAAAAAAAGAAGTGGCGAGAAAAGCTAACCAGGTCAGAATCCTTCGGGGTTTGAACCTTTGTCCAGACCTTTAAGTGATTCCTTAGTGTCCCATCCGCACCCACCATCACACACAAAAAAAAAAAGAACCCACCCCGGATTACTCTTGTTGCCTGTGTATAGGAGGTAGGAAACAATCCTCTTGGCAGGGATGCTGCAAGAAATAATATTTGATATTTTAAGGAATTAGAGAGACCTGCAACCTGGCGCCTCTGTCTGATCCCCACCCCCCTTTTGCGGTTCCTCAATCAGTGCAACGCGGCAGCCTAGATTTGCCCGCGGATTCAAGAGAGAAAAACGAGGGTTTTCGGGGCAGTGCGAGGGAAGCCTTATAGGTGGACGCAGCCCGGCCTCCTAGTTTCTTACCGCGAACCTGGGAGAGGTGGGGGGAGAAAAAAAAGACTTGCAGAAATTTTAAGATGCAAAGCCGTCATGCAACAGGTCTGGAAGAATCGCCTCTGGATAAGAAATGCATCTGAGCTGGCCTGTGCTGCCGGAGAGGCGAGCTTATTTTTGAGCGAGAGAGAAGGGAAACGGACACTGTGGGGTCTACAAAGATCCCTAGATCCGTGGAGCTTGCCAAAAGCTAGTGCAGGGGTCTCTCCAAAATACACAGCACCACCCTCCTCTCCCGAAGACCTCTTAATCGCGGAAATGTGTAGTCTGAAGGATTTAAGGAGGACGGTCAAATATAAGTCTCTCTGCTTGTGTGTGCGCGCGTGTGTGCGTGCGTGTGTGTGTGTGTGCAAGTGTTGTGGGTTGCAGAAGTTATCAAGTGGGATTTGCGGCACGCTCTCTGCAGGAAACGAGCGCGGCTCCAGTTCAAAGCCACACGCACCAACGTGACATATAAGCCATTAAAATATCATCCTGGCGGTTCCTTTCTGCTTCATCATACATTCCCCAACTGCTCCCACAAAGCAGGGAAAAGGAAGAAATGAAGGATGACCGCCTCGATGGAGTCGCTACAGAGGTGTTTTAGTCTCGTTTGATCCACCCGCTGCCCACCCTGGACAGCCAACCTCTCCTCTCCTCCCTCCCCCTTTTCTCTATTCTTTTTTTCCGTCCGGTTCTTCTGTCATGCTAGGCAGAAAGGAGGGGACCGCTACTGCAACAGGTGGCCTGGGGTAAGTGACTGAGGCGGGAGACACGGGTAGGACGGGCGGGGGGGGGAGGGGATACGCGGTTCCTCTTCAGCCCAAGTCGGGCCGAGCGGCGGAGCAACCTGTCACCTCCAGGGGGCTCGGCGCGTGCAGGGAGAAAGCTACGAAGCCTCTACCCCACCTTGCGGAAGTGCCCTGGCACCTTCTCGGACACGTGGGGGAGGGCTTGGCACTCATTCCTCCCGGAGAGGCTGTTGGGAGGCCAGGCAGCTCAAGCGCCGGCAGCCCGGAGGGCGCAGGGTTTCCCTTCGCCGACTCGAAGGACTCCGGGCGTTTTCCCGCGGCTGCTGGGACAGGAGACCCACTTTTGATCGCCAAGGAAGGCCTACGGGAGGGCAGGCGGAGAAACCAGAACCGAGGAGAAGAGGCTGCGGGGCCCCCTGAGAAGCGGGAAGCCCGGGGTTTTTTTTGGGGGGGGCGGGAATGTTCAAATCCTAAACGGCAGTGTTTAGGAGTTGTTCCCTGGTGCAATTCCACAAAAGCTGTCTTTCTCCACTTAGTTTTGTCCTGGGGCTGAGACGAACGGCGAGTAGCGACCCGTCGGGCTAAAGTCGTTCTCCTCCAGAATTCTGCACTAGATTCCTGCTTTCGCTCACTCGGTCTGCCTGGGGCGGTAACGAAGGAGTTAACCCCGTCTTCGGGTAAAGGTCTAGTGGCCAAGACTTTGTAGCTTTTCACAATGGAACCCTCCACCCCCACCTCGATCGAGAGCTTTTCTTAAGCCCAGGCTGCAAGGCCCCCGCCCCACCCTTGCTCCTTTGACTCAAGCGAGTCTACTAACCTGCTCTATTTCACTTCTCAAAATGACGCCACCATCCCTTCCAAATCCCTAGCCTCCCCCTCCCCTTCTTTCTTTCTTTCTTTCTTTCTTTCTTTCTTTCTTTCTTTCTTTCTTTCTTTCTTTCTTTCTTTCTTTCTTTCTTTCTTTCTTTCTTTCTTTCTTTCTTTCTTTCTTTCTTTCGCAGGGGGAGTACAGAGCTTTGGCTCATGCAAGTCTTAAAAGTCTTAAAAGGAACCTGCGAGGGTTGCCCTAAAGTCACACACACACACTTTGAACCCGGTCTCCCTGGGGCTCTGGCCATTGCTCCCAATGACGAGAGAGGTGAGCCCGCTTCATTTCCGTGTCCACTGTTGATCATGTAGTTAATCAGTTTGGATAAGTGTTGAAGGCTCGAGCTCTTGAAGTGGCCGGCTTTGGAAACACCCTGGACGTTGACCTCTGACCTGCGACCGAGAACATGTGCCAGGCCCACAGTATCCGGCACAATGACTCGACTGTGCAACTCCGGGGTGGGGGTGGGGGAGAGAAACATTGCTTTGCCCTTCCGTTTCAAACGCCTATACCTACCTGATTCCCTTATCTCCGTCCAAGAAAACAGTTGCTCAGAATCTTCCAGCAATGAGTTTTCAAGACCTCGAAAGACAGGTCTGGCCAAAGCTGGTCTTCTGTCTCTCTCAGCTATGGGTCAGGAAGGGATATCTTTGACTCCTGCATGTTCATTATCTAAAGAGGGACTTTACAAAACCTTCTTCAACAGGCCAGAATAAGCTCCTCAGGAGAATCCACCTCCCCCCCCCTTCGCCTGATATCTCAGAAATTCAGCTGAGTGGCTCTCCAAGTTTATTGGAAGGGCATTCTGCCTCGAGGTTTCCTTACCAGCAATGGGCTGCTTACTGCCCAAACTAAATCAAAGGTCAAGTGTTAACTGGAGGGCTTATTCTCTCTCATCTCAAAAGTTCAATTTAAAAAAGCAGATCACGTAATTATTAATTTTTATTTTTTTTAAATAAAGCACAGGCACTTGAAGAGGCAGAAGCGATTTACGCCAGGCTTTCATTTTAAGCCCACTTGAAGGTCGTTCTTTTTAGGGGGAGTGTGTTTTAAGCTCGAATTGGGAGAAGATAAGTGTTAATCAGTGAGAAGAGGGCATCTCTTGCAGGTTTGTATTTGGAGACTGAAGCACCTTAAAATATCCTCCCTCCCTCCTTTTGAGCCAAAATGTTGATTGGAAAATGCATTTTCCCTCCTTCCAGTTCGCCCCAGAACATTCACCCCGGGCTAATTGTATGCCTCGATTTGATCTGATACTCGGGCAAGTTCAAACTCTATTTGAGTGAACCGGACCTGCTTGGTTTTCTTGCTTTTTGTTTTGCCCTAAAAAGTCTTTACGAAGAAGATATGAAGCCTGCCCTAGAATCCTAATACTTAGCAGCCTCAGAATTTAACATTTTCAAATTGGGAACCTTTCCACAAGTCCTTCCTTCCCTCGGTGATTTCCTCTTCCGTAACACGCAACACTTCTTATCATTAGAAATAGATCACATTGCCCTTTTTAATGTCACTATATGATTTCAACGTCCTATGTGATTTTTGCATGCTTCCTATGGAATCTCCATAAACCCCTCTCCTCTCGGGCACATATACGGGGGGAGGGGACAGATTAGAAATCCAGAGCACTATTATTGCTGTCGCTATAGTAGGACTATTGCATATTACATTCTATTCACAGTTAACATTAAACTAGGATTGGGGTTGGGAGAGGGGTTTAAAGGCTCCTCTCAAGTCTGAGTGAAAAGTGTTCTGAGACAGGCCGATTTGGTCTCTCTTTTGAAAGCGGAGGCAGCAAAGCGCCGGCTTTCAACCGTTTCATCCACTGCGATTCCATCAGATTTCAACCTGAGAGAGCCATCTGGGGTTGGAGCCGTCTAGCCAAGGCGGCCGAGTGTAATATCAGCTTTGAAAAGTCTGCAAAAATGTCGTCAAGTCAGTAACAGCTCCTCAGCTCTCTTCCAGTAGATGTGTGTCTGATCAAAGCAGAAGTGTGTGTGGAGGGGCGGGGGGGGGAGGAATTCTTTTACCTCTACCCTTAATTCAGCGCCAGGGTTGCCCTGTACAATGTGCGCCAACTTTGAAATACACACACACACACATATATATGTATATATATATATATTTTCTCTTGCATGCCCCGTCCAGTCTGTCCCGTCCCATGCTGGACAACTTGCCATCTTCAGGAGACACAAAGACCGCGGTCCCCAAAGCGATGCGAGGCTTTTCTTCTGAGTGGAGGGAAAAGATTTCACGCCGTTCTCCAATTCTTTATCACTTGCATATAAACGAGACCATTTTTCTTAACCTGCCACCCCCTCTTTTCTGAACAGGAACCAGGTCAGGAAATAAAGCACAAGTTTGCTCCTTGTAATGAGGAAAAGGAAACGACTTTACAGAAACCCCCCGGAACAGTCAAGTAAGTTTAAATATGACTTTTAAAAAACTGTGTGTACATGTTCAGAGACATATCACTTCTGTTTCCGCCTTAAGTGTTTAAGTTGCTCGCACGAACACAGATCAGCCACCCAAGGTCCCAGCAACAACTGCTTAATCTGGCTCCCTGTCTATTCATTTGGAGGTTCTAGGATTAATATTTGACGAGGCTCTCGTGGAAACAACCGCCCCCCTGACCCTCTCTGATCGCACTGTCACATTATTCTATGACATATTCATCTTGCATTCATTTACAGGCGATTTGATTGGAATGAGGTTTGACACATATTGGATCCCATTAAAAATGACTCTTTGATCTTGGTGAGGAGGGTTTACAGGATACCTATAATCTATGCCCGATATACCAGCCCTTTCCAACGTGGTCGCTACCCAGCTTCCACCGGGCTCGGACTCAAACTGGCATTGATTGACATCTTATCTGACAGGAATACCTTAATCTGGAGACAGTGGATTAAGAATTCTATTTGAAATAAGCATTTGATTGGGTTGATCTTTGGGCACTTCAGGTTTGAAAACTGCTTGAAGGGAGAGAACCCTTCCTTCAAAACTAGCAATCACCTTTGACTGTAATTTGGTTCGTCTTCCTTCGCTTCCCTCCCTCCACTCAGGTGCAAAATTACCTGGCCTTTTTTGTTTTTGTTAAAAGAGGCAAGGTAAAGGATGGAGGGGTGCAGAGTTTCTAGCCTGTTTCATTCAATGAACGCTTTTTCTGGAACAACATCTTGCTAAGAGAGAACATTCTGGCTGTTCTTTAAATCTTGATGTTATCTTACTAACATTCTGGGTCTGCTTGGTGAGAGTCCTTTCCATGTGGCTCTTGCTCATCGACCAGGCGATTCCAACTTCCTTTTACCTCCCCCACCCCAATATTCGAATTGCGTAAAGACGCAATAGGTGATCAGGAACACGGATTTTCCCGTGCATTATGTTCTTCCAGCCTGTCAACAATTCAGTTAATCCTCCAGATAATTCGGATCGTGTTTCCATTGAAAATCGTACACGCCACAGAGCCTCGAAAGCACATTTTGGAGCTTAAGAAAGCTTCCGATGGGACTGTCCCTTTCTCCCATTTCCAATGTGACGAGGTTGAGTTAGCATTTCAAACTGGACCTTGGAGCGTTGTTTTTAAAGGCGAGGGGGGAGAGACGGGGTGGCATGGAAATTCTTTCTTCATCAGACCTTCCTTCTTCATAATCAGTGGCGACCTTCTTGAAGAAGGTCAGCGCTTCCCTACACTGATTCAATGACCCGTCAGCGAGGCGGACAGAGAGCCGCAGAAAAAGTTTCTGCGGCTCTGAATCGCCCGGAGAGTTTGGCTGCTTTAACTGGAAGCGAAAGGTCAGATCCTGCTAATATCTACAGCCGAATCAACGTTGTCGACAGAGGAAAGAAAATACCTGCGCCTAGGAAGGTCAGAGTATTGCTCTGCCTGAGAAAGTTTTCTTTTTTTAAAAAAATACCTCTTCTTTTGTATATTGGAGTAGATCATGAGGGCGATGGCGGTTGAAAATGAACCCTCCGCTCATTGCCTTGTATCAGACCCACGTGTGAGCCTTCACAAGGGAAGCCTTAAAAGGCAAGGGTTGTCTAAGTGTCACGGAGAAGATCAAGATTAGCCTGGAAAATTACAGTATATATATAAAACCAGTTAAAGGAGAATCCCAGTTTTTATTATAAAACTTTATTATAAACTTTAGATCTGCAGAAGGGAAGATTTTCCGTCAATCAAAGCAGCAGAGAAAAAAATGCTATTTGGGAAACACCGCATTTTGGAATTTGGACATACAGGGCATGTATCTGCTAAAGTGGAAACCCAGTCCCCGAACCAATAGAAGGAACTAAACGCATCTCGATTCCGCCCAGTCTTTCGGCGAAGACAGCAGAAAGCAACAGAAGGCTGCGACTCTGCGGCCGCTCTGACCGACATTGGTCGCCGCCTGAGTCAAAGGAGCAGAGCGCACTTTACCAGTCAGTGCCGGTATTCCAGGATAGGACCAAACTCGAAAGGAAAGAGTGCCCACGGGGCTCAGCTTTGCGGCCCTTCTTCGCGAGCTGCGCTTCCCTTGGGTTCTCTCTCTCTCTCTCTCTCTCTCTCTCTCTCTCTCTCTCCCCCCCCCCCCACCCTTCTAACAGGTCAAGTGTGTGGATTCCCTGAAGGCACCCGGCCTAGCTAGAGTGAGGAACCTCCCTGGATATCCAGATTGGCCTCTGGATATGCCCCGCTCAGTTCAGCCGAGGCAGAGGCGACACTGTCCTGGGACATTTGCGATGTTCTCGCGGGAAGGAGGGCGAGGGGGCTGGATTTAAGGGTCTTTGGGGAACCCGGCAGCCTTGGTGAGGCCAGCGAAGAGGACCGCCCTCGGCAAGCCCCGAGGAATCTTCGCCGGGCGCCTGGCAAGGCCAGCCCGGTTGCAGGCCGCGGCACCGCCCCGGCTCCTGAGGCTGTGGCCCTCGGCAAGGACCGGGATCAGCGTCCGCTGGAGCTGGGAGACCAGGCGAGATCTTGCTGCAGAGGCAGCCTTGGGGGAGTGGGGATTCCGCTGCCGGCTGATGGCCGCCGCGACACCGCTGCGCGTTATTCTTGGAAAGGGCCCCTCTCCTTGTCAGCAAGTGCCGCCGCTCCAATATTTATATGAGACGCGGAATCCCTCCGTGAGGGCCGTGACAGTTTTCAAATATATGCCTGTCGCCTCCCTGCCCTCCAGGTTTGTTTATGCGCCGAGCAAAGAGGCCATCCTTCCCTCGCCGTAGTTTATTTACCTGGAAGAAAACCCGCACTCTGGCTGTCGTTTGCCGGGAAAACAAATAAGATCGGGGGGGGGCGCGATCTGGAGGGGAGGTGAATAGAAAGTGCACGCCGGACAGGTAAAAGCAGCGCCCCAAACATTCTCCTCGAGAAGGGTGAAAACTTTCTCCGGGTCCTCCTTCTCGCTGTTTTCTCCGCCTTCTGGTCATGTGTACAACACCATTCGCTACCCTCCCTCTCCGCCTTCTCTCCTTCGTTCACACACACACACACACACACACACACACACACACACACACGCAGGCAGCTACGTCTCCCAAGGTACACAACAAATGCTAGGAGTGAGAGTACTAACTTCACCTAATATAATGAGAGAGACACCATGGGCCATTTCTTTTCCATTGGATTCACGCGAGGAGAGGGGGAGGGAGAGGGGGAAACCCCTGTGAGGAACCTCAGGGTTTTAAGTAAGAGCGGATAAAGCCATTAGCGTTTGACAAGAAGCCATGCCAATATTTTAGAATGGCCTTAGCCCAGCGATCGGCGACGTATATATTATATATATATGGAGGGGTTATTATTTTTAAAGGAAATTGATAAAACTGTTCCAGATGTTCTCTCCCTTGACTGAGGACTGTCAGGATTGAAGGATGTCAAGTGTGTAGAGATGAAGTGGTGGTAAGGCGGGAGGAGGAGGAGGAGGAGGAGGAGGAGGAGGACAGCTTTATTTGGAGCGCACCCTCTCTCATTACCTTTGTAAGTAACAGCTTCCCAGAGTCCGGCTTCCTAAATGTTTGTTTCTGTCTTGTGGTCTCCTTCGGAGGCGGTCAGGGGTGAGGAAGAGGGGGGGAGATTTTTAATTGGGGGGGGTTGTTTAGGGCAAAAAGACTGGCGAGGGAAGGTTGTCTGCAACTGTCGGGAGAGGGGGTTGTTGTCTACGTAAACATGTTATGTAAGATGGGTCCTCGTGTGGGGCATAAAAGTGTGTGCACCTTGCATTAATTTAGGAATAGGCATTAGGGCTAGACTTGCCTTTTGTTGTGTTACCAACTTGGACAGACAGTGGGCAAAGATGTATCCGTTCATGTCTAGAGTTCTCCTCGGCTGTAAAGTGTAATGAAATGGCCCGTCGAAAAGCATTGTGTATCTGCAACCCAGCCCTTGGGTACAGAGCTGTCCTGATAGGACAGCCGTTTAGAATTTTGGAAAATGCCAGGAACGTTTTTCAATTTTGCTTCTTCAACCGAAAGCTAAGCGGTACCAGTGACCTGAAGTCAGGAACGGTGATTTTATTAGTACAACCATCACAAAATGTGTTTTGGCTACCGGATGACTCCGGAAGCATTAACAGGCTTGCGGCGCTCTGGGTCCAGGAGGCTTCTCCTCAAGATGCAAACTGAGCGCAAAGGCTGCTTCCAGAATGTGGTCAAATGTTGTTTTCCCAGGGCCATGGAAGACTAAAAATGTTCTCTTCTTTGGGATACGGCGAACAGGGGTCATTGTGTGCTGACATCTCATTTTCGCCATGAACAGCAGAAGAAATATTTGTGCTTGTGTTTTAAATTTGGGT
Source organism: Gekko gecko (assembly GCA_029375565.1). Lineage (NCBI taxonomy): Eukaryota > Metazoa > Chordata > Lepidosauria > Squamata > Gekkonidae > Gekko > Gekko gecko. Next base: position 111,532,934 of record JAPDNY010000008.1, on the reverse strand, counting down.
TGCAGTTTCCCTCCCCCCATATTCTCTTTGGTTCCAAATCCGGTTCTTGAATATGGGAAAGGAAACTTTCTTCGCTGGTGAAACCAATTAAGCCGAAGTAAATTCGAGCACATTTCCCTTCTGTCCCGTGCAGGGTCTCTCGGCTTAGATAACACTGGTGTCTCCACCACTGGCCAGCATCCTCACACGGCGGCTAAAAGGACGACGCCGTCCTAAAGGAGGGTTGAGGACTGCGCTGTAAGTCTTTCAGGTCTTACCAACAAGTTAACCTGGGACAAAAAGCGGCACAGAGCCCATGTTAAAAGAGCTTGCGGATTGTGCAAGCGAATTTGAGATGACAGAGGCCCAGTTTTGTTCTAAACAACCCCTTCCCCCAAACTCCTCCGCTTCACAGCCCGCTCCTTAAAAATGTACACATTTTAAACAAAAATCCTGGAAGTTAATTGCCCTGTAGTAGATATTATCAGGTCTGTACTCTCTTTATTGCATTCCCTGAGCCGTTGACTAGCCGTCCTAAGCGCACTTATGCCGACAGTAACTTCTGCCTCCCCGGCTTTAGCACGCCAGATTTTCATAGCATCTTCGTGAAATGTGGCGGGGGGGGGGAGTCCATCCAGTACGATCAACCACCTGGCCTTGAGAGGAAGTGACTTCAGTGTGTGTGGAGGGTTCCCCCTCCCCGTACGAAAAAGTAAAACCAAATCTTTACTTCCGTCCCGAACATCTCAGCCCGTTTGTTTTTCCCAGAGGCCTGTCCTGAAAGTCGTTTCTATATAACGCTAATCGACTGGTTCTCTTGTTGTTCTTAAGGGACCTCAGTTTTGCCATTTCCTCTCACTGAAAGCAGGCGACTTGTCAGGGAGACCTTCCGGTTGACTCGACGTGATTTTTTCAGATGCTTCCCAGACCTCCTTCACAAACAAAGGCCAACAAACTTCTCGGCTGCCGGGAAGTCCTTCTTGCTCTGAAGAGCCGGATGGGATTCGTGCTGCCGGGAAGGACCAAGCGTTAGGCCAAGGAGGGGAGGGAGGGGGAGGGGGAGAAAAATCCCGCGGCCGTGGGAAATGAGGATGTGGCAGAGCTTTTGTTGTGGTTTGCTAAAGGCCCGGTTCTCTCGGGCCGCCAACAAGTGTCAGAAATCTAAAGACCTCCTTTCGCCCGGCTCCGCTTCCCAGGACGACTTCTGTATGCAAAGCCTGTCCCTCCCTCATTGTACCCCTTTCGGCGGGGAACGGGGCCCCGGAGATTTGTGTGCGCTATAAATAATCGGCAGTCAAACGGATGGCGGGGCGGGACGCGGGCTGAGGCGGCAACAGCGGATCTGGCTGAGCAGAAAGAAGCAACGGACCCGTCTTCGGAAGCTTCCCCTCGAGGATCCCGGGGGCTTCGGGCTCACAAAACTTTCCTCAGCCCCCCACCCCGTCCCCCAAGCTGAGACGGCTGCTCCCGAGGAGAGACCGGCTCGCTTCCCACAAGGAGACCGTTTCCCCCGGGAAGCCCGCCCGGCCAGAGGGGGCGCCGGGCTGCCGAATTCGTTCACAAGGGGAAGAAGGTGGCGGGGGGAGAGCCGGCAAGCAGCCGCCCCCCAGCAGGTCCTCCTTCCCGACGGATTCCTGCAGCAGCAGCAGACTGGCCTGGGCCTGGCTCTCTGGCGCCGCCGCCGCCTCCATCCTCACGAGCGGAAGTTTGGAGCAGAGTCCCGGCGGCTGCGGCTGCCTCCCCTCCTCCGCCGCCGCCTCCCCCTCCATCTTTGTGGTTGCGGCGGCGGCGGCTGCAGGAAGGAAGGAAGGATGGAAGGAAGGGAGCCAGCAGACAGGCCTTGCCGAGGGGCGCTGGGGCAGCCCCCCCAGGAGCTCGCCGGTGGCCAATCAGGCCCTCCGAGCAGATACCGGCCTGAGCTCGCCATTAAATCGTCTGCTCATTAGGCACCTAAGTGGGAGGGGGAGGGCGGGGAGGGCGGGGAGGGAAGAGCCGGTGCCCGGGAGGCGGGCGCGAGAGCCAGGGGACCCGAGAGCACCTCCGAGCGTCCGCCCAGCCTCAGCCGCCGTTGGGAGGTGGCCGAGAGTTCCTCGGAGCAGCACACAACCCCCACCCCACCCCCAGCCAGCCTGCCTGCCTGGCTTTCCCGGCGCTACCGGCCTCTGCCTCCGCGGCTTCCTCGTGGCCTGGCTCCTCCTTGGGCAGAAACCGCTCATTAGCGCCCTTCGATGCCCCCAAGAACCCCTCGGCTTGGACCAGGGAGACTTTCCAGCAGTCCTTGAAACTGTCAGTTAAACGCAGATTGCGCGGGGCGGGGGTGCTGGGAGTCAATGCAAACCCCAGACAGGCTCCGGGGTGGGGGTTCCAGAGCAAGACGAGGAGGGGGAAGAGGAAACGTCTTTTGAAAGAGGGGCAAAGGAAGGGCGGGGGCGATTCCAGCCAAGAGCTGCGTCTGCGCAGCTCTCCCCGCGTCCTCTTCCTCCCCCCCGCCCCCTCCCCCCCTTCCTAAATCTTTTCAGACTTCAGCGAGGACCTGTCATCAGTGACGTCGATCAGGCGGCCTCGGCCAATCAGCGGCCGCCTCGATTGTTTAGCTCTCGGGGTTGGAGCCCGACTCTCTGAAGCTCTATTCAGCGGCCTCCCAGCGTCCCGCTGCTGCTTCTCAAAGCGGATGGGATTCCACGTAGGCATTAAAAAAAAAAAAGCAGGAAGCCAAAGAGGGGGGGGAGAGAAATGGAAAAGGAAAAGGAGAGGAGGAGAAAAGAAAGGGGGGGAGAAAGAAGTAAAACCAAAATAAAGGCAAATAGCCCAGACCGAGAGAGAATGGGAAAACTCGTTGAGGGGGGGGGGAAACTTTGCAACTCGCTTGCTCCCCCCTCCCCGTTGTCAGGTGACTTTTGTCGAAGCCTGTGAGCGGGGAGGTTTGGGGGAGCCCAGGAATGGACTCTGCCGCGCTCTCCAAACGGACCACGGCGTCGAAATTAGTAGGCTTGGCAGGGGCTCCTCCTCATCCCCATCCTTGCCATCACCACTCCCCTCCGAGCATGACAGGCTTCGCCGGGCATCCCCACGCCATGGTTCCCACGCACCCTGGGGAGCAGGCGGCGGAGTCCCGCCAGGGGCTGAGCCCATTCCGGTCAGAACACATGGGGCACCACCACCTCCACCACCTCCACCACCTCCACCACTGCCACTGCCCTCCTCATCACGCAGCGACCCTCAAGCTCAGCCCTGCCCCTCCGCCTCATCCCCAGCAGCACCCCGGGGCAGGCCAGGCTGCGGGGGTGCCCAGTCCGACCGGAGCATGTGGCCCGAGGCAGTCCACGGCCGTCCCTTATACGGTCCCTCACCCGAGCCAAGCTCTTCCCGCAGGTAGGGACTTTTTCCTGCTCAGAGATCTGACGGCCCCCGTCATGCCAGGGCTCCCCTACCCACAATCTGCTGCCACGCGTTCTCATCACGGCATGTTTGTCTCAACAACAGGTAGCTACCCGGGACACCATGCTCACCACCACCACGACCATCATCACCACCACCACCACTCAGAAGCCGGGACTCCCTCGCTTTTTACTGGACTCCACCATGAGCAACCTCCCCATGCAACTCCAGGTGGCCATCTAAACGGACAGATAAGACTGGGGCTACCTGGAGAAATGTACGCCAGGTCTGAGCCTTTCACTCCCGTGCCAGCCTCCAGGACAGACCCTTTCGCCGCTTCTTCCTTCCACGGATACGGTGGCATGAACCTGAACGTCAATCTGGCCCCCCACCACGGCCCGGGGGCTTTCTTCCGCTACATGAGACAGCCCATCAAGCAAGAGCTGATCTGCAAGTGGATCGAACTGGATCAGACGCCCAAGAAATTGTGCTCGAAAACTTTTACCACCATGCACGAGCTGGTGACTCACGTCACGGTGGAGCACGTCGGCGGGCCCGAGCAGTCCAACCACATCTGCTTCTGGGAAGAGTGTCCCCGCGAGGGGAAGCCTTTCAAGGCCAAATACAAACTGGTCAACCACATCCGAGTCCACACCGGCGAGAAGCCCTTTCCCTGCCCGTTCCCGGGATGCGGGAAAGTCTTCGCGCGCTCCGAGAATCTCAAGATCCACAAAAGGACGCACACAGGTCAGTATGGAGAAGCCTTTCTTGAGTTCCGTTTTTGTTCAGCCGTCTGCTCAGCTGGCGATTGATTTTAATACTGTGGTCTTAGTAGTGATACTATTGGAGACTGAGTTTTTAAGCTGTTGCAGAGAGGATGCGTTTCATATTCTAAATGGATGCATTTTGATGTGGGTGCCTGTGTCTTTCCCACAGACTAGCTAGGGATTTATCGGGGAAGGGAGAGTTAAAAGTCCTTGGAGGTGGCAGAAATCCTGGAATTTTGGCGCAAACTCACAAATTAGAAGCGGACAATAGAAATCGCAACCTGTCCGCACAGTTTTGAGTGATGCCTCCGGGACGGCTGCTTCGGCTGTCTTCTCGTGAGAAAAGCACAGCTGCAACGGTTCCCTCTTTTTGTTCTGGAAGAGGGACTCCGCAACGTTTCTTTCCAAGTCCTCCGTCAGTTCCACAAGGCCCTTTCCTTCCTCTTTATATGGAAACCAGGGAAGGTTAGGCAGGTTTGGGAGCTCGAGAAGACAAGAGGGGAGGGAGTCCATTTTGGCCTGAGCGTTTCCAGAGGTCATTGGCCAGCATCCTGAAGGGACCCGGTGTCCAGAAACATTTGTTAGTCCTAGTTAACACAGAAAGGCAGGGGACTCGGAGGGAAAGACCTTGCAGAAACCCTATTTGACCCCATCCGGCCACAAAAGCCTCGATAATGAATGAGGCTGCGCCGAGAAAGTTTTCACACTTCCAAGAGCAGGCTGTGAAGTTGTACGCTACTGCTGAGGTTAGCAGCCAGTGTTTGTAATTTGTTGCGCTGCCCCCCCCCCTTCCCCCGTCTTGGCAAAAGATAAGAAATAAGCCCTTTCGGAAAATTCAATCTGTTCCAGAGTACAGGTTTTTCCCACCCAGGCTCACACACACACGCACACACTTCCCCGCCAGCCTTATATACTGGTGCGGAAACGATATAATCCTATTGTGAGATCCTCTTACAGCCGAACCAAATGTTTTCGTCCTGCAGTTGGAAAACGCCAAAATACCCAGACTTGGTCTTAGCCTTGACCCTGGTTCGTTTATTTATTTCCTTTTCCAAATCATACGTGGGAATACCTACAGTCTCCGGAAGTACATTTAATAGCAACGAGAAGGACAACAAACACCGCCCCCCGCCCCCCCCCCAAGGCATCCTTGTGTGCGGGAGGCAAGAAGACGACAGGGCAGGTTCGTCCCCTTAATTGCCGCGCCTTGCTTAAGCAAACAAACTTTTACTGCCCCTTTAGCTGCCGTCTCCTTTGAAGTCTCCCAAGCAGAAAATGGTCAGATTCGTGGTACATTTGACCTACATCAGCGCACCCGGCTGAGTGCCTGAGAAGGATGCTGGCTCATCACCCAGACTAGTTTACCTTGTGGACTCTTTTCCCTTGAACTTCCCCCAACGAATTAATTTTAGTTCTTATGGGGAAAGGATGGAGGTGGAATCCTGAAGGCACCCTTTAAATATATATATTCCAGCGCAGCATTTTTTTTTTAATGAGCCACCCCTCCCCAGATCCTCAGACCCAAGTGTTTCTGAAACGGCAATAGAACGGCCTACAAATTATTCATGAACACCGTTCTAGATTCAAACGAGAAAATAATTGCCTCCTTAAATATGAATGACGTTGCGTTTCCCCTCGTCTGGGCGAGCAGGGAATGGGGTTTCTGGAGAAATTCAGCCGGAGAGGGGGGAGGGAGAGAGGGAGAAGGGGGTCGGGCGGAGGCAAATTCTCAGTGGCCTAACCTAGATCCAAACGGGGAAAGCAAAAGCACGCTCTTACCATTAGAGCCGGCCAGGGAGGACAATAGTGACCAAGGTGCGCTTAGGCCGCAGTCAGGGAAAGTCTGTTCTAAGGTGTAATTTGTAGCGCCAGCCCGGGCGGGCGAAACCGTCCTCCTCCTTTCCTCTCCCCCTCCCGCGAGAATGTTGCAAATACTTTAATCCAGTCCCAGAGTTGGGAGGATTATGCTAAAATCTCCAAAGGGGCATGTCTTGGACTCAATGGCGAGTCCTCGGAGAGCTACAAGTGTCGGTAGAAAATGGCGGGGCAGACTCCACTCGGGTGGCGCGTTGTGCTGCGCGCGTGGGTGCTCGCCCCCTTCTCACTTCACCCGCCCTAACCCACGGCAAAAGAAACATGTCAGAGGAAGGTATGAAAAGGCATCTGTGTGCGTCCGTCCCCGCTTGAATAATACGTATTTACACGCAGGCAATCCCTCCAGTTGGCCGGGAACCCTTTCGTCCTCGGGGCCTTGGAAGAAGGGGCCGCAACCCAACAAAGAAGATGTCCTTCCTCGTGCCCAGCCTCCCTCCCCTCCTTTGCCCCAAAAGGGATTAAAAGAAGTTAAACTTTTTTCCCTCTTAGAGAAAGGAGAAGCTGCATTGGGGCCAGCCTTACCCGACTGCAGCTCGCAATCACGGGCTTTATGAGGGCAGCGTTCCCTAGAGCCTCCTAACTTACCGCTCGCTTGTGCTACACCGATCCCCTTGATTTGTTATTTCAGCGGAGGAGCGGAAGGTCAAACTGTGTCTTTAGAAGGAGCTGTAATTAAAATGCTTAAAGAGGCATCAAGATGATCCTTTCCTCCCCCACCCCCGTACAAAGGAGTCAACGCCCTTCTTGGTAGGTACACAGGAAGCCTGGGCCTTTCGTGTACAGAAAACATGGTTCTCGCTTTCTCAGGGCCTGCAGCTGATTTGGGGTGGGTGGGGGGGAAGTAATCACATCCCTGAAAGTTTGCAGTTCCGCCAGCAGACCCTCCCCCAACAATTAGCCGCCCACCTCCAGATGTCCGTTAACTGGTATACAGACAGTGTGTCCCCACTGCAAAGGGAGGGGGGAAGGAAATAAATGGCTAGCACCTCGTCCTTACTTCTAAAAGCGTTTTGCCCTGAATATTCAGTGGACAAGCCGTGAAGGGCTAGAATGCCTTTAAAAAAAATGTACGTTTTGTACTGAAGTCGAAATTTGACCCCTGACTTCCTTAAGGAAGTCGTGTTTAAAGCAACGCCACGCAGATGCACAAATAGACGCACTTACCCAGCTATATGGCCTCAGAATGCCATTAAGAAACACACAGTAGATTGGTTTGCGTTCCCCATCTCAGTCCATTTCTGCGAGATATTGTTTTCTGGGCGTCTTTTGTACGCTAAGCATCGCTCTCTCCGCTGTTGTTGGGTTTTTTTTTTCAAAATATTATAGCTCTGGCCCATAGAGACTCCACAACACGTGGCTTCGGCGCGGATTGCTTTATCAGTCGCAAAAATCCTGCGTCCAGTATCTAGCGCACAAACACCTCTCGAGGTAGCTTTCCTGAAAATCGTGTTTTCTTCTTCTGGCTGAATCCCCCCCCCCCCCAATGCAGATCTATCCAAATCCGGAAGTGTCTTGCCATTGACCTCAATGCGCCTGGGCTATGTGGCTCCCCTACTAAATACATCCCTTTATGTTCGTTACTGCTTGATAGAGAAAAGGCAAGCTTGGCCTAGTCTCATTGGATTTAGTAGAAGAATGGCTATCAGGGGCAGAAATACGCTTCTGGATATTCAATCCTGCCAGATGTTAAGAAGGGGAAGGTTCATCAGAATTCTGGCATTTGTACCCTGCCCTTCCTCTGAAGAGCTCATGCTTCTCTAGGTCTTTCTATTCTTTTTCCAGATACTAACACACACACACACACACACACCGAAGAAAGAAGTTTGAGTCCAGTGGGACCTTTAACACCAACAAAGTTTTATTGAAGGTATAAGCTTTCATGTGCATGCATTCAGATATACTAAAATGGAAAATACCAGTCCATACATAGAGGGTGAGCAGTAAGTTAGTATACAGCATGATGAAGATGTTTAACAGATTCAAGGACCAAACAAGAATAAAAAATTTAATTCATACGGTTACCATTTGTTTCGGTTTAATTCTGGGGGGAAACATAGTGGAGGAAATAAATATGTCAGAATTGGAGATTGATGGGCAGATGTATCCTTAATTGTGGAATGCTGAGAGTAATTGAGACCCTTCCATTAGGCTCCATCCGTCTCCTTTCAACATGGAGGTGACCTTACAGCATCTTCTTCTTTGAAGTGGAGCAACTGGCTGTGTAGAGTTATCTCCCCTGTCCCCCGCCCAGAGAAATACATTCCAATCTACCTTTCCAAATTACATTACATTCTACCATTCATTACATCATATTACAATCTACTATTCTAATCTATTATGACAGGGTAGTTATTTCACAATGAAGGATACATCTGCCCATCAGTCTCTAATTTTGACATATTTATTTCCTTCACTATGTTCCCCTTAAACCCAAACAAATGGTAACCATATAAACTAAGCTTGTTATTCCTATTTGATCCTTGAATCTGTTAAACGTCTTCATTATGCTGTCCTCAGCCAGGGCTTTTTCGGCCTTTTTCGGCCTGGTGGAACTCTCTGCCAGAGAACATCTGTGCCCTGCTGGATTTGTTACCTTTCCGCTGGGCCTGTAAGACGGAGATGTTCCACCAGGCATTCAGTTGAGGACAGGGTTGGGACAGCACTTAGTCTGGCACTCCCACACCCTCCATTCTCTGCAACCCACCCCGCTTGTGGAAGCTGAAATTTTCCCCACCATCTTGGAATTGGATTGTTTTATTTGTTGATATATGTCTTCTGCATTTTATTGTAGGTTTTAACTTTATTTATTTATTGCATACAGCTTCCTTATAAGTGGCCCTGAGCCCTGCTTGCAGGGAAGGGTGGCCTAAAGAACTAACTACATAAATGAAAATGTTGTATGCTAATTTACTGCCTATACCTATATGTATGGACTGGTAACTTCCATTTCATTGTATCTGAGGAAGTGTGTGTGCACAGGAAAGCTTATACCTTGAATAAAACTTGTTGGTCTTTAAGGCGTCCCTGGATTCAAACTTCTCTGTTGCTTCAGACCAACACAGCTACCCTCCTGAATATACCGAAGAAAGGTTAGGAATGACTACTTCCGCCTGGAGAAAGACAGAAGTATTTCGGAAATAAAACACCCTAAAAACAACGTCTCGGATCCGAATGAGCGCTCTATAGTCTTCAGCAATGGTCTACCTAGGCTTCTCGGGCATTCATTTCCCATGTTCAGGTCTGCAGTATTTCCTACAGAGCCCGTTCTAACCTATTGTTTGCGGGGGTGGGTAAGGACAGGAAGGTGAAATTAGTGTTGCATTGGAAGGGCCAGGGAAGCTTGTGGAAAACTCTGTACGAGGGTTAGCTGCACGTGTGTGAAAAACGTAGCACCGCCACACCCGACTCCCCTGCTAGAACCTAGAGTTTTACAGCCGGCAGTTCAGTAGAATTTGGAGGACCGGGGGTGTGAGGCTGGCATTTGTGATAGGGAAGAAACTGCCATTTCAAGACGAACGAAGCAAGCAGAGGTGGGTTAGCCGAAGGGACTGCGTCAGAGTAATGTTTGGCCCTGGCTGGGGACCCCAACTCCCCACCCTAGGCCTTCCATCCAAACCTTTCCCGTCTCCAGGGAGGAAGGGCACTGGGATGGGTGAGGAGGACGCCCCCTGGGAAGCACCGGCTCCTTTGCCCCTCACCCCCCCTCATCCCCTGCAGCCCTCATCTTCTTGTGCGCTGAGCGCCCCGTTCTGAAGAGGGAAAGTGCCCTAAACGGTGGTGGCAGCCGGGGAAAGGGTGGCCTTCACAGACCTGAACTTGTGACCCTCAGAGAGTCCCTTTCTCTCCCTCCGCCCACGCGAACCCTTTCCCTGCCGGGTGGTAACCCCACTCTCCCTGCATTGCCTTTCTCCACAGGCGAGAAGCCCTTCAAATGCGAGTTCGAAGGCTGCGAGCGGCGCTTCGCCAACAGCAGCGACCGGAAGAAGCATTCCCACGTGCACACCAGCGACAAGCCCTACAACTGCAAAGTGCGAGGCTGCGACAAGTCTTACACGCACCCCAGCTCCCTGAGGAAGCACATGAAGGTCCACTGCAAGTCCCCTCCGCCCAGCTCGGGCTACGAGTCGTCCACCCCGTCGCTGGTGTCGCCCTCGTCGGACTGCGGCCGGGACCCCCCTCAGCCGCCGCCGCCGCCCCCGCCGCCGCCGCCTCCTCCTCCTCCCCAGCCGCCCTCCTCCTCCGCCGCCGCCGCCTCCTCTACGCAGGCCGCGGCGAATCTGAGCGAATGGTACGTGTGTCAGAGCTCAGGGGCCAGCGGCATCCCGACGCCACCCAGTAACTCTCCGTCGCCTCGCCCGGGAGAGGCCGCGTACACGAACTGCGAGGAGGAGCAGCCCAGGCCCCCTTATTAGAGGCGTTACGGTAGGACGGCCGCCCGCCGGCGAGACTACTGCACTGGCGCTTTCCCGGGTGCTGCGGAGCCTGGGCGCACACTGGACGGAGGACTGGCCGGCGGGCCCGGGCTTGGGGGCGGGGCGGGGCGGGACGGGGGAGTCGACCCTCGGTCCGGTGAGCAAGTCAGCTCCCCTCCATCCTCCCCCACTCGCCTTCAGTCGGAAATGCTGCACAGTCCACAGGAGAGAAGATACACTGTAAAATAACACACACCCCACCCCCTCACCCCATTTTGTATTTATTAAGGTGTCAAGCACACGAGACGGGAACTCTCCCCCTCCCCCTCTCTCTGTCTCTCATTTTGACCCCTCCTTCCTAGGGCAGGTGCCTCGGATCCTCTGCTTCCTTGTACGTTTACAGAGACCTCGGTCTGACTCTGAACTGAACCCACCTTTTTTTGTATCAATCAACCAAAGTGTTTTAATACGGATTTCTAGATGTACAGGCTGCGACTGTCGGTGCTGGTACTTTGTGATGGTGTTTCCCTGGATTCTTGGATTAGCTCACTGTTTCCTTCCTTTCAATCCCGCCCCCTTTTTCTTTTCTTTTTGGTTGTGTGCGCGTGTGTGTTTAAAGAGAAGGATTTAAGTATCTATAAATACATTATTTGTTACCGAAATTGTAATAACGAATCGATCCATTAAATACTTTGATTAATTTACTTGTTCAGTTGACGTTTTTGAACAGAAGTTCTGTTCTGACCTAAACTCCCCTCCCCCCACGCATACTATTCATATTCTCCCTACTAATAAAACAAACCGGGGGGGGGGCTTAATGATTTATGGTACATTTTAATTTACACGAGCAGTGGCTTTAAATACATAAACATAGTCGCTTGGACTTTCTGCCCCCCCTCCCGTGTTACTTCTGTTGAATTGTGACTACTTGTGATTTCTTAGTGGATGAAAGGTGAGATCCATGTTAATTGGCGGGGGGGTGTTATGGGTGACGTCATTGTGGCTGGGGTTGTCCAGAAGGACTCACGACTTCACCGATTCGCTCTGAACCCATCGTGTAAACCGAGTGCTGGTCGTTTTTAAACGCACAACGTTTGTAATGTACAATAATCATTCGGGATAAGAATCCTTTTTCCTTCTTTTTCCCTTTTTTCTTTTTGTAACGCGAAAAAATAAAATGGTTTTCAAATCTCGAACACATCTAGATGTCTTGAAAGCTATTCTTCTCAGAGACCCAGCTTGTTGCCCCTTGTCCCCTTTTTTGGGGGGGGAGCCATACATTCTTGATTGACAATTGGGAGCCTAACACAGCAGAGGCCGGTTGTAGAGGACAATCCTATGCATGTTTAGTAAGAAGTAAGTCCCAGTGTTATTTGCATTGTTTTTCAGTAAATCGCACAAACTTCCATGTACCTTTCTTACGGGCAATCTATTTAGGACTGGAGCTGATTCTCTCCCCTACCGTAGAGACCAACTCCCAAACAGTCCTTCCATGCAGTGTTGCGAACCCCTTAATCCATACCTTGGGTCTCTGAATGGCGGGAATAGTTGACCTGAACGCTTATCTGCCACACCTCCCATCCAAATATCTCCCTGAATTTTCAGGAGTCTTTTTCGTGCAACAAGACCCCCGTGTATATTTATCCCAAAGAAAGTACAATGAGACGTTCTCCAGCCAGTGTAAACTCAATGGTACTTATTTCCGATGATGTCATTGTTAAGCAGGCCCTGTTGTATAGTCTTCAGTAAGATTCTGGGTGGACTAGTTCAGGACTGCAGTGTTAGTCCTTTCCTTATTCCTGAAGAAGTTCGTCCATCAGTCAGTCAGTCAGTCTGTCCATCTGTCTGTCTCTACTGTTTGGAAGAGCTTCATGGTAAAGGACCTTCGTCTCTCATCCCACACACTACCCCAGTCCACACGTTGAATGGGTCGCTTGGTCAACGGGAAGAATATGCCAATGAAGAAGTATGCCGTCACCACCCTCCAAGCCTAAAAAACTAAAAAGAGGCTCTGGGGGAGAGGGGGGGAGTTATCCGTCGTCGGGTCTAAGGACGGAGACCACGTGGATCTGCGAAGGTATGGAGGCCCTCCTCCAGAAGAGAAGATGTTTCCACCTTGCCTAGGGCGGCCACTCCCTCCTCCCCTGCATTGACCCCCTGCCTTTTCTTCTTGATTTCTTTCTTTGCAGAAGCGAGGGGTTTTTTTTAATGTGTAAGCTAATCACCTTTAATTTTTCATTTGCTTGTTACAGATGTCTATCCCGTTGCTCTCAAGGTAATCTAGACAGAGGCAGCTGAAAAGCCCCGCATCTTATGCCTTAGACATCAAAGCAGAGTCTCACAATGCAAGTATTTCTCCGCAACGGTGAATCTTCATGGTGAGTTAAGATTTCTAAAGCAATAGACAAGTCATACTTTAAAAGAGTGAAAAGCGAAGTCTGGAGCCCGTCCAGTCTTTTCATGAAGGACATAATATTTACGTCTAACAGATTCTTTAAAAAAAAAAAAAAAAAACCCGCCCTTCACGCCCCTCCAGTCTCGGTCTTTCTTTCTTTCTTTCTTTCTTTCTTTCTTTCTTTCTTTCTTTCTTTCTTTCTTTCTTTCTTTCTTTCTTTCTTTCTTTCTTTCTTTCTTTCTTTCTTTCTTTCTGTTTTTTTTTTTTGCTAACCCCCTCCCTTTTCTTTCTTTCTTTCTTTCTTTCTTTCTTTCTTTCTTTCTTTCTTTCTTTCTTTCTTTCTTTCTTTCTTTCTTTCTTTCTTTCTTTCTTAAAATCTATCTATTTATTTGCATTTTTTTGTGTTCGTGATGGACATAGAGGGCACCGTTTTTCTCGAATTTCCGGGGCAAGAGAAAGGGGGGAGCCCCACGCGAATGGGGGCCCTTGTTCCAGCCCCCTCATCAGAATGGATAAGAATGTCAGGAAGAAAAAGGGGGCCGCTTGAATCGCCGCCCGTCCGTCAACTCACTTTTGTTTCTCTTCTGGGCCGTGATCAGAGACGGCCTTTGGGATTTGATGGCGACTTTTTCTAAAGGCGAGGAAATGGGTTTGAAGGAGGGAAAAGAAAAGGAGAAAGGTCTAATCAAGCCCGGCCTTGTTCAAAGGCTCTGATTTTTTTTGAGAGTTTTTTTTTTTTTGGAAAGTGTGAGCTTTACGGTGCATCAACATGCCACGTTAGGATCGCTATGGTAATGAGCGGAGCAATAGCAAGCGCCGCTGAAAGGGAGGCACACTCCATTCGAGACAGTCTATTAAGATACATTTGCGCTGACCTTTGGTTTCATGCTAGCTTAATACATTCAAGCTGCTCTTCCTCGGAGATGGACTTCCTCCACCTCGCCCCCTTCGCCTCTCCTGGCTGGCTCGCCTTCTTAAGGAAGGCTTTTGTTACCACATCTTGGGCCTCTGCGATTAAGAGACCCGAAGGGCGGCAAAGGGGGCGGGGGGCGGGGAGAGGAAGGATGAATGTTCTGCATCCCTGGAAAACGGTGGGACTTCTGTATCCTCTTATCTCCAAGCAGCCGAACTAATTGGAATGGGACTACTCGCGAGCAAGTCCATAGCCTGCCGATTGAACAACAGTCACGTTTGTTTGCTGAGGAGTTCACAAAACTCTTCTCCTGTCCCACCGCATTGTCCCCCCAACCTCCCCGCTCTCCAAGAATCTCCCAATCAACATATTTAAGTGTGAGGTTCACATTTATATGTGCTGGTCTTCTCCGGGCTCTCAGACCCTTTTCTACAAATGTCTGTGACTGATTCTCTGGTTCTTGGCATCTAGAGTGTTACCAAACGCAGTAAGATTGGTCCGTTCCTCCCCCCCTCCGCGCTATTTATTCATGTTTATGTATATGCAGCCCCTACGCTGGAGAAGGATGGTGGCAGAGAAAGGGGTGCTAAGGTGGTCCGTCGGGCTTCCAAATGAAAGTCCAGGCAGTATGATTTTTTGAATGTCTTGGATGGTTCGATGAAACAAAGAAAGAAAGAACGAACTCATCGGAAGTGTACAGCTCAAACAGTGTGGCAAGTTGAGGCCACGGGCGATGGACCACAGTCCCGGGGAAAGTTAGATGTTGCTGTAATTGTCTTCTTGTTTATTTTATCCAAGTACTCCACTGAATAGAGGAAAAATAAACACATTGGCAAAAAAAAAATGCAAACAGTTGAGTCGTCTTTAGTGCTAGCCCTTGTGGCTGAATAAAAAAGGATGGTCCAATTTCTATTGAGCTGAGAAATCTTTGAAGTGGGAAGTTATTATCTGAGAAATTCCTGGTCGTCGCCCTAACAACGCTGATGAAACGCAAAAAGGTTCTTTGTCAGCGATTTGTTCTCCTCTCTGTCAAACTCCCTCTGCCCCGGTCTGTGGGACCGTTTCTAAAGAGGTGAAACCAAACTTCTTAAAAGATAACGTTGGGATGGAGACAGAACTGGCCCCGGCACGTAATCGTAGCGATGCCTCTACCGATGTCCTTCTTCCCCCGCCTCTCTAGGTGGAGGAGGTGTTGCAGAAGAGAGAGAATCCCTTCTTTTCTCTCCACTTCTATCTCGATGTTCCTCCGGAGCCTTTCTCTCTGCAACTTGTTTGTTTGTTTGTTTTTAAGCCAGGGCTTTCTACCCAGAACCCAAATCCTTGTAAGCTACATACCAGCCATTAACACCAAGTCTGTAACTTCTGACCCTCCTCCTCTTCCCTCCGCCCCATTACTCCAGCGCAATGAATGCAATCCCACACACAAGCCTTCATCCTGGCTTGGCTGACATTAACGCTGAAAATACCTATTAAGAGCACGTTTCTCTATTGCAGTGCACTAAAACGGTTCCGCCTTCAAAGCGATGGCTTCCATATGTTGCCATGTTTTATTGTCAGCGACTGGGAAGGCAAGCCATACGCGGCCCCTGCTTGGTACCCTCGAATGAGAAACGCAACAGTCGGTAATTAAAGGATGTCCTGGGGTGGGGGTGGGGGGCCCGACACACTGCGCATCAGTTTTGCACGTCTTGCTACTTTTATGGGCTCGGATCCCTCTGAAATGATGGCCTCGTTGAGTACAATTGGATGCTGCCACGTGCTGTCAACCAGGGGATTGTCTTAGTTCGGACACTGGGACCCATTTTATGGACATACACACAGCCAGTCCGGTCGATGATTTACTTAAACCGGAGGGTTTGTAATTTAAGACAGTTGCAACCGAATCCCACAACATGTGGAACTAAATCCCACTGAAATTCATAGTCGTGGCTCTTTGCTATCGGAGTGATAGTCCCTCGCTTTTCAACGGGATTCCTGGGGATCCCAAGCTATTTGCAAAGAACTGCCCCCCTTCAGATAAATAACTTCTTCTGTTCTGATCGGGTGGGAGTTCAGCACTATTGGCTTTAAACCGTACCAGAAACTATATACAGGGGACAAGAGGTGCATTTCACAAAAAGGCGATTTCAAATGAATTTTAATTGACAAAGAGGGTTTTTATCCGAGTTTAGTCTTTATCCCACCTTCGTTTATGGAATCGGTCTATTTCTAATGAATATGGGTTTGTAGACTTTAAAAAAAAAAGAATATCTGTACTCATTCCAGGAAGTATTATTGTGTTGCCTTATTTAGGCCGGTCACTGTTCCTTTTTTACAATGATGAATTAAAAATGTATCTGTTTCTATCTTACTGTGCTACTTTTGAAAAGGTCCATGATGTAAACAACACAAAGAAAAGGGAATACTTCTTTGCCATTAGGTAGTTGTATATATAGCAGGTATAATGTGGATTAGTTTCTGGTGCGTTGGCAAACACTGTGATAGGACAAAAAGCATTTGTTTTATATATAATCGGCCAAAACATCGTTAATATCCGAACAATCAATAGTATTGCCGAAAAAAAGTGTACTTTTAAAATAAAGGTCTGCATGAGCAATTGTGCTGCTTGCTTCTTGTGCTTCAATTCGTCTTCACTTTTCTCTTTTCCTCTCCAGTTGATTCTTGGAAGAATCAGGTATTTGTTGGGAGCTTTGATACCCTTGAAAGATAGAATGGACTCGGGCAGGTTAGGGATGGAAAGTTAGTCCTGATCTTTAAAAAAAAAAAAAAAAAGTTTACACAGAGAAAAATTGTCTTCGTTTTCCTCCCCTCGCCCACTCCCCCCCAAATATTTCCTGTGTGGTCTTTAAAATGTGTAGAAATTACTTCATTGACTAAAATCAGATAATGGTGGTAACCAACCCGTTTCCGTATGAATAGTCCATAATGAGCCCCCTTCCACTCTTCCCTCCCCTCCGCTCCTGCACATCCATCTCTGCGGCGCGCCTTGCTGTCAATGCCTACTGCGTTTCGGCGCACATGCGCACTGGCGGAACGCAATTTGGGAAGACGTTGCCTAGCACGCTAATGCTACTTGGCTTTCTCCTGCTCAGAAAGGTGAGCTGAGGGAGGGCTGAGTCCTGTGCTTTCAAGTCATTTGGTTTTATTCCTTAGCAGACATTCATAGGATCAAGGTTTTGGTCGGTTTATTTTATTTGTGCGTGTGTGTGTGTGTGTGTGTGTGTGTAAGAGAGCGAGAGCTCACTTTAACGTGTTCAGAATGTATGTCGTGGTAATATTTAGTCAGCAAGCAAGTCGGCCTTAGCTTCACCCAGGGGCCTGCACACACACACATCTCCCTCACCCTCAACAAAGCATACAGAGTTAACTTAGGACAGACCTAGGAAGGAAAGGATGTGCCAAGGACCAGAAATGTCGAAGAAGAAGAAGAAGAAGAAGAAGAAGAAGAAGAAGAAGAAGAAGAAGAAGAAGAAGAAGAAGAAGAAGAAGAAGAAGAAGAAGAAGAAGAAGAAGAAGAAGAAGAAGACGACGACGAGGAGGAGGAGGAGGAGGAGGAGGAGGAGGAGGAGGAGGAGATTGGATTTATGCCCCGCCCTTCACTACCCGAAGGAGTCTCCGAGCGGCTTACAAACTCCTTTCCCTTCCCCTCCCCACAACAGACACCCTGTGAGGTAGGTGGGGCTGTGGAAGTGGAGGATCGGGGAATCAAACCCAGTTCTCCCAGATTAAAGTTCACCACTCTTAACTACTACACCGAACTGACAAATTTCAAATTCGTATCTCCTTTAAAAAATACCACAGATGGACCCGCTCTTATCAGTTTTTGTTTTTGTATTAGAAGTCCTTAGAGGTGAGGGGACGGTCAAAGAACATGACATGGGGGAAAGGGAGGGAAGGAGGAGGGACCATGGAAGAGGTTTTGAATGACTGGCCATTCATCTGCTCTTGAAGGGCGCGATCCTATGCACGTCAGTCCCGTGGAACTCTAGCCCTACTGCCGAGAGAACAGGCGCTGGAGCGGGCGACCGGTTATGTAGCCGGCGGTGCTACAGAGAAATGGGGGGGGGGTTCCGCTGGGCTATAGCCCGCAAGTCCGGAAGGCCCCCTCCGCAGGATGGCGAGAGACGCGTGGGTATGCTTGGCGGCCTCTACAGAAGCTGCTGCCTCCACCCCCCGCCACCCCCCATCTCCTGAATGCAGACAATCCATTCTGAGGGGCTTCCTCCCCTGTTGCTTCCTAGCATCGATCCCTGGGCAAGCCTCTGCATTATGCTGAGGCATTAATTAAAGACCATTCATTTCACAAAAGGCCGCTTGTATCTTTAGGAAATGAAGATTAGAAATATGAATCGGGACGGCGAAGCCCCCGCTTCCGCCTCGTCTTTGCACCTCCTTTCATCGAATGCCGGTCAAAATGACCTTTCGCCTTTCTCTGGAAATCTATGACCCCAGTGGCGATTGTCTCGCCCCCCTCACGCCCTTACCGCCTCCTGAAGAGAAGGTTGCATTCAAACGTTGTGAACAGAGACGTGTGTAACTGAGGAACCTTTGGGTTCCTGTGAATCATTTCCGCGTTTCCTTCTCAGGGCGACCAGCTTCTCGCAGAAGAACACTGTGGTAGTTTTTGTGCCACCGCCCTCCCACACACTAGGATCCATGCGCGGGAAATGTGCTCTATGGCACCGGGA
This sequence comes from Gekko gecko, assembly GCA_029375565.1. Classification (NCBI taxonomy): domain Eukaryota; kingdom Metazoa; phylum Chordata; class Lepidosauria; order Squamata; family Gekkonidae; genus Gekko; species Gekko gecko. Next base: position 111,514,527 of record JAPDNY010000008.1, on the reverse strand, counting down.
GGGTGGGTACCGTGGTTCGGGTACCGTGGACAGAGGGATCATTGCTTACATTGACTTGCATGAAATAATAACATCAGACGACTCTTAGGGAAAGAGTAATTGCAATCGAGAGGAGTGGTCTGAGAACTGCTTCGGAGTAAGTTGTTCATGTAACGTAGCCTAGGGTGAATTGGCTAAGGTTCAGGAGCGCAGGAGTTGCGCGGGAGAACATCCAGGGAAATAGTGGCCCAGATGTTCTCCGGACAGGTAGATTGGCATCCACCCATTGGAAACGACTAGTAACGAAACCCACCGCTTCCCCTTTCAGTGTTTAGAGACGGGGTGTCCCCTTCAGTCAGTTGGGAACAAACGCATTACAAACCTTTCTCCTACCCTCTATGTGAATTATCTGCACTGTTCGCAAACGATGCATTTAAAGGGTTATCTGTATACTTGTCGGCGGGCCTCCTGGTTATAGGACGAGACGGTTTCCGGGCCAAGAACAAGGCTCCAAATCCACTGACTTGACAGATAGGAATGTGACGCATCATGTATATGTTTCCACGTCTGCACGTAAATATCATCGACCAGAATCCCACACGAACTTCCTGCTACACCTTCTTGTTGTTTTGACCTTTGTCAAATAAAGGGCTGTGGGTATGGGGAAAACAGTCGGAATCTAATCAGGACATTAAATGGAAGTTTTAGCAGTGGTAATCTAAAATCACAGAGGTATACTGGAAAAGTTTGGAAGTTTGACTTAAAACCTTGAAATATTTTTGCTACTTGCTGTTTTACTTTCCTTTCTGTGAACTTGTGTTTTTCATATTTAAAGGAAAATGTATCCGAACAGATTAAGGTGATGGGGGGGAGGGAGTGACAATAAGTGCATGGGTGCACACATTTATTTAAGGGCATTTCTTCATTTGAGCTCCGTGCATCCTTTCATATACAGATAATTAAATCTTTTTTGAATTAAAAAACAGAGTTCTATTTCTGATGAACGAATAGAATGTAAGCCAGGTCAAAAATGCTATGGTTTCTGGACCGGGGTGGCGGGAGAGAAACTTTTCAAGCTTTTATAAACTTCCTGGGGCTTTGTTTATTTAGACTCTTAGTTGACATCTGTGAAGTGCTGACCCGTCATTCAAGTCTGGACATACACGCCGAAGAACTCAACGAACCTGAAGTCCCAGTCAGGCACCCCCGAAGTGATAACGACACCCGCTATCGTCAGAAACGTCTTCCCCTCCCCGCCACTGAAAGATCTTCAAAGATGCGCTCCGTTTTCAAATTAACCTTTGAACCTTGGCCGACACTTCGTCCAAATGCGAGACCCTGAACCGCTCAGATGCACTTCGATGGATCTTGACCTAAAAAAGAAAAGAAAGGCAAGCCCTTCTTTTTCAAGCCGGGAATACAGGGTGATGCAAAACGCTGCTGAGTGTCAGGGATCTTGGGCTGACGCTTGCTAAGGAAAGCACACCAAACACGTTGAGTCTAAGTACATCCAGTGACATTTCTTTTACAGTGGCGACAAGGGGGAGGGGAGCCACTTGGGCTGACATGGACAGTCATTGCCAAGGGGACCCAGCAGCACTTCCGCAAAGGTCAGAGTGCTGCAAAGAATATGATCCCCTGTTTTGTTTGCGTGATTTTAATACCTATCCTTAGTTGGGGGGATTCGGCCCGACTAACTGGGCTGATTCTCTCGACCCCCCCCCCTTTTTTTTGGGCAATCCGGGCCTCTCGGTCGCAGCAGCCAGGAAATCGAGGGGCTTCGCCTAATCCCTTCGTTCGCCTTCAGCCAGGCTCAGTCGAGTGAAGCCCAACTGTTTATGGACTGACAGACTTTGGGGCAAGACTCTTCAACATTTGCATTCAACTCTTTCATGTTTGTTTTTTAACGGGACACTCTAATACACCTTATTTCTAGAAACGAATATGAACAAGGAAAGCAGTGTACTTCCCCTGTAGAAATCCTGTTCAATTTAATAGAACTACTCTGTAGTAAACATATTTTGAGCCATGCAGTGCAGTAATATTCGGTTACTAACTTTTTATTTGTGCCAGTAATACCTGGAGGTTAAAGATGCGGTTGATATTTTTTGTTATTTTGTGACAATTAGATTATCTCCCTTTAAAGGAACCCTGGTATGATAAAAACCGACACCTCTGTTTAAATACCCTGTCAATCTGCTCTCCAAAACAAGGGGATTTGGTTTATTTATTTACACCTGGGAAGGTCCCAAACCTTCCTTATATTCATTTTTTTAAAAATGAGTTTACAATTTGATATGGGGGAGGGGAAGAAGCAACAACAGAATTTCATTAGGGGAAACAATTTCAAGAATCCGTCGGTTTTTATTGTGCAGGAAGCTAGCCGACTTAAGAGGTGTGTGGGGAGGGAGAAAGTTGTAAAAAATTTCAGCGACTCCTTTAAGTGTGAAATATCATTTCATTGTAAATAGTTTAAAAGGGAGTCGGTAATCCAACTTCCGGAAAGTGTTGTGAATTATTTCAGCAGACTCTTTTAAAGGGGGATTAGCCGGGCTTTAGGGGCACAACCCTTCTGTTTTATTCAGGCTCTGATTTTATGTTATAATTACGAGATGTAAAGCCTCTTGAATTAGTATGCAGCCGCAGTCCAGACATTATGCAGGTGCTATTCTAATCATTCAGCTTTTTAATTAAGGGACGAGGTAAGAAAACAGAATCATAAAAACACTTTTGTGAGAGCTGAGAAAATTGTGGGCGACTGCATGAATGAAGCCTTTATACCTTCCCGTGACAGGTCAGACACCAATTGCCTGACTTACGACCTTTTCTTGGTGAAACAAGGCCGAACAGCTTTCTCACCTTGTTCCCATTATATGGCTTTTATACTCGTGGAGAACTTATGGAAATGCCCACCAGATTCTTACAGGAACTGGAGGAGGAGGAAGGAGAAAGAAAGAAAGAGAGAGAGGCTATTTCCATTAGAATAGGTAGGTAGTTTATAAGAAATCACTTCCTCTCCGCATTTTCCCAAATGGGTGGCCGCCATTTGTACGCCTATAGAACTGAGGGTCTTTAATTAATTTTTTAAACAAAGTTTTTGTAGATAACTTTGGCATAAGGCATCGCGGACGGCAGAGAAAGGGTTTTGAAATAAGCTTTGCTGGCTTTCATGAATGTGAACAAGGCATAGTATTGCAGCCAAGGCAGGCCCCCAAGTATTTAATCACGGGATAGCAAGGAGGTCCAGAGGATTTAATTAGCATTTGAGATAATATATTTATATTCCGCTTTTCTCCCCAATGGGGAACTAAAGCGGTTTACAACTTAGTTCTGATCTCTTCCATTTTATACACACAATAACAAGGTAGGTTAGGCTGAGAATGTCTGGTCCACCATCTCCTATCCAGCTGCTGTAGCAAAATAGGGATTCAAACCCAAATCTCCCAGGTCTTCCACTCTAACCACTGCACTATGTTTACCATATTTACTTCTAACCATCTTTACTAGTGAGCATCCTTTACTTGTTTTTTGCTAGTGGGACTTACTATCAAGAATATGGGTTGACTGCTTGAGGTTGCTTCCTTTTTCATACATCTGATCAGATTAGCTACTAGAAGGAGCCGGTCTCATTCGGCCTAAAAACTCCTTGCAATCTTGCCAAGGGAGGCCCAGGGCTCAATCAAGTACAGCTCTGCCCTGTAAAACGACACCAGGCAGGTGTGGCAAACCAGGGTTAAACGCGTAGGCTTTGTGTTATTGTTGCAAACCTCTGGAAGGCTTGCAAGTACTTGAGAAGGACTCCAGATCTGAAAGTTAGACTCCTGCTCTTTGGCCACGGAGCCCCGCCTTCCAGTCCTGGCCAGGGAAAGGCACTCTGCTCATGTTCAGATTTTTCGGGTGATCTAGGACAGAACCTTTCTTCCTGATTTACAAGGGTTTTTTAAAACAAATCTTCAGGGAGTTTTAAATAGAGATTAAGAATGCAGTCCCCTTCTTTGCAGTCCAAAGCGGTAGGCCTGTTCTGCCACCTCAGAATCTTATTGCCTCATCAGACCGATATATCGGTAGAGCGGCCGCCTTGACACAGGAATCTTCAGCGTGCTTACAACCCTGACATTATCACGTCTACATCCGCAGCCTGGACACGTTTCTCCTAAATACAGGGCTCTCTCGCGGAACGATGACACCGCAATCAATAAGACTTCCTCCCGAACCAGTTCAGACACCTGAGCTGTTAAAAGGTTTAAATAAATCTAAGCACTTCTGTTCGAGAATCTGACTGTCGGCAAATCTTGTTTGTTGGGGAGTATATATGTGTTCTCCCACAATCGAGTGGCACCAACGCCTAGATATCAGTCATGCCCAAGACTCCATCCATCCGGGTTAGCATTGACCGGAATGGCACTGGAACAGCTATCTTTCCAACAATTTGCATTCCCACTCCTGCTTCAAATACGGGACTCAGCACCATTTCTCTGGGCACAGTTTACACCGGTAATTCCCCCCCCCCCCGTCTATCCAATCTCATAGATTATGAACGTTCTCATCCATTTCGGAAATGACAAAGCACTTTTATAGATTAGAGCCAGCCCCAGGTCCCCTTGACGACCTTTCTCACCCCCCGAGTCCCGCACCCTTGACTCCTCCTGCAGCAACCTCTTGCCTGTGTGTCTTTGGGGAGAGAGGAGCGCCGCCCACGGACTCTAGCGGCCAATCCGGGCTCAGGGCCGCTTCTCTTTCTCTTGCCTTTTCTTCCTCGCTCCTCCCCGTTATAGAAAGTTATCTTCCTTAATTGCATTTGCACCCTTAAGAAGAAGCCGGCGTCTGTGCTCTGCTAGATGCTTAAGGGAGGGGGAGGGCCGCCAGACCCTGGTGCAGGGAATGCCAATGGGGGGGGGGGGCTCGGGAGGGTGGGGTCCTCGGGAGATGGAGAGAAGATGGCTTTCTGTTTTCAGATGGGAAACGTCTCTCTTGTGAGTCTTTTCCCTCTCCCCGCCCCCTTCCCCCGCGGTCCGGAGCAGAGTTAAATCGAGCCGGACTGCTCTGAGACCTTTTAGGGGTGGACGGGAAGGGAGGGGGGGAGAACAGTGCCAAGTATCAGGATATCAGGAGCCCTCGAAATGATCTGGCGTTCAATAGTTTTGCTTTCACGGACGAGGAGTCTCTCTCCCACCGACCCCCCCACCCATCCGGCTCCTCCTCGCAGTGTAAATCAGGTGCCTTCCTTATGAAAGGTTGAGCACTAATCTCTAACAACCGCCTCATGATGTGGCCGAGTGCGCCGCACCACTCTGCACCTGCACATCCTCAATAGAGACGCCCTTTCAATGAAAGACCCGCTTGTTGGCCCTGCCCTCCAAAGAAGTTGTCTGAATAAGTCAAGCGCGCTGAATGCCCGGACTCGCTTTCTCTTGCTCGCCTTTGATCAGGGGAGAATGGCTCCTAATTTGTCCACCCACCCACCCCCACTCGAACAGGGGGCTGAAGTAACTTTTTAAAAAAATCAGAAAAGAGTGTACGTTGCTCCTCTCCCCAAAAAACACAAAGGGCTTTCTGGGCTAGCAGGCTGTTCAAGGAAAGAGCAAGAACACTGGCAGCAAACTCCCGCTTGATTGGTATGTTTTTTGAGAGATGATGTGGAGAAGAAAAAGAGTTTCTGTTTGTCTCATTTTTTTCTGGGCTGCAGTTCGGACCTACACAAACTTGGGTGTGAGCCCCAATGAACACAGCGGGATTTACTTCTGAGTAACTGTGGGTTAGTATCGGGCTGAAGGGTTTTGTTGGGGGGGGAATCAGAGGGGAGATGGAGTGCCTTCCTCTTCCATTCCTTTGGAATCGTTCTCCAGCAAGAATAAAGGGGCTCTCCAAACACCAGTCTGAAGAAGAAAGACTGAGAGAACTGAACTGCTCCTGCCCCAAACACTAACAGGCAGAAGCGCAGGCCTTAAGGCATGTACTGAATGTGTGTGAGAGTGAGGCCCTGCCTTATATCCTAAAAGTACCAAAAACCCTATAAAATCTATGGAATATGTCTCTCTCTCTCTCTCTCTCTGTGTGTGTGTGTGTATATATATATATATATATATATATATGTATATATATATATATGAGCAGCTATAAGGTAAAGGTAAAGGTTCCCTTGCTTGAAAGCCAGTTGAATCCGACTCTAGGGTTGTGGTGCTCATCTCCGTTTCAAAGCCGAAGAGCCAGCGCTTTCCGAAGATGTTTATGTGGTCATGTGGCCGGCATGACTAAACACCAAGGCGCATAGAATGCTGTTATACTGGAACGCTGTTATACTGGAAGACAAATGATCCTTGTGGCACTTCAAAGATTCGCAGTGCAATCCTAGGCATAGTTACACCCTTCTAAGACTATTCTCTTCAATGCAGTTAGAAGGGTGTAACTCTGTTTAGACATGCTAATGTTTGTGGTGGGCCTCGACTCACCAAAGCTGATGCCACAAGAGATGTCTTTAATGGTGCCACAAAACTCTTTGCAACAGCCAAACCTGGCTGCCTCTCTCCAGTACTACCTGAAGAATAATTCTGTGAAAGGCACTACCATCCAAGACTGCCTGCAATCCTATGCCCACTTAACTACAGCAGTACTGAACTCTGCAGTGAACATGAATAGGCCTGGAATGCACGCCTTGATCAGTTGAATGGAACCTGGTCCCACTATTCAAAGAACAGGAAGATTCTATTGCAGCTACCTGATATTCTGTTTTGATAACTGGCCACGAGGTCTTGCACAGATATAATCATGGCAAATTCATGGGGGTTCACTTAGTACAGAAAGTCCCTGCCCTATCTTTAGAACAATAGCTCAGTGCAAGGCAGGAGAGGATCTGAAAGCTGATGTCTGGAAAAGAATGCTGTGTAACTGGGCCACTTTTTGAATGCTTCAATTCAAGCTATATAATATCAGGGCCTGAAAGCTGTGTCATTTTTTCCCCTCTCTTCCCCCTTTTTTGCTTGCTTGTTTTTGATATCTAGCCTGAGGAAGAGTTCTGGAGAACTCAAAAGCTTGCACATTATTTCCTATCATTTGGCTATAGCCGGCTTAAAAACAAATTAGCTTTGGTTCAATGGGACTACCTGCAAGCTATTGTCCCACATGTGTCTTATAAACAACCACATATCATTAGCAATCACGCAGAAGTTGGACTTCCCCGCCCCCACCAAGTCTACATTTTCCTTCTTATAAGACTGAATTGGCTCTGGGGCTGGGTTTGGACACTTGTGGGTCAAATGGAAGGATTTGTGGCTTTAGAGCAGCATCCCTCTCCTCTCATGTTCTTGAGCAGGTACAGCCTGGATCCGGGATCGATTAGCTCGTTAAATACATGGAGGTGGAACTTGCAGGTAAGGTAGGATGTCTCATTTCCGGATATGGCACTTTGCACGCCAATGGCCGTGTCCGTAACTCCTATTACATAGCAACGAACCTGGGTTGTCCTCTAGTCACCACGTGGTAGGAAATGCTCAGTGCTCTTTTTCTAGCGTTGACGATCAGGTACTTGAAAATCTCAGCACACCGCTCCATCGGGAATGACCTAAAATGGCTGGACCCCCCCCCCCAGCTAAATCCGAGTCGATTTGTGAACAGCAAAACCTCAAGCCAGGTTTCCCCCCGCCCCCCGCCCCCAGCCCTCCACCTTTTCCTACGAATTCCCTCTATGGAACCCCAAGCGGTTCTCTTCTGACATTACCGCAGGCTTGGACTAATAGAAAACGAAGATCTCACCTACCCCACTCCCCCCCCGCCCCCGCCAGTACAGTCGAAAAGCCTTTGATGTCTTGCCAAGAAATACACTTCCTTCAAAGAGGCATGTCAACATTTGTTTTTCCCATTAAATGGCGTTTAGTTGCGACTCGAAGAGGGGGGGGGATTATGCGAAAGGACCACTTTTTAATTCGATGTATAACAACCGCGGGGGTCTAAGAGAAAATAAGGGCGAAAGCGATAGACACAAATAACTAAATTACCAAAACGTTAGTATATCTGCGAGCTTCATTAATATGTAACAGACTCCCCAGTTAATCTCCAAAAGCCAGTGTTCCCCCTCTAAAATAGCACTCTGGGACGAATTGTACAGGAGATCAATCACTGCTAATGCAGGAAGGTTTACGGCGAGGGGGGAAGAAAAGCTATTTACACCTTCAAATGGAAGCTTTTGAGATTTAAGAGTAAGGGTCATACATCACCAAGAATAAATGATTATGAATTGGTAAACGCGCCCTCCAGCCATTAGCTTTGCCACGCGATTTATCATTTCGGGGTGCTCTCCCCCCCCCTTTAAAATAATCGGGCTGTTTGGAAAAGGAAAGCATGACGGATTTTTTTTTTAAAGCCCACCGCGGGAAAGTTTGTTTTTGCATAGACAATAAGTCATCCAAACGCGGCCATTCAGCAAGGAGCGGGGCCCATTTATGGATTGCTGCGCGCCAGAGACAATGTGGCCCTTTGGCGGGGGTCATTTATTACCCCGGCGATTGGCCCGGCCGGGCGGAGCCGAGGCGCCCCTGCTCCCAGTCTCGGGAGTGGCGAACCTGGGCGGTGTTGGCAGAGGAGGTGTCATCCGCCGGGAAGGTGTCCTGCTCCAGCCCCGTGGAAATAAATGAACCGGAGAGGCACAAGGGGAGCGGAGGGTTTCCCAAAGGCTTGCGCGGGAGACGTGCCGGCTGGATATCTGCAGCTTCCGTTCATTCGCGTGGAGTCCCGATTTTTTAAATGTATTGGCCTGTATCTCTCCTTCCTTTAAGACTGATAACTCCCACTTGTCTCTGTGGGGTTCTGAAGTTTGTTTTTTCTTCCACAGACAGTCTACCTAGGGAGATGTTGCGCGATCCAGACAATACTGCGGGGGCTCCCCTTCTTTGAAGGCTTTTAAGCAGAGGCTAGAGAGGTGCCTGGCGGTAATGCTGGTCCTGTGAGTTTAGGCAAATCCTAAGAGGGAGGGCAGGAAGGGAAGAGCCGGGGCTCGGCTCTCATGGCCCTTTCTTACATGCCCAGCGGAATGTTGGTGGCCACTTTAGGGTCAGGAAGGAAGTTTCCTCCAGGCCAGATCCTGGAGGGTTTTTTGCCTTCCTCTGGACATAGAGCAGGTGTCATCGGTGAGGATGGTGAGTGGGAGGCAGTTGTGAATTTCCTCGTGCAGGGGGTTGAACTAGATGACCCTTGACGTCCCTTCCAGTTCTATGTTTCTATGAGGCCAAACCCTAGAAGCTGATTACTTCTGAGAAATCTCCTGTATTCTACCTGCGACAAGGATCTCCAGCCTCATGCAAAACTGTAGGCCAAAGAAGCCAACCAATCACCCTTGGTAACCACACAAGACTATTTATTTAACGATGTCATCCGGTCCCTAGCCGACACGATGCTCTCAGACCCAATCCTCTGCTCAGGAGGAGGTTTAAAAACAAACAAAAAACCAACAGAACAGAGCCTGCCAAGACGGGGAGGGCGGGATACAAATTTAAATAAATACATAAATATATGTCATTGTCCCGTTTCAGGACCCTTTCACACATTCTGTAGAGCCAATTCGGATTAGTCCTGCTCAAAATGGTTCTCAAGGCAAGAGGCGTTCAAAGGTGGTTTCCCATTGCCTCCCTCTCTAGCAAGCAACCCTAGACAACCTTGGAGGTCTCCCGTCCAAAAACCCTGCTTAGCTTCCGAGATCTGACGATTCCTACATTCCTACATCAGTTCCTCTGAAATCTCTGGGTCTTGGCGCCAAGCAAAGGAAGCGAAGATCTGCGTGACAGCCGCCAGTTGGACAACAGGAAGGGCGGGGGAACACTGAGAGGTCAGCTCTGACTTTTCGCCTGTGCAGTGTGCCCTCAGCAAATCCTGCTCCAGCCACCTGCGTACCAATTTATTGCAAGATCTATTTCCAGAGAAAGGGTCCAGGCATTTTCTTGGACTTCCTTTGCGAACTTGAACTTGGGTGGCATGTCACTAATGTTCAGAAACACACACGCCTCTCTAGAAGGAGGCCCTTATAAACTTGGAGTCATTTCAGTGGAGTTCCTTTTTTTACGAGACATCGGGGGGCAAAGCCCTAGGTGCCTCTCACTCTGAGGCCATATCTCAAGAGCAAGAGCAACCCATCCTGCACCGCCCTCTCTCTTCCACTCCCAATAAATAGGATTGCAGTTGTGAGAGGTCATTAGTTTCTGAGGGGGGAGAAAGAGTTTGAATAGGTGTAGAGAAAAGGAGGTTCGGACACTCTTTCGCTTAGTAGGCAGCCAGATCTGCCTGGGGTCCTCAAGTACAAGTTCTTTCCCCCACCTTCTTAAACCATGCGGGATGGAAATAGTTGAAAGATTCTGTAACAAAATGCATTCCTTTAAATGAAATATCCTTGTATGTTCCATATATATATATATATATATATATATATATATATATATATATATATATATATATATATATATATATATATATATATATATATATATATATATATATGGAATCATTTAAAGAATCTTTCCAACGGTAGGGGAGGGAGCAATATGAAGCTCAAACTACTGAATGCAGTATGCTTTAATGTCCTAGTCCTCACAGTTCTATGTTTATTCAATATTCTAGTAATTTCATGCTGCAATCCTAGACTCACACGACCGGGGGCAAGTGGAAACGCTTAGAACCTAAGAGCCACTGAACACAACAGGGCTGACTTCCACTCATACACAGAATCGAGAAGCTCAACATTTAGGGTGCCAGATTCTGGAGCCATAGAGTACTGAACACCAAACCATAACTGTAAAATACTACAGAGGCAAATTTTGGGAGACACGTGCATACGGGATACCGTTCAAGGGTTCAGAGGACAGAAAGGTTTCTGGTGGAATCACCTATTTAAAAAAACCTCCAGACCTTGCAAGCCCCACGTGGCACTTTGCTCGGCTATGGCTGTGGTCACATGGGCCAGATAACGGGGGGAGGCGTGGCTGTTTGCCCCAGAGCAAAATAAAGCGTGGTAGCCCAATCACATGGTCCCCGAGTCTCCGTGCTTAGACTGTTAGCTGCCGATCACACGGTGATGCTGAAGTGTGGCAAAGAAGTGGCCCGCTGCGATCGCACAAGTGGCGATCACAAGCCACCGCTTCCGGATCAGACAGGCATTTTTTTTTCTCCCAACAGAGTCCCTGCATGCACATGATTGAGAAATGAAGGATCTCTTCATGGCAAATTGGTGCAACAGGTTGTGTTTGTGCACATGCGCAGTTCAGTGTTTGTGCACATCCTAAGGAGACTTACAGAAAACATCCAGTCTGTGATGGGACATGGACGGGCGCTGGATGCCACGGGATACTAGTGTTCCGGCGATCAGACACCCACCTTTGCCCCATGTTTTCCGGATACTAGTACACTTTCCGTGGTACCTTTTTACTACACATCTTCCGTGGGACGCCATGGGAGTGCTACGCTTCCCAGATGTTGCTGTGTGATCGTGCCCCAAAAATACACCTGACATTCTGCCTTTCACAGGGCAACGTTTTAGGTCAATGTATGTTTTCAGAAAACCCAAGGTAACAGGTCAACTGATAACCCCTTTCGAATCTCCAGATTGTTGGAAACCTGGGAGGACAAAAATGATTTGGAGATCGAGTCCTTTATATTGTCTCCTGGAGTAATATCAGTCCCTTCCTTGATCGCCAGGCTGGCTCTGTGTCGTCCATCTTTCCCTGCTCTGGCCCCTCCCCCGCAACCAATCCAGTGCTATGATATCAACAATCTCTGTAGATCCATAACATTATTCTTTTTTGCCTGACTTTTTCTGGGCTTCTCGGTTGCCTGTGTACATTCTTGTAATTGCTTGGCAATGTTTTCCAGAGATGACATTCCGGAATGTGTCATAGTAAATTACCTTTGTAATAAAATGTAAAAAATGCAAATAGCTGTTGTCTTTATTACGTTTTAAACCATTGGTTTATCTGCACTATTTCACTTGTCAGTCGCACAATATGTCGGGGGAAAGGCGAAGGCACAGTTTGAGAGCAGATAGATGGGACCTCGTGTGTAATCTCGCAGGCATCCACCGTTTGGGTCATTTCCTCCTCTCCCGCAGAAAAGACATTATCCCGCTCATATTTACATACTTTTCAATATTTGTCAAACAATCATAAATTATAAATTAATGAAATGTTCGACAGTCTTCAGAGATCACCCTAATGAAGGCATTTTACCTTTCCGGCGATTCAGAGGCGCGTCTTGATCAGGTTTAATGACATTTCGACTCGCATGGTTTATTAGGCTTGATTAGATTTGGCCTCCTCTCCTGCTGTCATTTCAGATGTCTCTACATAAACATCACCTGCTTCAGGTACAAGAACAAATCGACTCTATCGTGGCTTTCTGGTTTTGTGTTTTGTGTTTTTTAAAGCCAACACACGAAATCAGAAAAGACCTTTTAAAAAGGGGGCAACGCCACCATCTTTGTTTGGGGAATGAGAGACTGTAAGGGCAAGGAAACGCACTGCTTTGGATTCACTTCAAGGAGACCAGTATGGGGCTCCTGTCCGCTTCGCCATGACCGCCTGATCGAACCGAGACTTCTTGTGATCTGGTGTGTGACTCTAGTCCCTCGATAATCAGCGGAAGTTTTCTGAGTCATAGAGGTCTTGGAAACCCAGTCACTAACAAGCTCTCCTTAAAGGGAAGATTGCTTTCAGCCCAAGCTTAGAAAACAGCAAACAGAATGAATGATGGGATACGTTTCATACTAAATACCTCTGAAGGTATAGCCAGAATAACGTCCAATCATCCCATTAGGAGACGATCCTGTACACAGGATCCTTAGAACTGAAATCCTACATTTATTTGTTTGCTTCGCTAATTTCCCCCTAGCGGGGACCCAAAGCAGCTTATACTCTTCTCTTCACCTTCATTTTATCCTCAGAAAAACCCTGTGAGGTAAGCAGGGCTGAGGGTGTGTGACCGGTCCAAGATCAAGCTTCCATGATAGAGGGGGAATTGGAACCTGGGTCTCCCACATCTTACTTCGGAGAAAAGTCCATGGACCACAATGGCACTTCCTTTTGAGCAAGGTTATAGTCTGGCACTACAATTCCTTTTAACACCAGTGAAATCTGGGCAGCCTGTGTGCAGAATTGCAGCCATACAGGAAAGCAGCGGGTTCTCAAAATGGCATTGTAGGGATTACAAAGCTCTGGCGTTGGGGGACACAGACATTCACACATTGACATACTTGATCCTGAGTCAGACCCCTGGTGCCTCTAGGCCAGGACTTTCTCAGGTCCCTGTCCGTTGCCTTCAGGGCAGTTTTGCTGCCCCGCAAATTGTCCTTCCATTCCAGGAATGCCAGCTCAGGAGATTCTGAGAGGCAGTCAGCCACTCCAAACGACAGCTCGAAGCCAGGTGGTATCTCCTGCTACTGTTTTGTCTGGGACGTCGGACTTCTCCACTCACCAGGGTGTAATCGAGTTTGGTCACCGGGTAATCGAGTTGGTAAATTTCATCAGCCGCATTTCGGACCCGGGCTCCCCGCAGCCTTACGGCTCCCACAGTCCTTTGCGCTCTCTGGTACACCCGGGAGATCTGCGCCGGCTTGTTGGCCTTGGAAAGCGAGGTAAACTGATAGAGGGGACTCTCTGGGTGGAAGCCGGATCTTTGTCTTCTTCTCATTCAATTATTAATTCCTATCCAAGGCAAGGAAAGGCTGGGGCGGGGGGGAGGCAGAGAAGAGCCGAACTACCGTTTCCTTGCCTCGCCCTTAGCATGTGTCAAATCAGAGAGCTGGATCAAACCAGCTTGCCCAAGTCGAGCTGACGGCTCTGCAGGGTCGAGCTGAGGATGGAGGTGGAGGGGTTAGTGGCGGGAGGGAACTCTAAATCCCCGGTCTGGGAGGCGGACGGCGCGTTAGCCTTTGCACTTTATAAAATATACATCGGGAATGAAGCTCAGGCCATTAAAGTACACGCTAAGAAGCTATAAAATTGTTTGCAGAGACTTCCAAATATTTCCAAACAACGGTTTTTAAAAACACAATGGAGAGTTATTAAAGCGCTTGTTGGTAAAGTGAGCATGTGTTCTGCAATCATCAAAAATTGATACGTACCGCCAGTAAAGTAATTATGCACCATCCTGAGGATACGAGAACAGTACATTGTTAATCCACTTGCACACCCGTTGGCTTGCAGCATCAGGCTGCAAATAGCTTAATTAAGTCTACACGTGGAATATAACCATATTGTTACATTGCATTATGCACACTATATCTCAATTTATTGGGACAATTAATGCTAGTGATAGACCTCGGGCAAGAAATATGAACTGCGGAGCACTAAAGTTGCAAGCCACTGACATTTGCTAGGGAGGGAGTTGGGGGGGAACCCCCCCACACCAAACGAAACCCCAAACCCACAAGGCAGAGTTGCCAGCGGTTGAAAAGCAGCCCGGCTGGTTTGCTGCCGTTCAGTCTTCTTGAGCAGCAGGCCTCTGGCTGCCGCCACTTCCGCTTCCCATCCCACCGACTTCACTGGGCGAAGCGAAATCAATTCCCTCTCCGGTTTCGCTGGGTACCAAGGAAACGACCGTCTCTCAGCCCCTGGAAAGCCAACTTGGTCTGCAGGTTACAAACCACTGAAGCCGGTATTTGAGTTTCGGTCTCATTGAACACAACAGCCATCCCTCTCAAAGTGATCTTCCAAATGGCAGATTGTACTTTCACGGAATAGCCCAGGCTAGCCTGATCTCATCAGCTGGACCCTGGTTAGTCCTTGGAAGTTGGATGGGAGACCACTATGGAAGGCCAAGGTCACTGTTCACAGGCAGGCAATGGCAAACCACCTCTGAACGGCTCTTGCCATGAAACCCCTAAGGGGGCGCCATAAATCGGGTGCGATTGAGGGGGGGCTTCCACCACCATATGTGTTTAGGATGGCAGCCATCCTTCTGAGAAATCCAGTACTGCGACCGAGCTCACTGAGACCTTCTTCTGAGGAAATGTGTTCTAATGGATCGGGTCCGGGGTTCAAATCTCATGCATTTACCTGAAAGTAAGCCCCACTAACGTAGCGGGACTTACGTCCAAGAGGCTATGCTTTGAATAGCGCCGCAGGTGTGTTGAAATAATAAAACCAGCTTAGACCGTGAGATCTTTGGGAACAGATAATTTCCTTCTTTCCTTGAGCCCTGCACTTGAAAACAGAAATGAAATTATAACAGTAGCACGTTATCAATTATACCAGATCGGAGCTATCTGGGAGAAAACCCTTGTGTCGCGTTTTCAAAGCCCATGTTTCCCCGCGGTCCACTTTTTAATAGGTAATTTCGAACCCTAGAACACAGAAGAAGTAGAGCACCCTAGGAAAGCCCCCGCCTTTCCTACTTGGTGACTCTCCTTCCATATAAACTGCCCGGGAAGAAACCCGAGGGTGGTTGTTGGCGGGACCCCATCTCACCCAGCGTTGCAGCGCTTGCCCCAGTGACCCCAGCGAAGCTCTCCGACCGCAAAGGTGATGAAGGACAGGTGCACGGGAGGAGCGCAAGGAGGCAGAAAACCCCCAGCGATTATGACTTCGCTTCCTATCCAATACCGCCCCCACCCGCGTAAGAGCCAGGCATTCCAGTGGGACTAGCTTCCAAGTAAGTATGTTTAGGAAGAAAGAGACTTTTTTCAGGTGTGTGTGTGAGAAAACTCCCTTAGACTATGGGAGAGGGCTTAAGTAATTCTGGACTGACTAACTGGCAAAGTTTGAGTCCAGTGGCACCTTTAAGACCAACAAAGTTTTATTCGAGGTTTAAGCTTTAGTCTACAAGCACACTTCCTCAGATACAGTGCAATGGAAACTATCAATCCATGCATACAGTTGGAGTGTGAAAGCAGTAAATTAGCATACAACATAATGAGGATGTTTAACAGATGCTCGATTCTGAAAATTTCCGTGATGCATTCTCTGCGATACGAGACACCTGCATATCAGATTAAGAACGGCTAAAGTGTTGAACATTGCTCTGAAGAATATGTAAAACCGGGAATTCATAAAAGTCCGATGCACAATCCATTTAAAGCAGAGCTATATATAAAAAAATAGAGTTTCCGGCTTTCCCTTAAAAGAAAAATCTTCATCTCAAATGGATGGTTTCAGGATTCGACTGTGAGCCCGCTGAACTTCAGTAGATAATTTTTATAGAATTGTTTTCTTGAAAGCCCTTGGTAGGTAGGTATTCTCTTCAAACATGTCCTTCTGATCGTAGCTCTACACACACACACCAAGTCTGCTTGGAAGTAAGCCCCGTTTATTTCAACAGTAGTTACTGCGCAATGAAGATGCTTAGGATACTGTTCCCAGACAAACACCGTGGAATTTGTTGGTGGATCTCAGCTAATTTCTTTCTCTTTCCTTTCCTCTATCCACTAAATACCGCCCCTCTTCACAAGGCCCTCTCTTTTTGCAAACTAAATTTACAGATGTCTGTTTTATCCCCAGGCGGAAGGACTTCCACACCTACACATCCTCGACACCCTTTATTCGAGTTTAAATCCCGCCGTGTTCAATTACTCCCCGGAAATTATGTAGCGTGCTTTAGCTCTATAGTCTTCAAAGGATCAAAGATACCTATCCTAAATACACATGGTAGGGAGTGCGTCCTGTCGAACTATCCTGTCGGCCGCGGTGGGACTGACTCCCGAGTAGACACGCTTATGGTCGCCCCCCACCTAGGATTAAGTCCAAACAATCCAGGGTTCTGGATTGGTTTCCAAGCAGATCAGCAGTTTCAATGCAATTCGAAAACGCTACATATATTTGCTATTGTAACTGATGACCGCTAAATTTGATTTATCGAGACCCATGAATGGCTTGACTTCTTGAACTGCGGTGGCAGCTTTACGGTACCAGGCAGGGCACGAAGTCTCAGAAGCGCTTGACTTCGAGTCTGGGTCTTTTGTGCAGATTATTGAAGTCAAGGTGCGCGGGGGGGGGGGGGCGGGGCAGTGAATTCTTATACTGGCAGGTTTGGGGGGTTCTTCCTCTACACGAACAGATTCCAAAGGGGACTGACTAATTCCACTAAATCGCTGCACCCAGACTCCCGACAGACGGCGGAAAGGTGAAAGCATTTCCTCTCATGAATACGTTTTTGTTAATATTTAGAACGCTTTTCCTTTACAAGGGATAGAAGCTACTCTGTAAGACTCCTGTCTCAAGAACGGGAAATGCAATTCCTGTCTAACCCGCTGAACGAGTCCCGAGACCGATTTCTTGATTAAGTCCTGATCCAGAAGCACTTATTTATTTTATTACTCATTGTGGGCACTTCATTTATACCCCGCCTTTCTCCTCAATGGGGAACCCAAAGCGGCTTACATCGTTCTCCTCTATCAGGTTAAGATTATACCTGCCGAAAACAATTTTACCATATAAGTGAACCCTAAGGCCCAAGTGAGTTTATGTTAGTTGATAGGTTTTTGGTTTTTTTAATCAGTTTAAACTTTATTTATTTCCAGTCATTCAACAACCATCCAGGACTGGGTTTTTCTTTTGATATCTGGCTTTACTACGATCAAGGAGAAAGAGGAACATGTCCCGGTGCACAGACATGTGAACTGGAAGTAAAACTTCCATTTAATTCTGTGGAGCTAGCTGCTACATATAGCTTTTGGGACGGGCTCAGACAGGTAATGACAAACTGAATAGACGATCGGGTCGGGCACCTCTGGAGGAAGACGGCTGCCCTTTCCGATTACTGATTTCATTGTTTCAAAAACCTCTAGTCTTTTGTTCTCTATTTTTTCGTTTTTTTTTCGTTTCGTTTTTAACATCGTTCAAAGAAACACATTGAAAAGGTGTGGTTCTGCCGTACAGAAACGTCAAACTAGACCTCCTGCTTCATTGTTCCAGATTCCGAGAGTAGTGAGGGCATTTCTCTAAGCTCACCGGCCAGCCCCGACTCACAACGGTATTAGAAAGCAAAACAAGTGGGGCCGATTCGTTGAATCCCGTTGCGAAATGCCTCGGTTCGATCTATCCGCTTTAGCAATCAAGCAGGTGGCCACACCTTGTCACCAGAAAGAGAGAAACGAAATCGAACCACGTGAAATTTAAAAAGGGGGGGGGAGGAATGGAGATTATTTTATGACTGGAGGAAACGCTAAGTTAACACGTGCAAATATCCACCTGGCAGCTCACATTAACTGCAAATATATAGCTCCTACAATAATCTTAAATAAACTGGGCACGATCCAGCCGAAAATAAACAGATTTAAAGAGGTTAAACATTTATTTCAATGGGGTAGATTTCAGCAAATGTGTACAGTTGTTCCCTTGCAAGAAATGGAAATAAATTTCTTTAATGTCAGGATCATATGCATTATATATCGATTCCCATATTGAGAAACCTCATTTATACTGGGCTACAGCTCAATTAACGCATTATTTTCCAGTGTACAATGTACAACTTCCCGTGGTTGGTGTATATCAGTTTATAATACTCAGCTGATCAATTTTCTTCTATGAATAGTGCAATCCTGTGCAAGATTCAATCCATTGGTTTAATGGGTTTGAACTGGAGTAACTGGAATGCATAGACGTCCCTTTGTCCTCCAGAAAGGGTATAGATTTTAGTGGGTAGGGTGAGTAAGGGTGAGCGTAAATTCGCACATGCAGGTTCACCACACCCATTTGTGATATCAGGTGAGGTCAGCACTACTTGCAGAAAACTTTCGTACCCAACGGTGAGACTTTGAAATGAGGGCCAGTGTGGCGCCAGGATTAGAGGGCTGTGGTTGAGCCAGGGTGAACCAGGTTCAAATCCCCACTCAGACAGGAAGGTCACCGGGTGGCCTGTCTCTCAGGGTTGTTGCCATGTACCAGCGGGGTGGCGGGAAGAAGGCTGCCCCTGGGTAGCCCTGGGTAGAAGGTTGAGCTGAACAGGATTGAAGTGCCCGGTGCTGTCTTCCCTGGATCATTAAGGGTTGATTTGGTCCGGAGCTCCCCAAAACTGACTACCATGGGTTATGGTGGCAGTGGAAAGTGCCGTCAAGTCGCACCGGTCTTATGGGGACCCCTCGACGTTCTCAGGACAAGAGAGGAATAGATGTGGTTTTCTATTGCCTGCCTCTGCACAACAACCTTGGACTTCCTTGGTGGTCTTCCATCTGGTACTAACCAGGACCGATTCCGACTCTGCTTAGCTCCCGAGATCTGAGGAGATCGGGTTACCCTGCGCCATCCAGGTAGGGGCTCTATAAGATATAGGAAGCAATAGTAAAGAGAAGGAAGAACCCATAGCATTTCCTTATATTTGAGCATTTTCTGCCCTAGGAGATTTGAGGTGAGAACATAACCCTCAAGGCATAATCCCAGAACTATTTCTTTTACAAAGGAAGCTTTGTGGGTGAACACTGGGGGGACACTTGTTCTGGTTCTTTGAGAGTAAATCCAGTTTCAGTCCAACCTTTTCCATGGGATAACGCAAACAAGAATCATACAGGCAACATCCAATTGGAGCCAGTTAAAAAAAATGTCCCGTTGATTGGACCAGGTAAAGGAAAAAGGTCCATAATTGGCTTTTGCCACCCCGAGACTCAGTTTCCCTCTCTCTAAAACAGAATTCCCTTGCTGTAAAAGATTAATACTCTAGAAACATCACCAGCAGAAAATTCTTCTTAAGCACTATGAGAGGGGATTCTTTGGTCTCAGCAATGCCCCAAAATAGGGAAGGTCTCATACCTCTAGCACACTGTTGGCTTTAACCTTGAGAAGATGCCAGTCCAGGTTCTTTTCTCTTTGTATAAGTTCACTGAAAGTTATCGATAGGATACTCAAGGATCTGTTCGTTTGTCTGATAATTCTGGCCCATACTTGAGTGCTAAAGTGCATTTTACAGTTGGAAGTATATAAAATGCATGTGCTCGGGACACCGTATTATAAGCCTGCTGATAAGAATGGAACACTGCAGCCGCTGCTAATAACCTGCTACTTTCACCTAGCATTTATAGTGCACTCTGAGTACTCCAAGAGTTTCACGTCCGTTCTTTTGTTGTCATCCTTACAACAGCCTTGTAAAGTAGACAAGTATTATTATTCCCCATTTGATAGATGGGGTCTGAGAAAGAGTAGTTTACTTTAAGTCATGACTTTTATTGAAAGTCACTGAAATCGTACTTTAGAAACAAGAAGTCACGATTAACTCTTATCAAAGAGAGCATTTTTATATATTCACATTTCCCAGACTGGGAAGTAGAACTCTGCAGACAGCATGTCTATTGTGGTGCTAATTTGCCTTTAAGAGATCAACACGACAACTGTACAGCAGCAGTCACATCCCGAGTAGGAGTAAAAGTAGCGCTTATGTGACTGCTGAATCAACAGTGCTGATGTCCATTCCCTCCCCCTTTCAAAAAGCTTGTTTTGCCGGTGCCATCCTCAATAGTCTTACACCCTTTCCAGCTCATTGACTTCAGTGGGCTTGGAAAGGTGTATTTCTGCCTGGATTGCAGACTGTAAATTCAGCAGTTTGCGTATTGCACAAGTAACAGTATGCTTTATTCTGACTGCAGGCAGCACTTGTAGAGGTGTTTTATGGTCAACAATGAGGCTGAAAAGTCGCCTGTTCTTCAGCCGAATAGGAGGCAGCGTGGCATATGCAAATATGGTGGTAGAAAGTGCCATTAAGTCGCAGCAGACTCAAGGCTACACCGTCGAGTTTCCCAGCCCAGAGCGGAGCAGAGGTGGTTTGCTATGGCCTGCCTCCTTGGTGTAGCGACCCTAGATTGTATCAGTGGTCTCCCACCCAAATACTAACTGTGGCCGACCCTACTTAGTTCCCAAGATCTGATGAGACCGGGTTAACCTGGGTCATCCAGGTCAGGGCATATGCAAATATAGTCCACCCTGTTTTTAAAGGTTCAGGGTGGGCAAATAGAATCACAATGAGGAAGGAGAGCAAATGGATCCTTGTCCCCACGATTTCCAGTCTAAAGGATCGCGGGAAAACCAAGATTAGAGGGAATGTACTTTTAAACGTCGGGGGTGGTGGTGGTGGTGGAATGCACTTTTAAATTGGGTTGGGTGTGTACATTCAAACGTCCGTTGCTCAGCTGCTGGACATTGACTTTATAATTGTTGGAGCTTTCAACTTGGCCACCCTGTGTCATTGCAGGGAGAAAGGGGCAATCTGTGTCAAAGCCTCCAGCGGCTGGACTGTCCCCCCCATTGTCTGTCTGTCTGTCCGTCCGTCCATTTTCATAGTTCATTCGGCGCTGGAGAGATGTCTCTCGACCCCCGCAGGTGCGCGGCGCGTCTCTCCACAGCTGGGAGTTCAATGGCCTGCGTATCCGAGCCCTTGACCTCCGGGGTCGACAAGCGGCTCCTGTCTTCCCCCGGCTAAACGGGTCCGAAGGAGCCAAATGAGGAGCCAGCCTCGTGCCCCGCAACCTCCCCGGAGGTCTGCCATTCCCCCCGGGGGATCAGGGCAGAGGCGAAGGGCATTTTTCCAGAGAGACCGAGTTGCTCCTCCATTTGGAACCATTAGGAGCTTCGGAAGAACCGCCGGACCAAGAGAGAGCCTGAGGAGCTGAGAACCTTCAAAACTCAGTTGCAGAATCCGAAGGGTCATCACGGCTCTCCGCAGATCCAAACAGGTCCAGAGGCCCAGTGTCCCCTGAATGATCTCTACCCTCTCGTCTTAGTTGGCATCCAAAGGAGGCCATCACTTAAAAACAGTCATCAAAAATAAAAAGAAAGGGCAGAGGGGAGAGACTAAAAGTAAACGCAGCTTACTTAGGATACATTCCTGCCTAACGTCTTTAATAATGTACCTAAAGCTTGGTTTGAACCATTCAGGCTGCAAACCTTCTTACTCGGGAGTAACCCCACTGAATTCCAGTGCTAGGAGCATAGGATCGGGCTGCACATATCCCGAGGACCGGCAGCTGGGTCTTAGGCATGTCCTCTTGAAAGTAAGGGGCACTGAAGTCAACGGGACGCCCCCAAACAAGACTGCAGAAATAAAGAAAATATTACCCATGTTAACTATCCTTGATCCTTCCCGTGCTTTTTCTGGAAGTGAACCGGGGGAGGGGGGGAGAGATTAAGTTATACCGACCTCTTCCTGCTAGAAAGAAGATGCGTTAAAAATAACAAATATTACTATTTATTATTGGCACTTACTCAGCTCCTATGAGTCTACCTGGCTACCTATAACTAAAATAAACCTGAAAGTTAGTGGAAATTAATGCTTTTCTGGCTTTACTTTTTAAAGCTGAGGGTTGTTTAAAGGATTCAGTAAATATTTGTGAGTTTCATTATTATTATTATTGTTGTTATTATTATTTTTAAAGACAGTTTTGCTGCTGGGTAGATTGAAGGTAGATGGTCGGCGGCGGGGGTGGGGAGGGGGGAGGGGGGCTAAGAAGTTGAACTTCACTAATTCTGTCTCTTGGCTTTGGAAAGGGGGAGAGTCAGCCTACCTATACGGGCCATCTGGCCGCTCTAAGCTTTGGCCACATGCTGTATGATTTTCTCTTAAAATCTCTTCCGCTGCAGCCCGGCTTTTATTGAATTCATCAAAAGCAAACTTTCCCCGAGTTTTTTTTTTTTTTTTTTAAAGAAGGGGGCTAAAATAATAAGTCGACCACTGTGACATTCTCTCGGCTTAGGCCATTTTTCATAACGCAGCTGATACTCTTTTGTGAGGCTGAGGCGACTAAACAGATGAATAACGAGGAAAGGCTCACGGAAGGGGAAAAAAAACCCTAAAGCTTCCAGCTTTTTCTCATCTTTATAAAGTTAACTGGAAGGAGAGGTGCGTATTTAAAAAAAAAAAAAGCAAGCCCAGACACCAAAGAGCCGGCAAACACACCGATTCCGTCTCGACTGGATTCAGAACCGACTGCCCTGCTCGGAGACTCGCTTCGTCCCCCAAACTTTCGCAGCTTGTGAAACTACCCAGGTGGCGACTGGAGACGCGGGGCTGCTGCCAGCGAAGCATTGCAGAACCGGAGCCGGGCCTCGGGCAGCTGCTGCTGAGACTTCGCAAACTTACAGCAAGTCACAAAATATCTCTATAGATCTTTTCTTGATGGGGTTGTGTTTTGGGTTTTGGGGGTTTTTTTGTGGTTCCTCTGCATTGCTCTTGTAGTAATGCTTCTTGACTCTAGGGTCGGGAAGCAGGAAGTGTCTTTAAGAGGAAGGAAGAAAGTGGGGTGGGGGATGGTGGAACTGGTTGGGTGGACACGTGGGGTAAGTTTCGTTTTCTATTCCCACACACACACACACACACACACAAACTTTTGTGTGTTTTCAAGGTGTTTTGTGTGTGTGTGTGTTTTCAAGGGTTTTTTTTTTTTTTGTATAACCAAGAATCCAAGAAGGGGGGGGACAAAACCAAACTGAAATGAGCTGGAAGACCCTGGTTGTGTGTGCATGTGTGTATGCATGCACACACGCTCGCACACGCTCCCCTATGAATAATCTTGATCTTTCCACAACCTAGCTTATTTTTTCCCCCTTGGATCCCGTTTGGATTTGATTTGCAGTTTATTTTCCCTTTCGGGATTATTTCCCAACTAAATCAAGATGCTTTATATTCCAGTCTCCCCCTTCAGTAGATTCCTACGGAGTGGTGCTCTTTTTAAAATATGCTGATAGGAGATGATATTCAGTCTGTTACATGAAGACTGAGCCAGAGGTCTGCTTATGTTTTATTGGGGAGTCTGACAGTTTCAGTCCTGATCCCAGCCACGCTTGGAAGTCACCTGCTGCTGGAGTCCTAGACATGCTGACTTGGCAGTAACCCTTATGAATTAAAGGGGGCATACTCCCGAGTAAACAAGCCCAGGACCGGGCTGTAAACCAATGAGACTCTGCTACCGCTTGTGCCGTGCCGGTGTGTGTGTTTGCCTGCGAGAATAACAGTGAAGCAGCTCTCAGGGTTGATCTGGGAACAAACACGAATATTCTGCAAACAGCGTGCAAGTTAACATCTGGGTGACGCGCAGTAGCAGTTTATTGCGTGAGTGCCTGGGCATATGCTTGCGCTTCTTAGAGATGCATACTCCCGCATATACACAACACATATAAGGCACTAATATCTGAATCCCGGAAGTAAGTTCCCCGAAATTAGTAAGATTGACTGCTATGGTTTACACGGGAGTAAGTCCCATTGGCCTTAGTGGGACTAAGTACCAAGCAGACATGCCACAGTCTCGACTGTAAATCAGGTATTTCGGTGTCAAGCATTTTGGGTTGCCAAGGTCATTCATTTTTTTAAAAATCCCATTTTTTAAAAAGTCCCGGTTTTAGTATAAGTGCTGCCGAAGCGAGCACGCGTGTATTGCAATCTGTATGGCAGTACTGCCAGCCCCACTCCTGATCCAAGTGATTCTGCGACTCGAATATGTCAGCCACAGTCCTGCGCCGCGTGCGGGATCTTTAGAGGAGCTCAGCCATTGGCTCAAACGACGGAGCTACTTATTCAAAGGGGAAAGCCTCCAGGGTGATCTGGGGAGGCAGATCTCTCTCTCTCTCTTTTTTAAAGGCTTATATGTTACGTGACTTTTGACAGCCGTTCCTTTGCACCGTGATTCTTCTTTCCTTTTATGGAGGGGTGTGTGATTCTTTTGCATTCCGAAACCAATTCCAGAAATGTAATCCAGGCGGGATGACTTCGAAGCAAGGGAGCTGAAATCGTAGACTGTGCCCATCAAAAGGCCAAGCGCGAGGGCCGTCATCAGGAAAGGGATTGGGTCCGATCTATCAGCATTAGACATCAATGCCTTTCGGTTTAAAGCCCCTTTACAGCCTAATCCTGTTAAGGAGCAGTGTTTGGATTTTTAAACTCGATTTAGTGAGATCTGCTGCTTAGTTTAGCTTTCTGGTCGAACTGGATAGTCCGTCTATGGCGGTCCATTCTGTTTAAATACGTAGTGCGTGGGTTTAACTAGGTTGTAGGTTGAGCGTCCAAGTACATTTCTAAGGCAGCCCCACTGAAGATGGAGGGAGGGAATCTCAAGAAACTCGCATCAAACCACGCTGTCAAACACCCAGTCCCCACCCAGTCTCTTTCGGTCTACCTCGCGTCCAGGGAGTCGATGTGTTCCCATCAGGAGCACTTCACATTGTTTCCCTGCCTCTGCTCTGACGACTGTCTCCCCTCACCTCGGCAAGGATTTCCTTCCCAAACGCCGCCTCTGGCCCCCTTCCAGCTGTGCCTCTCTTATCGCACGAGATTTATTTTGTTTTACCGTTTAGGCTGCGGCCCACCCCCGGAAGCTACCCGGGAGAAAGTTCCGGGGGACTTCCTACCGAGAAGAAGAAATTAAAGGATCCAGGGGATCAGTTCCCCCTTTCTTCTTGGGAAGGGCAAAGAAAAGAAAAACAAAAATGGGCCGGCTTCTTTGCAGACAAGTGTCGCTTTAGAGGTCCCCGGGCAACCGAATCCAGCCTGGCAGAGACGCTCCCGCCTCCCTCCGGCTGCCTTTCGCAGGGACTTGGGCGGAGGAAGCGGCCCCGGGAATGAATGCCCCTCTCGCTTCTTTGGTCTGCGGGACGCGCGGAAAATGCAACTTTTGCCCCCATTGGCTAGCTAGGTGAATTAAGCGCACCCTGCAGCAACACAGTCCTTGACCTTTGCCTTTATGCTTGCTCAAATGTTTGCCTAAAACACAATCACCCTTGACAAGGGAGCCTGCTACCGTGTGACACCGCCTATTCAATAGATAGATGTTCCCTGCCACACACGCAACCCGGCGCAGCATTGGGAATGGCTTAGGTATTTGTAAAAGCCCGTATAAATTAATGTCGGGTGATTGCGAGTTGCTGGTTAAAGAGACTGGCGTGGAACTGGTAGGCTACGAGAGACCGAGGAGGGGGGGGACCCAAAGGGGGGGGAAACGCAGGCAAGCACACAAACAGGAAACCAAACCGGCGGGCCAGGAAATCCAGCGCAACATACAGGAGCATGTCTTGAAACAAGATTTAGAAGGCGGGCGATCAAACAGCAAGCAACGTGCTACGCAGCCTCGTCAGTGCGAGCCAGCCAGCAAACAAACACAGGGCTGAAACGCTTGCTCAGAAGGCCGGCTCCATCCGCAAAACAGTTAGCTCGAAGCATCCCTGCTTTGCTTCTTGGGAAATCGCCGCTATGCGCCAATGCATCGTTCCTCAGAGGTTACTCCCACGGAGTTTCATGGGGTTTACATGGCAGTAAATAAGGACGTGAATACGGTTGAGATCTAAAGGATTTGCAGAGCTGGTGACCGAATACAACAAGAGTCCAGTCATACCTTGAACACTAGGGAAAAATATATCCCGGTGTAAGTTTCCGTCAGTTAAAAAAGGAAACTATACTTCTGTAATACCCAAATATGTGTTAAGAGATGGAGGGAAATCTCCTCCTCGTGTGTGTTTGTGTGTGTGTGTGTGTTGTGCGCGCCCGCACGCTTTCAGGTTCTTGTTTTTTGACTATTCAGACATTAACACGGTTTCTTTTCTTTTGTGACAAGCCCTTCCCTTTGAGCACCACTGGGGTCTGGTTCAGTGTTCCCTCTAAGCTGAGTTAGTGTGAGCTAGCTCAGTTTTTTAGCCTCCGGCTCACACATTTTTGTCTTAGCTCAGGAAGGAGGGCTCCAGAGCTAACAAATTTCTGCAGTAGCCGAATCGCTTGCTCACAACTTTAATACCAGTGGCTCACAAAGTAGAATTTCTGCTCACAAGACTCCACAGCTTAGAGGGAGCATTGCTCGGGTTCTGCCTTAGAACTCCCTGACCCCCCTTTTACATGTTGAGGTTGGAGGAAGGCAGATTCCACAAGGAGGGACTGGGGGGTAGTTTTGGCCGGAAGCACAGCTCGATCCCTGAGGCCAGTTCCGTCGAGAACCCGCGCCCGACCGACCCTGGGCACGCTGGCTCGGTTCTTACGGGGCTTCCTCCCAAGCAAACGTGCACGGGGTTATAGTCTTAACCCACCGGCACAAAGGATTTCGGCACAAAAGCTTTGTGGATCAGGCTAGGAGTCCCTGTGAAGAGTTTCCCTTGGATATCTTGGGGCGCGGGGGGGGCCTGGGAAACTGCGTCTGCCTTCTCGGAATGCAGCTGATAAAGATGTCTCAGCGCCGTCCGCCGGGCTCCGGGGAAAGAGAAGCCGCCGCTTCGCCCTCGCCTCCTCTTCCTCCTCCCCGTCCCGCTGGCACTTCAGAAAATATCGTTTGCCGGCCCCGGCGGGGGTCTATGGTGGCCATCGATTTGTGGCGGATCTCTTCCGTCCGAGCTCCTCGAGACCGCAAAACCGCCCGTCTCCTTGGCGTGGGAAGCGCTCGGCGCGCGGCTGTCTCCTGAGGGCTGAGTTCGGATGATGACGAAGCACCCGAGCAACGATTTTATTTCTTCTTCAAATTAATCTCGTAATTTTTAAAGAAACCGATTTTGCGATCAGCCGAGGAAGCCCCGAACTCTTGGGGAATCCAGCTGTTTAGGCAGGAACCGATGGGAGGACAGGATAGAGTTTTGCGGGAAAGAAAAGAGTTCTGTGGTTTACTGTTAGGTATGGGGGGGGGGGCGGGAGACTTCAGGGAATCGCGGCAGAACCTTTCCGATAGCGATGCATCCTTCTCTTTCTTGGCGCTTAGAAATTGCGGTCCACTTAGATGCGGGTCCAGAAGCAGCTGAGCGGTTGGTCTCTTAAGATGCTGCTACTGGACTCTCATCTGACTGTTCTACCGCGGACCAGTGCTGCTGCCCTCTGACACAAACTGCTGTCCCTTTTTAAAGAGGTCTGCTCGCGATTTCTACCCTGCTTGCTTGAAGAAAACTAAAAGGTCGTGAAGGATCGTATCCCAGCTCCTCCCCTCCCAAAGAAAAAACACTTGCCGGAGGAGAAGGAGGAGCTAACTAATGAGCCCATTTTACAGACAGGGAAACCCAGAGACGCGTCTGCTCAGCAGGTTCATGTGAATCTCGAGGCTTCCTGCAACCTTCTGTCCGCTAGTCGCTGCGCTTCAGGTTTCCTTTGAGTGTAAACTGGACTGGAGAGGAATGAGGTCCTCTTGAAGCCTTTTGAACTCCCTCCGGATGGTCTGCTGTTCCCAGGATCGGTTTCCCCATCTATAGAAGTGAGCAGTGACTCACGAAAGCTCATACTCTACCACAAATGTTGTTAGTCTTTAAGCAGCTACTGGGCTCTTGCTCTTTTCTGTTGCTACAGACAGACTGACAGGGCTGCCCGTCTTGATCCATCTATAAAATGGTCACATTCCCGTCCATTTTCGCAGAGATCTTGTGTGAATGGATAAGGTAATTTATAGGCACCACCTCTATCTTGACTGTTCTATCTGTCTCTATCTTGACGTAACAAATAAATTTCTCAGATTTAAAGCAATATGTACGATTTAAGCGTTTAAGGGACGCCAGCCTGACCTTTTCATAAACTCGTTTAATTTGGAACATAGCTGAGTTCACGTGAATGCGTCCTAGTCTTCCTAAGATTCAGCCCAAATTTTTGGATCTAGCTGTGGCTCACCACAGTAAAGCACTTTTGCAGTTCTCCTGCGCCAGCTCCACGGCAATGCCCGAAATGCACTTGTGCAGTTATCATGCGTAATAAATGGCACTCGAGACGCTGGGACTTTGATCACTTTGAAAGTTTATCTGAAGTAAACCCGATCGATTCCCATCCTTCCTGCGCTACTCGTGTTAAGAAAGATACGGGTCCCTTCTGCATGGTTTCTTGACACTTTTCACACGACACGGAATACTCCCTGTCGTCTTGCAGGCAGAACGAATGTTTTCTGTCGTCTTAACCCTCGCGTGGTTGATTTGCTGCAAACACGCGTTCCCTCACGTTCACAGGTTAAGTGGTGGCCCAGAATAACGTGGCAACTCGAAATGAAAGGCACTTGTTTTGTAGATGTCTAGAGATCTTTCTTCCAAGCCAACCTTCGGAAAGTTGTCGATTCTCTCCTGGCTCCACTGAACAAAGGAGCAGGAGGAACTTCGAGATAGATAAAGGTAAAGGTAAAGGTTCCCTTGCTCAAAAGCCTGTCGAATCCGACTCTAAGGTTGTGGTGCTCATCTCCGTTTCAAAGCCGAAGAGCCAGCGCTGTCCAAAGACGTTTCTGTGGTCATGTGGCCGGCATGACTAAACACCAAGGCGCACGGAACGCTGTTAGAACGAGATAGATAAGGACAGCGAATTCCAGGAAGAGGGGAGTCAATTCATCAAAGAACTTAGTCCTATGCAGCGCTTACTTCTTAGTACGAGTCTATAATGTCTTAGATCCAAGTAAGAGTGCAGTTTTGTTTTTTAGAGAAACGTGAAAGATCATCAGGGTTAAGACTCGAGTACTTTAATTTCGGTGTGTGTGTGGTATTGCCAGAAAAGGGCAAATCGTATTTAAACCACAAGGCTTTAGTGGACCAGGCGTCAGTGATAGTCAGCCTGGAAGGAGGTAGCAGAGGAAAACCGGCACACTCCGACAGACCAGAGAATCGCTGGGGGGGGGGGTGAGGTGTGATCTGGCAAACATTGGGGCATGAGGCACTTTAGGGTGCTCAGCAATCATCCTAAAAAAGATTCCGGGTTCTTCCCCCCAGCTCAGCCCTTTCTCCCAAATAACCACCTTTTTAAAAAATCGACGGGTGGATGGGTGGGTGGGTGGGTGGATGGGTGGGAGGGAGGGAAGATTCCCAGAACTTACTCTGCTGTTATCAAAGAAAAGCTTTAAATTGTTCGGGAATTATACAACGATCCCTCTCGAGTGAGCACTGCGCCTGGCATTAAAACAGGCGTGTTGCTTATAAGGAAGCACAGCTGAGCCTTTGAAATAAACGTATTTATTAAAAAGAAGTAAGTATTCATTAGAGAAATGAACATTTCGCTCGACTTTTAGAAGAATAACATTCTCCTGTAGGCCGGTGCTCAGAAGCTGTGTTTAGCAAGGCTTACTCCTAAGTAAGTCTGCAAACACGTTCATTCAGAAGCTCCACCGAGCTCCTTGGGACTTCCAAGCAAGTGTGCACAAATAATATTAATGCTGCAATTCTAAGAACACTTCTAGGAAACCCCAAGGAAACTTACTCCCGAGTCAACATGAGTAGGATCTACTCCAAGTAGATGATACTTTCTCCCTCTTTCCCTGGTCTATATAATATAGCCGTGCAAGCACGCCGTAATTCAGTTTTACTGGCTGAAATGGGAGTTGCACATCACTCTCCACCACTCGCTTATTAACTTTAAACCAATTTAAACTGCCACCCGAGACACACTTCCTTGGAAGCAAGTTTCGTTGACATCTGCTCCTGAGACAAATTACTTGGAAGGGTGCCACCGTTTGCAGCGGGGCTTGTTTTCGAGTAACCAGGAGCGGGGGTGTAACCACGTGATTAGCACATTTACTTGGAAGAACTTGAGACTGAAAAGAGCGGGTATAGGATTAGGGTCAAACTTTTCTGCTTAACTGTCTGATGGATCGAGTGTGGATATTTCTGAAGCGTTTGAATTGGAAAGTCTCCCATGATTAGAAAAGATGGGACATTCATTCTGGATGGCTGTCGTTAAAGTGAGACTCCCAACTAGAGTTTTCCAAGGAGTGTAAAGTAACTTCCAAACACACGCGCACACGTCACGATTTCCTTTGTATTCCGCAATCCCTTTTTTTTTGGCCATATAGGTATGCCCTCTGATGTCTTCCCTCCTCCCCCTTCAAACGTCTGCTACATAGACAATCAAGCTTGTAATTACTTGCTAATTTCATTGTGGTTGCTCTGGAGAGCTTCTAACGTTTTGGGCCCTATTGTCCACTCATTATGTTTCCAGAAGCTTTCTATGATGGCTCGGCTGGACTTTGTCCAGTCTGTAACCAATAAAGGAAATTTACAACCTTGACACATAGGGAACCCGTCTCTCCCTTCGCCCACCCCCTCCTCGGCCGGTGTCAGAGAAGAAAAATGGAGAGGCAAAGGTGTCTCCGTCTTTCTCACTACTCTGTGGCTCTCCATAAAGCATCGGAGAGAAGCGGGAGATGGGACAGGAAAGGCACAAAGGGATTCACGTCCGTGGCCCAAAAGAATACTGTTATTTTGTTTGTTATTTAAAGATGGCCACTAAATCATTCCTCGCCTTCCTAAAGACACTCCTTGGAGTTCCTTTATTTAAAGCGTTCCATCAAAACCAAGGGAAGAAGAAGACATGGCAGCAGTTTCCATCGGAGGTGGATTTTTGCAGCATTGTTGCCCGGATCTCAAGTTAGTCCCACTGGCTTCAGTGGCCAAACAAATAAATACATAACCTCCCCCAATG
Source organism: Gekko gecko (assembly GCA_029375565.1). Classification (NCBI taxonomy): domain Eukaryota; kingdom Metazoa; phylum Chordata; class Lepidosauria; order Squamata; family Gekkonidae; genus Gekko; species Gekko gecko. The sequence goes on along the minus strand of JAPDNY010000008.1, from coordinate 111,483,273 downwards.
TGATTCTGTGCACGGTTTCTTGGGAGTAACGGCGCCTAGGATTACTCTCTCCCCTCCTCCCCAAACTCGCTCAGGCCATCCGGGCTCCGAAGGTCTAACACCTTCGCCAGATCAGTGTTTCAAGCTTTCAGTGAAAGACATGAATCAGTCATTGTCACGGATCAGAATCGATAAACAGACGAAATATTCGCGGCTGGTACCGACTAAAAGCGGCCAGTCCCAGAGTCATTCCGAATGATGATTTGCCTTGGCCAGTTTCTTTAAGGAAAGCTCTCCAGCGGCCTCTTTATCTTGATTCGACAACGTATTCGACTGCCGTTTCTTGAAGTCTGTGATGCTTCCATTTAAACAGCAGCAATACTGTCAGCCCCGTGCCAAGCAGGCTTCCTTGGCTTCAGGAACCCAGATTTCCAACCAAGCAAGGGTGACTAGACCTAGTGGTCTAGTCTTGTCAAATGCCGCGATCTTTTGTGCGTTTCCTTAAGAATTAGCCCCAGCGAGCTCAGTAGTACTGAGTACACGAGCGTGGTATAGGGCTAAAGGATCCCCCAGTGCATTAACTGGGGGGCAATAATGCCGCCATAATAACCTGTGTTTTATTCATATTCATATTCACTATGGAAGGCTTCTTTTGTTGTAGACTAGTTTCTGAACCAGCGAGATGTTCTTTGCTAACGTTAAGGCTAAGGCTCTCCTTTGGCTGCAGATATAATACACCATGGGTTACTTGTTGACACTCAAGCTCATGGTTGTGAACCGGAGTACTACACAGTGTCAAACTGTTGCAGGCTTGCAAAAGGCGGTGGGATTCTAGTGTAGCCTGTTGTTTGTGATGTGGCTGACATATTAGAAGCGAAAGAAAGGGACGAGCATTTGGTTGGAATTCAGGGTGGGACACTCAATGGCACCCATTACTACCATCTCCGTGCAGGCTTCAGAGCTGCACAGAACCCTTCGAGGGCTGTCCTAGGCCTTCCGGTCAGATAGTAGTAAGTCCCACAGTAGTGGCTGACAAGTTCTTCTGAGTAAACCCGCTGAGCCTGAGCTTTCTTGGCTGCTATTCTAAGCACACACCCAGGTTGCATGGAAATCAGTAGGGCTTCTGGTTTATAACCAGAGCGCCATAGGATAGAATTGTAGACTGTGAGGTCGGAAAGAAGTCTTGGAATCCGGAACCTAAAGTTGATTTACGATTAACAGCCTTTGAACTCACGTGATGATACTGACATTATTATTATTACTATCATCATCATTATTAAGAATTGTCACAGTCAGATATTTGACTGGTGGATGGAGTTCTGAAATTCGAGATCTATCCATGTTCTGGGGCATTCCGGATGTATCTTCGCAGCATTCTTGCTGTTCCAAGCAACACTGTATTCTGGAGCTGAGCTGGTGTTACTTTCTCAAAGCCCAGAATGTCCAGGTGTTTCTTGAGACTTCTAGGCACTGCTCCGAGGGCTCCAGTGACAACTGGCACGATGGTCACCTTCTTCCAGAGGGACTCTATCTCTATTCGTAGATCTTGGTATTTCCTGATCTTCCCCTGTCCATTCTTTTCTATTCTTCTGTCTCCTGGGATTGTCCTGTCAATGATCCAAGCTCTATTTCTCATCCCCGCCCCCCTACAATTGTGATATCAGGGGTGTTATGCTCCAGGTATTTATCTGCTTGCGATCAGAACTCCCAAAGATGATGATGATTCTCCTCCTCCTCCTCCTCCTCCTCCTCCTCCTCCTCCTCCTCGGATCGCTTCCTGAGGCAGTCCTCCTCTTGTACTCTCCTGCTCTTTCGCTAAGATTTCTGGCGGCGGTGTTTTAGTCCCTGGCATCCCCTTCCTCCTCCTACTCGGCTGTTCCCAAGCCCCCGAGAAGGGCCACAGGGCAGCCCCGCCAGCCGCTCAGGTCAGGGGCTGCAGCTCCCTTCCGGCGCTGTGTTTGTTTACGGGGAGGCAGAGCTGAGGTTTTAATGACGTCCCCTGCCTCTCACCTGCCTGCGTGCGGAGGCCTCTCTCTCCTTCTTCGGGCGAGCGGTTGCCAGACATTTCTCCGCGACCTCCTCATTGTTTGCTATTCTTCCCGGAGTCGTGGGATGGGGGGACTACATACTTGGCATATGGAATCGCTAGGTGGGGGAGGGAAGCAGGATCCATTCGACCCATTCTGTGCCCTATAGCAAGGGCTTCGGTGACTTTCCCCCCTCCCCCCGCGATTGGTCAGGCGCTGGGATTCAGGCAGCGGTGCTGCGAGCGGTGTGTGGCTGATGATCTGCAGTGGAATCAACGGCCTGATTTCTTGTGTGATCAGCAGCCCTGGCTCCTTCACAGAAAGGCTGAGGAGACAAAAATTCTTCCTCTTCAAAGCCTGAGGACCCAAAAAACCAAGGCCGTTGGAGATCCATCTACAGTCCCAGGCTGCCCCTAAACACTGACTGTAGTCCCAAGCAGAAGGCCCTTATGGCACCTTATAGATTCACAGGTGGACCTGGCGTGGCAGATTTTTTCACAGACTACTTTGAGCACCTGCTGCAGTATGCAACCTAGGCTTTAAGGTACAGGAAGACCTTCAATGACTGCTCCACCCCACTGAAATTTGTGGTAGGAAGGGCTCTGGAGAAAGCCAGAAGAGGGGAGCAGAGCATTCTTCCCTCACTCCTTTTGCATTCCAGCATTATGGTTGATTGGGGACAGAGGACAAGCTGGACTCACAGTGAGTTAAAAGCTGAAAGACAACAGAAATTCAAGTCCTCCTACTCCAGATGCTTCTGTTGTTGGCAAGTTCCAAGCAACCAAAGCATTTGGGGCACAGTTCCCATGGAAACGGCATCCTTTCCTCCAAAGCAATCTACCTGAAGGCCTAGAGACAATGAGAAAGAAAGAAGATGGCCTTTTTGAAGCCGTTTACTTACAGAAGGGCCTGGGAATGACTTCTGGCAGAGACTTCCAAACTCATTCTGCAAGAAAGGCTATTCTGCCCCCATCCTAATGTTTCCTCAAAAGTCCCTTCTGTTTCTGTGAGGGAAAATGCCATCCCAAGGAACTTCTGAAGAATGGAATGCACCAGGCTTAGGCAAAAGGGTTTAATCTTCCTGGGAACCCTGGGAATTACAGTTTATCTGGAGGTTAGCTCACAAAAACTACCATTTCTGGGGGTGGGGCTGGGAATACATATGCCAGTTTAGTTTTCTAGAATTTTGAAAGAATATCTACACCACAAGTCTGATATTGGTTTAATAGAAATTTAGGTAATTGCCTAAAAAGTGTTATTTGATCATGTAGTAGTCAGTGATCTAGACTTCTACTGGAATTTTAAGCTATCTGTTCCTACAACATACAGCTTTTGTTCTGTGGTTCCAGCAGACAGAAACACCTAGGACCAAGGATGTAGACTTTATAGGGGTTTTTTGGGGGGCGGGGCTAGGCCAGAGGTGTTGCTATGCTTAAAAGAATGGGGGGGGGGCTGGTGACATCATAGGGAGGAGCCAGTGACATCAGATGGAGGGGCCTCCATTGGCACTATCTATGGAGGCAGGACCATGGAGTAAACCAGAAATTTAAGGGGCCCTGGACACCCCCCAACAACATCCCTGGGCTAGGCCAAACCTAGGAAAAGGTGGGAGTTGACCAGTAGTTACAGTGGTACTTCAGAGGTCTCCTGCTGTGTCATGTTTTTGAAATTCAACCTCAGAATAATCACTTTAAGATCTGCCAATATACATACCATGTGCATGTTGTTGTTCAGTCGCACAGTCGAGTCCGACTCTTCGCGACCCCATGGACCAGTTTACGCCAGGCCCTCCTGTCTTCCGCTGTCTGCTGAAGTTTGCTCAATTTCATGTTCGTTGCATCGATGACACTGTCTAACCATCTCATCCTTTGCCGTCCCCTTCGTCTTTGACCTTCAATCTTTCCCAGCATCAGGGTCTTCTCCAGTGAATGCTCCCTTCTCATTTGGTGCCCAAAGTATTTGAGCTTCAGCTTCAGGATCTGGCCTTCCAGGGAGCAATCAGGGTTGATTTCTTTTAGGATTGACTGATTTGATCTCCTGGCAGTCCAAGGGACTCTCAAGAGTCTTCTCCAGCACCATAGTTCAAAAGAATCTATTCTTCGGCGCTCAGCCTTCCTTATAGTCCAACTCTCGCAGCCATACATTACTACGGGGAATACCATTGCTTTGACCATGCGGACTTTTGTTGACAAGGTGATGTCTCTGCTTTTTATCATACTGTTTAGGTTTGCCATCGCTTTCCTCCCAAGGAGCAGGCGTCTTTTAATTTCATGGCTGCAGTCACCATCTGCAGTGATCTGGGATCCTAGGAACGTGAAGTCTGTCACTACTTCTACGACTTCCCCTTCTATTTGCCAAGGAGTGATGGGGCCAGATGCCATGATCTTAGTTTTTTTGATGTTGAGCTTCAAGCCCACTTTTGCGCTCTCCTCTTTCACCCTGAGCAAGAGGCTCTTTAGGTCCTCTTCACTTTCTGCCATCAGAGTGGTATCGTCTGCATATCTGAGGTTATTGATCTTTTCCCCAGCAATCCTAACTCCAGCTTGTGATTCATCCAGGCCAGCATTTCGCATGATGTACTCTGCATATAAGTTAAATAAGCAAGGTGACAATATACATCCTTGCCGTACTCCTTTCCCTATGTTAAACCAATCAGTTGTTCCATATCCGGTTCTAACTGTTGCTTCTTGACCCTTATACAGGTTTCTCAGAAGACATGTGAGGTGGTCCGGTACTCCAATCTCTTTAAGAACCTGCCATAATTTATTGTGATCCACACAATCAAAGGCTTTAGCATAGTCAATGAAGCAGAAGTAGATGTTTTTCTGGTACTCTCTTGCTTTCTCCATAATCCAGCGAATGTTGGCAATTTGATCTCTAGTTCCTCTACCTCTTCGAAACCCAGCTTGTACTTCTGGCAGTTCTCTATCCACGTACTGTTGGAGCCTAGCTTGTAGGATTTTGAGCATGACCTTGCTAGCGTGTGAAATGAGTGCAATTGTGCGATAGTTTGAACACTCCTTGACATTGCCCTTCTTTGGGATTGGAATGTACACTGACCTTTTCCAATCCTGTGGCCACTGTTGTGTTTTCCAAATTTGTTGGCAAATTGAGTGCAGCACTTTAACAGCATCTTCTTTTAAGACTTTGAATAATTCAGCTGGGATACCATCACCTCCACTAGCTTTGTTGTTAGTAATGCTTTCTAAGGCCCATTTAACTTCGCTTTCCAGGATGTCTGGCTCAAGGTCAGTGATTATACCATCATGGTTGTCAAGGACATCGAGGTCCTTCTTGTACAGTTCTTCTGTGTATTCTTGCCATCTTTTCCTAATCTCTTCTGCTTCTGTTAGGTCCCTACCATTTTTGTCCTTTATCATGGCCAGCTTTGCATGGAACGTTCCCTTGATTTCTCCAATTTTCTTGAAGAGATCTCTAGTCCTTCCCAATCTATTGTTTTCCTCTATTACTTTGCATTGTTCATTCAGGAAAGCCTCCTTATCTCTCCTTGCTGTTCTCTGGAAATCTGCATTCAGTTGGGCAAATTTTTCCTTTTCACCGTTGCCTTTAGCTTTCCTTCTTTCCTCTGCTATGTGTAAAGCCTCATCAGACAGCCACTTTGCTTTTTTGCATTTCTTTTTCTTTGGGATGGCGGTGACTGCTGCCTCCTTTACAATGTCACGGACCTCTGTCCATAGTTCTTCAGGCACTCTGTCTATCAAATCTAGTCCCTTAAACCTATTCTTCACCTCTACTGTATATTCATCGGGGATGCGATCTAGGTCAAATCTGAATGGCCGAGTGGTTTTCCCAACTTTCTTCAATTTAAGTCTGAATTTTGCAATGAGTAGCTCATGATCTGAGCCACAGTCAGCTCCAGGTCTTGTTTTTACTGACTGGATAGAGGTTCTCCATCTTTGACTGCAAATTATATAATCAATCTGATTTCGGTGTTGCCCATCTGGTGATGTCCATGTGTAGAGACGCCTCTTAGGTTGTTGGAAAAGGGTGTTCGCTATGACCAGCGTGTTCTCCTGACAAAACTCTGTTAGCCTTTGCCCTGCTTCATTTTGTTCTCCAAGGCCAAACTTGTCTGTTATTCCGGTTACCTTTTGATTTCCTACTTTAGCATTCCAGTCCCCTATGATGAGGAGGACATCATTTTTTGGTGTTAGTTCTATGAGCTGTTGTAGGTCTTCATAGAACTGGTCCACTTCAGCCTCTTCTGCAGCAGTGGTTGGGGGATAGACTTGGATTACTGTGATATTGAATGGTTTGCCTTGGATTCGGACCGAGATCATTCTATCATTTTTGAGATTGTATCCCAATACTGCCTTTCTCACTCTCTTATTGACTATAAAGGCCACACCATTTTTTCTATGGGATTCCTGGCCACAGTAGTAGATATAATGGTCTTCTGAGTTAAATTCGCCCATTCCTGTCCACTTTAATTCACTGATTCCCAAGATGTCAATGTTCATTCTTGCCATCTCATTTTTGACCACGTCAAGCTTACCTTGATTCATAGATCTTACATTCCAGGTTCCTATGCAGTATTGTTCTTTGCAGCATCGGACTTTCCTTTCACCGTCAGACACATCCACAACTGAGCATCCTTTCGGCTTTGGCCCAGCCGCTTCACTCTTTCTGGGGTTACTCGTACTTGCCCTCTGCTCTTCCCCAGTAGCATATTGGACACCTTCCGACCTGAGGGGCTCATCTTCCGGCGTCATATCTTTTAGCCTTTTGTTACTGTTCATGGGGTTTTCTTGGCAAAGATACTGGAGTGGGTTGCCATTTCCTTCTCCAGGGGATCACGCTTGGTCTGAGTTCTCTGCTGTGGCCTGTCCGTCCTGGGTGGCCCTCCACGGCATAGCCCACAGCCTCATCGAACCACGCAAGCCCCCTCGCCACGACAAGGCAGTGATCCATGAGGGAGACCATGTGCATAGGACAAACTAATGGTCGTGAAGTTGACAAGAAAGGCAACACAGAAAAACCTGTAGGGGAACATTTTTAAAGTTTTCCTTGATGTTCATTTATAGGGATCTTGTTTCTGCCTTATTCATAAGGGTAACTTTGTACTGAAACTTATTAAATTATGGCATCACAGATGCCTTCCTTTGGTAAATGCATGGCTGAAGTCTCTGAGCCAGGGCAGAATACAAAACAGTTGCTGTGCACTCAATTTCTGAGCAATGTACAGAGTTCAGAGCAGCAGCTGTCTTCTTCTCACTTCAAACTCATATCCTACCTGTGAGTACAAGTATGTTTTGAAGGAATTCATAACAGTGCCCATAGCAGACAGATATTCAGAAGAAATTATTAACAAAACCCACATGATTAAGTTTATGGGAAATTACTTCATTCCTGTGCATGGTTAATTTCTGCGCTTTAGGTTCAACTTGCAAAACACACTTGGCTTCAGCAAATGATCTTCAGATAGCTGAATATAACTTTAACTTTTGTTTAACAATGCAAACTGTTTATTTACATTTTTTAAAATTACAATAAAATCAAATATTATCTTAATCCCCTATTACTCCTTCTCCTGCTCCACAAGCATCCTCTCCTGTCATATCCCACCTATCTCCCCCAATTTCCCTTCATCTCCCCACCGCAATAGTTGGCATGTGTTGATGATTAGTGGCAAACCTATACAGATTGCCTTACCTAAATACAACCCACTTGTTAAGATGCAAAAGTTCAAAAAACCCTACTGAATGTGTTTATTTTAATTGATGTTCTTTGAATGAACTCATTAGTTATAACCTTAAGATCAATTTCCTCAGAGATCTGTTTATGTCCATGAAGAAGAGCCATGTGATTGAGCCTTACCTATCTCATGCTTGACCATAGAAAGGTCTTTATTCTACAAAGGCATGAAAATGACCTTTCTGAGGTACAGGAGGAAACAGGTATGGTAAAGCCTATTCTGATAAGTTTAGTTAATTCTGGTAGTAGCTGATGCAGACTTTTTCCTTGTTCTCCACTGAATAGATCAATTATATCACAAAGAGCTAAAAGATTAACTTGCTCCCTTGCAATATCAAAAAAATCCTTATATTTAGGTCCTTGGCAAATATGTGCAAATGTCTGCTGGGACAGGCTTGCCTAGGTTGTGCGGGCAGGGTATATCCCTACAACTTCTAACTTTTTGTAATGGCATTTCAAATTTGCCAAAGTGTTTTTATAGCTTCTTATCCAAACAACCACATGCAAAGTAAGCCACAACAATACTATTATGTGCTTGAACCCAGTTCATGTTAGCTGTGGCTGCCTACGTGGTAAACAATTGCCAATACACACCTACTTGACCAACTCTTTAGTGTGTAGATCAGGGGTGGCCAAACATGCTTAACATAAGAGCCACATAGAATAAATGTCAGATGTTTGAGAGCCACATGATGTGAGCAAATATTACAGACATGTTTTTATTGGAAAATATGCAAATTTGCTTTTTATTAATAGTAAATGAGACTGCCAAAAATAAAAACAAAAGAGATAAAAATAGATATTGATAACGATACTTATTTTTCCAAAGGTATTTGTAGGCTGGGGGGAGCTTTGAGAATGCATATAAAGCTAAAGTTGCTTTCTTTCTCTGCTCCCCCCCACCCCGCCTCAAGCCTACCCAGGAAGGGGAACACTGGCTGGGGAAAGGAAGACTGGTTGGGAAGGCATGCCTCCTCTTCGCTTGCCCAGCTGCCCTTCTGGGAGCCACATTTTGGCCACCCCTGGTGTAGATGAAGATGCGTAGCCACCTTAGTCTGTCTGTTGCAATAGAAAAGAGTCCAGAGCCAGTTTGGTGCAGTGGTTAAGTGCACAGACTCTAATCTGGGAGAGCCAGGTTTGATTTCCCACTCCTCCACTTCCACCTGCCGAATGACCTTGGGCAAGCCATAGTTCTGGCACAGCTGTTCTTGAAAAAGAGCAGTTTCTGTCAGAGCTCTCTCAGCCCCACCTACCTCACAGGGTATCTGTTGTGGGGAGGGGAAGGGAAAGGAGTTTGTAAGCCGCTCTGAGATTCCCTTGGGTAGTGAAGGGTGGGATATAAATCCAATGTCCTCCTCCTCCTTCTTCTTGACTAATGAAATTTATGGGAGGGTATGAGCATGAGTCACTGCTCACTGTATCTGAAGAAGTGAGCACAAATTTTGTTGGTCTTTAAGGTCCCATTTCTTTAGAATGTAGACATTTTAAAAAGAATGCTTAACAGGCTTTCTGGGGCCATGAATTAACTTTTAAAAGGAACTGGTTCAGCATCCACTTCAGCAAATGTAGAAAATCACATGCTTAAAGAAGGCATAAAATACCCATCTGCCAAAAGAATCTCCAAATCCTATATAGCAATACGTTAGTTGTAGTTTTGAAAGTGCTACTCAGCTTGGGTCCCTCCCCCCAATTTCTTCTCTAAGCATTAGCTAGTTGGTTGCCCCTTTGAAACTGTACCACACCATTTTAGGTAACAGCAAAATACAGAGCATGAACATGTACAGAGCGCACATTCCTTGCCAATGTTCTCTCTAGGCTGCACAGGTGGGCAATTTTTTTTTTAAAAAAAGGCCTCTGATCTGCATCTTCCCCATCTTGTTCATGCAGATGGGATTTCTCATTGCTTCAGTCCAGCATTCAGGCTGCCATTTTAGGAACTGTCATTTTCTTCAATAGATACCACCTCACCATTTAAAAATGGAATGGAAATTGAAATAAGAATTTAGGAATGGCTGAGTCAGCCCCCCTACCATGAAAAAAACCTGTTCTCAATCAAGCAAATATAGACCCATCCCACACCCAGCAAAAAGTAACAACAGAAGCAAGTAAGCAAGCAAGCAAAGCTATTTCAACTAGGAAACACAGGTCCTACCCTTCCCCAGTGTTTTGTTCTCAAAATACAATGTAATGGTAACATAACTGAAAAGTAAAATAAAGTAGACTCATTTCCACCCCAAATGTAAATTGGAGCCAAGCAAGTATGTTGGGCCCAACAGTGGCCTTGCAGTCTGACGGTTGCTACATTGAAGGTGGCTGGAGCCCCCCAAATTGGAGGTCTCCTGTTATAATTGGGGAATTTAGCTTAAAGGAGATCAAAAGCTAAGTGAGAGGCGGCAACTGCAGGATCGACACCAAAATTTATGGGGATTGTTTCATGAGAGAGAGAGAGATCTCAAAATAAACAGGCTGATGGTAAAATAAATAGTATTTTTACTGAAAAATAAGAAATGAGAAACAAAACACATATTAAGCATGCTACAACACACATACACTAGCTAAGGAAATAAAAGGAGGAAAAGGGAATAGAAAGTGGGGTTTGCTGAGGGTTATATTTACCAGTCTTGGAAAGAAATGGTCCACAGAGAGAAATGTAAAATGCCTGCATTTCAGGGAGAAGAGGACCCATGGGGGGGGGGGGAGGTGCAGTGTGGTGCCCAGGACACATACACATAATGGGGTTTGGTGCTTTGGTGCAGAGCGATGTATGTGCCCAAGAATTTGGTGAATTTGCCAGATGAAAAACAATGGAGGGGAGAGAACCTTTATGGTTTCTGCAGGAAATGCGGCTTTCCCAGGAGATAACCACCAACGTAAACGTTTGTAAATGTTCCTTGATTATTTTTCCACAGATGTACAAGTCACTTGATGACTCCTTGATTGTGGAATATTGCTTTATTGGGACAAATACATGGAAGGGAAGAACAGGTGTGAAAAGGAAGTTAAAAGGAACAGATACTTTCTTGGAGGAATCTTTGTTCTTATGCCTCTCTCTTTTAAGGTGTTGAGGGGAAGGTTGTCAGGTCACACCCTTACCATTATGCCTACCCAGACTCTACCTCCATACTTACATCAGGTTGGCCTGCTTTTTCTGATCAATTTAATCTGAAAGTTGTTGTTATGGGTCTGGAGCAATATTGAAGAAGGGTGCTGGTCTTATTCTCCCTGATGCCAACTACTCCTTCCATTAAGAGGAGGGTCTGACTAGTAACACCAGTTAGGGTTAAGGACTAAGCTAAGGTCTTTTAAGGCAGTGTATGAATTCTTTTTTATACAAAATTTTATTTTTTATAAATATAAACAGAACAGAAAAAGGGAAATAAAACCCATTTCACAACTATAATTACATCAAAAGAAAAAGAAAAGAAAGAGTAAACATATAATAAACAATGATACTGTAAATGGTAAACATTATATTATAATGACAACCATTTTTTTACCATGTCTTCTTGTGATAAAAGATTAATTTTACTCTCCATTTCCCCTTCTGCCTTTGTTTTGTTGCGAAGTTACTATTAATGGACTGTGATCTGCAAAGGTTTTTGGTTGTATCTTTGCAGTCTCTAGATTAATAACTAAGGTTTTGGATATCCAACACATATCAGTTCTTGAATATGTTTGGTGTCTGTCAGGAAAGAAAGTAGTGTCTCTAGGATTCGGATCTTTGATCCTCCAAGCATCTTCCAATTATAACGTTTCCATATAATTAAACACATTTTTGGGAAGTTTGCTTCTTTGGTTTTTTTAGATCTATTATTCCATTCAAGTCTCCGAAGATCATTATCTCCCCTTCTTGAAAATCTAAAATGGATTGGAAAACATTTTCATAAACTTTTTCTTCTGCATTGTTTGGGGTATATACTGTTGCTAGTGTGTAAATCTCGCCTTCCAGGAGCCTGGTTTTCAAGATCATATATCTTCCTTCAGAATCTCTTAAATCTTCTGTAACATTTATCTGTAAATTGTTTGTATAAACTGTGACTCCTTTTTTATTATAAATTCTTAATAAACAAACAAATACACACTAGTAAACAGGAACAAAGCCCCAAAGAATCATGGATATTGTAATATGATACAACAGGAAGGGTGGGCAGGCCTGTGCTTCAGCTGCCATTGTAAATGAGTCCCTCATGTGAGTTTGTCATCATTGCCTGGCACTGGCTGCCCAGGGGAGTCTCAGCCCCCCCATAGGCAAATCTGGGGGGTTGAACCAATGCCTGGGATGATTGGTCACTATTGGTTGTTGGTCCTGCTTGGGTGCTAATAGGAAGCAGCAGTGAAAAGAGGGAATTTAATGTTAGGCATTACAAATTGGGGTAGACTGTGTGGGATTCCTGGAGGAGAAACAAACTGAAAATTCCACCCCAAACCCAATCCAGAATTCTCTAGTGGGGGAGTGGGGAGTGAACAGGCTGATTTCTCCTTCTCACTTTTTAAAACTGACCCTCAGTTGAGCTCAACATCTGGTCCCTTCTTACTAAGCAGGTTTTAAATGACCCCCCCCTTTAGTTGATCTACAAAGGCATATTTTTTGCATACATTGGGAGTCCACCCAGTAGGTAAAAGCACCTGCCTTGTCTATGAGTGGCCCACTGTGTCGCTTCATTCATCCACACATTTATTTATTTATTTATACTTATATTCTAATTTATATCCCACCCTACCCCGCTAAACATAGTTATTTGGATAGTCTCAGTCTAACCAACCTCACAGAGTTGCTGTGAAGACAGAATGGAGGAAAATGAATGAATGAATGGATGGATGGATGAACATGCAACAGATATAATTCAGGGGAAATGGACAGACACCTGTGCAAAACTCAAAACCACTTTGAGATCCCCATTTGCATTTTATTAGCTTGAGGACCTTATTGGTTTTGTTAAAGGTAGAATAGCATTTTAATACAATTTTAAATCTGTCATTTCTCTTTAGTTCTTTCTCTTCTAAACTCAGATTTCTCTCTGCAACCCATAAGTGATATCCTTTAGTTACCATATGTATCCATGGATCTTTTGCATTATAGGGACATTGTGAACTTTGCTGAGAACAGGTTCAGCCAATAAGCATACCATGTTCAGCAGCCATGATCACCTGTGAGCTAATCCTCAGACCTGCTCCACCTACTGCCATCTGAGCCAAACAGCTATTAAAAACCTTTGTGGCTGTGCAGTAACTATGGTGATGGAGTTTCATTTCTCTGCACTGAAGGTGCTTTTGCATCTGCACAGTAGATTCTTACCAGGGTCATGGTTGGTAGGGTCAAATAATTAAAAGTTATGGGAGGAGAACTATACCTCCCATAAGAGTCTGTGAAAATGTGCATGTACAAGATAGCCTTGATAGCATAGACTGGAGGAGGAGGAGGTGGAGGAGGAGATTGGATTTATACCCTGCCCTTCACTACCCTAAGGAGTCTCAGAGTGGCTTACAATCTCCTTCCCCTTCCCCTCCCCACAACAGACACCCTGTGAGGTAGCTGGGGCTGAGAGAGCTCTGAGGGAACTGCTCATGAGAGAACAACTCTGAGAGAACTTGTGACTAACCCAAGGTCATACCAGCAGCTGCATGTGGAGGAGTTAGGAATCAAACCCAGTTGTCCCAGATTAGAGTCCGTACGCCTAACTACTACACCAAACTGACTCTTCAAGAAACACCAAATGGGAAGACTACTTCTTTAAAAGACACCCTCCCCACGTCATTGTTTATAATCACTGGCTGACTGATTGATTTGCTTATTATTTATTTATGTGATTGACCACCAAGCTGCTTGCAGCGAGACATATCTGTGGGGAAAGGGGAAACCAGAACTTTCATCAGTCTATGTGAAAATGGGTATGCATGAAACAATATTGGGTGTACTGTACCAGACAATACTCTTTGAATACATCAAAAGTAACCTGACAAACTGGCTCCAACTGCTTGCAGAAAGTCAAATGATTGATGAAAAATTGGCTTTGTGTTTGCTTATGGCCAAACTGGTTGGGATGCTCTAGTATTCCTATTTCTGTATTGCTTTCCTGTACTCTGCAGCACTCTCTCTGCATACCTCACAAAACACATTTCCATTCTCTTTTAAACTGTAGTTTTCCCAGTTACCCCTTCTCGATCTGTTTCCTCAACCTGCAGATGAGATTCTCTGCCTCTCAGTGCTTAGTCATCTGCCACTTTCAATGCTCTCTCTTCTTTCAGTGCCACTTGAACTTCTGCAAAAGACCAAGGAGCTGACTGCGAGTAATGACATCACTGTGAAATTATTGATACTAGCACTTTATTATGTTTTATGGTTTTAGCATTGTCTACTTGTATTAATTGATGTTGTTAATTTTAATCTATACTATTGTAATTTTTATGCTATTTTATGTAAGCTGCCCTGAGCCAGTTGTGGCTGGGAGGGTAGGGTAGAAATTTAATAAATCAAATCAAACCCAAAAACCTCTTGATTTCTCAGGTAGCTTTCCTTCCTCTATTCTATAGCTTTCTGAACCCCATGTTATCTCTTTTTCTTTGCTATCATCATAGCACCAGAAATAACTTACTGAACTGCTTTCTTCCCTGTTTTTCTCTTCTCTTTCCAAACTCCATAACTCGGTTTCCTCACCCCGTCTTTTAATTCAGCCTTTCCCCCACACATTATTTCTTTTCTTCCATCTTATCTCTGTCCCTCCTTTGCTGACTTCTGTGCTAAAGGCCAACAAAACTTTCACTCTCCCAACAAATTAACAAAAACAAGGGCATCACAGGAGTACATTGGATGTGCAGCGCTGATGGCTGGTTACTAGGGAGAGGAGCAGCAATGCAGGCCTTCAGATACCAGCATACTCCCTACCCACTGCTGCCTTTTAATGGCCTTGGACAAAATTAGATTTCACATAAAGGATTGCAAATGACTGGTATTTTAGATTCTTTTGTCTGTCAAATTAACCTGTGAGCCTTAACCTTGGTCAGGCTTACATTTAGATCCATCTAAGGGATATCATAGAATTAGAAATGACCACTCACAATGATCAAGGAACTGGAACATGTTCTTATGAAGAAAGAGTGAAGCATTTGGGACTTTTAATTTGAAAAAAAAGGAGAAAAGGAAAAATGTGACAGAATCATAGATTCATAGAGTGGGAAGGGATCTCCAGGGTCATCTAGTCCAACCCCCAGCACAAAGCAAGAAATTCACAAATACCTCCCCCTCACTCCCCCAGTGACACTTGTTCCATGTCCAGAAGATGGCAACCCCCCACCTCCAGGACCCCTGGCCAAACTGGCCTGGAGAAAAATTGCTTCTTAACCCCAAAGTGGCAATCAGTATTTCCCTGGGCATGTAAGAAGAAGAAGAAAAGAGATTGGATTTATACTCCGCCCTTCACTTCCCAAAGGAGTCTCAGAGTGGCTTACAAACTCCTTTCCCTTCCCCTCCCCACAACAGACACCCTGTGAAGTAGGTGGGGCTGAGAGAGCTCTGACTGGAACTGCTCTTTTTCAAGAACAGCTGTGCCAGAACTAAGGCTTGCCCAAGGTCATCCAGCAGGTGCAAGCAGAGGAGTGAGGAATCAAACCTGGTTCTTCCAGATTAGAGTCTGCGCACTTAACCACTACACCAAACCGCTACACCAAAGGGCAATGAGAACTAAACAATGATGCAACTCTTATAAAATAATGATGTGGAACAACTGAACACGGGGCACAGGTTCTAGAATGTGGGCCTTACTGATAAAATTGATTGTTAGTATATCTGGAACAGGGAACAAAGAGTATGACTTCTCACAACATATAGTCAACATGGAATTCACTGTCACAGGATCACCAAATTATTACTTGTTCAGATAGCTTCATTGAACATGTGGAGTGGAAATGCACAAATGATGCATCTATTGGTGAGCACTCATCTCTATGGTCAGTTACTGGAATGCAGATGCTGAGGGAGGTCTGTTTGCTGATGATTGCTTGAGGGCTTCTCAGGTTCATCTGGCTGGTCTCTGTTGGGAACATGATGCTGGCCCCGATGGGCCCTGGGTCTGGTCTTGGCTAGGAGCCTCTTTCTGTGTTCTTAATCCAAGAGGTAGGGCTTAGGCATATACAAGGAAAAGTCTATTCATTTCCAGACGTTCAAAGTGCTGGTGTTAGTCTTTAAAGCTCTAAGTCTTGGTGGGCCTTGGGATATATTTTAACTGTTTTTTATTATTCATGTTTTAATTATTGATTTGGTTTTTCTGTTATTTTGTCTTTATTATTTCAATGTTTATTTAGCCGGCAACCTATTTATCTTATGTTATTGTTCTAATCTTTGTTTTGCAAGCTGCCCTGATAGCTTTATAAAGAGAAAGGTGGGGTACAAGCAAGCGAGTGCATATTAGCAATAACATAATAAAAACTAGCACATTAGCACCATCATAACTTGTCACTCAGAACACTATGCTGGGGATTATTAGGAAGGGAATTGAAAACAAATCAGCCAGTATCATAATGCCCCTGTATAAATCATTGGTGCAACCTCATTTGGAATACAGTGTACAGTTCTGGTCGCCACACGTCAAAAAGGATATTATAGCATTGGAAAAACTACAGAGAAGGGCAACTAGAATGATAAAAGGGTTGGAACACTTTCCCTATGAAGAAAGGTTAAAACACTTGGGGCTCTTTAGCTTGGAGAAACGACGGCTGAGGGGTGACATGATTGAGGTTTATAAGATTATGCATGGGATAGAGCAGGTTGAGAAAGAAGTATTTTTCTCCCTTTCTCACAATACAAGAACTTGTGGGCACTCAATGAAATTGCTGAGCAGTCGGATTAGAACAGATAAAAGGAAGTACTTCTTCACCCAAAGAGTGATTAACGTATGGAATTCACTGCCACAGGAGGTGGTGGCAGCTACAAACATGGACAGTTTCAAGAGGGAATTAGATAAACATATGGAGCAGAAGTCCATCAGGAGCTATTAGCCACAAGATATAGATAGGAACTCTCAGTCTGGAGCAGGTGATGCACTCTATTCTTGATCCTGGGGGGGCAGCAGTGGGAAGGCTTCTAGTGTCCTGGCCCCACTGCTGGACTTCTTGATGGCACCTGGTATTTTTGGCCACTATGTGACACAGAGTGTTGGACTAGATGGGCCATTGGCCTGATTCAACATTGGCTTCTCTTATGTTCTTAGAATTAAACTGTCACGAGTAACCACCATCCTTTGCTAAAATCACTAAAATGTTGTAGAACCCCAGTCCCCCTATAAATATTTATGGAAAAAGTAATGCAAAATTTCTTACCATGATGCCCACTGAACAGTAAAAAGGTCAACACTTTGAGAAAGATACTGATCTCCAGAAGTGATCTTGTACATATTATATACCCTAATAAGGGCACTCTGTTGCCTTCCTTAGCTGAATACTTCTCTCAGCCTGGCTCTTCCACACCTGCATGTTGATTTGTGAGTGGTTAACGATAACGTGGAATTTGTTTTTTGTCAGTGGCTCTGTCCCACATTGCCTGTTCATACAATGTTGTGTCACTCCCGTTAAAAAATACCTTAACATTCATTGATTTATGTTCTGTTCTCACAAGGAATGTGTGTCTGGAAATGTACACGTCAAGCTTTGTTTCCACTTGTCATTGGAAACTGTGCTATTGTTGCACTTTAACAGTCATTCACGACTTGATTAGCCCATCTGGACAAGCCAATCCAGTGGCAAGCAATCACTGTGGTACAAGAGCAGCTCATATCCAAGGACAGATCCATGCAACACTCTTTTGCAAATGTTCAAAACCCAGACAAAATTATTTCCAATGCTTGGGAAAGTTTAGAAACCTTGCAGTCTCGTTGTTTCTAAACTCATCTTTCCCATATTGATTTCTTGAGCAGCAGGAGGAGCTGGAGCTGCCAGAGAAGTCATCTTCCCCGTACATGATCTGTAGATGACAGGGAAAGAGTTTGCTGTATCTGCCAGCAGGCAGTGCAGTTCCAGGAAGACCACTTGCCCTACAGGGCACAGAATTGCTTCACTTGCACTAGCTGGTAGGCAACGAGGGGGGGGATGGTGTGTGTGTGCAGGCAGACCCCTCAGTATTTCCCTCCTGACTATAGGCAGCTTGCTTCTCTTGGAAGCAGGCTGGTTTCCCTTTTTTATTGCTTGGTTTATTGAATGTACTTCTGTATTGTGGTCTGTTCTCAACAGACTTTTTTTGAGGTCATTAGAGGCAGAAGCAAAGGCTTCAGTCCCCAAGAAAACTCACCCACTCATACAAACGCACCCTGCAAACGATGAGTGAAGAGGAAGGATCAGGTTTGTCTCTGTGTAAGGGCTGACACAGGATCTGAGATCTCTCCCCATTTGTCATGTCATCCAGAAACACTAAGCATCTGAACCTTTGTCTGGATATGCATCTCTCCCCCCTTTGTGTAGTTGCCACAAGCCCTGGAAAAGGGGGAAAGATCAGCAAGTGCCCTCATTGGTGTACAGAGAGCAAAGCTGGGACATGCAGGTCAGGGAAGCTAAATACAGCCCTATTTCATAGTTTAGCCAGAGTTTAAGATCTATGTTCTCCCAGTCAAGCTCCTTTACAGAAAGTAAAGAGAAAAATATTAAAAGAAATGAAGCAAAGTGGGATGGAGTGGGCAGAGTTTAGTCCCCACCTGCACATTCCATTAAAAAAGAAGTCCACCCCCATTTGTTGCTCGATGATCTCAGGGAGGATGATTACCAACATGTCAATTTATGCTTCCCTTTGCTCACACTGCACATAATAATTTCAATTGCCTATAGACAGGGGTATTTTCTCTTATATGCCTAACATTTCAGATGAGAATTCCATGAGGAAGGGGCTCAGTGTCTCTGTATTTCATCCCAGTTTGACATGTGTATAGAAATCACACCTGGGGGGAAAAATGTTTGCTACTGAAACCAATGGAAATAATTGATTTATTAGTACATTTACAAATGACATCAACTATTTGAGCTTTTTAAACAATCTATGACATCGTTCCTAATATTGCTTTCCCCATGCTTATTTGCAGCATATAACTTGATTTCCAACACATTTAATTTGGGCACATTACTGGGCTGGACTTCTCCTCACTCCTCCCCAAGTGCCTGTTTCAGTCATTGTGTGAACTATTCCTTCCTTCCTAGACAATAAAGCAAAGGAAAACATTCTAGAATATCTTCACATGACTACATAGAAAATACTTTTTCTTGGCAGGTGTGATATATCTTTGTGTACAAGGTGATGTGCAATGGCAGGGAATGAAAAGTAGCTACAGAGTATCTTCTGTAGTACCTGACAGCATTGGTTTTAGTTTGTGTAAATGCAACCAAAGAGAAAAATTGACTCAGGTCCCAAGAAGTTAGGAGCTAGGGATTAATCGGCAACTGGGCAATCAAAATGCCTTCTGGGGTACCAAAAGCTTCTGCTAAAGTCCTGCCTTGGGCAACAGTTATCTCCTTTGGGGGCAGATTGACAAATTTGGGGGCCTTGGGCTGAAGGAATCCTGCGGCTCACACTCATGCCACCAACAGAGATTGCTTGCATGTTCCATAATATAACATTGCCATTAATAACTGTTACATGACATTGATTGGAGAACTATCCATGTATGTGCTATCTGTCTTGTGACTACATTGCATTATTTTGCAGTTAAGACAAACATTTCTATTAGACCAGATTGTTTAAAAAATCTGTATTTAATGCTTTTGTAGGTGCCAGAATTTTTTTTGGGGGGGTGGTAAGTGAGTACAGCGATGGTCAGCCCATCATTGTTCATTTACTTTATTTATACTTTATTTGTTGTTTACCAGCTTTCTACTTGCGACTCAGGGTGGATTACATGGTATAGAACATGGTAATCAAACAGCATGAGAGATCTAAGAAACAATGCAGTAGGACTAGGCTTACAAAAATTACAAAAATGCAGAAGAAAAGTATCAAACATGTTATGTCAAGCAATGCAGAAAATGGAATTGCAAAAAATGAAAACGATGCTGTCAGTGCATGATAGAACATACAACAAATCAATAATATAGAGCATAAACTGTGGCATGGACTACAGTCTATAAACTTTATAAAAATGCCCTCCCAAGCAACTGTTTTACATAGTCTGTTGAATTAAAGAAGTGTGAGAGCCTTCTTTCAGTTACTGAAACTTGAAACTGTAAAGTCAACCTTCTGTTCATCACCAGCTCAAGGCTTCTAATGGTGGCACGCAACAAATGGGAAAGATCAGCACTGCCCATACAAACATATTTTCTGTTGTGGCACCCATTTGTGAAATGGCCTTTCTGAGGAAGTCAGGAAAGCTTCCAATCTTTTGTCATTCTGTCAACAGTGTAAAACAGGATGGTTCAAGAAGGCATTTTAATAAAAGTAATAGGCTGTAGGATAATGGAATGGTTCAGGAAGGAACTTTAATACAATGAACAGGACTGTGAACTGAATCACGGTATATTATGTACAGTTTCCTGTTTGTATTACCTTGCTCTTACTGCATTGCTTTCTACTTTTGTAATATCATTTTCTGCATTGTTTGACATACCACGTGTAATTATTTTTGCTCTCTTTCAAATGGCTGTAATCCTAGTCTTATTGCATTGTTTATTAGATGTCTCATGTGAATTATTGCATTGACATACACTATGCAATCCATTTTGAGTCTCAGTGAGAAAGGCAGACTACATATAAAGTAAATAAAATAAATAAATAATGTGCACAAGATCAGGCTATGAGTGGGATTTTTTTTCAAAGTGAACAAACATAGGACCAAGCAACAGTGGCATGACCCCTGAGGTGCCCACAGGTGGGATCCTTACCCAGCAACTTTCCATCTTCAGAGCAAACACCACAACCCTCCCCTGCGAATGAGATTCCTGTGGGTTAGCATGTATCAGCAAAAGAAAATTTGTGCTCACTTATCTCTGGACCTAAATTCCTTATTATTTGTCTCCTGTTCTGTCAAAAATAATTTCCCCAGCAATAAGAGTTCCACAGGACTATTGCGAAACACTGTCCTGTTTTCTCTGTCTGCTACAACACCTTTTTACCCCTTCATTCCTTAATCTCTCTCTCTGCTTTACTCCAACATGATTTCACTCCCCCCCACCCTTGCAGGCTTTTAAAATCAGGACTCATCAGCCCTTTTAAAATCAGGGTTCACCAGCCCTGCTAACTACTAATTCTGTTCTAGCCAGTTGCATAGAGAATTCACCCTTGGAAGATTTATGACAAGATTCATACTTCTTACCTCAATTCCCTCCTAAAAAAAAAAAATTACACCTGAAAGACTGTGACAGAGTTCACATCAATCCCTAATGCTGATTGGAGGGGCATGACAAATGATTGAAGGGGCGCTGCCCTCTCCCTTTTTGCACACCATGGCTATGGGCCCGTCTACTGCCAGAATCCTGGATTCATGTTGCTGTATTGCCATACAACTAGATCTGTCCTAATATTTAGATCATTTCAGTGGTCCAGAAAACTGTATATTTGAGCACTCATTCACATAGCTGTGAAAATCCTGTGCAATTTCATAAGGGTAAACACACACACACACACTCGTTTTCCATACAACTGAAGAAGGTTGGGGTTTTTTTTAAGCAGTTAATTGTGCTCAGGAATAGTTACGTGTATTTCTCTTTTGCATCATTTTTTGTAACGGATCCAGCTTCTCTCCTAGGAGGTACTTTCTTTTCCTTTGGGGATATTGTAATAAATGTATCAGCTATAAATTGATTAGAACTTTGTAGTCGTTATTTTTGTTTGTAAATTCAGAACTCTTTCCAACAAAGGATTGTGGCAGAATCTCTCTCTCATGGTACATGCTTTCTCTGTTGCTAATCTCTGTCTCCTTTTCTCTTTCCTCCTGTCTTATTCCACATCTCTGTTCCATTTATATGTTGGTGGTTCTCACATAGTGGAGGTGAGGGTGTTACCAAAATAGGCAGTCTCCTACTTAGTTGGGGTAAATTAGCTTACAAGGAGACAGACTGAGAGGGGGTAACTGGGATTCTCCACTGATGTTTAGGGGGATTTTCCCCTCAAGAGAACTTGTGAAATAAATCAGGCAGACATTCCACTGGTAAGGTTTCTATTAAAAGAAATAAAAATGAGCAACACACACAAACACACTTAAAATACACACAAGGCTAACTAAGAAGAAGAATTAGGGAGGAGAGGGAGAAAGTAATTTAGGGGAAGGCTATACAAAGAGGCAGCAGTGAAACAACCAGCATTTCACAGGGAAGAGAAGGCCCACACTCATGTGGGGGGTGTATGTATAGGTCCCAGAACACACACACACTAACTGGTGGCTGGGTACTTCAGATATAGGGCAAAATGCTGCCTGGGACAGGCTGACATATTTGCCCTAAAAACAATAACTGGATGGTTTTTCGGAGGTAGACAATGATTTGGTTGGAGCGTGAAGGGATTTCCTGACTTGGACTATAGGTGTAAATGGTGCTTGATGACCCTCTAAGTACCGGATGAGAAAATCTACCAGGTTTTGTGAATAGGATTTACTGTTGTTTAATTAGGGTAAATAATTGAGGGGAAATGAAATCGGACAGTTGTCCAGATTAGTCCAACGTGAGGCAATAAGTTCTTGGGAGCCCCCTTGTTCTTAAATGCATCTCCTCAGGGTGTGGAGAGGGTCCTTAGCTAGTCAGCTGCTCTTTCTCACAATTCAAAGCTATGTCCAAACTTGTCTCTGGCTGACATCCATTTTGTGTCATTTTGGGCCAGGCAGTGAATTGCATTTATGATATTTGAGTTGATATTTTATGAAGGGTATTTATGATTTTATAGCTATAAACTGCCCCTCAGTGAGAGGAGGGTTCTGACTGCTACCAGGGGTGGGTACTTGTGACATTTTCTTGTACTTCAAGGCATATGTGAACCAACCATTTCATCACTATGGAAGTCCCATTAATGTGATTTCTCCCTCCTTTGAGAGTAAGAGAATATGAGCTAGGGCTCTCTGCAAATGAGACCCATTGTAAAAGAATGCCCAATTTGTAGATTATTGGAGGGAAAGATGGACAGGAGACAACATGTGTGATCCTACATCATTTCCCTGCCTTTCCCTTGCATACAGTGTCATCTGTCTCTTCCTCCTGCCTAATGCATTTACCATAAAGTTTCATTGCCACTAACATCATACAATATAATGCATACCAGAGAAATCTGAGAATAACTCTGAATTTTCTTTTAGTGTTTACTGAGCTCTAGATACCTTTGTTGCATTTTCCCCTTGGATTTTTTAAAAAAGCAGAAGTTGATTTCCCTGTGAATTGTGCTCAGGTCTGTAAAAATGGTAGTGGTAACTGTGACAAGGTTAAGGCAAAAGTCTTAGCCCATATGTTGGGTCAGATAAGTATATAAGTCAATAGCCTAGTTAAATGAGAGCATTTTGATTTCCCAAGACCATTCAACTCAAATGCACTAGCCCCTTCACACTTAATATATGTGCTTGGAAGCAAACCCATGGGTCTCAATGTACATTTATTCATAAGCTAACGAGAATTAAGAATCATGCACACCAGCATGCCCCCAAATGCTCCTAAATATTTCTAGATCACAGACAAAATCCAATCTGTATGTTAGCTTCCACACCAAAGTACCCCAAATGTTCCTGGTGGACAGCAGTTCTAGGAAGTGGATCTGAGATGTGCATCTCCTTATCCCATAGATCATCTGCATTATGTGGAGAGATTTCATACAAATGCCAGTCATCACCAAGAATGAATGGTGGTGAGGTGGCTACTCTCTGTGTGGTGCACAAAATCCATGTGGTGAGTGGTGTTCTACATTACAGCCAATGCACAAAGCAGATGCCATGCAGATGCTTCTTTAAAGACCCTACATGAAGGACACAGCAAATAGCCTCCAAAATGGGAACACGAGTTTCAAGGTAGTTTTTGGACATCTATTTACCACATCAAAACATGCGTGGTTTCTGCATTTGTGGTATGTATCTGAAGCAGGTTTCGTCTCATCTATGGTAATGTGCTCAAAGATACAATACCACGGTGATGCTATTTTAGGGTAATTATTGGAAATTTGGAAGCACACATTTCAGACATTCATTTCCCAAACTATGTCAAACTAAGTTTCAAAGCTGCAAATGGAAAAAGCCTACATTCAAAGTTTCCAGGACCAGTCTCTGTCTCAAGTGTCCTCTGTTTCTGGCACCATTTCTTGTCCCCGTCAAAGGAAGAAAGAGATGTCAAATCCCTCCCCTCTGGAGAAACATTAAAAAACAAAGCAAAACAAAAATCCCACTGGCACCCCAATTTTTCTTACTGACACCATGTCAAATGCTTAAAAAAAAAAGGCCCAGGTTGCATATTTTAAGAGCTCATATAATCCTGAGGGGGGGGAGAGAAAAAAATTCATGGCTTCAAAGCAAACCCAGGATTCCTAAAGCTTCTGTTCATGGTTACTCATGCAAAGTTTGCACAGATCAATCAGTTCAGCTGGGATTAGAAAGAGTGGTACATCTGCACCACACATTAAAAAGAGCCAGGAAATAAAAGAGCTGGCTGCATTATTAGAAGTAGCACAATTAATTAAATGCTAGTGGAGGTGGTATTAATAATGCGTGTGACAATTTTCTGACTCTGTTTTCAATGGACCTTTTATGCTTGTTGAATTTACAGACTCGTGTCAACTTTGTGCAAGTAACCTTGTCGGAGAAAAAGGAACCCTCATGAATCAAGTTTCCCCCTTCCCCCCTTCCAATAACAGTAGCAGACATAACAAAAATAATAACATTCATGCTACATTAAATGTGCCTTCTTCATGTTCATCAACCATAATCTGTAAAGAATCATTAACATTAGAAGTGTTGTACACATGACTAATAAACGATGTGAGTAGTAATACTAATAGTAGATTACTAATAGATTGTTAATGGGTAACCTGGAAGGAAAAATACAGAATGCCTCTATTTCTACTTTCGCTGTTAAATAGAATGTAATAAATTAAACGTGATGAAAGGGAGTTACACACATTTTGCTGAAACTCCTTTAATATTGTACCAGACATCTAGACTTATGGTGTAAGTGGTGGAGTCCTGACTTGATATGAAAGCGTCTGGTTTGTGTCTGTGGAGAAGGTCCCAGGTTCAATCCTGGGCATTTCAAAAGAAAGGGGTTGGGTGGAGTGAAAATCCACGAAGAACCACTGTCAACAAAACTAGACAGTACTGACCTTAATAGATCAGTGCTGCCGATTCAGTATAAGGCAGTCTCCGAGTGACTGTTAGCGACCTGGGTTCAGATGCCCACTCAGCCAAGAAACTCACTAGGTGTTCCTGGATTTATTGGGGTTGTTGTGAACAGAAACTGTGGGAGGGACAACTATGTGTGACTACAGGGAGCTCCTTGGAGGAAAGATGTGGTAAAAAAAAAAAAACATTTGTGAACATGGACACATCTTTTGATAAGACGGTGCTATAGGTTTATTTGCCGAACACACCTTTTACTACGAAAAGAAAAGAAAAGAAAAAGTAGAACTCTAACCTGGAAGGACTAGGGGATGTCGCATGTCAGCGCCCTCTGGTGGACGACACGAACTTCCTGTGGGTTTTTTGGCAGGTGGAGTGTTAATGTGGGGGAGTCAGTGTCCCTTAAAGGGCTGGGGGGGGGAGAAAGAAAGAAGGGGGCAGTTGATGCACGGCGTTTCTCGGGACAGGAGAAAAGCCAAAGGGGGCCGCGACCGACCGACGCCTCCTTCCTCACCGAAGCACACAGATACAAAGTCGACAGGACTGTGTATCAGGGGAAGAAGATTAAAAAGACCCTACCCCCCCCACTCTCACTGCCAAGCCCCCCTCCCTCTTTCTCCTTGACTTTGTTCTTTTGAATACATCAAAGGCAGGAGAGAGCGAAGGGGACGGGGACGGGGGGGAGCCCTGGGCAGGCAAGGCGGCCCATTGTGGCCGTGACAAGGCGGCGAGGTCCCGAAGGCGAGTGGCCGCCCCATCGGAAGTGGCGGCCGGGCCGAGGGGGCGCCTCCCCTCCCGGGGCATTGTCTCCGGGGGCCGGCGCTGCGGCTGGCCCTACTGTAGGGTCGCCCTGGCAACGCAACCTGCTGCCTCCCGCGCAAAGTCGGCGGCGCTGAAAGGCCTTCAAGGGCCGGCGGCAGAACAATATTTTGATTCATCGGGCGGCGGGAGCGAGACTCGCCGTCCCTCCGCCGGGGCCCCCATGAATGCGGGGCTTTGTCCCGGCCCTTCGGAATCTGATTTACCATATCATAACCCCTAGGAAGAAGAAAACATCAATATCCCCCAGGAATGGAGATGTTTCTATGGAAAAGCCAGGCATTTTCGGCCGGGACGGAGCGAGGCTGCCGAAAATCAAAGGAGATCAAAGGCGGCGCTCCCCGGAGCAGGAGAGAGAGAGACAGAGACAGAGAGCGAGCGAGTTGAGCGAGCGAGAGAGGCGTCGTCGCTGAATTAAAGATGGACGAGGGCGACTACAAAGTGCTTCCCGCCTCTTTCTCTCTCGGGTCGTTTGGCGGGAGGTGCTGTCCCGAGTCACGCTGGATCCACCACGCTAGACACCCAAGTGTCACCTAAAGCCAGAGAAAAGTCGCGGGCCCGCAGGACGTCTGAAGTGGGGAATCCCAGTGTGTGTGTGTGTGTGTGTGTGTGTGTGTGTGTCCCAGTTCCCACCCACCCAAGTCCATCACTTATGCAAAGGTCAGGCTAGAAGCGAATCATCAGCGAGAGCAACCAAGATGTCAGAACCATCACTGGGGCGGCGGCGGCGGCGGCGGGGGGGGGGAGAGGGAGAAGGAGCCCGTCGATTTGGCTGGGTCTAGATTCCGAGCCACGAATCCTAAACCCACGAAGGATAGAAGAAACCCCCTGGATCTCTCAGTCAGACTTCCGAGGAAGCGCCATCCTGTGCATGTTTTCCTGGGAAGTAACTCCCGCTGAAGTCAAAGGGGCTTACTCTCGGGTAAAGGGGCGTTACAAGGACCCGCGTGTGGCCTCCCTGCCCCTGCTCTGCCGAGCCGGGATCCGAAGCTGTAGGGTGGCCCCTTCGGGCCGGCTCAGCTCTAAGCCCCGGACTGGCCGTGTCCCCCCTTCCCCACCTTCTGGCCCGAGTCGCCGGCCTTCCTTGCGGCGCTTCTCCTTCAGGCTTTAGGGCCGCCTCGCCTAGCGACGTCGCGGCCTCCGGTCGCCAGAGGAGAACAGCGGTGCCTCCCCGCCCGCCCCTCCTCTCTCATAAGCGAGGTCACTCGCTGGGCCCGGCTGCAGCAGGGCAGGCCTGGCGCCGAACGGCAAGGGCTGTACAGCAGGACTAGTCCGCAGTCCGGGCGAGGGAACCGCGGTTGGGGCCCTGGGCCGGGGCGCTTCCTCCCTGCCCCGTGCCACAAACCGGAGAGACTCTCTGGCTGAGCCTCTCCTTGGAGACGGGGGTGGCTAGGAAGAGGGGGCACCTCTCTTCCCATACACTCCGCAGCGAGGCTTTTCAGCGCTTGTCCTTGAAGTGCGACATTACCGGGGCCCAACGCTGTAGCGAGGACGCCCAGTGATATGTGCAGATCTAAGGACAGCACCCTTAGCTTAGGCCACTTGCATCTCCCCCATCCTCTTTCCGAGCGGTCCGAAGCCAATATTAGAAGAAGAGTTAGTCTTTATACCCCGCTTTTCTCTACCTTAAGGAGTCTCAAAGCAGCTTACAATCGCCTTCCTTTCCCCACAGCAGGCACCTTGTGAGGCAGGTGGGGCTGAGAGAGTTCTGAGAGAAGTGTGACCGGCCCAAGGGCACCCACCCTTTATGTGGAGGAGTGGGGAATCAAAGCCGGTTCTCCAGATTTGGGTCCCCCACTCTTAACCACAACACCATGGGGGTTTGGCCTTGTAGCTGAAGAGCTGCACATCTGATTCTATTGGGAGGGGACAAAAAAGAGGATTTTGGATCCTCCAGATATGGCCACTGGTGCAGGACTGCATCTCAGCGGAGGGTGCCAGAACTGGTCTTTCCCAAAGACTCTGATGTGTTGTGCAGGGAAAAAAGAAATTTTCAGGCACACGCCAGCGATGCATTAAAAATGTGTATGTGAATGTGTGTGTGTGTGTGTGTGTGTGTGTGTGTAAAGTGCCCTCAAGTCGCAGGCGATTTAGGGCGACCCCGGAGGGTTTCAAGGCAAGAGACTTAAGTAGGTGGTTTTGCCATTGCCTGCCTCTGCACAGCGACCCTGGACTTCCCTTGGTGGCCTCCCATCCAAGTCCGATCCTGTTTAGCTTTTGAGATCTCTTGAGATCGGGCTAGCCTGAACCATCCAGGTGAGATACACAATAAATCCCCTTTGTTCTTTGTCCAGTCGTTCTCTAGGGTCAAATACAATAAATATGGTACAAGGCAAGCAGTGTACAATCAAGATCTAGGTGATAAACAGGGGTAGTGCATTGTGTAACTGGGTATATATATGTGCCTGTGCTGCTATCCAGAAATATGGTATATACAAATCAACACATATGTATCACTGATGTTACAGTTCTGCAAGTAAATCCCATGGCATCTATAGACTTCTATTTCTATAAGAGAGTAAGTCCCATTGAATTTAGGGAGTACTTATTGAGAACCCCTGTAGTGTAATGATTAGAGTGAGGGACTAGAATCTAGGAGACCTGGGATTAAGTCCCCACTCTGCCATGAGCCTTGCTGGGTGATTTTGGGCCTGCCATTCTTCTCCAGCCTAACCTACCTAATAGTTTGGTTAGGATAAAAAGGGGGGAGGGGACCATGAATGCATCCTGACCTTCCTGGAGAAAGGGCAGACAAAGATAAAAGAAATAATTTCAACAGAGGGATGGATTGTTAGCAATTTATATTTAATCTGCTTTAGAAAATGAATGTGCTGCCTCCCCAGAAATCTGATCACAATTATATAATAAAATAATAAAAACAATGACACAAGAATTGTCAGCATTAAAACAAGACACTAAAACAAGCCAGTTTAAAACAAAATCCAGCAGTTTGAAATATTAGCTATAAATCAGGCTCGAAGCAGAAAGAGAGAAGAGAGAGAGAGAGAGAGAGAGAGAGAGAGAGAGAGAAAGAAAGAAAGAAAGAAAGAAAGAAATAAAGAAAGAAAGAAAGAAAGAAAGAGAAAGAAGGAAAGAAGGAAAGAAGGAAAGAAGGAAAGAAGGAAAGAAGGAAAGAAGGAAAGAAGGAAAGAAAGAAAGAAAGAAAGAAAGAAAGAAAGAAAGAAAGAAGGAAAGAAAGACTCTAATAACTGGAATTCCTCAGTTAAAGGCTTGGGTTAAAAAGAAATATTTTGGCTTGGTATGTAAAGGACATTTAGACCAGGCAAGTCCGGGAAAAGATATTGCAAAAGGAGGGGGGGCACCACTGAAAATGCTCTGCCTCAGACTACTACCAGCCCCCTCTCTGCAGGGGGACAGGATAGGTAGGGTATAAGAAGATTTTCACTCTGACTCTTTCACATATTCGTATGTTCACACACATGCACGTGCAAACCCACAGTATCCAATGACCACCATGCCACCTCTCTATGGTTTGGCTACTTTTAAACTGCAAGGTGGGAGTGAGAAGCTGCCAGAAGAGCAGTTCCCCTGCTCTCTCTCTACATCTAGATCTCCAGAACTGTTTTTCAAATGCCTGTTCGGACTTGTGCTACAGCAGGCAGTGAAACCAGCAAGGCGCCGCTGATTTGCATCAGCTCTACAGATGCCCATCAGAGGCAGAGACCGCCGTCTCTTTCCCTGTAGACCTAAGCCGGGCTTGCAGAGAAAAGCCTCCCAGGCCCTGTTGTTCACCGAGTATCTAAACAGACCCAGAACGCAGGGAGGGTGAAGGGAGAGAGACCTGCAGGTCTTTCTTGATCTACGGAAGTCTCTACCTGCCCCGTGCCACAAACCGGAGAGACTCTCTCTGGCTGAGCCTCTCCTTGGAGACGGGGGTGGCTAGGAAGAGGGGGCACCTCTCTTCCCAAGTGCCTTTGGTTAGCGCTTGCCCTTCTCGGAGATGCCTGCATCTGGAAACAAACAAACAAAACAAAAACAAAACACCTACTTCTAGAGGGCTGAAGATCCGCCCTTGTCAATACCCCCCCCTTTTAAAGAGAGGATCGGGGAAACCAGATGACTATTTCCGTCTCCCAAACTTTCCCCCACTTGTTTTTCTTCATCTTTTTAAGGAAGGGAACCAGAAAGAAGATGCATATTCCGGCGAGTCAATTAAATTGTTTGGAAACACTGGTAGGGGGAAAGGAGGGGGGAGAGAGAGAGGGCCGAGGGCCTTCACGTGAGGGAGAAAGCCAATTAAATGGGCTGGAGCAGCATCTGTATTAGCAACAAGTGCGGCCCAGAGGTCACCGGCAACACTAAGTAAACAGAGGCGGCCGGAGAGGAGCGCTTTTGTGGCGGCCGCGCAGCTGTCCGGCCTCCCATTGTCCGCGCCGAGATTGGGTGCGAGCGCCCCGCCGCCCCCTCGCCGGCCCGAGGCGCGGAAACAGCTGGGGATGTTCTGCGGGCGGAGGAGGCAACCCCGACCTCCCTCCCCCTGGCTGGGCCTTCTGTGGGGAGCGGGCCGGGCAGCTCTCGGGCTTCCCCTCCCTCTTCTCCCCCCCCCCCTCCCGGGCCGGTGACAAAGCCGGCCTGTAAACCAGTTCAGAATAGCGAGCGGCAAAGGAGAGAAAAGGAGTCCCTGATGGGGAAAGAAAGCGCGCCGTGTCGCGGCACAAAAGCAGCGGAAGTCGAGAGGAGAAATAAAACTCGGAGCAAGAATTATCTTGTTAAGCAGAGGTGCTTCCCTCCCCCTCGCCTTTGTGCGGAGGCGGTGAAAGTAGCGGGAGGAGGAACAAGTGGGAGAGGGGTGTCCGTGTCCCCCCCCCCGGCCCCACAGTCGGGAGCGCCAGCCCAAGATTTGATGACTTATTTCTAATTGGGGGGGGGGGGGCGACGACTGAACTCTCTCAAGACTTTATGGGGAGGGGAAGAAATGGGTCGCGGTTTTGGCCCCTCCAAGGCTTTCGTAAGTCAACTGCAAAGACCCCTCCCCTGGCCGCCCGAGCCTCGCCTTGCTGCCTCAGAAGGAGAGGGACACGGAGGTGAATGGAGTTTACGCCCCAGCAACTGTGTACGCCCGGGAGGGGGGGGAGCCGTCTCGGTCTGCAGTGAACCGGTTCCATTCGCCTCGGAGGGAGGGAGGGAGGGAGGGAGCGTTCACTCTCGCAGGCTCCTCGGGCCCTGACACTCTCCTTGGTCTCTAAGGTGTTGCTGGACTCGAGTCTGACGGTGCACATAAGATAAGAGCATTAGAAGGAAAGGCCAACAAAGAAAACCCATTCGTAGGTCGCCTCTTCTTTAAATAAAATAAAATAAATATAAAATTTAAAGGAAATAGTGGAAAGACCGTTTTAAGGTTGTTTTTTTAAAAACAAACAAACAAACAAACAAACACCATGTTTATACATTCAAATACTGGAGTGATAAGCTGGAGACGCAGCCAGGGGAAAAATGGTACCCATGACCTTAAAAACACACACACACACACACAACAAACTCGTCAATTTTAAATACAGGATGTACTCCTGCTGGCTAGGCAAAGAATGCAGGCTCTTTCTTCTTTTTAAAAAATTCTCTCGCCGAAAACTAAGTGGCTGGAAATCACTAAGGCCGGAAACCCTCAATTAAGTCAACCCAAACTTTCTTTTTAAAAAAACAACACTTTTAATACTAAGGAGGCTTTGGTGGGCAGATGGAAGAGGAAACCCGTCTGCTGGAACCTAACGAGGCGCTGAGGTCTGGGCAAAAGAGATCCGGGCAGGTCTTCGCTGGTTTTGCGTTTAAAGTTGATCAGAAACTGCTGCCCTTTCTCTGCAAGCAGAGTCCAGAGGCGCTGCTGTCTCTCCTTTGATGATTAAGAAAACTGCAGTCCTGCCAACGTTCTCTAGGGAATAATGCCCGTGGGATTATTTCCAGCGGCTTGAAGATGTACAGGATCGCACTGTATGGCCAGTCCTTCGATATCTGTGGCAGCCTGCTCTATTACCGAGGATAGGACAGAAGTGGATTAAGTCCTTAAAGAATTCGGGCGAAACGTTTCCAAACTCCTGCATCGTATAATATGCCCAAAAAGTAGAGAAAAGACTGAGAGGGATTTCATAATGAGTCCTTTTCACACGGATGACATAAATATTCCTGTTGTGTTTCTGGAAAAAGTGATTGGAACTCTGTTTCTGGGGAAGATTGTTAGTGTGTGTGTGGGGGGGATTTGATTCACAGTCCAGTCCTGTGCAGGTTGACTCGGAAATAAGTCCCATTAGATTCAATTAGATTTACTCAATAGGATTGCGGCCTTGGATTTTCGACATATTTGTCAACGATTATTCTGTGTGATAATTCCCCTTCCTCCTCATGTTTTCCCCAAACTACTTTGTGTTTCGCAGAGCTCTCCATAAAATGAAACAGCCTTGTTTTTTTAAAAAAAAGTTCTCTGTAAAACCAAGAGGAACTACGAATAGGAAGCGTCCTAGGCTTCCTTGTTTACTTCCCAGTGGTTCCTATCCTCTCCGACGTAAGAAAAGTTGCATTTAAAATGCAACACCTAGTGAAGGAGTATGGGCCCGATCCAGCCAAAGCTCGGCACCTTTCAATTGCTCTGATTTCAAAGTCAAATGAGAGATTTTCACCACCCTCTCCTGGGAATCCACACAGTGCAATCCCATGGACATTTCCCTGGGATTAAGCCCCACTGAAGAGACCTGAGTAGGTTTCTGAGTTGACCTGTTTAGGGTTGGCTCTGTAAACCCCATAGATTTCCACATAATTTACTCCCTTGTGCAAGCAATTGAAATCCTGCAGCCCGATCCCGCCCTACTCAGAAGGAACCCCCACTGATTTCAATGAGGCTTGCATCCAAGGAGGTGTGCTGTGGCAGGCTGGCAGCCTTACAGTTGATACCGGAGTGGTACAATTGGATCTTGGACCATTTTTGTGGGGACAAAAATAGAAAGTCAATGACGGATTGCTATGCTGCGCACGCCAAACCCGAATCCTTGGGGGAGCGGGAACTTTCTTACTAAAGGCACAATCCGTGTACACCGTGAGTGTTGTACTTGGCAACAGTATTGCCAGAAAACTTTGGAATAAACGGGTTAATCTCCCCCCCCTCCAAAACTGCTTAATTTGATTGATTCTCTCTCTTAAATCTGAAGCTTTTGAAGAACGTTAAAAAGGAAGGAAAAAAAGAAAACGAGGCCGTTGTGTCTTGCTTGAATTGTATTTTAGAACGTGACAGATAGAGGCACCAGAACAAACAAGCTTCGACCCCTGTCAAGCCCCCCCCCGCCCCCTGAAATAAGCCGGAGAGGGAACTCTGTGGTAGTCTTTCTCGGAGTCCCTTTGTCTTTGAAGTCTCCTCCAAGGCTCAACTTTTAGTCGGGTAACTTTCGTGAAGATGATGGATGGCTTCCCTTCAAAACCATCGCCGTCCTTTCAAACCTCACACATTGCAGGCGGCTTGCTTGGCACATAGTCACCCCCTCCTTCCCCATCCCAGCGGAAATTCGATTTAGGGAAAGCTAGGTTCATCTCCCAACCCATTCTCAGAGTGTGTAGATGAAGTTATTGTGCTCAGATGTTCAGGCCCATGTATGTGCGCGTGCGTGGTGGGGCTTTCTGTTGGGGCTGAAGTGACACCTACTCAGGAGTAAATCCTGATGAAATCAGGAGGACCTCTTCTAATCAAACATAGGATCAGGGTCAATCGTCCCTGGGTTTGAGCCGATTTCTTAACTGATCTAGATCTACACGCTAAAACTCTAGCCAAAGTGAGCCGGATTTAGACCGCATGGATTTCAAAGGGCCATTTTCAGCAGGCACCAATCGCTTTCTGCGATTTGAATAAAGAGGATCCAAAACCGCTTGATTTTGCCGGGTTTCGACCCCAAGTTTCTCTGAGTTTAAGGGGACTTGCTTCCAATTTAAGCTCAGAGGACGCTCCAAGGAATAGCAAGTTTATCTTCAGTGTATGAATGAGCTTCCATTCTGGAGTTTCCAAAGAGAAGATCGTTGGTCATTATGCTTTTCCTGGCGTATCAATGTAATAATATTATATCTCCTTTAAAAAAACAACAATGCGTTATTTTCCTAGATTTCCTATAGACTTCTGTGTTTTAGTAGCTGGAATATAATGGAATTAGACTTCGCTAAACCTGTTAGGTCTTTAAGGTTTCGGAAGACTCAGTTTTTCTTTGGGAAAAACAGAAATCCCTCACATGAGGCTTCTCCCAGCTACTCTGGGAAAAGCTTCACCTGAAGGATTTCTGCACGGCACAGGGTCATGAAGGAACCCTACCAAATAAACATAAAGCTGCAATGGTTACTCTTAATAGGTGAACATAGATCTGTCACTGCTCACCTACTGATTTCATGATCTTCATCGGAAAAGACCTGAGCAGCCCTAGATGTCTGTGTATATAGTCTCTCTCTCAAACGATGCTCGTAGCTAAAGCTTCAGCGCCCCCCCCCATAAGCAAGGAGCGTTCAGCCAACAGGTGGGGATAACCCACTTTGACTGGGATGGGCTGCTGTTCCCGGGAATTATCGCCGATAGTCTGCTGGGTTTGTACAAGCATGACCGACCTGGCCTTTAAAAACAACAACAACAAACACAACTTCATTAAGTCTAATGATGTTACTTTTGTCCTTCTGAATGGATGGCGGGTTAAGGGCCATTAGAATCATTTCATCAAACCCTTTTCGCGAATGGTGTGGGTGCGCGCGTGCAAATGCAGAGGAGAAGGGACGGTCTGCGCCCATAAATTCCCGGGAAAGCGGAACCGACCCTGCCTAGGGCTGCTGCAGTCTTAGCAAATGGAAAGCAAAACCAGTGGGACTTGCAGCTGACGCACACAGGATCGAGCTGCTGCGTGAAATAAAGCGACTGAATGTGGGAGGACCAGAGAAGCAGTCAGAGGGACAGACCGATTTATCACGCAGTTAAGGCTGAAATTAAATCCTGTTTAACATTTACTAGGATCTAAGCTCCATTTAACTAACTGGGATTTATCTCTGATTTAAACGTGCCTACGATTGGCCTGCAGCTCCTTCTGTGTACTAAAGCAATTTACTGAGTAATCCTGAACCGAGTTTGCTCAGTCTCATTTCTTTTCTTATGAGGTTCATCCCCCGGTTCTTAGTATCCTGCCTCAAGTTGTCTGCTCTGAAGCTCTCTGCTCCTTCACCTCGTTCAATGTACTTAGTCCCAGGTAATCCCATGATTTTGGTGGGGATCCCTCCCAAATAAGTGTGTTTGGAACTGGAACCTTTGGTCGCAAGGTACGGTACGCAATCCAGTGAACACACGTTCACGGCTAAGCCTGCGTAAATTTACGGGAAAGTAAACCCCACTGCATTCTAAAGGAGTTACTGGGGATTCTTCATAATATTGCACGTTAAAAATGTTTGACTGGCTGGGTTAGCTTTGCTTTAACTGGGCAGGTTGTAGAGACTGGGATGAAGAAGAATTCGGAGGTGCTTCAAATAGCTTCAGCACGAGGTTTAAGATTTGTGCTCCTTATTCTTTAAAGAAGTTCGTGTCTCCTTTTGACAAAAAAGAGGGGGGGAAAGAATGTTGATAGCCTGTGGGCATGATTCTGCCAAAGGGAAAACCAGTGCAGCGCGATCCTATTCAGGTATGCTCAGTTCCATTGAGTTCAGTGGGCCTTACTCTCCAGGAAACGCGCTTTGCACTGCAACTATAAAGTCCCCGTCTATTTTAACTGGAGCAATTTAAGGAAGCGTCCCATTAATTTCAATGGGAAAACCAAAATGGTAAACTCTGGCTGCCGGAAGGGTTTTCAGTATGAACTCTGAAAAGGAAAGAAAGACGGACAAAACCCCGGTTCCTTCTCCATAGCACCTGGGGTAGTCTTGGATGACCCAAGGCGATTCCAATTGGGGGTTTCCCTGGGGGAGAAAAGTTTGGAAAATGACTCTGGAAGCCTGTGACACTTATTTTGGGAATAAGCTCAGTAGCTCTCGGCGGCGCATGCCTCTGAGAAAACACGCCTAGGGGCTTTGAAACAAGGATCCCGATCCGTGTTTAACCCAAAGTAAGTCCCACTGACTTCAGTGGCGCCTACTCCCCAATACCTATGCAGTCTTCCCCGCAAAAAGGTCTCACGGTTACGGCGGGGCCTATTTTTTAAAAGTGTCGTCAACATAACCCCAGCCTCGAGTAAGCCACGTCGTAAGTGTCCAGGTAGAGACTACAATCCTATCTGAGGAAGGGAGCTTGGACTCCCTTCCTCATTTACCCCGAAAACCTTGCTGGTCGCGAAGGTGTTCCCGTCCCGACTCGAGCCTAGAGCTTCTGCAATCCTGCCTGCAACTTTTTCTCTCTCTGGGTAAAATTATTGCGGGTTTGGCTGAATCTGCCCCACCCACCGCCCGGCCGCCCAGAAAGCTCAGCTCGCGGCCGGGCAGACTCTCCGCCCCCCGGAGGACTTCAAAGGCCGCCCCTTCTTTGTGGCTGCCGTTCCGTGGCCGCAAGTGCTGGGCCGGCCCGCCAAGGGAATCCCATCTGTTTGAGCAGGGAGATCTTGCGGCCAGATTGGGCGGCCGCTCTTCTAGCCGAGGGCTGGGACTACAAGTCGGATCATAGGCTCGAAAAGTTTGGCAAGAGCCCCGGGCGGAGTCGACCCGGGCGGAGTTCCTCTCAGGACTGGGGGTGGTGCTGCGGCAGAGCGTGATTGCGGGGGGACGGGATGTCTCCAACACCTTCTGCTTTCTGGAAAATGACACGTGTATTGGGGGCGGGAAATCGCTGCCTAGGCCATTTTCGGGGCTTGCGGCTGAAGATTTCGGTTGCCCCATCCCTCTGAAGATGAGCATCTTCGCGCGCCCCCCCCCCCCGCCAACAAACAGTTTCAAACACACGTCTTGGGAAAGTAAGTGGACCGCGTCGCCTAGCGAAGTAGAAACTTTTCGCTGGTCTGCGCTCTCTGGCCATTCGGGCTTCAGATTCACTGAACAATCCTTATGCTGGGATCAGGCCTAACGTCGGTCTACTCCGGCATCCTGTTTCCCACAGCGGCCAGACAGGTGCCTTCGGGAAGCCAACAAGCAAGGCCCGCCCCTGCTAAGCTGGTCCCAGGCCAGCACCTGACATGGCCTCTTCCCTTCATAAATCTGTCCACTTCACCCCGCCTTTAGATCTGCCTAAGCCAGTGGCCATCGTCACATGCAGTGGCAGCAAGTTCCACAAGTTAAACACCCATTCTACGAAACCGTACTTCTTTTGTTCTGACCTGAATCTGCTCTCCCTTTAATAGTGACGCTGAGTACTTCCAAGATCAGCTTTCATCGTCGGAGAGTGGATCGCAAAAGCGAAATTGTCCTCCCAAGAATTTAAGATTGTCCATTCCATAAACCAGGTAATCTGGCACGGTGATGCTAGAGTAACATCCAATGGCTTTCAATCAGCCTGTCTAAACGTAGATCAATTCATTTACATGCCAGCTCGGTCCCTGGGTTGTTGCATGCTGAAAAACTAGACATTCGTCTAGTTTAGGACTGCAATCCCATTCACTACTTCCATGGGACTGTATCACAGGACATAATGGGAGTTACTTTCGAGCAGGGTTGCCCTGTAAAAACTTGTCTTAGAGGTAAGTGCCGCTATACACCCAGTAAAACAATTGACACCCAAGAAATCAGGTTTAGGATCGGAGTCTGGAATGCAAATCGTCTCAAACAAAACCGGCGTTGTCGAAACCCATTCCGAACCATGAAGGCTAATGAGAAGAGGCACCGGTCCCACCAAATGGGTCCACCTCAATCCTAAATATGTTTACGAGAAAGTTGGTTTCAGTTAAATACACCTCATACACTTCCAGCGAAACATGTTTTGAAATGCAGGATGCTTGGGCTCTACCGTAAGAGAAAAGCTGGAAGGGCAAATGTGGCATTGCTTGGTCTGCCAGCTTGGTCTGTGATTGTTAGTTGAGACAACACACCTTTTAAGTTGTATTTAGTCAGTTTGATTATTCCTCTATATTTCTGCGCAGTGATCCACGTTGGATTCTCTGGTTTTAGTAGAACCAGGAATCACTATTAATGTAGCTGAATGCACTAGGCATTCCCACAGAGCAGAAGCTTAGCCACTGAGTGTGCTAGCAGACTTACAAAGTTACACAGAGACAGTAGTCAGATTTAAAACTAATAAGAGTTCTTTCTCACATAGAACTTCATTGTAGACAGTATAGATGAGACACAGAGGTAGAATCAATTCTAACTACCTAGTATAGTTATGGATGCAGGGAGAAGTACCCCTGCATCCATTGTTCAAAGATGGAGAGAAACGTGCTCCTTCTTTGTGTGTGTGTGTGTGAGAGAGGTGTCAAGCCGGAAGGAAGGAAACTCCTCCCTAAGAACAGCATTCTACTTCAAAGGGCTTAGGATCAGATAAAAGGAAGGAAAGGATGCTTGCTGTGTGTGTGTATCTGACTAAATTTATGGAGACCTCCT
Organism: Gekko gecko; assembly: GCA_029375565.1. Lineage (NCBI taxonomy): Eukaryota > Metazoa > Chordata > Lepidosauria > Squamata > Gekkonidae > Gekko > Gekko gecko. The sequence continues at coordinate 111,445,001 of JAPDNY010000008.1, read as the reverse complement.
GAAGACTCAGGCAAAAGCACAGGGCCAAGTCCTTCTCTTTTAACACTACAGAACCCCAGAAGAATCCCTTTTCTAGATGAGTCTGGAGTGAGTACCAGTTTGACCATGGTTGCCCCAAAGGGCTTCGTTAGTATACCTGGTATCCTGATCCTATATAGGCGTTTCTCTGGAGAGGCCTGATATAGAATATCATGATAAGTAGAGTTTATGATTATTACTTTGTCCAGGAACACATTTAGTTGGAAGTAAACTACATTTTCCCGGCTTTGTTACGAGCCCTACCCAGCGTTCAAAGTTGAATTGAGTGAGACTACAGTATGTAAGTATTTGCTAGAAGTGCTGCTAGTACACTGATAGTAATAGCAACAGTCAGTAGTTGGACCACCACGGGAAGTTCATCCGCCATTACACAGTAGAGTCGTGAATAATGGAAATTTAACACTGATCTTAGACACCGTGAAAGTAAACCCCATTGAAACCAGTGGATTTTATCTCCAACTAGGGCGTTAAGGCAGAGGAGGGAACAATCCATATAGGATTTTCTTGCAAGCCCATTTAGGATCTTGATTGTCGCCTCTGGACGACCTCTACCGTGTAGTACTCTCCAGATCCCTCCTCTGAGGAGCTGTTCGTGAGGTTAATGAAACAGCTTCATGGAGAGAGAGGGAATGGGTGAATTCACCTTTCACTGGGGTAGTCCCTTCAGAAGTCAAGCTAGCGCGATGTAAATAGTCAACAAATCATTTCCTCTTACGGAATTTAGTTCAAAGGAGTGGTTTAAATGGGTTTTGTTAAGAACATGATCAGTATATCCCTAGGACTTCCCTTGATAGGAAATTGTCACGTTGTTCAATATGACTTCCTCGTAAGTGTGCACAGGATTGCATTTTTGCACCATGCATGATTGCCAAGTAAGGGACTTATTCCAGACTGGTACTCTGATCTTCGGGTGCGGCAAAGGATTCTCCAGTTCACCGGGCAAAATGACAGGAGGAGGTTCGACGGGTCAAGCTATTCATACTCTAGTCGGAAGCACCTGATAAGGATGTCCTACTTTCCCCAAGCAGAGCTTTTCCCGTCGAGTTACAAGCCACGGGAGAGGGTCATTCGCCTTCACATTTAAACCAAGTTAAGGCCCCGTCCACACTGAGCATTTGCCCCGCTGAAGGCACGGGAGCCCTGCGGACTTTCCGTATGCGTTCATACAAGCACATCTGGGAGGTGTAGTGCTCCTGTGGCCAACCCGTGGCTTCCCTCCGAAAACGCGGAATAAAAAACTAGTAGTTCCGAGGTAGTAGTTTCTGGAAACCCCGGGGCAAAGGCTGGCGTCTGATCGCAGGAGCGCCGGTATCCCGCGGCTTCTGACGCCCGCCCATGTCCCCGGGGTTTCCGGATGTTGTAAGTTTCCCTGGGATGCGCACCAATGCTGGACAGCGCATGCACACACACAAGTCACTGACAGCGGCCTGCCCCCCCCAACAGCGCATGCGCACTTCGCACTTGCGTGGTCTGCTGTGCCGCTGTTTTGCCGCACTACAGCAGCGCGGTGTGATCGCGGCACAGAGTTGGAGCGTGGCAACCCGGTGGTCCCTGAGACCGGGCTACCGCACCCTATTTAGCTCTGGGGCAAACTGCCACGCCTCTCCCCTGCGTTTTCTGGCCCGTATGACGGGGCCTTAATTACATTTCAGTTTATCTGGAACAAATGACTGACCTGGACCCAAAATGCTTGAATCAGTCGTTTTCCAAGTTCTGAAACAGTAAATTGACCACAGACCCCTAATCTCTCCAACTTCAGTTAGATGATCTGCCCCATCCACAATACACTTGGGGCGGGGCGTTCGGATTGCAACAGATTTAATGTTTAATGGGGTCCCCATTGATTGAAATAAAGGAAGGTGGCATTCTGCAAACACTCCCCCCCCATACAGCCCGGAAATACAGCTGTGGTTCGTTTTAGCAAGACTGGTTGATGGTTGGCATCTGTAGCCAACAGCTTCATAAAATGCCTAATTAAAGTGGTGGGTATATATTTGCAGTACGAATCAAATTTTTAAAAAATGAAAGAAAGTTTTGTAGCGCTTGCTGACTGCAAATCAATCCAAGGGCAGTGGAGGACTGCGGAAGACCTGCGGGCCCTCTTCATTTGGCTGTCCTGCTGCAGCGCTGCCCTGTATCCACAATCCCGCGCGTATCTCGTCCTCAGTCGCTCCGTTTCTTACACCTGTTGCCTCAACGCTGCATCGCCAACTTCGGTGCCTCGAAGATCTGCAGGCCCGAGGGACAGGATTTCAACAAGGCTTCCTGGTACGTCGATGCAGTTGGTCGCTGCGAAGCGTCACCTGTTGGGTTCCTTTCTTCCTGCCACGCAATTTCAGGGATGGGTGGGGAGGCGGGGGAGAGGGGCTGAGAATCCGATCTCCTCAGGCAGCAGTAAATGAGCTTGCTTCTTAGGCATCGCGCCCACCGTCTGTTTCCTCCCTCCCGGAATTTAGTGCCGTTGACAGGATGGGACGGAAGAACCATGAACTTCTTAGAGTGATATTAAACCCAGAGCAGACTCTCTCTCTCTCGCCATCGCGTTCGTCACCCGTTTCTTAAGATCCGCACCTCCTGTACTTCCACATGTGGGTGTGCGTACAGGATCTCGGCCTGCACAGGACTTCTGTTCTCCGAGAGCACAGCCTATTGAGGAGGGCGAGGCAGGGGGCGGAAAACGGGCACTGGCTGTCGTTTCCTACACATTCGTCCGAGGCAACAGAGCCCCGCAAGCGGCTGCCCGTCCTTGTAGTCAGTCGCGAGTGCTGGTCGCCCCGCGCCCTGACCTGGACTGTGGACAGCCCTGGCTAGCTGAGCAGGGCTGGTCACCGTTAGTACTCGGATGGGGGAGTCCACCAGGGTCGGTGCGCAGAGGTTGGCGAGGGCAGCCCACTGCCGGTAGTCTCTTGCCTTGCAAACCCTCCGGGCGGCTGCCCAAGTGGGCGGCCGCCCTTGCTCCCACCACGAGCGCCAGCGGCCTGGTTTCCCGGGCAGGACTGGGGTGTGTCGCGCCGCGCGTCTCCTCGGAAATGGGTTCAGGTCTCCCTCCAGTGCCCCTAAGGCTCAAGAGGCAACGTGAAAGCCTCCTTTCTCCGCACTGGGGAGATTCACGGCCACGTCTTCAACTTCAGGCTCTGGCAGCCCCAACCCCTGCCGGCTAACCGGGCAGCGAGGCCAGTCGCTTTCAACCGGCCTCCCAGGTGCCGAAGGAGAGAGGCGGCCGCGGCTTATTCCCGGGTGTTGGTATGGGTGTGTGCGCGGGGGGGGGGCACTTGTGAAGACGTCTAGTGGAAGGCACCCAGGCCGCTTCCAGGCCCGCCCAGCCACCCTCTCTCGCCAGTTTGGTGTAGTGGTTAAGTGTGTGGACTCTAATCTGGGAGAAACGGGTTTGATTCCCCACTTGCACCTGCTGATATGACCTTGGGTCTGGCACAGCTGTTCTTGAAAAAAAGCAGTTGCTGTCAGAGCTCTCTCAGCCCCACCTACCTCACAGGGTGTCTGTTGTGGGGAGGAGAAGGGAAAAGACGTTTGTAAGCCGCTCTGAGACTGCAAGTGAAGGGCGGGGTATAAATCCAATATCATCATCATCATCATCATCATCATCATCATCACCTTCTTCATCTTCTTCTTCTTCTTTCCTGCGGCTGAACGCGGAGGCCTCGAATTAGAGCGGCGCGGCGGAAGCCTGCCTGCCGGAGCCGCTTCGTCGCGAGCGCCGTGTTTACCTGGCGCGCCCGAGCGCTGTTAATAGGTTAATAATCTGTCGAGCCCCGGAGTCGAGCGGGCGGCCGCCTTCCCAAGTCATTTCCGCGCGTTCCGGAGAGCGAGTTAATCAATATGCCGCCACTCGAGGCGAGGGGGAAACAAAGGCGACAGTGGCAAATGCGCAGCGGCACCGGAGCGTCGGGCGCTGCGGAGGGAGCGCGGCGAGACACTCATTAACCTACTTTCCCGCGCAGTTGATGGCAACTTTTCTCTCTCCCGAGCGGGGAGAGGCGCGCTCCGCTCGGCATTTATCCTGGCCAATTGAAGGCTTCTTGGCGGAGCCAGGTGTGCCTCCGGCTCGCTCGCTGATGGTTGCTGGCCTCGGAAGAGGGGGCTGGTCCCTCGAGAGAGAGCCGGCGCTGTGCTTTGAAGACACCGGTTGCCAGCTCCCCCCCCCGGCGGAACTTCCGTGCCTACGCCGAAATGGGGCACCCAACGCTTCCCTGCTACTGAATCTCCCTGCGAGGTGCCCTTCCTAGCGGGGGGTGGGGGTGGGCAGGCGTTTTGGCTCAGAACTGGGACGCAAATCGCATGAGGAGCGGTGTTTCAGTAGGTAGGGTTGCCAGGATCTCTGAGGGGGAAAAAAACCCCAACCTCTTGCCCCCTTTAAAAGAGGCTGTGAAAGCTTTTCATGGCACAGGGAAACAATCTCACCTGGCAAATAACATTCCATGAAGCCACTCTGAAAGGGACAGGACTTTTTCTCCAGGTGGCTGGCTGGCAACTGGCAGCCTATTTAGTGGAAGAATGTCTGCTTTCCAGTCAGCAGATCCTTCCCAGGTTTAATCCCCAGCATCTCACATGCAACTGCCTTAGACCCATTCAGACCTTTGGACCCTCATAGTCAGTACTGGATACTCAGGCCGGCAGGAGCCACAGCTCTCAGGGATCTCAGGCTGAAGTCTTGCACATCACACAGGGCCTGATTCTACTGCCTGGAGCTGCTGGAACCTTCCCTTTGCAAACCAGAGTCTCTTCCACTGAGCCACAGCCCCTCCAGTCCAGAGATCTTAGCAGTCAGGGAGAAGGTGAAGGAGATGTCAGAGAGCTGCTCCAGACATTGCTGGAAATCTTGGAGAGTTGCTGCCATTCAGAAAAGATGAAATGGAGCTACATGGTTGCCAACAGCCTGGAGGGAAAGCGTCCTGCCCCTTTAATAGAGGCCCAATGAGAAGTTATTTACTAGGTTGTATTACTTATCTCCATACTATGAAATGCTTCACCTTTCCATATCTATACATTACGGACATGAATCCCTCCCGCCCCCAATTTGTTGGCAAGCCTATTGAGCTAGCTGGCCAACACCCTGACTTGATACAGGACATGTTATGCTCATCTGCTAAATTTCTGTGTTCCAACTCTTATCCTGCCCTGTACTCTGATCAATTACTTTAAAAATGAATTTGAATGCTATATGAATACAGGAGAGCTATCCTGATGGTTTACTACATTACCGTGGTAGAGAATTAACGTAAGCCAAAGAGTGAGAAAACCTAACAACACAGGCTTTTCCTGGGTCATTTATGTCCCATTGAAGAATGCCTCTCTTTATCTTTTAGACGGAGGACCTAATCACCTATCACAAATTCTTTATGCCTCCACATGTTTGACTTAGACTTAGACAACATTTGTGCTCTGGGAATTCCAGCCTTTAGTCTTGGCTTCCTTTGGATAATGATGGGCTACATATAAGCTTCCCCAGTGGGGCAAATAGTGGCTCCCCAGGGATGAAGCTTGTTCTCCTTGGGTGTCATGGCCCTGATTCAAATCCAGGATTCCCTGTCCCTGGGAATTAAGTTCTGAGCATGGGAATCCCTGAGCATGTTTGTCATCAGGACTTGGACACATAAAGGACTTTGAAATGTGTGATTATGTCCTCAGGTATATTTCTAAATCAGAGGTTGCAGCAAGCTGTGATGGTCGAAAGTAAACTCTATGTAACAGTTTTAATACCAGCCAAAGTAACACAGAACAGTGTGAAACTATAAAGATCTGTAAATATAATATTCAGAAATCTGGGATTGCCCTGTGATGTTTAATTTAGGATGTTTAAGTTTTAATAATGCAGTTGTGTATCTCACTTTGTCAATAGGCTCATGAAGTATAATCATTTTCTCACGCTCTGCAGTTTCAGATCTCTTGATTCCATGCTCATGTACGTACAAAGGCTGGCAACTTTTTTCTGGCTGTGCTCCTCCTGTACCTTTAGCAAATGAAAGGCTGAAGCATTTCCCAGCATTGAGATAACAGTGACAGGAACAGCATCTCCTATGAACACTTAAGTGTATTTGGCTTCTGTTTACAGATTTAGGAACAGGGCCAGTTTAAAAAAGGAGGCAGCCAAGCCACGTGATTTATAAGAACAACTAAAGACCAGGCTGTGTTGTGCTTTGTACCATATGCAGAGTGGTGTGTCCTGGAAGAGGTTTTGCATTTCCAAGGGAGTAGTCTCCTTGTGTGACTTGGTTGGGGGCAACAATATCTACATGCAAGTGAGGATGTGGATTGTGTTTCTGACTGCTTGCTGTTGGGGGATCAGTGCCATTGGAATGAAGACTACTGGAAAAGACAGTGCTGAGCTTGAGCTGAGGGGAAATGGTGCAAGTGGGGAAGAAGCAAGCCTGGGAATACTGATGTACCTCAATGGTGCCAAATTATTTGCAGTGGAAAAGATACCTCTGCATAGCCAGTTTGGTGTAATGGTTAGGAGAGCAGACTGTAATCTGGGAGAAATGGGTTTGATTCCCCAGTCCTCCACATGCAGTTGCTGGTGTGACCTTGGGTCAGTCATGGCTCTCTTGGAGCTGTTCCCTCAAGAGCAGTCATTGAAAGAGTTCTCTCAGCCCCACCTACCTCACAGGGTGACTGTTGTGGAGAGGAGAAGGGAAAGGGATTATAAACCACTCTGAAACTCCTTTGGGTAGTGAAGGGTGGGGTATAAATCCAATTTCCTCTTCCTCCATGCTTTCTAACCATTTCCCCATGTGTCTGCCATCCTCACCCCCACCAGAGAGCTTTTGGGCAGGCTTAAAAATGGTAGTAGGTATATCACTATTGTTTTATGACATAATACCAATACACCCACTACCATTTTTTTAGAAAAATGCAAAAAGCCCAACAGTCTTGGGGAACAGGCAGAAAAAACGGCCCTGGATATGGTGTGCAGATCAAGGAATCTGTACCTTCCTGTCTGCACTGTAACCAAATTGACCTTGAGTACAAACTCTACAAAAAGATCATTCCAAAGCAGGTTTGAGGAAAATGAGCTGTGAAGCATGGAGAAACCCAGGAGGAGGACAATTGAACAAAAATGTGTGGAAACTAAAAAATTTAAAAAGCCTTTGGGAGGAGGAATGAAGAGCAAAAACTTAGTGTAGAAGAAACCTCAGCTATCTAGTTTCAGTTCCTGTTATGTATTGGGATTGAATCATCCCTGATTGAATCACCCCAGAGACTGTCTGAGCTTGGAGCACAAGAACAATAGCCTGTCAGGATTCTGAAAGTAGCCTATCTAGTCGTAATGTTATGTAAACAGCCCATCACTGGGAGTGGGGTATATTTGCGTGTGGCAATTGCATGCTATTTAACAGAGCTGAAGTTCTGGAGTCTTGTCTGGCTCTTGCTGAAATCACAAATAAAGTTGAGCTGATCACTAGACTCGAGCCTGCTCATCCGTGGAACCCCCACTATTTAACAGTTCCACAGCATACAAGTCCGTGAAAACAATCAAATGTAGAGCTCTGATTTCATGTGCTTTTCATGTTATTTACAGTGCTGTTGGCAATATTCCAATGTGCCATGAAGATTTTCTTTGCTTTTCCCATTGTAACTCAATGCATATCCAAACAACTGTAATTGAAAATGGGCCTAATGAACAACATTGGAGTTACTGGGTTTGTCCTCATAATTGGAGGCAATTGGGTTACAATAGCTGGGCATTTCTGCTACTTGTTCTGCCATAGCCAAAAATTCTGGTTGGGGGAGAAGGGCAAAGTCTACCTGGGTGAGAGGTTGTATGATGAGCAAACTCTAAAAACCTAAATAAAAATGTCTAACATCTTTTAATTTATTGTGTGCTTTAGTGTTTGTGAGATGTCATTGTGCAGCTGCTCCTACTGTTCAAAACACTGAAGATGAAAGCAGGTTTATCTGTTACTGAATAATTGGATGTTATACAGGCCATGACTTGTTTCTTACATCTTCCTAAAGACTACAGACTTTAGGAGACTGAAGGGGCCTACATGTTCTCCTGTCTTAGTTTATGATCTTGTTACCTACAAAACCCTACAAAGGGCTAAGTTTGGGAGAAATGCTATTTAAAGATGACTTCACATTTGGAGTCTTTCAAAAGTGCTGTTTTATTGTCTGTTGAAGATGGGCAGGTGAACTGTTTGGGAATTGGACTGTGGAAAAGTAAGAACTCTCAATTAACAAGAGGCAGTGAACTATTTCTTATGTTCATTATTTTTGCATCCAAGTCCTAACATGTGCAAAGAGGCCTCTTTCCATTCATCCTTTCCTGAATTATGTATGAAATATCAAAGTGTATGAATTATGGAGAATGAAGTGGGGAGAAAAAGGGTTTCATCTCAGGCTACTTTTCTTTATGGCCTCTGGAGAATGAAGGGGTGGAGGAAGAGGGAAGCCCCAAAAGTAATGCTATTAGTCTGAGCTCAAACATGGGAAAAGGGACCAAGGAAAATGGTTTTTTGACATGTCACTTTCTGTGTCCCTCAGGAACTAACTGTGGATCAAAGAAGTTGTAATGGTAACACACACACAAAATCCATATCCTCAGTGGTTGGTTTTCCCTCCACCATCTTTTGTATGCTTCTAAATTTTCTAATGTAGGATAGACAAAGGTTATAGTTAGTCATGTTGGTTAATAGAAAAATCCCCCCCCACTAAATAACTTTTAATGTACTTTACAGTATGATGTTTGGCCTGAAATCTCGAGACAGGGGTCCTTACCTGAAGTTAGTTATGGACAAAAGCTTCATAAAGCTTTAACAACATATATTTATTTACCAGGATTCTAAATTATATTCTCTAATTCACCATCCATGATTAGCAAGTAATAGATGGTATGGTCAGCATTTGCAAATAATAGATGATGGTAGGTCAACAATTTAATGTTGACATTCAGGTGGAACTACAATTTAGGTTGAAGTACCTCTTGAAAGCAACATGTAAAAGTAAAACTTGAAAGTACAAGAAACACCAAAATCAAGTTTGAACTCTGAAATATTGCCAAAGTTTTGAATTTCATCTCAACTATGATACAAAAATGTGTTAGAGACTGGTTTATATTTTGAACCTTGCATTAAATCTTCTACCAAAGAAGCAGCTGTCCAAAGAAAGGAAGAAAAAGGGGCTGTTACACAATGTGATTGTTGCATTTCCTTGTCTATGGTGGTTTCCTCTGCTCTTCTTGTGTGCAGAACTTTACCAGCAGAATGCACAGCATCCAACCACTTGACAGAGGTTTATGGGTGGTATGTAAAACTGGTAGCCTGGAGAATATCTGGTCACAGGGAGCTAATCTTCTGTAGTAACAAATACAGTAGCAAGCTATATGATTTATGAAAGTGCCAAAGTACAGAATTTCTGAGAGGGCAAGGAAGGTAGGAAAGACTTCAAGAGGCTTAACAGAAGAGAACAGGAAGAAGCGGGATTATTCCTAGCAGACAAGAGAAGCTTCTGTTCCACAGTCCTGAATCACAGGGTCTTTATATACTTTGGATCCTGAAGGAGAAGGGCAATGGGTGAATAAGTGGAGTCCTTAAGATAGGGGAAGAATTGTGGGCTGGTGAGGGCAAGAAGAACATTGGTGAAAATTGGGAGGAATTAAGAGGTAGGCATGGACTGAGACCTAATGGGATTCTGTCAGAAATTTCATCTGCACCCTTTGAACACTGGCAAAATGTTCAAAAAAATCAGGCCCAAAAATATAATCAACTTTTATTTTTACACAGGACCCATACAGCTCCGTCATTCCATTGTAAGCCAAATATGTCTCTCAGGGAGTCTACCAAAATATCACCAGTGTGATTACACTATGCCACAGTAACTATGTGCACAGAAAGGAAGTATCACGCTGTTTCCTCCTCCCTCCCGCTATGCAAACTGGCAGCATGTAGGGGCATTGAAAGCACACGTTTTGCAAAACGGTTGCATGACTGAAGTTGCACTCATAGGTTTAATTTTCCTGAAGGGGATTCTGCTTTTAAAAGTTTTTGGGTATGTAGCCTTATCCAAAGGAGTCGGAAGCCATGGAGTCCTTCATTAGTTTTTTTTTTTTTAAAAAAAATTAGCAAAAGAATTCTAAATGAGATAAACAATAGCAATTTGAGAAAGATCACCTGTTTCATTATAGTCAGGCCCTTGGAGATATTAAATACACTTACTTCACAGCCTTAATTGCCTCAGGATGAGGCAATCCTGTATATCTTTTTAGAACCATTAATAACCTACTTCACCTGATTGCAGCAAGTGTTTTATCAGAAGAATTGTCAAATGGTAAATGCAAGGACGTTTGGTACAGAAAAAAAAAATAACAAAAAATGGACCAAATTTAGCTTCCACTTGCAGTGTGAGCTCATTTTTATTTTCAGCTTCCATTTAATTTGAAGCCTAATAGCTTTTGAAAAATTAAGCTGGATGACTTTCTTACAATGGTTATTTTGATTAGATCAAAGGTGCTCACTCCCAGCTTTCTCAGTGGTTTGCTATCAAGTATTTTATGTAATTTATAGCTACGGTTTTATTTCTGACAGGATTTTTTAAAAAAAGAACCCAAAGACGCTACAGACTTTTTTGTTTAAAAAAGACAGAGTAGCCACACAAAATTTATGTTGTTTGTCTGAAATGAGTGATGTAGGTGGTGGACTCATTCAATATGGATGAGAGACACATTCAATATGACCCTCTTGTTTGGTGTATGCATAGTTGTGTGAGCTTTCTGACAGGCATGCAGAAACACACAGACCAGAACATATAGACACAACAGATCCCATATTGCAAACCTACAAAATCTTCTGATTGTAACAGTCCCCCAAAGTCAGCATCAAACCCTTATGACAACAATGGCCATTGCTGCACCTTATTCAGCAACAATGTGGCTGAATAGTGTTTTCTGTACCATTTATGAAAGCACTAAACCAGCCAAGGCACAACTGGGGCATCTGAAACTCAATATAAGTTTTAGTACTGTAGAACCCAGGCTCAAAATTATGCATAGTGACTTGTGGCTTTTCACAATAAATCTAATTGGCGTCTTCTGTATGGCATGATTCTTACCCCCCTCAACCCAAAGTAACGTTTTGAACACAACATTTGCTTGTGGCTATTTAGATGACTAGCTGGTGTTTGGAATGCATGGAGTGTGTTTTGCTGAACAAAAGCATTAATTGCAGCTCATGTTCAACAGTTGAAAAGGAACCAGGCTTGTTTTCTAGTGCTTTCTCCCACCCAAACCAGTCCATTTGCTCTGCCAAATCTTTAATAGTGGATTCAGTTTTAACAAAAATCTGAGAGACATTTGCTTTCTTATTTGACCTTTTCTCCACCTCAGAGCTAGGGCATGTAATAAAGCTTACATATTCTGAAGGATCCCTTTTCTGACCAATACAACCAGCATTTGTGTACCATATTATGAGGTGTCTTCTATATCTAAAGATATAAAACTATTTTTAATCATAGAAGCTAAGAATTCGGGAAGGGGATAGGAGGCAGTTGAACCACAGCCTGTTTTGGAAAGTGAGATGGCTCCTTAGTTCCCCCCCTTGTCCTCACATCTTTAACTCTGAGTTTCAGATGGATCATTGTTATCTGTGTACGTTAATAATATGTATCCCAATTATGGAAGCAGTATATTTGCTTCAATTGTTCTTGCAGAATAGAATTAAAATTCAAATTAGAAAGTGTTGAAGAGGTACCAAGTCCTGAACATTCATCCAATGATGACTGAAAATCCAAAGATGACCAAATACTGTGTAAGTGCTATTGTTTGTCACTTGCATCCATAAAGGTACCTACTAGTCTGGGACATATCCCTTGTGAGTGTTCTGAAAGAGAACCAATTTAAAATGGAAGAGCATGCTAGCCAGCATAGGTGCCATGTTTGAAATACAGGAAGCTACCAAACTGATGAAAACATACCAGTAAAAACAGTTTCCATGTAGTTTTATAAAACATTATCTGGCATCGGGCCTCTTTGGTCACTATTCTTGATGCTCTTTAACTAGCATTGTAGCCCTGACCTGGATAGCTCAGGTTAGCTCAATCTCATCAGCTCTTGGAAGCAAAGCAGGGTTGGTTAGTATTTGGATTGGAGACCACCAAGTAATCCCACGGTCTCTACAAAGAGAAAGGCAATGGCAAACCACCTCTGAATGTCTCTTGCCTTGAAAGCCCTACAGGGTCACCATAAATCAGTTGCAACTTGACAGCAAAAACCTAAATAAACAAAAACAATCTAGCATTGTCAAATATTGGGGAGCTGAGGAAATGTAAAATGTTGAGGACTAGCTGAAATCTGGTTTAGCAAAGATTAAAGCCCTTTGCACCACACCAGCCTTCTGATGAATTATTCCAAATGGCACATGTCTCATCTCTGCAGCAAATTCTGACAGGAGAGGGGAAAAGGATTTCTTCAAACATTTGCTATATTTCCCTACCTCCAAAAAGTACAGGGATGGTTCATAAAGAAAAAATCATTTTTCTTCTTGCATGTGTCCATGGTACAAAGAAGACCCCTGTATACTGTAGAAAATGAACTTTATTTATATTTTGAGGACCCTCTCCCATTTTCATGCACTTTAGTATCATAAAAATTATATGAATGATTTGGCAGTATCCAATTCTTTTCTAAAAGTGAGGCATTGTGATGCACACAAATTCCGTTCTAGAGTTCAGTGATTAGAATCCAGACAGATGAGTGTGGATTTACAAAGTGACATCAGATATAGGCACAACTATAGCTTCAACTGTTTAACATGTGGTTAAGTGTTAAAATTTTCAGATTGCTAGCTGTATCTGGCAGACCACTATACCTATGCAGTCATATTTCTCTAAGACACCTAAATGCTCTGACACATGTACAAGTGATGTTTTTTCTGCATGCTTCTCTGGTTGACATTTGTCATCTTTTCACATGGCATCCACTTCTTTGTTGCATTGACCAAGTTTGATGTTCTACACCATGTGGTTTCTTCCCAATGTCAGTGGTCTCTGATGGAGGTCTGGTGATGGTGTGAGAAGTACCCTTGTCATTTAAACTGAGCTTCACTTCATGCAGAATGTGTTATTGATAGCACATGTTATTGACAATTCATGGAAAACTATTATTTAAGCATGGTTGCCTACCTGCAGACTAGGTCTTTGGCTAGAATCAAGCAAAAGTGAGAGAGGGACCCTGGCTAGCCCAAGACTGTTTGCTGTCCTAAGTTGTTGAATTGTGCTTAAAAGGCACACTGTCATACAGAATATGGAAAGCAGCTTTCAGATCATGCATGATTTTAATACTTATTACTTCTTCCTTGGCTAGACTTTGCCGTTTCAATTTTTGGGGGGTATTTTTGCATTTGTGTGTGTGTGTGCCCGTACCTGGAAGTCATGGTGACCTCTGGTGACTCCTACTGCTGCACAGAGAACATTCAGAGAAGTGGCTTGATAGCCTGCCTCTGGCCTCCCAGCCCTAGTATTCTCTGGAGGTCTCCCATCCAAATACTTGTCACGGTTGACCCTGCTTAGCTTCTGAGATCTGATGAAATCTCACATTTGAAAACATTGCCTACCCTCTGTTCTCTTCTTAAAGGTCTACATACAACTTTCATATCACAAAACAATGCCATTGATTAGTGAAAAATCAGTAACCATAATTAAAAGAAAATCAATTATGCCATTCTTTCGTTGACAAAATAAATTAAATTCCCAAAGATAAACTGCACCTTCTAACTTTAGACCTAAATCTTAACAAGGAACAAATTCTTTCTTTGACATTCATGCAAACATATAGACACACATGCTTATTGCCAATGTCCTGGGTTTGAAATGGAAGTAGGCTAGATCTTTGACTATGTTTTAAAAACAACATGGTTTTGGGATAACGTTATCATATATGTACATTCAGTAATCCCACCATTTTTTCCTTTGCTGACCTCTGCTTTAGCTCATTGCTTATTTTAGACTGTTCCATACATATTAGAGGAGACTTGCTACTGACTTCATAAAAAATACTGATTGCCTCTGTGAAATGTAACTGGGCAGAAACAGTGACAAGTATATAAGGAAATCAATAGCACAGTTTTGGCTGAGTACAAATACATATTGCAGATGTAGAAAGGAGTTACCATAAAATATATGAAAAAGATAGCTCTAAAATCTTTGAAACCCACTCTCTGTTGTTACAGACGCAAGTTAACATTTACAATGCAATGTAAGGAAAATTACAGCCTTCTGTTGTGGGGTGCGTGTCTTAACGGTTCAAGCCCCCAAACCTTTACTAGGACTTCCCAGCCACCAGTCTCTCACCTACTTGCACTGCAGATCCAGCAGAGAAACCTCTTATAGTAACCACACAAAGGCAGTCCAGTGGTACACTATATACAAGAGTTTTATTCACAGTATTCACAAGCAAAGTGCTACGCCAGGCATCCAATATACAGAAGGAGAGAGTATGGCGGTAGTACAAAGACATATATACAAACCTCCACCAATCAGTGGACTGCTGAGTCACAGTGACTGCACAGTGTTCAGTGCCAGGCAGAACAAGTTGGGACTTGTCCTCTGAGTACATCAGCTGACACTAGCTGACAGGTAGCTGTCATCCTAGATCCTAATGATCTAGCTACTGGAGATTAACATACAACACCTTCTAAGTCCACTGAAGTCAATGGGTTTTGAAGGAAGTAAGAGTGCGTTGTTAAAAACAGAGGATAATGATGAACCAACCATTGTCAGTGTTTTTATTTGCTTTGTACCTTTTAAAATCCAACCCGATTTGTTTATCTGTTCAGAAGAGAGATGTGAAAGAAGCCTTTCTATTTGTTTTTGAGTCCTATTTTTTTTTTTTTTTTGGGGGGGGAGAACAACTAGATGGATAGCCATGTTAGTCTGTCTGTAGCAGTAGAAAAGAGCAAGAGTCCAGTAAGTCTAACAGAATATGTGGCAAGGTATGAGCTTTTGTGAGTCACTGCTCACCTCTTCTGTATGGATTAATCATAAATACTGCCAGAGCCTGATAATCTAAATTCTCTACTAAAGTTTTAATCATTAAATTAATCTGTCCTTCTCTTTATTGATCCCCATTTCCTTATCTTAGGGCCAGATAACAAAGAGGGCTCACTGAAGTTTATCTTGTGAGGTCTTCATTGATGGAGGCAAATGCGAATTACAGCTTAAAATGGATCCTTCTAAGAATAAAACCATGTTTTGTAGCTCCACCTTTTCCTTAAAGCATTTGAAAACAACCAATCCAACTGCTGCATCCCACTAATTAGAAACCCAGCAAGTGATTGCAAGATATATTGCAAGATACGATTCCACTCTAATCAACATATAACAAGCAAATGTGTAAAAATGGCAAGACTCTCTTTTACACTGGACAGGTTTTTTTTTTGAAGTATTATTTATACAACATAAGCACTACGTTATATATTGTAAAAATGGTATCTTACCTTTCCTGTGAGCTGGAAGTAATTATTGGCATTTTCTGAGACTTATAAAGCATGCAATGTAACATATGCCACAGACAGTCCACCCCTTGGCCATTATGTCCTTACACAACTAAATAAATCTTACATGCAGAGCTCTGGAAGATGGCAGTTTCAGAATTACAGTACAACCATCAAGAATAACATTCACTGCGCTCATACCAAGTATGAAGATCCAGGAAGTCATATGCATGACAAGAACTGACTTTTGGTTGACTGTGTGAACTGTGATGGAACATGATAGGAGCCTAGAAATCAAATATACAGTAAGAATGCCATGGAACTTGGAATATAGCCTCTAATATTGAATTTGACAGATCATGCAGCCACAAATGGCAGATAGAATCCAGTCAAGTTTTTCATTCAGTCTTGCCCAATTCCCCTCCCTATTTATACTCCTCCAGCTTGTGTCCTAGCTGGTCCCAGCACAGCCTTATTGGTAGTCATAGGGGATTCCGTGTCTGCTTTTCACCAGTGGAAAAGTGCGCTGGCTCCAACCCTGTATTTTTACTCTACACTCTCCTAGCCCTTGTGGTTAAAGAGAAAATAAGTTGCTGTTAGTATTCAGTACTCAGTTCAGTTTCCCTGTGCTCTACAGATGTTTTGGAACTGTCAGAGCAGTCAGTACCAAACATCTGTGAGGTACAGTGTGTGCGATCCCAAACCAGTGTGAGGAATTATGTGTGCATCTCTGTATGTAGAACAAGGTGGAAATCTCACAACAGGGCCTGAAATGGCCATTTCTTTTGTGTGTAGGGTATGTGGTCTAGAAAGTCACATGGATGAGGATGGCCTGTTTCCTCATGCCAATTATCCTTGCTGGATTGAAATACAAATGTTCCATATATGTTTTCTTATAAAAGGAGTTTTCCTTCATATGAAACCAATCAGTTAGATAATGCTCTACAATTTCCTTAGCCAATTCTATACTTTCAGTCTTTTGATTGGGCTCAGGCTTTCCATTTCAACATTTCAAAATCTTGTTCTCTTTTTGTGTTATACTTTCTGTATCAGTATTATTAAACTTTATAAGGACTGTCTCCATTTTCTGTGTTGTATTGCAGAGACAAAACCACGAAGGTACTTCAAGAGGGTCATGGGAAAACACACAGTATCAGATGAATGAGAAAGCAAAGCTTGGTGCCTTCTCTCTCTTTTTTTTTTTTTTATATTTCTGTTGCTTGGGTTTAATAGTTGTGCATTACCTCTCTGGCTATGTCCATCAATCTGATAGTTTCTTTCAGGATTGTTTTCCTTTGCTCGCTTATCTGTCTGTCCCCCAGCCACTGCCATTCTAAGTCTACTGAGCTAT
Organism: Gekko gecko; assembly: GCA_029375565.1. NCBI lineage: Eukaryota > Metazoa > Chordata > Lepidosauria > Squamata > Gekkonidae > Gekko > Gekko gecko. Next base: position 111,428,171 of record JAPDNY010000008.1, on the reverse strand, counting down.
CATGTCATACCTGGGAGGAATTTGGTTTGGTGAGCTGACATAAATTCAAATTGCTAAGTGGAAAAAACCCAAACCAACCAACAGAAAAACAAAACAAAACAATGGGAGGTTTTTTTTAATTGTCCTAGGAAAGAATTGGACTCTTCTCAATATTAGATATACCACAATGTTATGGGTTTTTGTAACAAATGACTTAAATGCAATATAATAGAAAAAACTGAATGGAAAATATGTTCATTCTCAGGGGTCCTTGGAAAACAAATTACATCTCATCTAACACTTCAAGAGCTGGAAGAGAAATACTGACTTGCAAACGAGAATGGTTTGTAAGGAACTGAAGAAAACAGCAAATTAAAAATGAGCTTCGCAATATGGTAGGGCAGCAAAAATAACTACAGAGTACTGAAGAACCATATACGAAGAGACAGACAGACAAATATAACAGGCGTTGCGGACTTAAAACACACACACACAAACTTTTTCCAAGAGCAAGAGCATGGACACTTTGATACACTAATCTGCAAATAAAGAATACTATGGCTTAAAATTGGTCACTCTGTTTTCGAGAGCTGGTTCAGCAGAATCACATGATACGCCCTCCCCCAAACTTTATTTTTTAGCATACAGGTGAAGGATTACATGCTTGAATAATCAAGTTAATTGCACACTTAACCCTAACTTGCTGAGCTCCATCTCAAAGATAGTGGAAGCATCTCACTCCTCCAGAATCTGTAGTTTATTCTGGCTTTGTGTAAAAGTTGCCTGTTTTCAAGGGAGATTTGATTTAACAATATTAGACAATATAGCTATAGCATGCCCTTCCTGTTAATGTCATGTCTCTAATGATCTTTGGAGGTTGGATGAGAACCTTATACTAACTCTGAACTGGAAATCAGTGAGTTGAAGTTCATGAAACTAATCAATAGGTACTCAAAAGAGTTATTTCTCGAAGATGCCTGGTTTCTGGACATATCTGAATATTTTAAAACTCGTAACATTTTAGCAATATAGTTATGCAGAGAAGAGAAACCTAGAGATCATGTTCAAACTAGAAGGTAGGCTATTGTTTTCATTCTTGAATCAGCTTAACAACTCTTTTTTTGGGGTAATGAGTAGACAAAAAACAATTAAACAATTAGACAAAAACAGTTAGACAACAATTTGGCAATAATCCTTAAAACGTTTTGGAAGGATAGGAATGATAAGCAAATTTAAAAATGACTAAAAAGGCAGGCTTTCAACAGCACTAGTAAAACTGCAGGAGAACATTTTTATATTTTCCTGTAGGGTTGTATATTATATGCCCTGAGAAAAAAAATATGAAAAAGTCTCCTGGGGCTTTTTTTTTGTTACAAAGTTGTTGAGTGCTAAAATATGTGTGGTTAAATATAAACCAAATCCACTATCCAAGAAAAGGGCACATAGAAACACTATCTCTTTATGTGCATGCATGGAAGAGTTTTACACTAGTAATTGAAAAAAGAAGAGCATGGCTCTTTATCTTACCATATAGTTCAATCCAACGAGTAAGTTACATCCTTTTTGAAGGAAAATAAACTTTGATGTCATCCACAATTTGTTTTCTAAAAGTGATAAATGTAAAGATATCTGAGATGAAGCCTATCAACCTAATACGGTAGTCTAGAACAAACAAGATCAAACCTGTGAATTTAATTTCAAATATGGAAATTAAACTATAATATTGTTTATGGAATGAATTAATGTACTTTTCCCACATCCTTCAGGGGGCTTAGGGCAGAGCCTATGAATGTTAACTTTGAGGCTGAGTGGGGATTCGAACCTTGGTTCCCTGGTCTTAATGCAATGCTGTCTTCAATACACTCTGAGTCAGTCCAGATATAATATGAAACCATGGCTTAATCACAATTAGTTGGGGTCTATATCAACCAATGTCTGAAACTGTGATTTGGTTTATGAGCCACGATCTTAACTATGGTTTTGTATGATGCTGCTTTGGGAGCCTCACCGCCTCCACTTTCTGAAGTTAGATTGTGGCAGCCTGAGAGAAGGCCTTCTCAGTTGTGGAGTCAAAACTTTTTATACTCCCTTTCAAGGGATATTTGTCTGTCTTCATCTGTCAGTGTCTTCCATCAGCAGGTGACATCTTCACTGTTTTGTCTGGTGTTTCAATGAGCCCTCCTTCCTGTCTTATTTTTCAATTTGCTGCATTTTGTTTTATGTATGTATTTTTAGCTTTGGTTTAGGGATGTTTTTTATTATGCAGTTTTAATTCTTGGTTGCCTTGTGGCCCTAATTGGGCAGGAAGGTGGGGTATAACTGTTGCAAATAAAGAATGTATTAGACAGAAAGCAATGTAAGGCCAAGCACTTTGACCAAGCAAGTGCAATAAACTCTTCGTTAATGCCAGTGTAGAAAAAACTAGCTAATTCAGAGTAAAAAGAAAATTGATTCCTTCCTTAGGACACTTATGTGTTTCAAAACCTTTGATAAGCTTGGCATTGTGAAGAATCTATAAAAGAACTGTTAACCAGCTTAACAGGACATCTTGGCTGACCAAGCCTGGTGACAGGAAGGTTGCCCTGCTGGAAGATAGATGGGGGAACATGATCTTGTTGATTCTCTGGTGGCTTTCAGTGTCATTGATAATGGTATCCTTCTGGACTGACACTTGGGTTTAGGACTGGAAGACACCATTTTGTGGTCTTGTCCTACTTAGAAAGTAGGTTTCAGAGGGTCACGTTTTGCCGGTGTGGGAGCACTGCTGCTCAGCTCCTTGGCCTCTGGAGTCTTGAAAGGTTCCATTTTGTCACACATGGTTTTTAAACATCTACATGAAAATGTAGATCTCGGGGAGGCTGTGCAAACTATAAACCAGTACCTGGAGGCAGTTTTTGAATGGATGAGAGCTACTACATTCAAAGTTCTGGTTCTTAGGACTTTAAATCCCTACATGGCTTGGGGCCAGGGTGCCTGAAGGACCACCTCCTCCCATATTGTTCAACTTACCATTTAAGATCTAACTCACAAGCCCTGCTCTTTCTGTCCCCACATTCAGAGCTGAGGTAAGGCAAGTGGCAACCAGAGATAGGTGAGTTTTTTTTAAAAAAAACAAACATAAAACTAGTGGCATCTTGAGCACTGGGCCAAAATGTTTCTATTAGCCCAGGCTTTATTTTTTTTCAAAAAAATAATTAAGTTAATTTATTTGTCATCAAGTTGCAGTGGACTTAAGGCAACCCTGTAAGGTATTCAAGGCAAGGGATGTTCAGAGGTGGTTTGCCATTGCTTGCCTCTTTGTAGCAATCCTGGTATTATTTGATGGTCCCTCATCCAAATACTGACCAGGGCCAAGCCTGCTTAGCTTCCAAGATCTGATGAGATTGGGATAGCCTGGACAATCATGGTCAGGGCAGGCTTTTATTTAAGGGGCTGTTTATTTTAAGCACCATTTTATTGTGTACGTTGAGTCTGACAACTGTTAAAATCATTTTTACCAGTCCAGTGTTCTTTTTTTAATGCTCTGACTGGGTTTTAAATTCTGGGTTTTAAATAACAACTTTTAATGTTTTATATTTTCATTATGCTTTCTTCTATAAGCCACCTTTGGCAGGTTCCCTGTTGGATAAGCTAGTGATAATGATGTCCAGGACTGTATTTCACCAGCTTTGGCTGGTGATCCATTACCAGACATTTCCTGGATAAAAATGATCTCCCCACTGTAGTATGGGATAACACCTAGATCAGACTACTATAATGAGTTTTCTTTGGGGCTATCCTTGAAGAATCTCCAGAAGCTATAATTATACAGAATGTTGTGGTCATTTTGTTGCTTTTAGTGGGTCATAGGACCCATATAATTCCAGTCTTGTTCCATGTACACTGACTGTCCATTTGGTTTTGGGCCCAATTCAAGGTGCTTGTGTCGATCTTTGGAAAATTAACAGCTTGGGACCAGCATACCTTAAAGATTGCCCACTTCCAAATGAGCTGAGTACTTTGTTAATCTTTTTTTTTAAATGTAAACTCTCCTAAAAAGGAGAGGACTTTATTGCTTTTTATAGAGAAAGGGGGAGGGGTATACAGAGGGACAAAGAAAAGAGGTGAGTGAATTTCCTGTTAATGTATTAGATTTTTTGTTAGTAAAAAATAAAGTTTATGGCTTCTACCATGGTTGAATGATCTTCTTTTCATCTTACTCAAAGTCCAAAACAAATCTGTTAGTAAAATTAGTAAAGTCCTTTGGGGTTAATTGTTAATATACTCCATTCTTGCGCGTCACGCACAGATCATATCTTGGGGCGTCTTCCTTTCAAGTCTCTCAAATTGTAGGATGGTCCCTTCTTTGCTTTTCTCTCCTCCGATTCTCCTTCCTCCTCCTCTGGGCCACTGTCTTCCTCGCTACTTAACATTGTCCATTTAGCGAGTTCTGCATCTTCCTCTGAACTGGCATGTCTCTTCAGGAATTCTTGGGCTTTGAAGACGGAATCGATCTTCTCTCTCTTATCGTTAAATTTGACGACCAGTCCTTCGGGGATCCACCATTTGTAACTGACTTGGTACTTTTGCAAAAATAGGGTCAATCCTTTATATGCTTTTCTTTTCTGACGAATTTCATATGGAACATCTTTTAAAATCCTGATATTTTGTTCACCAATCTTCAAGGGCATTGCTGATGTCGCTCTTAAAATTTGATCTCTAGTACCTTGCTTAGTAAACTTGACAACCAGCTCTGCTGGCAAATTATTTTTCTTGGTAAAGTTAGAGTAGGATCTGTATACCAGATCCATCTCTTCACTTAATTTTTGCGCTTCTTTGCCAGTTATTGGTGCCAAGGCATTCGCCAAAATAGCTCTGAGATCTTCCTTTTCTTCTTCCTTTATGCCCTGAAAACGGAGAGTCAAGTTTGATTTTTCCATCTGAAGCATTAATATTCTTTTTTCCTGCATCTCTTGATGTTTCTCTATCTTATTGACCTTTTTCTTAATTTTCCTGGTGTCTTCCGTCGAGGTCAGGCATTTCTTTGCAATCTCTTCCATCTTCTTCGCTGTATCTGTTAGTTGCTTCTGTTGAGTATTGAGAACACCTTCCATGTTACAGAGAGTTTCGCTGATTTTTTGCATTTGATCCAGCAGAGGGCGCAGCATCTCACTCTGCTGATTGACAGCTGGCTCCGAGGGGGGGTGTGCCAGAGCAGGAAGTCCCTCCCAGCTTCTTCACCGGCTTGTCTGGGAGTCTTTTCTGCTCCGACATTTTTTATTGTTTACTTTTTCACAGTCCGTGCTGCGCAGCTCAGGAGTTCAGCTATTTCCTTCAACTTCAATACAACCCCAAAAGGTACTTTCACCAATCCGCTTTTTCACTCCACCCCCTGCAACTCTCTTATAAGTTCCATTTTTCTGAGGGGGGGGATTCTTCTTCCCCCTCCCGTGTGCTTGTGCGATTGGGGGGGGGAGCGCACAAACACTTGCAAGCAGATCTCCAACTCACGGTTTTCTGCCGATTCCTCCATTTTTAATTCAGCCTTCGCTGTTTCACTCCGGGAAGTCGGTGGAGTTGCTAAGTCCCATTCGGGCACAACACAGTGGGGCCGTTGGGGCAGGGAGAAAGCCTCAATTTCCCAGCCGTCAGGCCAGCAAAGAGGCTACTCCCCAAGTGCCCCCTGGTTCGGAGCCTTTGCCTAAGGCTCACTAGGGTCGTTCGCTTGTGCGAAGACCCCCCAACCGTGTGTGGGCTGACCATCTCCAGGAGAGTCCTGAGAGGTGGCCGCCATTTGCTCCGCCAAAACCGAAACTGTGAGTACTTTGTTAATCTTCAGAGGTTTTATTTCACGTACCTGGTCATCTGAAGCCAGGTGGGCAGAACCTGTGAAAGGGCATTCTCAGTCATGGCCCTAAGATTACAAAATCCCCTTCTTGGGGGATTTGTCTGTTCCTGGGTCTCATTGTTTTCTGTTAGTGGGAGAAGGTTTTTCTGTTTTGCTTGACATTCCTTCACTATTTTTTTTTTTTATTTCTATGCATTTTGTTTAATATATTATTTAAAAGCTGGTTTTAAATTTTTTGATCCCCACCTTGGGGGCCCCTAAATTGGGTGGAAAGACAGCATAGAAATGAATTAAATAAATGATCTTGTACAGATTTGAGGACTGAAAATATCAAATCACCAAGTGAAAGTGACATATCAAGATAAGTTGGGAGATGCAGGTTTGCTGAGAAATTAGCCCAATTCAGACAAGATAGCATGCAGATAATGAACACATGTTGTGCAAAAGGGGGTTGCATGCATTGTTCCCACCATGAATCTTTGTATGTTGGGAACAATGGTCTTCTGCAGAAAGCCTGCCTGCCCTTGATCAATGCATGGAAGTCAGGAGTGGGAACAGAGGGCATCATCTTGCGCCACAGATTCACACATGCTGTGTTGCCTGAGTAGGACTATTTTTCCCTAATAGCAAAATAATTTTTTGAGTTTCCTGTATCATGGATTAGACTTTTAGAATCCTGTTTGAAACCATTTTTCTAAGAGCACGTGTATCACAACATTCCCCACATTGGAGGGCATGGACCAATGAAATGAGGAAGACTTGGGGGGGGGGGCTTTCACGAAAGGAACCATTTGGAGCAGGCCATTGCATGAGCAGCTATGTCCCTAGAAAGGAATTCTAGAAAGGAATAGCTCAATTGTGTGTGCTAAAGTCACTTGGGCAGGGGCCACTGGCAGGGGAGCTGGGAGAGCAGGCAAAGGGTATGAATTTGTCACTGCCCATGGGAAATTTATGAGAGAAATTCTATACTTTCCTGTCCATTTTTGAAGCCTTTACTTGTGACACTGCTGGCCAGGGCAATGGGCCAAAATACTGAGGCCAGTTCAGGAGGAATTCCAAACTATTTGTCTTGTCAGCATTTAAACAGAGAGCATCTTTGTGACATTGCCATATGACATGATAAATTTGCATGAACCTCAAAGGCAATCTGTTTGTCTTTGGCCCAGATCCTGAAACTGAATCCAAATGAGATTGCATCCAGCTTGTACAAAACTGTTTTTTAAGAGGCCCATTCAGATCAGTATCCTGGTGGAACTTAATAAGCTTCTGTCCTTAACACAGTTACCCCATTGCATAAATAAAATTTACTACTCTTAGAACTGATCCACACAACCATCTCCTGTTGTCCTTCCACCCACTAGTCGGTGCATATTTAATGATGGCGGATGGCGTAGGAAGATCTTTGCATACATTGACTTTCAGAATAATTCTTCCTGCAACTGTAGCCACAGACTAATTCAGAACACACTGATAGCCATGAGTGAGACTGGCCTTTGCAGAACTGACTCCATATGTAGCACTAATGACTAGAAATAGGCACATGTGGCTCTTGTCTTTCTGGAGGTGGTCATAAAAATGATCTTACATCTGTTCTAAGAATTCCAAAGAAACCAGTAGAACACAGCTGAAATAACAGGGAGCATGCAACTAATCTTTCATTAATTGCACTCTAACTAGTGGAAAATACATTTTGTACTAACTAAAATGTGTGGTATGTTTTTGTTATGTGAATGAGATGCATGTGCTTGTGTTTCCTTTACCATTGTTTGTACCAATTTATTTTGCAGTGTTCTTGAGAGGTTGACTGCAATTTTAATTTGATGGAAATTACAGATAGCCATGTTGATTAGTAGACAAAAATCCAAGAGTAACAGTACAACAATAGCATTATTATGACCAACTTAAAAAAAAGACGCACATGTGTTGTAACAACCAAGTTTCCAGGCTGCACTTTAGGTTATCAAGGTGTTTGAGCACGTGGAACAGAGGATAAAACCCATCAAAGCTTAGATTGTTATTATTAGGACACTTCAAAGCCAGAGGAATTTCTAAAGCATTTAAGTTTTATGGCAGGTGCATGAAAAAGTACGAGGTCATCTGAGGGTGGTCAAGAGAAGACAACATTGGAACTAAGTTATCTGTCAAAGTGAGGTAGGAACCTTGACTTGGAAAGAGTTTTAACAGTGATTTGAATACTGAACATCAAGGCTCTCTGATTACAGTGCCTCTCAGCATGGTAGCTTGCAGTCATGGACTCCACCAATGGGCACATCTGGGTAACAGAAGAGTGGTCCTTCTGATGCTATGACAGACCATAGGGCTTTCCTCAGTATAATCAAGAATCCCAGCTTTCAAGCCCATTGATGCTTTCTATAAAATGTCTTAGATCTCAAGGCAGGCATATATGTGTGTCATTAAAGGGGATGTGTGTGACAAATATTAAACTATATTTCTTTAATTTTTTTAAAGAGCCAAATGCTTCTGCTGGGTTACACTCTTACATGAGATAAAATAAGCCAAAGAAGAAGGGGAGGGGGAGAACCCAAAGAAAATAAAAGAAAACCCCTAGACAAATAAAAGCAGCCTCCCCAAGATCATATGGGTTTGTAGTTTAAATAAAGTACAGCAATAAATCCTGCATCTTCTCATTAAAGCATCCTCATCATCCCCTAATGGGAGATTACACAAAGCTATATGGAGAACAATATTTTCACAATCAAATTAAATGACAATGATGGTTAATTTTAGCTGATTAACTATATATTCAGCGGTTGCAAACAGAACCTTTTCTTGCTTAGCCTTTATTTTTTTTATGTTTTTGTTACAGCTATATTAACCTCATATACGTTAATTTAATATTGCTTAACAAATGTATGCTACTTCCTGGGCTAAAAAAACCCCAGCCTCCCCTAATGGTGATGTTTGCATTTTATTAAAATCAAATGAAATATGCACAGGAAGCCATTCAAAATACCCGGAGACAAGGAGCGAGTTTTCTGCTAATGAATTAATGCATTAAATAACACAGTTTAAGCCATTTTACACACTACTTTGATCGTTCACTTACATGTCATTAAGTAGTCCGAGCAATTTGAGTGCCTGAAAAGGCGGTGTTTACAAATTAAAGCCAAGAACATGCTTCTAGCGGAATTCTAGCATTATCTATTGTGCTTTATTTCTGCAGAACATGACACCACTGTAATATTAGAGGCAGATGATTAAAAGAACATTACCTGAGCCTTGAGAATCACTGACTGAGCCATGCTAAATTGGTTGTTTTCTGTTTTGTGATTAATTGTTCTTCTAAACCATATTTTAGTGTGCTTTGTTTTTCTGTCCCCAGTCATCCCATATTATTAAAGAGAAATTCTGCATATCTCTCCTGGAGTCCAATTAAGGATTTGCATCATGACTAGATTTTTCACTTTAATTACTGTATATAAAGTAGGTTTTGACTTATTTCCATATTTATCAAACTATGCAGAAGAAGCAAAATTCATCAAATAAACAGATATCTGTGGCTATAATTGCAGCCTGCATTGAGCATGTAGGAAGAAAATATGAGGGTCCAAATTTCATTATGTAGAACATAATAAACATCTGAATAATTAAACTGTGTGTAAATCACACACTTGGCAGTGCTAAGAAGAGGAAAGACACCTTAGTTTTGATCAGGAAAAATATTTCAAAACATACTTTCTAAGAATGTACACTAAACCATTATTCAATCAGCTATGAGTAGGGAAGACCTCCCTGTTTGCTGTGAGATGGAAAATATAACAGATGCATTTAGAAATGTTTTTCATTAATTGTAGCATATGATGAGCCCTGCTTGTGCACACATCTTGGTAACATGTTCCCAAGGAAAACAGATGTAAACTACCAAGCATAAAAAATAGTGACTGAAATTATGATTCATGCATTTTTTTACGTTATAAGCATCACTTAAACCAGCTCTTTGGAGGGAGGGAGCCCAACAGTTATTGAGGCAGGAGTTCAAATCTTGATAATCTCATAAAACTGACATATTTCTATTGCTTTCTATGGGATCTTCACTCCCACCATTTCCCCCCTAGTGTATGCCTTCATAAAAACATTTTATTTAAAATACATTAAAATGGTAAAACCATTTTAAGATCAGTGATAATATCATAGATTGATTTGTAATCTAATGACATACTTCATATTAGATGTTGCAAACCTAATAGAGATGTTCAGGCAATTGGACTTGGGAGCCCTCATTGGACCACAGCTGCACAGTACAGGTACTTGGGTGTGGAAGGAAATTTCTATTATCTTTTCCTTACATGTTTTCTGTAGGACACAGCATAGGAATACCAGCCTATCTATGATAAACACAATTGTTTCATAGAGTTAATTGCTGCTCAGTCCTGAAAGTGATCTCCTACTTAGTTGCTGGAGAAAGGATGGTAGAACAGTAGGTTCCTGCTTGAAAATCTTTTTAATAATGGTCAAGTAATACTGAATGCCATGACTAGGCTAGCCTGAAATTTAAGATTTTTTTTTTTTAAAAAAAGAGCCAGTTTGGTATAGTGTTTAAGTGAGCAAACTCTAAACTGGGAGAACCAGGTTTGCTTCCCCATCGTCCACTTGCAGCTGCTGAATGACCTTGGGCAAGCCATAGTTCTGTCAGAGCAGTTCTTGAAAGAGCAGTTTCTGTCAGAGCTCTCTCCGCTTCACCTACCTCACAGGGTAGTTGTGGGGACAGGAAGGGAAAGGAGTTTGTAAGCCACTCTGAGACTCCAAGTGAAGGGCGGGGTATAAATCCAATCTCCTCCTCCTCCTCTTCCACCTCCTCCTTCTTCTTTCAACACTTTACTTGCACTGCCATCACTATATTTATACTTGACTTCACAGCAGCCAGGGCTGAGCACGTCTGTAGGAATAACCAGATCATGCTCAATGTGCATCAGAGTGCATTTGATGTGTAAGGATTTTCAAGAACCAGCAGAACAGACATAGTCATTGGTTTCTCATTGGCTTGAATCTGGGGAGCCACATAATTAACTTTGTGGAAGCTGGAATGTGTGTTTGCTGAAGAACAGCCCCTCTCCTCCACAAATAATGCTGAATGATAAACATCTTTTGAACCTAAAATGCATTTCAGAAGCTACTTATGGCATGGTACGTGGATCTGCTGTTTAAAGGCAAAGAAGCCAACAGTTTTTTGTTTGTTTATTTATTTATTTATTTAATACCCTGCCCTCCCAGCCATGGCTGGCTCAGGTTGGCTAACAGCAAGATAAAACAACAGAGATAACAGTAGTGATAAAAGTCATAAAACCAAGTAACAATTAACAATTAGAATGTTAAAAGGTGCTAACATCTGGATAAAACCATTATACAGGTATTAGTTCAATATTCCATTTACAATGGCGCTCAACTTCCATGCCTTCCTGGTGGACTGTCTAGATCTCACATTGCACAGGTGACGCGGGCTGCCTCGAGATTTCAAAGGGGCAGGGCATTTTCTCTGGGGCAGCTCCTAGCTAAACGCCTGGCAGAACAGCTCCATCTTGCAGGTCCTGCAGAACTGCATAAAGTCCTGTACAGACCTGATCTCCTCCGGGAGCTCTTTCCACCAGAGAGAAGCCGCCACAGAAAAAGCCCTAGCCCTGGTTGAAGCTAGCCTGGCATCCTTAGGTCCGGGGAGGGTGAGTCTAGGTTGAGACCCTGATCTCAGTGCTCTCTGGGGAACATGTGGGGAAAGGCGGTCCCTCAGGTATGTAGGTCCCTGGCCATAAAGGGCTTTAACAGTAAGAACCAGCACCTTAAAGCAAATTTGGTATGCTATTGGCAGCCAGTGCAATGCCTTCAGCACAGGCTGAATGTGTTCCCATAGTGGGAGGCCCATCAACAGCCTGGCTGCAGCATTTTGCACCAGCTGTAGCTTCCAAATATGTGATATGGGCAGCTCCATGTAGAGAGCATTACAGTAGTCCAACCTCAAGGTGACCATTGCATGGATCACCGTTGCCAAGTCACTGCATTCAAGGAAGGGGACCAACTGCCTAATAAGCCGAAGGTGATAAAAGGCTGACTTGGCAGTGGCTGCTACCTGGGCCTCCATTGTTAAGGAAGGATCCAGGAGCACTCCCAAACTCCTAACCTCCGGCGCTGGCACCAATGGCACCCCATTGAAGATCGGAAATGGGATCCCTACCCTTGATCCGCACTGACTCATACACAGGACATGTCTTCAATGGATTCAATTTCAGTCGGCTCAGCCTGAGCCAACCAGCCACATCTTGTAACGCCTGGTCAAGATCTTCTGGTTTGGAGTTGGACCGGTTGCCCAGCAGCAGCTAGAGTTGGGTGTCATCAGTGTACTGGTGACACTCCAGCCCATGTCTCCATGCAATCTGGGCAAGGGGGCGCATATAGATGTTAAATAACATTGGGGATAGCACAGCCCCCTGAGGCATTTCAGAGTCAAGTGGGTGCCTTCGGGAAAGCTGTTCACCCAGTGCCACCCTTTGTCCCTGGCCCTGGAGAAAGGAGACGAGCCATTGCAAGGCAAGTCCCTGGATTCCAACATCAGCGAGGCAGTAGGCTAGTAGCTGATGGTCAACCATGTCAAACGCAGCCGACAGGTCCAACAACAACAGCACTGCCAATCAGCCTCAATCTAGATGCCTCCGGAGATCATCTGTGAGGGCAACCAGTGCCACCTCCGTTCTGTGCCCTGGGCAAAAGCCGGACTGTAAAGGGTCTAAAATGGAAGCGTCATCCAAAAAGCTCTGAAGCTGAATCACCATGGCCCTCTCTATTAACTTGCCCAAATAGGGCAAGTTGGAAACCAGCCGATAGTTCTATTGGCTTTGTCTTGGGATCCCAATCATTATTAAAGTTTCCAGTAAGAAGTCCAAAACTATCCTCCTAGTATCTCCCAGTGTCAGCTTTGTCCTCCATTAAGTGCCTCCAGCGCAGCAGGAGCATCAAACTGAAAGTAGTGCTGACTCCTGCATCCCAAATGCTTTTAATAAACAAATGGTAAATGTTAGGTGAAGAAGTATATTGTTGTAATAACAATTCTGAACAAAAATTAGTAGTGGCAGATCCGATTCTGAATACTGAATGCTTAATATCTTGGTGGGACCAGACATAGTTTTGCCCTGTTTCTCACAGTGGTCAGCCAGATACCTGTGGTAGCTCACCAGTAAGAGGGGAATAGAATGGTCATCTGCTGCATGTTAAATGTTATATTGTGGCTTCTATAAAGGAAGGATTCAGCTCAGTGACAGGGTCCTAGGTCCAATACTCAGTGAAAAAATGATGTCTTGTGACAGATCAAAGTAAGTATTTTCAACTGGGATTCTAGATGATGATGATAAAGGACAGTCTTATTCTTTATATCCTACAGTGCAGTTTGTCTGAGGGCCATGACATGACATAGAAAACAAACCAAAGGAGCCCCAGCAAAACAGATAATTTTGAGTAGATACTTAACAGTTGACAAATGAGATATATATTTTGATCCTCCTCTGAACTAGAGAAACTCAATGGGTGGTCAGGTGTAGGTTCCCTTTTGTTCGGTCTTATTTTCCATTTTTGTAGCTTGAAATGAGGGGCTGCTTTTTGAAGACATCTAAGAAATGATTTTGTTTCATACATCGCTATTATATAACTTAACCCATATACCTGATGACTAATAATGATTCTAATCCATTCTATTATAAATTCATGGATTCTAATCATAGGAACATAAGAGAAGCCAATGTTGGGTCAGACCAATGGCCCATCCAGTCCAACACTCTGTCACACTATGGCCAAAAATACCAGGTGCCATCAGGAGGTCCAGCAGTGGGGCCTGGACACTAGTAGCCCTCCCACTTTTGCTCCTCCCCCCCAAGCACCAAGAATACAGAGCATCACTTGCCCCAAACCAAGAGTTCTTATCAATACCTTGTAGCTAATAGTCACTGATGGACCTTTGCTCCATATGTTTATCCAATTCTCTCTTGAAGCTGTCCAAGCCTGTAGCTGCCACCACCTTCTGTGGCAGTGAATTCCTTGTTTTAATCACTCTTTGGGTGAAGAAGTACTTCCTCACTGAAAGTTACACATGGTGGAGGAGGGCTTCCAGCAGAAGCTATGGGGGGCAGGAAGGCCCAGCTGCCTCCTGCTCTGCTTCCCATTTACTGCTCCATTTGGGGTCAGTGCAAAACTCTGCAAAATGCCAATTCAGCTCCCAGTGAGCCTGTCAGGATGGCAGCTGAGCACAAAGCAGTAGTGCCAGGCTGGAAAAGGATAAGTCCAGCACATCTTCCTATCTTCCCTTCCTGGATCTGGCTCCTTCCCCATTTCTTTTCTGGTACCGTGATGCTCTCCCTGCACATGTTTTTTGACAGCCTCATGACAGGCAGAGAAAGTCTGCCTTAATTGGTGCCTCCCTGGTGCACCCCCCCAATGCCTGGTTATGAGGCTTATCCTGTTGCTGTTTTGGAATTTAACATACAGGTCCTGGGTATTTCTGCAATAAATTATATCTAACCAGTGGGCTAAAAAAAAGACATTGGGTTAGATTCAGGTATCTGTTAGTACAAGGAATCTTTCTGCAACTCTCCCCCTGGCATTCCCTTAGGACTCTGGGAAAGTTGATTCCAGGGATCAAGGGACTTGTACCGAATAGGTCAGGGGGGTGCACTGGGCAGGGGGAAAGGAACAAATTTGCTACTTCTTGTCTCTTCTGCAAACACCATTTCTGCTGACACAAGGCATAAGAGAGTGATTTTTGCCCCCTTCCCCGTTTCCAGTGTGTAACTCAGGGCTATTTTTGGGCAGGAACACACAGGAACGGAGTTCCGGCTAGCTCTCGAGTTGGCCACACCCAGCAGGAACTCATTAGCATTATAGGCCACACCCAATAGCAGAAATTCATTAGGATTGGCTGCATCCAAACAAGGTAAACAGAATAAGAAGCAAAAGGTGGGTGTGGATGGATGACTTCTGATAACATGGGGTGTAGCCTAATATGCTAATGAGCTGTGCTGCCAGGGGTGCGGTCTATTATGCTAATGAGTTCCTGCTGGGCTTTTTCTACAAAAAAAGCCCTGGTGTAACTACATAGCTGCTAGTCCACATGGGTCCTGCAGTGTTTGAAATCAGCTTCCTGAGGCTTGAAAAGAACTACTTGTGGGAGAGCAGCATGGGAATGATCTGCTGATAGACAGGGCCGGCCCTAGGGTTTTTCGCGCCCTAGGCGGGGCTACCTTCTGGCGCCCCCCCGCGTGTACCCGATTACAGGGTTGCCAACCTCCAGGCAGGGCCTGGAGAGGAGGAACCCCCTCCTGCTCCTGGGCAAGAGGCGGGGCCGAGGAGCAGCGAGACATACCTCCCCCCCATCAGGTTCCATCATGTCTTCCCCATTCCTCCGCAACAGCCCCGCCTCTCAGGACCGGGACCAAAAACATCAGGAGGTCCACCCATAGAGCCAGAACTCCAGAAGCCCTCCCACCGGGCCCCACCCCAAGGAACCAAAGAAAGAAAGCGGGCGGAAAGTTGTGCGCTCCAGAGGCAGGCAGGGTTTCCCAATGGGACCAAAGAGGAGATGCTCTTTGACTTGGGGGCCATTCCCGACAACTGGAGTTGGGGGGTGGGGAGAGAGAGTCCAGCCTCTCCCAACCTTCAACTAGGCCAATTAACAACTTTTGATTGGGGGGGGGAGAGAAACTGGCTAGGAAACATTTGGATCCGATTGCAGGTCACACATGTTCGCGCACCCCCCCATCCTTTGCAAACAGGCACAGCTGTTACTGTACAAATGCACTCAGGTCATTTGAGAGAGAGAGAGAGAGCTCGCCATGGCCTCCCCGCTCTCCACCCCCACCCCCCAAGCCCAGAAGGAGCTGTTTTTTTTAAAAAAGATAAAAAGGCGGTGGGGAGGCTTTGATATTTCTGCATCAACACCGACAGTTCAGGGCTGGGGAAATGGGGTGTGGGGAGCAAACCTGGAGTGACTCCCACAGCCAGAAGGGGAGAGCCGCTTTCCCGGGGCCACTCTCTGGTGGCTCAGCCAAGAGCGAGGAATCCGAATTCCTCGCACTGAGGGCAGGTTTCCAAAGGGTCCCCTGCCTTCCGAACTCAAGCTGTGCACACCCGGGGAGTTTTGTCCCAAGGGGGGGGGAGACACAACTACGGGGAGAGATTTAAAGGGGTCGGGAGAGAAGGACTTGGCTCTAACCCGGAGGGTTAGAAGGAGCTCTCTAGGTAAGGCTTGCCTGTGCTTCCGCCGGGTGCCCAGGCAAGCCAGGGAAGAGGTGGGGAAGAGCTGCCGCCCCCGCCTCCTCTCCCCCCCAGCGCCCTTGGCAAGACAGGTACCACAGGTAGGGAGGGGAGGGGGGCTCTTCGGCCGCTCTATCGCCGTTTCCCTCTCCCCAAAGCCCGCTTCTCCCCCCCCCCTTTCTCTGCGCTTGCCCTCAGCAGACAGAGACGCTCCACGGATCTGCCTGGGGAGCGAGAGGCACAGGGCCAGCTCCAGGTTTTTTCACAGAGGGCGGAGCACAGCACAGGGCCCCAGACCGGCTCCACCCGATGCTGCAGGTGCGGGGACAGAGCCCAGAGGGCGCCGGGGCAGCAGACGCGCCTCTCCGGTGCCTGGGGAGGCAGGTGCGGCAGCAGTCCTCAGCAGACGGGAGCAGCTGGGAAATGAATGGGGGATGGCAGGCCAGCGCCCCCTGCAGGCCAGCGCCCCAGGCGGCCACCTAGATTTGGCCTATGACGGTCCGGCCCTGCTGATAGATCACTGGAGGGAACACCAGATGAAACCAAAAGTCTTCACCCACTGGTGGAAGACAGTGACAGAAGTTCTGTGGAGAGGATTCCATAGTTTTGTGCAATGGCTGATAAGGTCTTCTTTTGGGTTGCCACCTGTATGATCTCAGAAGGCAGGGTGATCCAAACTAGGCCTCAGGAAATGACTGTAGCAGCCAGATGGGTTTGTATGGGAGTAGGTGGTCTTTTAGACATGCTGATACCAAACTAAGTAGACCTTTAAAGGTTAAGACTAGTTCCTTAAATTGGGCTTAGAAACAAGTTGGGAACAAGTATAGGTGGGTGCATTGTAGTAATATGATCTCTGGAACCCAGTCCGGTCATAATCCTGGCAGCAGCATTGTGTACTAACTTGTGTTTTTTGAGAACTTTTCAAAAGCAGCCTCACATAGAGAACCACACATAAAATGGCTACATGTGTGTTAGTTGTTTGGCACATGAGAAGTACACAGTGTATAAATTATAGGGGAAGAGGTGTGTGTGTGGGGGGGTCTGATAAAATGTACAACCCTCACCGATTGGCCTCAATTGTATCCCCTCCCGGTAGTCAACATAACCCACACTCATAGCTCAATTCATACAGGGTTTTGCCCCCAAATCTCTAGGAACCTCTCAAGTTGAAGTTGGCACACTTACTAGAGAAAGGTTATCAACTGAAATACAGAGTGGGTGGAACAGGAATGCAGTGATGCACAGGGAATTACTTCTTTTCCACATCAAAATTCCCATGGCAAGTAAAATCTTCTCCTCACTGTGATAGAAGAGCATTCACAAGCACCACCAGTGTCCTCTTGCCACCACTCTTATTTGCTGAAGGGAATAGTCAGTATTTTAATTGCTTTCATGACCCTTCCTAGATCTCCATAAAACAAAGAGACCACCTGGGCTTCAGTATTTCTTTTGAGGCAGTTCTTCTGTCTGTCCCCATCCTGGCAGGGCCACCAACTAAACTGACTCCAGATCTCTTCCTATGTGTAGTTTTCAGTGGCCATCCAAGTTGAATCTTTCCCAACCTTCTCTCACTCATTCCTTTGTAGGAATTCAAAGATGTGCATTGCTCCTCATGGGGCCAACAAGGATTCTTTTGATTAGACTTTGTCCCAGATAGAAGGGAAGTTTTAAATCAATTACTGATAGAGGCACTTTAGCTTGCTTGGAAAGTTCCAACAGCCCATGTAGCAGAATCTGAAACAACTGGGTATGGCAAAAAATTCTGGTGGACTGGAAGAACTCTCTGACCAAACTGATATTAGGAGATAGGGGAGACAAGCTGGCTAAAGAAAGGCCCTATCTGGTTTCATAATATGGGTGGATCTAAGCAGATTAAACAAAGCAGAAGTAGTGACTAGACCTCCCTCTTCAGTCAGGTGCATAGCCACAGAGAGACAGGGAAGAGGACCAGGCAGTACTTAGGCCTTGGAGGCCTTTTTTGCATCTAATTATGAAAGTGTCTGGGGACTGTATAAGTGATAGAAGACACACTTGCTGAACATCTGGACTGTATTTTCTTTTATTATTGAAGTTACAATGTGTACTGGTTTCTGGCATGATAAAGACTTGTTTTTTTGGCAAACAAATATTAATTAAGACATTACAAATTAAGACTACTGTATGCCTGTGCAAACACCTGTGACTTTGGAAATCCATTTTTGAGAGATGATTCATTTAGACTTGATTTAGATAAGGTGGTACAGTCCTGAATAGACTAATTACATGTGGGGGGATTTGTATTTTTAATGCTTCCTCCATGTAAAGATTTTCTCCAAAGAAGCAAAAAAAAAGCCAATCAGCCTGGTTGTTTGCTGGCTGTGCTAGTTTTTCACTTACAGAGAATTATTAATATAGCCAGCTCTGTAAAATGTCATCCCTCACCCTCATTCTGAAGTGGTACAATCTGTTCTATTTCCTCAGTGCTCTACAATCTCTTGACCATCTCATTCTGCTGCATGTGCATTCCTTAGTTAAAGAGTGTACGAACTCTTTCTCCTGAATATGTATTGTGTAATTCTTTAGTGACATTTTTTTCAGGTGAGAATATTCTGCCTCTGTAGTTGGCTTTTTCATTTTGTACTAGCTTCATTGTGTTTCTTACATATATGGTCCCCTGAGGCTGGATGGCTGATATGTAGGGAGTTGAAGCAGCTGGAATACAAACAGAAATGTTTAGGGAATTTATTGAGATGAATCGTCAGTATATGTAGCACATGGGGGGGGGGGACAGTGATTGGATTTTAGCTGACAATATCCAAAGATATATCAAATGAAAGATAGTATGCAGTTTAGGCAAACTATTGCCATTCCTGTTGCTGTTTGATCTGTTAACTGATAGTGGCTATTTTTAATTTGATGCATTTTTTTCTGTGGCTGGTTGTAGAAGACTGTTATTTCATAACTGTGTTGTCTCTTGGTTTTTCATGAGAGAGTCTGTTAAACAAAGCAGAGCTAGCTACTTGTTTACATTGGAACAGCTGAGGTAACAAAGAGGTTGCCTGAACAACTTACACACACAATTCATATGTTTGGTTGCTGGTTGTTCATCACTAGATCCTGAACCACACTAGTAATGTTTGATGAGGGATCATGTGTGAAGCAACCACTCTGTTAGCTTCAAGCAGCTGCAGCACAGATGTGATTTCATCTCATGTGGTCCGCCATCCCACAGTACAGGCCCTTATCACTATGCTGTGAAGTCTAGCCATGAGGAAGCAGCGACCATGGCACACCAATAACATATGTTCCATCTTGTAATTGCGGAGTAGCAGTAGAGGAGTGATGGAAAAATTAGCTTTTTGTTCCTTATGAATTGATGAGGTTGAAACTGATTTCAGCTTGGTTTCCTGTTTACTTCTACTTTTTCAGAAGAGCCATTAGTCCTAAAAGGAGAGATTAGGCAGCGATGCATCTTGAAATGAGAAATACAAAGTGAAAAAATGAACAATTCATAAACACATGAATAAAACTTGAAGAGAGAACTGTGGGCTTCATACAATACTGTGTAATATGGGGGACAAGCCAGACGTAAGAAAAATGATAGAATGATGCCAATATTGATTTCCCATGCAAACAACAGGCAAAGTGAATGTTCTGAAAATGTGGATTCCAAATAAATGTTTTTATATTGGGGGGGGGATGTCAAATATTAATTGTTTATTTTATTGATTTTATTTTAAAAAATCCTGCCCTTCCAATGGGCTTAGAGCAGCTGATGACAAGAGGTGAACGCAAGAAAACATTGCAAAGTACTAATGTTAGATAAAAAAATCTACCTTCTATAAATCATTTCAACATTTGCCTATGCCATAGCTACAGCACTCCATTAACATTAAACTTTGTCATTATTCTAATAGTTAGCAGTATCTAACCTATCTATCATGAAGATTTGTGAGTCCAGTAATCATTTCAGTAAAAATTCCTCTGGGATAACATGGTTTTGAAAGCTCTGTGTCATGTACATCCCTCTATGAAAATCTAATTTTCACTTTTCCACTAACATGAATCAAATTTTAGCATTTTAGTTTTGCAATTTGTAATCTGAAATATGGGAATTTAGAATCAATGGGCTGGATCTGGATAAAATTTTTCAATGGCAGAATGGAATTTCCTGCCTCCCTCCTCCCACTGATCTCCACAAAATGCTGCTCCTGTGGAGACCCTGAGGAATGACTTGAAGTTGAGGGGGGTCTACAGCAGGCAGAAATTGCGAGTTTAGTTTGGATCCAACCGAATACTTCAAATGACATGTACATACATGGAAGGTCTAATTTAAGGATGTGGATTTTCATGTAGGTATATTCCTAAAGCATACTGTATAATTATAAAAAAAATCTAGAAAAGACTTGTCTGAAGGTATTTATTGGTGGAAGGCTTTGGGTTCAGGTAGGCAGGATAGCTTGTACAACTTCTCTTGTGCAACTTCATTTGGCACCATTGTGTGTTTTGCTCAATTATTTCTTCTAGTAGCTGTGTTTGCCTGGAGGATTCATTTCTAAGGACCACGGGCAAGGTTCAAGGACCACGGGCAAGGTACTATGGTACAGGGAAAGGCATAGAGTCAGAAGATGCTGCATCTGGGAGCTGCTGGGTTCACAGTTTTTCTTCCTGACTGCTACTGATTTATCTCAAACAATGGCTTAAGAGGAGAACAGCATTAGAACTCTGGCTCAGTTCTATGATCAGTTTGACTGTTTGTTGAACAGTTCATGGCTGTTCAACCATCTGCTTCACTGTATTGCTTCCTAACAGTGCAGTAAAGTACAACTGGCTTTTTCAAAAGACATGGCCACCATTTCCCCTGTTTTGCCAGTGAAAAGCTTTAGGAATTTTTTAAAAGCCAGTAATTGCTACTGTGTTATTTTGAACTAACATTCTAATAATGTACTGCCATATCGCTGATATCCCAGCTTCTATTTGAGTTATCAGGGGAACTGTACTACCTGTACTTTTCCCCTTATAACTCTGCAGTGAAAGAGGCTGGAGTGGATACTTAAAAAAAAATGAAAGCTGGATTTTGGCGATTGTAGGAATACATTATTATAACATTAGATTGCAGCTGCTCATCATCAATTACTGATTTTTTAAAAAAAGAAAAACATCCAAAAGCCTTCCAATAGTATGGCAGACAAAAAAATGCAAGGGAAATGGTGGCTCATTATATGTCTATAGCCATAGATAGTTAAATCAGTTATAAATAAATGCCATGTTTGAAAAACTATCCTGCCCTATGTTATTTGTCTGAGGGGCCTAACTAACCCCTATGAAGACCGATGGATACCAATGCCATTTTAGAGAAGAATTCAGCTATTTAAAAATGCCATGAGGGCCCAATCCTGCTTCAGCACTTGAAAAGGCATGGTGGGGGGGGGAGAACAAGATCTCCTACTCCGCTGCAGGTTTGATCTGACCCTCATGCAGGGCCGGCTCCAGGTTTTTTTGCACACTAGGCGAGGCTACCTTCTTGTGCCCCCCCCATTGGGTGGGTGACCACCAAGGAAGTCCAGGGTTGCTACGCAGAGGCAGGCAATGGCAAATCACCCCTGTTTGTCTCTTGCCTTGAAGACCCTGTGGGGTCACTGTAGGTCAGCTGCAACTTAATGGAAAAATAAAAATGTTAAAAGCTGGGGAGGATTCACTGCTGAAGGGACACTCTGGAGTTAACGCAGAATGATGGAGCAGAGGCCGCAAGCTTCTCTGTTGTGTTGGTCTGGGGGGGATAAGCCTGGCTCAGGGGTCCCTTCTGAAAAGACTGGTTGGCTGCAGTGGAAAGTAACACGTGACTTTGCCAAGGCTCACCCTGAGATGGTACAAAAAGTGCCATTTCTCTCATGGATTTATCAGTCAGGCAGGTCTGGAACTAAACCTGTATGGGGGGAGTAGGGGGAGGGTGGCTGCCTCCTTGGGACCCCTACATGCCATGAGGCCTTCTTTCAAAAGGACCCCTGGGCCCAACTCGCTTTGTTTGTCACTTACAACTTGCTTTTCAGGTCCCAAGCAGAGAAGGATCTTTCTCTGCCTTGGCTTGCTGGGATCTACTTACCAGGCAGGGCCACCCCCCACACACCACAGCAGCAGCAGTGCCCCCTCCCACCACGTCATCATCCTCACCTTGGCCTGGCCATGTGCTCCACCCTCCTCTCAGCGCCAGGGCTGGGTGGCAGGGCACGGGGCACCTGGATTGGCTGCCGGACTGAACAGCAGTGATGCTGCTACTGCCACCACTGCTCGCCAAGCACGGCTGCTCCGAGTGGGGCAGCAGGCCAGCAGGGCACCTCCTTTTCAGGGGCCGCTCTAGGATGCTGCCTAAAAATTCTCTATGACAGACTGGCCTTGCCCTCATGGCATTTTTAAATGGTCAAATTATTCTCTAAAATGGTATCAGCATCCATGAGTCAAACCTCTGGATGCCTAATGTCTAGTTTGGTCTTTAATTAATGGCTGTCAGTCTCCTTGGATCAACAGTAGTTTGCACATACACAGTTTTAGAAAAAACCCAAAAACCAGTGGAAACATATTCATCAGGCATTCAAATCGTACACTGCCAATTGGTCAGATCAGATGACTGGCTCACCCCAGATTATCTAATTCAAACTCAGCAAATTTGGATGTCAAATATAGGGATGGGCATGAACTGGGAAAATGTGAACATAAGAATGTAAGAGAAGTCAATGCTGAATCAGGCCAATGGCCCATCTAGTCCAACACTCTGTTACACAGTGGCCAAAAATACCAGGTGCCATCAGGAGGTCCAGCAGCGGGGCCTGTTCAGTTTGTGGTTCATGGCATGCCTGGTTCATGAACCACAAACTGTCACAAACTTTTAGCTGCCAAATGAACCAGTTCAGTTTGTGAGGTTTATGATGCAGTAGTATGCCCCCTGGCATGCTAGAGATACCAAACTTGCAGGAAATCTCCAGATGACTCTCCTCTACCTGTCCTCCAAGTTTGACAAGGATTAGATCCAAGTTATGGTCCCCTAGAGAAAGTGCCCCCAGGAAAGTGCTTTCTGTGAAAATGACAGGCATAGGTTCAGGAGGTTTAGGAGTGTATAGAATGGATCCTGTGCAAACTAGAGATATAAAAGTTGCAGGGGATCTCCAGCTGCAAGTTTGGGGAGGACTAGGTTTACAGGGTCTGAGTTGCAGCCCCCCAAAGAAAGTGCCCCTAGGAAAGTGTTTTCTGGGGAAATGACAGGTGCAGGCTCAGGAGTGTATAGAATGGATCCTGTGCAAGCTAGAGACATCCAAGTTGCAGGGGACTTCCCCCAGATGTTCCTCTACATGCCCTCCAAGTTCTGCCCTCCTGTTGCTTTGAAGTTTGGTAAACACTTCGATTGAGTAGAGACAGTTTGTCTGGAAATGTATCCATTCATGAACAGACATGAACCACAATGAACTGTGTGAACGTTTATGGAAAGTTTGTGCCAGGTTGACCTGCCACAAACTGGCCAAAATTCAGCACAATCTTTAGTTCATGAGCCAGTTTGTGCCCATTCCTAGTCAAACATGTTTGACATGAAAATTTCACAGCATCTCTAGACACTGCTGTTTCCTGAGCAAGGCACAGAGGAAGAGATTGGTCCATCTTGTTCCATTTTTTATGTGTATGAGAGAGTGGGAGTAGAAGGTTCTACCTTGCTGCATTTTATTTCTATTTAACAATGGGAGACTTCTGTCTATGTATGTGCAATGAACAAGGTGTATATGTCCATTTAGAGCAAGAGAAAGTGTACATTACACATTGCAGTGGTATATTAGCATTAGCAATCTGATAGGCAATGAATTTGTTAAACAGTAAACAGTTAACTCAGTTTAAAAGAATGCAAATAGATCTGTTGGATATTAAAAGAGGCATCCCTGCAAAATAGCTGCTTTTCCAGACACCAGAACATAGCAGAGAAACAACCATCTCAGTGAGTTGTGATCAGACTTCATCAAAAAAGAGTTAACACAGCATGGTGTGTGAAAGACAGATCTTCTATGCCTGCTTCTAAACCTGGATAAAAATATAGGTCTAGCAAAGAACTACATTCTTGCTGAGTGGATGAGAAAATTGGAGTGCTACAAATATCATAAGAGGATTATAAAAAATACATAGCACATGGTATGTACTTTGAATATTGTCTGAAGGTCTGGTTGTTCAATCTCAATATGGTATTGTAAAACTGAAGATATAGAACATGGTGGTGAAGGTGATGAGGGTAATCTTCCTAAGGCTTATCTCAGGGCTTTTGCACTTGTGGACAGTTGACTGAGAAGTAGTAAGCATATAAAATCATTAAGAGAAAAAAATTATTCAGGAATATGCATTAAAAAGAAAACATAGCCACATTGTGCTGGTAACTTCATGATGTGGTTTTGCAAAAAGATTTGGTACAGTGGCTACTAAACATGATAGTAAAAAAACAGAAACTCTCTGTTCTAAACACCTTCAATTGGTTTTTGTGCCTAATATGTACATTTGTGCTGTGTCTGATCAGCCACTGTTATAGACATGTTCTGACCTAGATGAGCCATTAGTCTGATTTATCATAGAATTTCCTGCATTATAATTCTGATATATTGGTTCAACCAGTTCCTCTTTCTGCATGCACATAAATGCATGCAGAGATTGGCAGGGGGGGCAGAGAGAGATGAGATGACAATTTAAGCTTATTCTGTGAATACATGATGATCAGTTTCCAAAAATATTGACTCACAGAGAACAAGATCTCTTAGTGTGTTGTTCTTGACTGACAGGAGCCCAGTTTTAACTTTGGGATAGGGAGCAAAGGTATTTTAGTATGGAGGAGGACACACACCAATCACAGTGAACTTCAAAGACATGTTTTAGGCTATATCTGTATCCCCACCTAAAAGCAGTGCATTTTTAGAGAATTTGTGGCATAGCTAAAATGGGGAGAGTTGCTAAAAAGCTACTCTTCTGCTCAAAATATATTTATTATTCCCCCTCCTGTTGTAGGATAAAGCAGAATGAAACTCCTCACAGATCAGTTTGTACTTTGATGTAATTTATTTAATTGTTTTCAAACTGGTCATCTTCATAGGTATACGGATATCATTTAGCCAGTCAAATTTAGCTGCATGATGATGTAACTGAGGGTAATAACTTCATTCTGAATTAGTTTTCATTGCCATCAATAACATTGTCATGTAGCCAGACCGGAATACTGTTCCTAGGGTTTTGTGGTAAAGAGTACACAAAAGGATTATATAGTTAATGAAGTGTTAATGGTTGGAGGAAAGGCCATCTGTCTCTTGATGGAGTCTGTGAGGAAGAAGCAGAAGTAGTTTTTGTAAAATGGCTGCTGGCATGAATGCGGTTAGGGTCTCTGGGTACAAGTTATATAATTAGGTTTGCCAGCCAGTGGCTGGCACATGGTGAGAGAATGGGTGGGGGGACATAGAGGACAGTGTTATGGCAATGCCATGAATCACTTCCATTCTGAATCTGGAAGTCATGTCATCAAATCAGTGTTGTAGGATTCACCATAGAGTTTTTTGAGTATCCTAGAGCTCACGGCAATGTGATGACATCAGCTCTAGGTCCACCTGTGGAGATTTCAAAAACATGGCTTCAACAGCAGGTGTTCCCACAGCACAAGGATTTTCACTGCATGACCGAACATAAGCTGCAGGGCTATTTTTGGGCAGGAACACACAGGAATGGCATTCCAGCTGGCTCCCAAGTTGGCCACGCTCAGCAGGAACTCACTAGCATAATAGGCCACACTCATCAGCAGAAACTCATTAGGATTAGCTACATTAGGGGTGTGTGGCCTAACATGCAAAGGAGTTCCTGCTACAAAAAAAGCCCTGGGTTTTGACACCAAACAAGGTAAACAGAATAAGAAGCAAAAGGTGGGTGTGGCTGGATGACCTCACTTCCAGTAACATGAGGGTGTGGCCTAATATGCCAATGAGCTGTGCTGTCAGGGGTGTGGTGTAATATGCTAATGAGTTTCTGCTGTTGGGTGTAGCCTAATATGCTAATGAGTTCTTGCTGGGTTTTTTTCTACAAAAAAAGCCCTGATAAGCTGTGTGTATATAAGAAAATAGTTTTAAAATATATTTATTTAAAAAGGCATCCTATATCAGCTACAAGCTCTGCTTAATGTTGAAAATGTCCTATTAGACATGCATAATCTAACATCCTTACATTTTGTGGATGGCTTTATCTCCTGTGATAGCCATTTTGTGGTTGGCCCGGCCCCCTGTAGTAGCCATTTTGTGTCAGAATTCCAAACCTGATTCTCCAGATTAGAGTCTGCTGCTCTTAACAAATATACCATGCTGGCTCTCAATTTAATTCTACACTACTATTGCCCTGACTGATGAGGTTCAGCTTGTCCTTACCTTCAGTACGAAAACATAGGGATGGAGTTAACTCTTATCCCTAATGCTACATAGAAGAATGTGTGTAATTGTAGTTGGGGAATGTGTGATTAATAGTGATCATTCCCATACTTAATCTCTTCCTTCAGAATATTATAAATCTTAACTCAAATAGGCCAATTCTACTTCCTCCTCATTTTCTTTTTTCTTCTTTTGCTGATGTTCAACTTCCATCTTGAGCCGCCTGGTTGGCAATGAGCATGCTCAGTCCTTATTGAAGCACTGTTTTAATTTACAAACTAGTATTCTTTTTCTGTATACCCGCTGAGTTCTCTTAGGATGCACAACCTCCTGGCATATCTGTGGGTGGCTCTGTTCACTGCCTTGCCAGTAGGCATTGGACCATCAATTTTGCTGTTATAAGGAATGATTTTCAAGCCTTCATTCATTTTTGGTAGTATTATATTAATTTGGGATTATGTAGTAATTTGGTTTGGAAAGTAAATGATGAATATTCTTTTGGCGTCTGCTCTTATGTTTAGTCTCTCTGCATTCTTTACTAGTCCAACCTGGATGATTGTCGGATTCTTTATTTATAAGCACCCTATGCTGAAGTTAACCTTGGATTTGGGGACTCTCATTTCTTTTCCTAATCCATCTACTCATAATTGTAAGGCACAAATTGCTGCTTGAAGTTTTTCAAAGCAATAGATTTAAAGCAACAAGCAAACTGTGGCTGAACCAAAGCAAGATTAATGAATCTTTTGTGAGTTTAATATTGCTATAAATAGAAGTTGTTTCAAAAGGTGCTATTCAGTAGTTTTCATTATGCAGCTGTCTACTTAAATCATTTAATTCTGGCATCTAATCGAACTCCTCATCTCTGTCAGAGACAAATAAGAAACCATATGTGTAAAGCATCTGTGAAAATCTCCCATTTATTTATGAGAGCATTAAAGAGAGACTCTGATGTCAGTTACTTAACAATAATAGACGTTCCTTCTCACCTATAGTGCCAAGTTACTTGGGTATATCCCTCTGTGGTATCTTATACCTACTGCTGTTTCCTTCATTATATACAGATGCACAGCAGTGGAGACAGTAATAGTCTTTCTTAATTAAATAAAGCTAAATGTTAATTAGTCAGAAAATTTGATTTATATTCAGCATATGAAACTTTTCATTGTGTATCTCTTCTTTGCTAAAGAACAGGTTGTATAGTCATTTAGAACTTTGCATTTCCCCCCTTTATTTCGGATCTGTATTTGGAGTCTTGGGGTGGGATCTAATCGTCATAGAGAAATTATAGGTCTACAGATGTTTTCAAGATGTTACTCTGTCAGTAGCAGATTATCCCCTGTAGCAAAATCTCATTAAAGTGCAATTTACAGAGCTCTGGTGATGTTGCCATCAACCAAAATTAAAGGCATTAATTTTTCAAAGTTCACAGAAGTCCTTACATAAATGATGTAGCAGTTTGCAAGAACAATTTACAGAAGTGTTATTTGCTGAATTAACCTACATTAAGAGAACAAATGTTGTAAGGGTAGAAGAAAGGGTTGGGCAGTGAAATTGCAGCTGTTCGCATTTTGTGTAAGGTACTGGGTGCAAAAAAAGTGCTGAAATGTAACAATGGCTGTTTGCTGGGTGAGAGGACGGGGAGGGAAAACCAGCACCTGAATTCTGGCTCTAAAGAGTTAAGCCTATAATAGAGTGATCACCAGTCGGGGACACCCAGTGAGACCTTAAATTCTACTTTGAAACATCTGTACTCAAGATCTTTTAAAATATTCCCATTTAGAGAATGAGTTTATGTAGCTCATGTTGCGAGTATGCCTCTTCAATACGCTACCACATGTTTATGCAGGTATTTATTGGCTTATGAGGTCTATACTTCAAATGAGCCTGGAGGTTACGTGTTGAGTACATCAGAAAACTCCACTAGATTTCATGGCAGGAGTGAAAATAGCTTAGTATATATTTACAACCATATCTCTGTGTCAGTGCATCTATGTTGCATGTATACTATTATACATGTATACATACATCTATCTATACCACACACCTACATACTAGATAAAAATTGCATTCTCCTTGCTCTCCTGGTACCACAAGTTGGCAGCAAAAGGGAAAGAGGAGGCAATTTTGCCCACTATAGCTCCATAATGTAGCCCATTTTGTTCATGATGGTCCTGTGACACTCAAAGTATTTTCAGAGGCTGAGTTCAGATTGGCAATTTGCCCTGCTACAGCCACATTTCAGCCACATTTCCCAAGCAGATTAAAGGGGGCATTCACACAGGCATATCTGCCTGGCGTTCCCCACCCATAGGCAACCCATGCTGTTCCACTTTGCTTCCAGGATTAAAAGATACCTGTTGAAAGTGGTAGCAAATCCCGGAGAGCCCGTTTGTGAACGCTCAGCCAAAAAGCTGGGAGCAACCCACATTGTGCATAAGGCAGCAGTGATATGATTGGCTGTGCTCTGCTCTACCGCCCAATGCGGTGCCGGCACAATGGGATCCTCCCCAAATCAGCCGATGCCTATGTGTGCATGAGTGCATATGTGCACATGCGCATGTAGGCACCCAGCTGATTTACCAGGAAAAAGCCATTTACAGCCGTGCCTCCGGGCCAGCAGTCTGAATGCTCCTGCGCACCTCCTCCTGGTATGCTCCTGCATCAGTTGGTGCAGTGTGACCGGGAAAACCCGAAACAGTTTGTTCGGGGGCTTTTTTGCCAGGACTGGCTCCCGCTTCAAACTGCCAGTCTGAACTCAGCCAGAGTAAGCAGGAAATGGGAAATACCAACTTTTTCAGCTTCTTCCATGAGCTGTGTTATAGTTTAACAGAATACTGAGACCACATTTAAGAAATCACAGTTTCACCAGTAGAACTGTGTAGGCCATGTTTATCATACTGATGTCCTGGTTCAAGAAAGTCTTTAGGTATGTGTAGTCCTAGTCCCTGAGGAAGGCTGAATCTAAGTCTGGCATGACTTCTTAGGAATTCTATGTGCACTGCCTTTGAGTTCTGTGACAAAAAAGGCAAGATACAAATAAAAATAATTATAATAAATTTTGTTGAGGTAACAATTCTGCAACTGATTTCCTATATCTTCACAATGAGTCCAGTGTGCAGAGGAAGAATCTATCTCTAAGAGCTTGCTGAAATGTTAACACTTTAGATTTTTTTTGAAATTCCCCAAATTAGAATCCTAACATCCTAATTTATCCTAGTTTAATATTCTGATCCCAATATCCTAATTTAATCTTCTTAATGTTTTAAGGACATCTTATTTTTCAAACAAGGGATTTAAAAGGTAATGTATTTTGGATTTTACATGTGTAAAATAGTTTGCTTGTAAATAAAAAGGTGAAGATTATTCCAATTCACATGAATATCATGTACACTAGGAAAACTAACCTAATGACAGTAGAGATCCTAAAATTAAACAGTCATAGATTTGTTGCCAAAGGGAAGCAGATTTAATTAATCTTCAGTTACACGTTGGAGAACATTGTATACAGCTGCATCTCCTGATATGGTATGGTTTGGGGGAGCAGAAAGCTTTGTGTAAATGAAGTAGGCTCTTGCCTATGAAAACTCACGCTACATCAGTCAGCCTTTAAGGTGCTACGGGACTCATAATTGTTTAGAATCCTTGGAAAAAAGAAATATAGGAATAGAACTAAATTGGCTCAGTTGGTTATGTAGGTGGCCCAATTAGACAGTTGGGCTAAGACTGTGGAACACCAGTAAAAAAAAAAAAAAAAAAGAATCACACCCACCAAATGGGTTGACCTTTGTATAGTGGTTCAGAATATCCTATGTAATCTCAATTCTTAACCTTCAGTGCCATGAATCTGATTCAAGTTTACACACTGGAGCTATCTAAAACTTTATCTGGATTGGTGTGTCTGTGTGTATGAGGAGGGTAATATGCAGTCCCTGTGTGTGTTCTCTGGTAATCATTGGCTTGGATTCAGTATTGCACAGGTGGAAATATAAACAGACTTAGCACTCTCATATATTTTGGCTGTACAAGATATTGAGCAAATGGAAATGCAAATGTGGTTACAATATGTTTGACTTAGCACAAGTGCCCATGGCAATCTTTGTCTCGTGTTTCTGCTTGCACAAGAGCTTTAGCAGAGGAAATTTGGTCTGGATCCCACCCATTGTCCAAATATTCTTATTCAGCTCTTTCTTTACTTTCTCATGGTGTAGTTAAGTATCTATGTGACTGTCCTCATAAGTTAGGATGTAGTAAGAACTCCTGAAGAAAGGAAGGAAATATCCTTTAAAGTTCAATTACAATTTTCTAATCCTTCTTGGGGGGGGGAGCCTGATCTTGTCAGATCTCAGAAGCCAGTCAGGGAGGGGCAAACCAGAGGAAACCTCTGCTTCTCACTTTTCTGGAAAGCCCCTTGCTGGGGTCACCATAAGTCGGCTGTGACTTGACACCCGCAAGACTTCCTTATATTGATTGTGTGTTTTATTTGCTTATGATGACCTCAGTTTATGAAGGGAGTTGTAAACAATTATAACATGTTTTGAACACTGACAATTTTGTGGTAAATGGCAAGAATAACAATGATGATAGCAGAATGACGTATCCCTTAACCAACTTGAACGCTCATGAGTTACAGTACACAACTAGAGAACTTGGAAGTGTGCATCTAAATTTGGGATTGGAATTTTAAAGTGATGATGGCTGAACTACCAACAATGCAATCCTAAACCAAGTCACACCTCTCTAATCCCACTGATCTAAGTGGACTTAACTGTTGCAGTGTCACAGCTTTCTATCTGTCAAGTCCCCATTAATTCCACTGGACCAAAAACTTGATCTTGTTATCTACAAAGTTTGTGGTTTTTCTCTGAAGTTTATCCTCGCTGCCAGAACAAGCTGCCTCTGGAATTTGTCTTGTTTAAAAGTAAAGGTTTAATGCAGTGGTGGACCCTTGGGGAAAACAGCCTCTAGTGTCTGTCAGTGACCTGATTAAACCATTTACAGGCTTCCTTCAACTTTCAATTAAAAATCTCAGCTACCTTTATTAACAGTCTCACAGTGCTTCAGAGACTACGTTGTCAGTCCCATGAGTGGTCTCTTTCATTGAGCGTTTATCTCATATCTTTGCCTGTTCATTCCTATGAACTGTCCCTATGTGGAAGATGTTGGGTGCTAAAAGCCTTTTTTGAATGCTTTTTGGTACATGCAATGCACAAATTAGTTCTGGAGTTTGAATTGCATAATAAGCCACCAGGATCAAATAACTGTCATTGTGGAGTGAAGAAAAAAATTAGCAAACGTTTGAAGTAAATTACAAGCCTTTTTATCCAACTTTTACTCTAGAATGGAATAAACAGAAGAACATTTTACTTAGTTATTTTTAGAGGAGCTTAAAAAAATACATTGCTTGAGGCTGTGGTTCTAACTTTACTGACACATGTGGCTAACTCTCTGTTGGATTTTATCGAGGTACGCTTGTCCCCTGAAATGGCCGGCTGTTCTTACTCTCTGAAGACATGTTTACATCACCACATCCATTCTATGAAGAGTAGTGTAGCTGTTGGCCTTTTTATCCACATCCAGCCATGCTTAAACCTATAGATTTTTAATACACTTATTTTACATTGGGAGCTTTGACTCTTGGAAGATTATACCCTGAAAATCTTGTTGATTTCGAAGTGCTACTGGCCTTGAATCTAATTGTTTTGCATATGTAAGTGCCATCAAGTTGCAACTGATGTATGCAAACCCCGAGCAAGGGACTTTCTTTGGTGGTTTCCCATCCAAGTACAGAATGAGCTTAGCCTCTGAGATCTGATGACACTGGGCTATACCATGCTGCCTTCTGTCCCCACACTTGTTTTGCTGTTATGCATTGCCATAGATAGATAGATGATAGATAGATAGATAGATAGATAGATAGATAGATAGATAGATAGATAGATGATAGATAGATAGATAGATAGATAGACAGATAGATGATAGATAGATAGATAGATAGATAGATAGATAGATAGATAGATAGATAGATAGATAGATAGATAGATAGATAGATAGATAGATAGATAGATAGATAACATCATAACTGCTCTTGCTAAATTGAACAGGCTGTTTTAATCTCCACTCAAGGTGATTGTGCCTGGGAGTCCCTCTTCAAATCTTGAACCTGCATACACTGCCTAGTCATGAAAGATCTGAACTTTGGTTTTATCTTCTGGCTATGTCTTCTGTTCCCTTCTTATGGCATTGCTCTCTGAGATGTTCTCTGTATTAGGTTTCATCTATGACACATTTTAGATCATATCTAACATCTTTGTGCACCCTACTTTGGAATTATTGTATTTGCAAAAGTAATGATTACCAGTTTACATTTTAGGTATCAACATTTTATGAAATCAGGAATCTTTAGTTGTTATACTGATACTTTTTGAAGCTGGTTGTTGTGGAATAGGATTGCTGGCATGGCAGGCTTTGCAGATTGTGTGAGCAGTACTCCTGTGATATGTTTGTCTATACACATGTGCTCTCTGGTTGTAATTTTTCCTCACTTGCATTATATATAGAGTTCAATTTTTTAAGGCAATTGTCATGAAGAGCAGTCTGTCCAGCATCAAAGCTCTTATTGTTGAACCATGATCATTCAGTTGTCCTATAGCCTTTTGTGTGGTTTCTTGTTCTGAGTTGATATATGCTGTTTTCCAGAATTGCTTTGCAATTTGCTATGATTTTTTCCCCTTAACCTTTGCTCCAAATCATATTAAGCCAGTGTTATGCCAGTTACACTGGCTTCCAATTAGTTTCTGGGTTCAGCATAAAGTGCTGGCTTTGACCTTTAGAATAATAGAATCATAGAGTTGGAAAGGACCTCCAGGGTCATCTAGTCCAAACCCTGCACAGTGCAGGAAATTCACAAATATCCACCCCTTCACACCCCCAGTGACCACTGTTCCACACTGAAAAGATGACAAAAAACCTTCAGGATCTTCAGCCAAACTGGCCTGGAGAAAAATGGCTTCCTGCTCCCAAAGTGGTGATTGGCATTTCCCTGGACATGTAAGAAAGGGCCACAAGAACTAAGCACTGATGAAACCCTTCCTGCCCTCCCTTTCATGATCTGCCAAAGTTCACACAATCAGCATTGCTGTCAGATGGCCATCTAGCCTCTGTTTAAAAACCTCCAAAAAAGGAGAGCCCACTACCTCCCAAGGAAGCCTGTTCTACTGAGGAACCACTCTGTCAGGAAGTTCTTCCTAATGTTTAGCTGAAAACTCTTTCAATTTAATTTCAGCCCATTGGTTCTGGTCTGACCTTCTGGGGCAACAGAAAACAACTCCATACCATCCTCTATATGACAGCCCTTCACGTACTTGAAGATGGTTATTGTATCACCTCTCAGTCATCTCCTTTCCAGGCTAAACATATCCAGCTCCTTCAACCTTTCCTCATAGGACTTGGCCTCCAGACCCCTCACCATCCTCATTGTTCTCCTCTGGACATGTTCCAGCTTGTCTATATCGTTCTTAAATTGTGGTGCCCAAAACTGAACACAAAACTAGCAAAACAACTGTGTGCTATATTACCTGCAACATATTACTTCATTTAAAGTGTGATATATCTATTATATGAAGCCAATATGCCCATACAATCCATCACAGGAAAATACAGAGGCCAAAGAGTAAATATACAGAATTATATACAGAAAGTCCAACACTTTTCCCAGGTAATTTTTCAGTATTTCAAGCCTCTAGTCCTTCCTCAGGAACAAAGAACCACTGCTGAGAATCCCTTTTCAGTTCCTTACAAGGTAATGCTTTTCTATTTTTCTGTAACAAAAAATTATTCTTAGTGTTGGACAAGGTATCCCTAGCTCTAACCAGCCCCCTTATAGGTTACTCCAATGTTACAGGACCAAAATGTTACAGGACTTCATACAATAGATATATCACACTTTAAATGAAGTCTCTTTTATGAATACGTTGTGGATAACATAGCACACAGTTGTTTCGCTAGTTTTTTTTGTCACTTTTTACTGTGTGCTGAACCTTTGTTGTTGCAAAACTGAACACAATACTTTAGGTGAGGTCTAACCAAAGCAGAGTAAAGTGATATCATCACTTTGCGTGATCTGGACACTATACTTCTGTTGATACAGCCCAAAGTTACACTTGCCTTTTTAGCTACTGCATCACACTGCTGACTCATGTTCAGTGTATGGTCTACTAAGACCCCTAGATCCTTTTAGCACATACTACTGCCAGGACAAGTCTCCCCCAGCCTATAATTATGTGTTTGATTTTTCCTACCTAAATGCAGAACTTTACATTTATCTCAATTGAAATTCATTTTATTTGTTTTAGCCCAATTTTCCATCCCGTCAAGATCATCTTGTATTTGCTACCACTCCCAATTTAGTATCATCTGCAAATTTAATAAACATTCCCTCTATTCCTTCATCCAAATCATATATAAAGATATTGAACAAAACAGGTCCCAGGACAGATCCTTGAGGCACTCCACTTGTCACTCCTTTCCAAGAGGATAAGGAACCATTCACAAGCACTCTTTGGGGTGTGATGAGTCAACCAGTTACAGGTCCTCCTAACAGTAATAGGATCCAAGCCACATTTTACCAATTTGTCAACAAGAATATTATGTGGAACCTTATCAGAAGCCTTACTGAAATCAAGACAAACTATGTCTACAGCATCCCCCTGATCCAGCAAGGTAGTAACTTTCTCAAAAAAACAGATAAGGTTAGTCTGACATGACTTGTTCTTGAGAAACCCACGCTGCTCTTAATAATCACAGCTGTCCTTTCCAAATGTTCAAGGACTGTTTATTTCATGTTTTGTTCTAAAACTTCCCCAGGTATAGGTGTCAAGCTGATGGGTCTGTAGCAGGCCCATAACTACAGTGTGCCCCCCGACTTCCTCCCAAGCCCCCCCGACTTCTTATCCACCCCAGGTCCCCTGACTTGCTGGTGCTGTCAGTGCAGGAAGCCAACTGACGAGGTGGGGCTGGGGGGAACTTTCTCTCAGAGTACTACTCAGAGTAGAAAGTAAGTGGGGAGGTGGCGGCAGTGCAGGCTGTGGAGGCAGCAAGAGCTGGGCAATGGAAGGCTGGAGCCAAAAGAAGTATCTGGCCTTTGGGCCTGCATGCCACAGCACCGGGCCTTTCCTTCCCTCCTTCATTGGTGGCGGGGGGGGAAGAGCCTGGGACACCTCCTTCTCCCCCCTCCCCGGAGAAGTACCTGGCCTTCGGGCTGGTGTGCTGCAGCATTGGTCCTTTCCTTCCTTCCTTCATCAGTGGGGGAAGGGGGGAGGAAGGCTGGGGCACTGCCTTCTCCCTCCTCCCCCTGAAGAAGTACTTGGCTTTTGGACTGGCATGCTGTGGAACCGGTCCTTTCCTTCCTTCCTTCATCTTCCTTCCTTTGTCCTCCTTTTGTTGGTGAGGGAAAGGGGGGAGAGAAACTGGGGTGCTGCCTCCCCCCCCC
This sequence comes from Gekko gecko, assembly GCA_029375565.1. NCBI lineage: Eukaryota > Metazoa > Chordata > Lepidosauria > Squamata > Gekkonidae > Gekko > Gekko gecko. The sequence goes on along the minus strand of JAPDNY010000008.1, from coordinate 111,392,236 downwards.
GGAGAAGTACCTGGGCTTTGGGCTGGCACACCACAGTGCAAACTCTCTGAATTCCCTCCCCTGCCCTCCCCTGCTAGCAAGGAAACAAGGGGGGAGGGAGAATAGTTTAATTTAATTTAATTGCAGGGAAGGGTGGGAGCTTGGGGGGTACAGCAGTGCCCCCCAATTTATTTTAAGGCCCCCTGAATTAAAAAATCCTGGCCATGGGCCTGGTTAGTAGCTACCTGGATCCTCCTTCCTCCCCTTCTTGAAAATGGGGACAACATTTGCCAGTCTTCTGACACCTTACCTGTTCTGCAAGTATTCTCAAAAATAATGGACAGAGGCTCAGAAATTACATCCATGAGTTCTTTCAGTACCCTTGGCTGCAGTTCATCTGGCCCCAAGGACTTAGTTTCATTTAAGGAAACAAGGGCAGCTAACACTTTAGGCACCAGGCCATGATTAAAACAACTAACAATTAGGGCGCAAGCCATGATTAAAACACAAGTTAAAGCAATCCAATTCAGAACAAAAGTGCCGGTGCTCTAGTTGCTGTTACTGCCCTCACTTCCAAGATGGGTTCTGGAAAAAATTTAACCCAGAACAACAGCATAGTTCCATGGCAGTACTGCCATCCAGTCTTCATCCCAGGGCCACCTTGCACCCCAGTAGTTCCTACCCAAGTCATGGTGGTGCTGTGTTGATGGTACAATGGTGGTGGCGGCTCCTACTCAAAAGCCTGGTGGAAGAGCTCCATCTTGCAGGCCCTGTGGAACTCCACAAGGTCCTGCAGGGCCTGGATCTCCTCCAGGAGCTCATTCCAACAGGTAGGAGCCACCACCAAAAAGGCCCTTGCTCTGGTCACAGCAAGTTTGACAGCCCTGGGGCCAGGGGTTACTAAAAGCCCCTTACCGTAGTGCCCTTGGGGAAACATATGGGGAAAGGTGGGAAGATGGTGTCTGCCTAGAACGGAGGGCGGATGTTCCCTGGCTTCAGCTTCCAAGTTGGAACACCAAATGCTTGCAAGTTTATTATAAACATATGGGGAAAGGTGGTTCCTTAGGTATGATGGACCCTGGCCATATAGGGCTTTAAAGGTGAGAACCAGCACTTTGAAGCGAATCCGGTACGCTATTGGCAGCCAGTGCAGTGCCTGCAGCACAGGCTGGATATGGTCTCACCTAGTGAGGCCCATCAACAGCTTGGCTGCCGCATTTTACACTAGTTGCAGCTTCTGGATTTGCAACAAAGGCAGTCCCATGTAGAGAGTGTTACAGTAGTGCAACCTCGAGGAAGGGAACCCACTGCTGAGCCAGGTGAAGATGGTAAAAGGCCGACTTGGCAGTGGCTGTCAAGGGCAGGGGAGGGAGTCCAGGAGCACACCCAGACTCCTAACCCTCGACGCTGGCACCAAAGGTGCCCCATCGAAGGTCGGGAGACCCCAGCCCCAAACCAGCCCAGGACCCCCGTCTTCACCGGATTTAGTTTCAGCCAACTCAGTCTGAGCCAACCAGCCACAACCTGCAATGCCTGATAAAGGTCATCTGGGTCAGAGTTCGACCGGCCGCCCAGCATCAGATAGATCTGGGTGTCATCTGCATATTGATGACACCCAAGCCCATACCTCCAGGCAATCTGGGCAAGGGGGCGTATGTAGATGTTGAACAACATCAGGGACAGCACCGCCCCCTGAGGCACCCCACAATCAAGAGGTGCCTCTGGGACCACTGATCCCCTATCGCCACCCTTTGTCCCTGACCTTGAAGGAAAGAGGCAAACCATTGAAGGGCAAGCCCCTGAATCCCCACATCGGCGAGGCGGTGGACCAGCAGCTGATGGTCGACCATATCAAATGTGGCTGACAGATCTAACAACAGTGCCACTACACCACCTTGGTCCAGATGCCTTCAGAGGTCATCAGTCAGGGCAACCAGCGCCGTCTCCGTTCTGTGACCCAGGTGGAAGCTGGACTGGAAGGGATCTAGGACTGAAGCATCCTCCAGATAGCCCTGTAGCTGTATCGCCACCACCCTCTCAATAAGTTTGCCCAAATGGGGCAAATTGGACACTGACCGATAGTTGGACAATTCAGCCGGGTCCAAAGATTTTTTTTCAGAAGAGGGTGGACCATCGCTTCCTTGAGTGCCCCGGGGAACCACCCCTCCAAAAGGGACTTGTTGATAATTTCCCAAAGAGCCCTCGTGGCCCGCCTTAATGAGCCAGGAGGGGTACAGATCAATGTCGCACATGGTTGGACATACAGATACCAGCAATCTGTCAACTTTATCCAGACTGAGTAGGCCGAAACATTCTAAATCCAGAACTGAAGACATGCAAGGGGCTTCGAGTTCACCCACTGTTTCAATTGTGGTGGGGAGATCATGGCAGAGCACCAGGACTTTATCTGTGAAATAGCTCACAAATGCCTCACAGAAAATATCCAATTCCCTAACATTTTGCCTGCCCTGTGGCAGAGCTGTCAAAGATTGAATTGTGCTAAACAATTGGGCCAGGCGTGAGCTCGCAGATGCAATTGAGGTTGCATAGAAATCTCTCTTAGCAGCCTTGACTGCTATCTCATAGGATCTCATAAGAATTCTATAAGATGCTCTTGACAGCTCATCATGAGCACGCTGCCACCATCTCTCTAGCCGTCTCAGCTCTTGCTTCAGCTGCTGCAGCTCCTGAGTATACCAGAGCGCTCTCCTAGAACGAGTGTGGAGAGGGTGCCTGGGAGTGATCTCATCGATGGCTGTGGAGTCCTCCATGCCAGTCCTCCACCAGCTCATCCAACGAACTGCCAGGGGGCCTTGGATCCCGCAGGGCCATCTGGAACCGCATAGGGTCCATCTGGCTCTGCGGGTGAGCAAAAATCTGCCCACTGCCTACACAGGGTCGGGGTGGAACATTCAGATGGGCCTTCAGGGCTTGGTGGCCCGACCATGGCACTGCCTCCACAGTGATCCGGTCCACCGTCACCCCGACTGCAAAGATCAAATCGAGCGTGTGACTGGCCCGATGTGTGGGGGCCGATACAAGTTGAGAGAGTCCCAGCACCGCCATGGACGACACTAGATCCATAGCCCAGCTGTAGGTCGTGTCCTCAGCATGGACGCTGAAATCACCCAAGACAATCAGCCTTGGGTGTTCCAACGCCAAGCCCGATACGGCCTCCAGCAGGGACAGCAGGCTATTGGCCAGTGCATTGTAACACCCTAAGTGATGCTGGTTATTGGTCTGGAGTACCCACAGGACTATCTCCACCTGTACTGCCTGATCTCAGACTCGATCTACATGGGAGGCTATTCTTATGCAGCCAATTTTAACATAAGTTTGGTTGGCTGGGACCCAAGGGATGGTTGCTGCACCACCAGCTAAGGAATGTCTTCTCTAGGAGTTCAAATTGACTGCATTCTTTAGAGGCTTTCCAGACTGATTTAAACACCCACATTTATGGAGAACCTTCAGTTTGATCTGAGGGGTTATTGTGATGGTCTATACAAGATGGTGGTACTGGGAGGGGGAAAATACCTTATTAGTGATTTATTTAGGAAATTTCTATGCTACCTCATCCAAGTCCTGCTTGAGGCAGCTTACGTTTAAAGTAAAAAAAAAATGTCAGTATAAAACAACAATCCGTTAAAACAAACAATTAATTGTTTTTAATGATTTCTGATTTTATAGTTATTTTGTTTGAAACTCTATTGTGAACCATCTTTTGTACCTCCTGCCCTACAAACTACAGCCTCAGTGTGGCTCATACAGTTAGAACGTATTAGTTACAGATCTGAACAGCTTTAAATTCAAATACTCTGGATCAACTGGGTTTTCACTTGGAATATATGTAGCTAGCAGAAGAATACCTTATTGCTGCTGGAAGTGTGTCTGCCAAAATATAGGTGAATAATGTTGCAATACATGCAGCATTTACAAGAATAATTTAAACATCATTTTATAACTTTAGTTCTGTGAATAACAGGCTTTAATGGTAAATGTTCTAAGCAAAACACTGAAACGCCAGACATTTGCTGCCTAAAGGGTGGCCTATGAAAATGAGATGGCTTCAGCTTTATTCATGGACTAGTCAGGAAATATGATTTATGTTGGACAGTAAATAACCTACATGACCAAGACTGTTTTTGCTGCCAGAAGCACAGGTGTACTTGATTTGAATGATGTGAAGCAAACTGTTTTCCATTTTCAGAATATTGCCAACTTTCTTACTTGAGAACTGTTGTTTTATATTCTCAGTTCATGGATATCTATGAAAAGACTTTCTTACTAAAAATATTTGACTGAGTTTACATTGGTCTGATTCTGTTGCCTGTTCCAAATAAGAAAAGTGATTAATTTTAGTTATCAGGCTTGGACATGGTGATGTAGGATCCAAAAGAAGAAATGGTTAAAGGCCAAAGCAAGATATGCATTATCTTCTGGGTTACTGATGGTGACTCAGAATAGTTGGTAGAACTAAAGTCATATTAGAAGCTACCAAGTCCTTATTTTATGTAGTATGTTTTTAATTCTGGTCCTTCCAAGAAGCTCAGGCTAGTGTATTTTATATTTCTCTCTTCCATTTTATCCTGTCAACAACCCCATGAGGTATGTTAGGCTGAGAAAGTGACCAGCTCAAAGTCTTCTAATGAGCTTCATGGCAGATTTGAGTATCTGAACCAAGATCGTCCGGATCCTGGTTCAACACTCTAACTACTATGCCATGCTAGCTTCTGAGTACTGCAGGGACTATGCTTTCATTTTAGCTATCCCCTCCAATGCTCTTCTTGACACCAATGAATCCATAATGAACAATATAAAACATAACTGAGATTTTTTTTGGAATTCCATTAAAATTTGTATTTTAGGTGTTATCAGTCCTATGATAAAAGAGCTAGTATGATCTTAGCTCTTCATCCTCTTTCCAGAGTTGTTTGTAAAACATAAAGTAAATGCAAGTTTAAGGGCCAGTAATTTACTTTTCATGATTCTTCCTGGCTTGAGAGTGGTCTGACTTCTGGTAGGATACCCTATAGACTATTTCACACAATATTCCAGTTGTGTATGGCATTCTCATTCCTGACCTACATATTTGTTAGCTTTGAGGATACACAGCCCATTCACACATTATTTGGCTATTCCCATACAAGTGGGTGCCTGATTAGATGGAAACACAGGGTGCCTGATTAGATGGAAAGAACCAATGCGCACTCAGCCTAAATGGTTGGAAGGCTGTGAAAGGACTTTCATTGGCAATGTCCACAGTACAACAAAGAAGTTATAAGAACAAACTTGTATCTGTTCCACATGATCCGCCTGCAACAAGGGGGTCACAAACTTTATCACAGACTGGGGAAAAGACTGGTTTAAAGCTCTCTGTAGATCACTCTAGGCAAAACTAAGGCAATTGGGATTAACTTATATTTTTGTAACGGTTTGTTGGGCATAAAATAAAGCATTTTCAGGTTACGTAGTTTCCCCCAAACGTGAATTTAAATTAAAATTCACCCGAACTGCTTGTTAAATGCAGAGGGATAAATTATAGACAGTTGTCAAACTGCATGGAACTTTGTACACTCTTTGTAATACAGCCTAAATAAATATACATGAAATCTTGGTTCTTAACAAGGCAAGTAAAGCAACGGAAGCAGTTAATTTTTCAGGAATATGCTAGTATTAGATAAAATGATTTGAGGAAAAACTAGCTCCCTTGCAGTTTTTAATAAATGTTTCAACTTGAATCAACTTTGATGTGAGCATTTAGAAAAAACAACAGCTATGAGACCCATATGGGAACAGCTGAGAGCCCTGAAATGAAATGCATTAACTGCTGTTCACTGTTAACAAACAGCTCCCCACTCTTTTCACCTATAGATCCTGATTAATGGACAAAAAAAAAATCCCTCCTTCATTGGTTTTGGCACATTCTTAACAGCAATTTATTCTTTAAATATGAGTCAGGCAATAAATGGTCTGTGCTGTTCATAAAGAGACGCACTGCATACCAGCTCCTATGTGGAGCCTGACTTGGAGTCAGCAATCAAATACAGCTCTGTGGAAAAATACCTTGGGTACAAAGACTGAAAATGATTGTCGCTTATAGTCAACAGCTGGAGTTCACATGGGGTTTGATTAATCAGAACGCTCCCAGCTGCCATTTTGTTGCTTCCTTTTAGATCCCTAACAAAATGGTGGCACTCATGATGAATACATACTTCAGTTTTATGCTCACTGGGAACAGGCTTGTAGAGAGATATGTTCATGCTAAGAATCAAACAAAATGCGCTTCTCTCACATGGAAGATTAATAAACCTTTGACTTTGACTTAACAGTGTGATAATAGCACAAAACCTTTAATTTAATTTAATTGGCTTCTAAATTTGGGTTTGATTGCTGTGGAATTAACAATTCACTGTTACTACTTGATTGTTCCAAGCTAGCTGCTAACTAGGTTACTTGTTGCTGGGCTTTAGTGACCTTCTCACCTGTTTTGTCACCTCAGCTATTTTTTGAAATCAAAGCTCAGTATTCAACATTTTGACATTTCCACACAAATGAATAGCCTGGTCCCACACTCACAGGATCCCCCCCCCATCTACTTCAATTCAGTATGTGAAATTCAGACACCCCACCAAAGCATCACAAATCTCTTCAGCCTCTCTGTTCCCTTGATTCCTTCAGCTCAATCTCCAAAGCTCCTATTGTTGCCCATTTCTTACCAAGGTCCGTGACAGGCCTCTTCTACCAACTGAGGGGTCCCCCACAGACTTATGATTTTGGGGAACCAACTCTTTTAGAACTGTAAACCTTCCCATCAGTTACAAGATTTTCTTATGGTAGCAAGTGTAAAGATTTTGGGTTTGCTGACATGAGGCAGAACATGGAGATCACTGAGATGTTTTCCCCAGGAATGGCTCTCCCTCCTCCTGCATTTGTATTCCTCTGCCACTTTCACTCATATCCACAGAGGTTTCCACAGTAGCAAAAACACAGTTTGCCCCCTCTTGTGGTGCAGCAAGGGAATTTCCAGAAACAGGGAATTCTGATGCTGTGCCGCAAGAGAGGACATATTGTGTTTTTGCACCTGGGACTACAAAAACATCTGTGGAAATTAGTGAAAGAGGCAGAGGAATACAAATGTAGGAGCAGGGAGAGCCATTCCTGCAGAAAATGTCTGAGGCAGGACTTGTATGCAAATAACAAAGAAGATTTATTTATTTACAGGTCAGTTCTAAAGGTCAGCAGCACAGGTCTCCAGATTGTCAAAGGAGAAACCTGGCTGAGGCACATAAGTTTAAGCTATGGCTTTAGAGTGATGTAAATTCTCTTTAATGTTTATAGGTACACAGATAAGCTTGCACTGACTAGCCACTAGGCTAGATCCTTTCACACACACACAGGATTCTACCCATACCAGCCTGCCCTTTGCCAAGAGTCAGACTAAATGGTACAAGGTCTGCTCATCACCAGAGACAGGCTTAACAACTGGATACTCTATTCTCTCCCAAAGGTAGAGTTAAACCACTGTGCCCTGCCACCATGCACAGCTGCCCCTCAAGCTGTTACCTCTTTTGCTGAACTACTACTGAAGCAGTAACAGCAAAAAATACTACTGTAATAAGATGCTAAATATGTGAATAACTATATATGAAATGTTTATATTGTTATTATTTATATACCTTTTTATATAATAAAGTATCGTATATGAAATTCAAGATGCAAATTTACAAGAAACACATAATAGTATAATAATATCAATCCATTAGAGTCTGTACAACCAATTACAAGAACAAAGTAAGTCCAAATTTGTAGAGGCATCAACATCAAAAGGAAGAACCATCACACGAGGATCCTGGATATAAACTCTCTTGTTTCAATCACTGCTATTCTTCTAACTATCTATATGTGGTAGAATTGTCCTCACTGATTATGGCTCAGGAAGACAGAACTGGAGGGGAGAGGAACAGGATCAGGCAGGTCAGGAGGCAGACAAATTCTAAGACTCCTTTGTTTCCTAGACTTGCTGTTCCCAGCAGCCGCTTCTGTCCCTCTTCTTCCCTTCCCAACCACAATCGTACATTGACTCAGCTACCTTCAGAAAGCTCCACCTCATAATTGCTCCTGGTGGTGTGCCACTTTATGAAGACAGCAGAACCCCTCTCCAATTATGGAGGAAGAATGGCAAGCTCACACAGGACAGACAGAATGGCTAAGGGGAAAAGTGCCTCTCCTACTGTCTTGCCATCCAAAGTAACCACTCGATCCAAAGCAACCATTTTTGATGCTTGGCCCCTGAGCTGGCCCTGTGGGGATCCCTCACAGGCATAAGATGATAGATTGCATTTTACTGTAAATTGTACGAAATCCACTACTAAATACCAGTCTTCATGCTCTATGTCACATTACAAGACAGATGTTATTTCAGAGCCTCTGCAGATTTTATTTCAGAGCCTCTGGGTCTAATATTTGAGATGTCCTGGAGCACTGGTATTGTGCCGGAAGACTGGAGAAGAGCTAATGTTGTCCCGATCTTCAAGAAAGGAAAAAAGATGGACCCAGGAAACTACAGATCTGTCAGTTTGACGTCAATACCTGGGAAAATTCTAGAGCAGATTATTAAATACTCTGTCTGTGAGCACCTTGAATGGAATGAGTTAATTGGTTGTAGCCAGCATGGGTTTATCAAGAATAAGTCATGTCAGACCAACCTTATTTCCTTTTTTGACAGAGTTACTAAAATGGTTGACTCTGGCAATGCTGTGGATATAGTGTATCTAGATTTCAGTAAGGCCTTTGACAAAGTTTCTCATGATATCCTTGAGGATAAGCTGGTTAAGTGTGGGCTGGATGGTGCAACCATTGGATGGAATCATGGTTGGTTGAAAAATCATACCCAACGAGTGCTCATAAATGGCTCTGCATCTACATGTAGGGAAGTCTCGACTGGAGTACTGCAGGGCTCAGTCAGGGCTGGCTCCAGGTATTTCTGCGCCCTAGGCAGGCGCAGATCCCAACCTCCTGGTTGGGCCTGGAGACCAAGCCATGCCGCACCCCCTCCTCTCCCCCCCGAGGAGGGGGAGGGCGGGCAAGCTGTGCCCCGACTGGGTGCTCTGCAGTGGCGGTGGCAGCGGTGGGGAGTCCCCACTGGCCGCTGCTGACCCCCCAGGGAGGAGGGGGGAGGGCGACTTGTGCCCTAGGTGGGCGCTTTTTGGTGGCGGCGGCAGCAGGGAGATCCTGCTGGCCACTGCCAGCCACCTCCTCCTCCTCCTCCCCCCCTGGGAGGAGGGGGAGGGTGACTTGCGCCCTAGGTGGGCACTTTTCTGCGGCGGCGGTGGCAGCAGGGAGATCCTGCTGGCCGCCACTGGCCGCCTCCTCCTCCTCATCCCCCCCCCCAGGCAGGAGAGGGAGGGTGACTTGTGCCCTAGGTGGGCGCTTTTTGGCAGCAGGGAGATCCTGCTGGCTGCCACCGCCCGCCTCCTCCTTCTCCTCCTCCCCCCCAGGGAGGAGGGGGAGGGCGACTTGCACCTTAGCTGGGCGCTTTGCGGCGGCGGTGGGCACCCGGTTAGGGAGGCGGGGCGGGCTCTTTGGGGGTGCAGGGCGCCATTTGGCACCCTTGAGGCCGGTGTGCCCTAGGCGAGCACCTAGTTCGCCCAATGGGCGATCCGGCCGTGGGCTCAGTCCTGGGCTCGGTGTTGTTTAATGTTTTTATAAATGACCTGGAGGAAGACATAGAGGGGATGCTTATCAAATTTGCAGATGACACAAAGCTGGGTGGGACTGCTAATTCTGAAGAAGACAGAGTCAGGATTCAAAATGATCTAGATAGGCTGGAACAGTGGGTTGAGGCAAATAAAATGAATTTCAATAGAGATAAGTGCAAAGTCCTACACTTAGGTACAAAAAATCAAAGGCACAGATATAGACTGGGAGGGACTTGGCTTGACAGCAGCACATGTGAAAGGGATCTTGGTGTTATGGTTGATCACAAGCTCAACATGAGTCTGCAGTATGATGTGGCTGTGAAGAAAGCTAATGCAATCTTAGGATGCATTAACAGAAGCATTGTGCCCAGATCATGGGAGGTGGTAGTTCCACTCTATTCTGCTATGGTCAGGTCTCACCTGGAGTACTGTGTCCAGTTTTGGGCACCACATTTTAGGAAGGATGTTGACAAGCTCGAGTGTGTCCAGAAGAGGGCAACTAGGATGGTGAGAGGGTTGGAATCCAAGTCTTATGAGGAAAGGCCCATAGAGTTGGGTACGTTTAGCCTGGGAAAGAGAAGGCTTAGAGGGGACATGATTGCAGTCTTCAAGTACTTGAAGGGCTGTCATGTAGAAAATGGAGCAACTCTATTCTCTCTTGCTCTGGATTGCAAGACTAGATCTAATGGGTGGAAATTACAAGGGAGTCAATATCAGGAGAAACCTCCTAACTGTTAGAGTGGTTGAGCAGTGGAACAGCCTGCCTCGGGAGGTGGTGGATGCTCCTTCCTTGGACGTTTTCAAGCGGAGACTGGACAACTATCTTTCGGGTATGTTGTAGGTGTGTAGAGCTATCTTTTGGCTATGATCCTGCAGAGTGCAGGGGGTTGGACTAGATGACCTGCAAGATCCCAACTCTAACGTTCTATGATTCTATGATTCTAAGACCACTACAAATAGCACACAAGGGAGCTGTTTGTTACATTGCTCAGCAAATACGGATTAAATTAGTATTAACCTTAAAAGACAGGGTTTTCCATTTTGCTCAAAATCTTTAGTCCATTTTGAGAAATAAGAAAAACTTAAGCATTTTTTTCTTGTTACAAAGCAGAAAGAAAACAATTAACTTCAATAAGGCTTGTCACAGCTTTGCTTAACATTCTCTAAAATGTGGCTTCCCATCTGCATTTGTTTATCACACTCCAAATATGCTGGGAGGGAAAATATAGCTTTTTGGAGTCCATGTTCTCCCAGACCTACATCTGACATAAAAAGAAATCCATCTCATTTCCAAATGCTGTTTCACAAATTACATACTTTATAAATCAAGATGGATAGCCATGTTAGTCTGTCTGTAGCAGCAGAAAAGAGCAAGAGTCCAGTAGCACCTTAAAGACTAACAAAATATGTGGCAGGGGATGAGTTTTTGTGAGTCACTGCTCACTTCTTCAGATACCTATTACTTCCCTACATAATACTCCCCCCTCAATGTATCACACAAACCTGCAGTGTCCAGATCTCAGCTCTGGTTCATTTGGCATACTCCAAGTACTTAGTACTTCCAGAGTATGCACAGCAACATCTCCATTAAACTGCCTCTCTCTCTCTCTCTCTCTCTTACCTGCTCTCAGTTTGCATTTAGAATCTTATTTTTGAGATCTGTTTGAGCATCAGTACTAGAGCAACAAGAAAGAGGCAGAGAGCTAATAACTTAATAAAATGCTTCACACAAACAGTGAAGGAGGAAAGGGGAGGAAAGGAGAGGATTAACCCTAAGGCTTCCCTTCGGTTTTAAAATGTAGAGTATTTGAAGGACGACTAAATAGGCCATCAATAACACTGAAAGTCCAAAGGTTTAGCTATACAAAGGGGACTATTTTTGGAGGAAACAGTACAGATTGAAAGGTGGTGATTTAAATGACAGTATGTGCAAACTCTAATGTAATGCTTTGTGTAACAGGTGAAATTTGGAAATAAGATGACTCTTATTTGAAGTAGATTTAGGATATTTAAATTAAATTGAATCTTAGTCATAAAGACCAAAATGACAGTTCTGTAGCCTGATTTGTATTTATGATGATAAGGAATGACACAAACTGCCTTTGATGTCATTGATGCCATAACTTTTACAAGGTTCGTCAATCGTATCTTCCTCATGGCCCTTCTTACTACATGTTGTTATGTATTTTAAGCCAGGCTTTAAAGAAAGCTCCTACTGCATAGGTGCCTCATGCATAGGATTGCCTACTCTGGGTTAGAAAATACCTGGAGATTTTGGGGGTGGATCTTGGCAAGGGTGGGATTTGGAGATGAAAGGGATCTCAGCATAATGTATAATGTTGAGGAATAGTGCCATTTAGAGTCCACTATCCAAAGCAGCTATTTTCTCCAGGGGAACTGATCTTGGTTGTCTGGAGAGCTATTGTAATAGCAGGAGATCTCCAGGTGCCACCTGGAGGTTGGCAAGCCATCTTCATGAACATTCTGCAATGCCATTGGATGCCATAAAGCATATCAAAAGGAACACATGCGTAATAGGAATGACTGCTCATTCAGTTTTAATCCCAACTCTCTCCGTTTGAAATGAATGAAGCAATGTGTATATTAGCTGTTGTAGATTTTCTGGGTTGTATGGCCATGGTCTTGGCATTGTAGGACCTGACGCTTCACCAATAGCTGTGACTGGCATCCTCAGAGGTATCACACAGAAAGATGGAGTACTCTCTGTGCCAAGGTGTTACCAGAGGCACTGCCTTTTATTCTTGGGTAGCCCCAAAACAGGGGTGCCCTACTTTCTAACCTGAAGTCCAAAAAAGCCAGGCACTCTCAGCTTGACCACAGAGTCGGGCTGCAGGTGGTCTGCAAAAGAGATTTCATATTCAGGTTTCATAAGGTGACCTCAGAGCAAGCCTCCAGTCTTCCCCCTCCACCCAGCAGAGATTATGTTTATGGAATAACAATGAGTTCCAGAGGTAAGTCTTTAGAAGCCACCTGGCACTCTCCAACACCTCACCCAGCCTTTTGTGTCCTAAGTTTAAATTCTTTGTCTTTCTTGCCTCTGTCCCTCAAGATACCGGGATAAACCAATCAATCATTCAAATGTTTAGCAATCCTTCCTGAAGCTAATCAGGGACGGCTCCCATCTTTTGTCCACCCCAGGCCAGGACCATTAGTGAGTCAGATAATCCATTTAACTAGCTACCCAACACCTGGCTTCTATTGTTAAATCCAGACCCTGCCTCTCTGGAAGCTCATTGGTCATACCTAAGGTCTGCCCCTACTGGCATCACACACCCCTGGGACCCATCATTGGTCCAGGTAATCTATTGTTCTCACCTGAGACCAGCCCCCAGGGCCACCCATTGGCCTGCATTCTTTGCCAGTGCCTATATCCCAGCACACAGTTGGCCTTAGATCGTGTTTTTTTCTGCCATGATCCAAAATGGCAGGCCACCCCTGAACTCTCTGAGTTTAGGCCAGAATCCATGGACCTCTGCACATCTGAACAGGTTGTATCACCCCTCTATAACCCATCAATCACCTCTGCTTCCTTAGTGCTATATTGTGTGAATATTGTGTGTATGTTTGAGAATATTTAGTAAAGAAATCATTATTTTAGCCACCCAATTTCTGTATCTGTTCCTGGGTGCTTGGGAATTCTAATTCTGGTATACAAAGGTCAGATCCTATAGATAAGCCAATTGCATATTAATAATTATAATTCCCCATCTTTATTAAATAATAGAGCAATTTGGCTAACAAAGGTGAGAAGATAAATGGTAGGCAGGTAATTTATATCTACTCAGGAAGGTGGGGTAGGGGTGAGTCATTATCTGCAAGATAATGTGGATCCAAGGAATGCAAGAGATAAAGAGAACATGCTTTCCTAGGATTAAACAGCGGTTTCATATATCTTTTTCTACTCTATCTCTCTGTTGGTGTTTGTCACCAATCTCTTGACAGAGCACTGCAGGAATGACAATAACATGGATCAATGCAACACAACATTTCTCTAATGTCTTCCCAGAGCTCTTCTTCTATCTGTTGTGTGGCTGGGCCAGGGCATGGGATCCTTTCCAGGGCTGTTTTGGTTTTCCAGTCTGCCCCTAGTTATGGGGTATCCTCTCTGAGGCCAGGATAGTATTGTTTGTATTAAGGCCGAGGACAGACTGGCAATTTGCCCCGGGAAGGGACCCGGGCTGACAGCGACTCAATATCGGATTAAATGGAATGTTCACACAGGCACATCTGCCTGGCGTCCCCTACCCGTAGCCTACCGGTGCTCTCGCGCTTCAGTGCCGGTTTAAAAAAACACCTGATAAAAGCTGTCGCAAATCTGAAAGCCCGCGTTCGTCACGCGTTTCTCCGCTTCCGGGGAGTCTGAACGCGCAGGTGAAAAGCTGGGAGCAACCCGCGTAGGGCATGAGGCAGCAGCGGTGTGATTGGCTGCGCTCTGCTCCACTGCCCAATGCGGTGCCGGCATTGCAGGGCAAAAAAAAAAAAATCGGCAAAATGCGCTTATGCGCACATACACCCATACACCCACAGCTGAATTAATGGGGAAACGGCGAATATAGCATGCCTCCGGCGTGGCAGTCTGAACGCTCCCGCGTGCCTCCATCCCGTATCTTCCAGCAGCGGCCCCCACTGTGTGGACGGGAAAACCCGCTATAGTTTAATCCGGGGTTTTTTTTTGCGACGACTGGCTACCAGGGCAAACTGCCAGTCTGTCCTCGGCCTAAAAATGAGACCTCATTTCTAGTGTACCAAGTATCTAAATCATTTTTGTCAGAACCTCGTGTGTGTGTATGTGTATGTAAAGTGCCCCCAAGTCACACCTGACTTATGGCAACCCCACAGAGTTTTCAAGGCAAGTAATTAAGCAGAGGTGGTCTTCCTCTGCAAAATCTTCCTTGGTGGTCTACTGTACTGACCCTTCTTAGCTTCTGAGATCTACGGTATACCATTAAACATCCCAGAACCTCCTAGATAGGTCATAAATATGCCCACTTTACCCATGAGTAATGGAAACTGAGCCTGAATAGTGGACTTGAATCTCAGTCTCTCATTTTGTTAGTAGTGGACTTGAGTAGTGGACTTGAATCTCAGTCTCTCATTTTGTTAACTGGGCTGTGCTAGTTACAACATTAGATTACATGAGGAGGTCCCTTCTTCTACATGTTAGACTTAATGGCAGCCACTTGGAGTAGCTTCTATGTGGTAGTTGCTCTGCATGAGATCACTAACACATATAGTTGGGGATGCAATTGAAAGGAGGGCCTTCACACTTTTCCAACAGTTGCCAGTTCTAATAGTTGGAGCTTGAAGAATCATTCACATAATATAGAAGAACACATTCTGCATTGTTCAAGTGGCTACCTCATGGGACAGATGATTGTGTATGTGGTGGTGGGGGTAATGTGTATGCTGGTCCCATTGGAAGCAAATGTGATTGGCAGGTAGATGAAACTAACACACCAGGGAATTTATGAACAAAATGTAGAGTGATTGCTTTGGACACAACAGTTGCATTGCTGATTTGTGCAAAAATCATTTGTGCTAGGGCATGGTTCCTTTTTTGTACTCCTTACTTTTCTGGAATTTGACATCTAGACACTTAGTCACTGGCAGCCGCTCTCTGTATCTCTGACACACACACTTTAAATTGCATGTGTTAAACAACATGGTGCCCATGATTGGAGTAAGGGAATGTTATCATTATGGGGAAAATGAGCTTAGTAGCTAGAGATGAAATAATCCGAAGGCCTTGTTAACACTGGAGACGTGAATGAGCACATCTAAAAACTTCTTGTTAATTGTGCATATATTCCTTAGCTTATGCAAATTTAACTTAACTTTTCTGTTTATTATGGAAATGCATGCCATCACTTTCAAATAAAATGTGACAGGGAATCTATAGATTTAACTAGCAATGGGTAGATCAACCCATTCCACAATAAGACTACAGTAACCAGGTTCATTTCATAGATATCTTCACTGACTCGGATCCTATCAACCACGAATAGAGCTGCACTATTTCTGCTTCTGTTCTCACGCTGCAATCATCTATGATCCCTCAGTGGTCTCTAAGGAACATAAGTGTATCTAGACAATAGGTGTTCTGGGGTCAGTCCCAAATGGCACCAAAGATAATAGATCCCAGAGTTTGGGATAATATTACTGTCAGGATACTTGAATATTCAGAAGCTGTGCCCCCATGTTAGCTAACCAGTGTGCTAATGTTAACAATTAATTTGGATTAAAAGTAGTCTTACAGCACCTACTTTCTTTTAATGCTAAGCTAATTTTCCAACAAGATAGGGTGACTTGGTTCTTTTTACTTCCCACTCTCTGTTTTATTGATATTATTAAGGATTTACATATTTTTGAGAAAGTTAACTTGTCTGCAAAAACTAGTACTACTATGGTCAGATTAATTGTAGGCACCATGTCACTTTGCTTTTCTCATTCCATTGTGCATGAAACGCTTCCATTTCCAGTGGCTTCCCCATTCACTACAGGTATGGATCAGTTAGTATGTATGCCCATTCCATTGTGCATAAATATGTGCTGCTTCTGATGAGAATGGAGGAGCCCACCAACTCCAGAGCAGCATGTGTTCACTGATGACTAATGTGGCTACTCTTTGAATTTTGTTACTCAGGTAATGTTTGATACTCCAGCTCATTAGTTTAGAAAATTTAGCTTCATCTTGCCAAAGATAATGAATTGAAAGGGTCACAGGTAATTTCTAGAAACATGACCACCACATGATCTTGGGCAACAACTCTTCATTTTAAGGATACTTGCTTGTTAAAAATGATCTTAATTTAGTTCAAAGAGATGTGTGTGCAAATGAAAAGGAATTTTTGAGTGAATAAAATCCTGTTACAAATTAATAGTGCTATGAGAAATAAGACAAAGGGAATAGATCTTAAAAGTGCCTTCAAAACATTTTCATTGCATACTTAAGTACGACTTCCTCGTAGCCATTGTAATTCAAGAAAAAGTCATTTAAAGTACATGCTTACATGCTCTGATTAGATCTACATTAGTCTTACATTTTTATGTCAAATTACCTTAAAGTGGAAATAATGATTAATTTTACAATAGGAAATTTCATCAAGTTATAATAATTTCGGTCTTATCTCTTGGAACTGGATGTTTCTCCTATTGCTTTCAAGCTAATTTAGGCCACATTATATATAAAATTAAATCTTACTTTTATAGCTACACCCTTGGGGTTCAATGACAAGGCTTTATGAGCTAGAAATTAAAAGTACTGGATGAAAATACTATTACACTGCACAGGCTATTATTAAGGCAATTTACAAAGTTGGTATTAAAACTATGCACATTTTTCATTCTTAGCACCCATATATTCTGCAAGCCCATGGGACAATTTGGTATATAATTTGGCAAATAAAATCAATTGCAAGGTAAACAAGTCTGCAGTGTTCCTCCCTGAAGAAAATTGCACTGTAATAATGACAACAGTGACTTAATGCAGTATTGTTAAGCTTTCAGAAAAAATGGATTTATACCACACTTATTGAAAATGCCTTTTAAAAAGACATTTTGCAGCAATGTATCCCACAGCTATTAGTTTATACACAAACTCTAGTGTTCCTCCTGTCAAAGAAAACAATATTTTTATGTGCCAGATGTCCTATTTTAGCATAAAATATTCTTATTGGCTATGCTGCAGATGCAGTCTTCAGTTCCCCTACCGTGGTCTTCAACCATATTACTATAATTTGGAAGTTGGGTTCATTGAATATGTTAGCTGAGCCCTAAGGAACTTGAAACATTTTCTTTCTTTTTAATGTTATGATATTTCTTTGTAGCTCTCTCAAAGATCTGTGTAATTCATTTATACGGAGCAACATTAAAAGACAGCATTTGTTGATTACAAATTATTATTGTTTGGATAGAGGTTATATTAAAGTCACTCACTTAAGTTAGATTTTGAATAATATATAACCATGTGTGTGTATAAATATGGTAACATAGTATGATTTTGTTTTGGCAGTGGCAGTGAACCCCATAGCAGCATATGGGTGAGCTGATCTAGGGTCATGGAAATTAAGAACAGGTAGAAAAGTTTCTATTTGCCACTGACTCAGTGACTTAGATTCTTCAGAGGACACAGCAGAAAGAATGTTTGTGAAAGGAAGAGTAAAAGGAAAATGGGCCTAGAAGGGGCTAAGAAGACAGAAAGCCAAGAAAACAGGAAGTGCACAAGGGGATCAAGGAACAAAAATGTTTGAGGGTGAATTCTGAGTTGAGAAGGAAAATGGGGGGAGGGGAATGGGTGAAAAGGAAAGATGCTCATGGCCAGGGGTGGAAGAGATGAGTGACTGAAGTTCATGTATTCTTGGTGCTTGGGAGGGGCAACAATGGGAGGGCTTCTAGTGTCCTGGCCCCACTGGTGGAACTCCTGATGGCACCTGGTATTTTTGGTCACTGTGTGACAGAGTGTTGGACTGGATGGGCCATTGGCCTGATCCAGCATTGGCTTCTCTTATGTTCTTATGTTTATGTTTAGCATCTGTACAGGAGGTTGATTCAACAGGGAGATCTGGGAGCATGACTGGTGCTGTTCATACTGTTCTACTCAGTCACTGGTTTCAGCCCAGCTCCTGGAGCATCCTGCCTTGGGTAGCATTCTGACCACCAAAACCTGTCTCACTCAAATGCCTCTCTCCCCATGGTCCCTGAGAGCAGCTTGCAAAGGCAAAGATATACTGGTCAGAGGGAACTGGTGACCCAGTTCATCAGACCTCTTCATGATTTGTTGTTCTGGGAGGGTGGGCTCTGACTCAGGATGGAATGGCCATGCTGGAATAGCTGTTGTGTTAGTCTTCCTGGCATCACTGGACTTCTCTTTTGGGCAGCGGCAAAACACAGCAGAGGTCCAGTGGCACCTTGGAAGCTCACCCCCCACCACACACATCGGTCCCTACACCCTTCTCACAGATACATACTCTACTAGCTGCTGCGTGCAGCTTGTACAGGTAACAGGCCAGAGGGGGTCCAAGGGGGGGTGGTTCTCTGGGTCTCACATTTCCCCACAATACTGCTGGTATCTGATGAACCATGAAACTTGGCCCACAGTGGGTGTGAGGGAGCTGCTGCCATGGATACTGCACAGTGGTGTTGTAGGCAGTGTTGTGACCAAAATGATGGATCTCTAGGGTGGTCCATCAGCTGAGTTGACATGTTCTTTCTTTTGCAGTTTGCAAGGGCAAAAGGCTTTTGCCTGCTTTCACCTCACCTTCTAATCCCAGTGCCTCTGCACTAAGCCATGCCTGCCTGTGTGGTTGCCAGATCCCATGTGGCTGGTGGTGATTTCAGGGCTGCAGTGGAGCACCTAATGCCTAATGGCATGCTACCTTTGAACTGACTGTCTGGGCCCACTGGTTAGGATACTAGTTTTGGATGTAGGGGCTGTGGGTTCAAGTCTGGTCTCTGTTTTTTTATGTCTTCCTTTTTTAAAAAAACCTCTTTTCATGGGAAGGGATGTGTGGCTCAGAGCAGGGATGGTTGCATGTTGGCAGCATTTTTGCTGCCATTCAGGCCCTTGTGAAGAAAGCGGAGTAGTAGCAGTTAGATTTATATCCCTCTCTTCACTTGGAGTCTCAAAGCAGTTTATAATCTCCTTCCCTTCTTCTCCCCACAACAGACACCCTGTGAGGTAGGTGGGGCTGAGAGAGCTCTGAGAGAACTGTTCTTAAGACAACATCTCTAAGAGAACTGTGACTGACCCAAGGTCACCCAGCTGGCTACATTTGGAGGAGTGGGGGATCAAACCTGGTTCTCCAGGTTAGAGTTTGCCATTCTTAACCACTACAATAAACTGGCTTCCCTTATGGGCTGTCTGATAGACAGGTCCCCTTCCCCTATGGGCTGGGGGTGGTGGTAATCAGGCTGTGTGCCTCTGTTGGGGTTGCTCTGTTGCTCGGTCTTCTGTAAAGGAAAGTACTGCCACTAACCTTGTGAACAATTGTGTGGATAAGAGAGAGCCAGAAGACATTATATATTTGGACTTTTGGCATTTGACAAGGTACCTCACCAAAGACTCACCAGTAGTTTTAGCTGTCATGGGATGAGAACAGTTCCTTTTATGGGCTAAAAATAGGCTTAAAAACAGGAAGCCAAGAGTAAGAATAAATGGACAATTTACACAATGAATGGGAGCAATGAGGTCCCACAAGGATTGGTTTTGGGACTAGTGTTATTTATTGTATTCCTACATGAGATGGAACTGGGGCTGATTGCAGATGATCCCAATTTATTCAGGCTGGTAAAAGCCAAATGGTTTTTAAAGAGCTACAGGATGATCAATCCAAATTGGGTGTGTGGGCAACAATGTGGCAAATGAAGGCCAGTGTTTTTAGGTATTGGTATTTATAGGGTTGTTTTAATTTATTTTTAATTTGAGATTTGTATATCATATTGTTGTAAGCCGCCCTGAGCCCTACTTGTAGGGAAGGGCAGCCTAGCAAATATAATTTAATAAATAAATAAGTCTAAGGTGGAAAAAGAAATCTGATGGGCTCTGAAACATATGCTGATGGGCTCTGAACTGTCTGAGATGAAGACTGAAAGAGATACTGGGGTTATAGTGCATAGCTCGATAAAAATGAACCCAGACTGCAGCAGCTGGACAAATTCCATGTTGGGGATTATTTCAGAAGGGACTGAGGAAAAGAAAAAAAAGTGAATATTGTAATGCCCTTGTACAGAGCCTCGGTGCATCCTCATCTGAAATACTGCGTACAATTTGGGTTGTTATACCTTGAAAAGGATATTGCACAGCTGGAAAAAGAGAGAAACCAAGATGATTGGAGCACTTTTCTTATGAGGACAGGATGAAGTGGATAATAGGTACAGGACAGACAAAAGGAAACCCTTATTTACTCAACAAGTAATTAAATTGTGGGATTTACTGCTCATAGAGGCAGCGATAGTCATAAATACAGATGACTTTTAAAAAGGGTTAGACAGAATCATGGAGGTTAGGTCCATCAATAACCACTAGCCATGGTAAAGGGAACCTTCATATTCGGAGGCAATGAAGCTCTGAAATCCAATGCTAGGAGGCAACATCAGGGGAAGGCCTTAGCCTGTAATCTGTTTGTTGGTTTTCTAGGGTAATTGGTTGCCTGCTGTTTGAAACAGGACACTGAACTACTGATCTGATACAGCAGGGTTCTTCTTATGTTCTTAACATTGTAGATTGGGTTATTGAAGGTGGTCATAATAGATGGGGAATCAATCCAAAGAAATGTCTAGAGTTGCCTTAAAGATGCAAGGAGATGCATGCTGTACACATCTATCATTATGGTTGCCAAAGCCTGAAAGGTACAAATCTGGCAATGGTAGGACTCACCCAGGGTCCTTCCACCCTGGAATGTAGCCATTAGGATCAAAGGGTAGAGAGACCATATGCCCAGTGACAGGTCTGATGTGTTAAAGGAGCAAACATTATATTCAGCTAAGGTTCAGAACTATTAAGTGTGCTTAGAAGTCCCACCAAATGATAACTAGTAAACTAACCACAATCCAGATTCATTTTCTGCCCCAAGCAGGAAGCAAGAACTAACAACAGTCTTATGAGTCAAGCCAGTGAGAGCACTGTAGTTTATACATTTATTTATAGACAGCGCACATACAGTTGGAGTGTATTAAGCATTTAAAAACACTCTGGAAAAGAAATTACCCATTTTATAGAAAGGAAACACAGATTCCAGGAATTTCTAGTTGAAAAGATAATCAAAGAACCCATAGCAGAGATTCCAGAGTTCATGCCGGGGTTGATTTGCAAGTGCATATAGTATCATCTTCCTCCCCCTTTTCTTTGATCCTCCGACTTATTTACAGGTTGCTACTGCAACTGGTGTTGACTTTGGGGGTTGGCAGCATGAGCAGCAGGCTGTTTGTGCTATTTGTCACTCCATCCCTTTGAGGCATCTACATTTCCCCAGTACACATCATTGTATTAACACAGTGTCATGATGGTCTTAATCAGGGGTCTGCAAGTTGCGGCTGGGCTTGGATGCTGTTTATTTCTGCTAGCCAGCTATAAAATCTGATTCCACCACAGTATGACCTGTAACAATAAGATTCTTCCTAGAGTGATAAAAGAAAATATTTAGTTAGTCATCAGTCACAAGCATAAACCAAGAAATCAAGATTAATATCTCAGTGTTTGCTATCTTCAGCCTTACCCAAATTAATGAATATTTTAAAATATTTTTATTTATGCCACAATTAATGTTGCAACTCTTTAAAACTGTTTTGCCCCTTCAGGTTTTTCCTAGCAAATGCTTAAATGTTTCAGGAAGTTCAACTGTGTGTGTATATATGTAGTGCTGTTGAGTTGTAACCAGTTTATAGCAATCCTGTAGTATTTTCAAGGCAAAAGAGACAGTCAGAGGTTGTTTGCCATTGCCTTCCTCTGCATAGCACCCCTGGAATTCTCAACCTTGGTGGCCTCCCATCCAAATACTTATCAGGGCTGACCATGCTTAGCTTTTGAAATTGGACGAGATCAAGCTAGCCTGGTCATCCAGGTCCAGGTAAAGTTTAAATAATTTTCAACATGTATGTGGCATATTAAAGACACATTTCTGGTGGCAGCACAGGGTGTGATGACTTGCCTGAGGTTAGAAGTCACCAAAATATTTTTTTTTTCCTGACAGAATTTCCTTCTCACACCAGTGCATCAGAATTCCGAGTGGGCATTAAAATGGTTCAAGGGGCTGGAATTTGGGCCTGGGCATAAATCCACCTAAATCTTGATTGATAAATGAGGGATAATAAGGTGAAGTGACAGCAAGAAGCTGGTACATTTTTAAAAATTAACAAGAACAACATTTATTCAGAAAGAAACACACAACTGAGGTAAATATTAACCAGAAGTTGTGAGATGCTTTAAACAGGACACACCCAAGATAAAACATGGTCTCAAAAGGCAGGTGTATAACATATAACTACAGCATTTGGCTACAATTTGGTTCACTTCAGACCTAGCAATGAAAGGGATTATTAACTGTCAGGATCTTTAACTAATATAGCAGCACTTTAGTATTCAGCATTCTTTGCATTCCTTACTAGACCTGTTTGCCAGTTGTGAACAAGGGAGCTGATTTTTTTAACAGACTACTTGTTGACCTTGTGGCTGTTTGACTGGTTGTTTCACCTTATTCCTTTTTAATGGTGCAGTACTTTTCACATGTGCGTGTTCTCCCACAATGTGACTGGTTTCTCCTCTCACTGTCCATGTTGCACCACTGCTGTACTTGGCAGGCAAGTGTTTAAATCACCCAGAGATTATATAAATGAGTCATACATAAACATTGAGTTTTTAAAAAATCCTACCATTAGGTGTTTGTCTAAGTAGGCATCAGTGATCTTTGGATCAGCAGCATTTTCACACATATGCAGTTTTTTTGGGGGAGGGGAATGAACCTGCCTGGCAGATGTTTCAGTTATTTGATGCCAAACTAAACAAATTGGTGATTGACTCACATCTGATCTTCAAACTGATAAATAAGAGAAGAGAATGATGTACATACAGTAAATAAATAGAGTCAAACAGATTAAATTCAACTGTCAAATGTATTTGTTGTGAAATTAACTTGGTTACACTAATATTTATTTATTTATTGTTTGTTTATTTGGATTTATATCCCGCCCTCCCTTCAAAAAGCTCAGGGCGGGTTCCAACAGTATAAAATACAATACCATTAAAACCAGATTAAAACACAATATAAAATCACATAACTCCTAAGTGCCATACAACTCTAATAAGGACCAGATACTTTAGTGGTTGATAGTCTTAGAAATTTAAGAGTTTTTTAAAAGATCTTTAAGATTTCAAGATTTCAGGATCCAGGCTACAGATGGAGGCCAGCCAGAGGAAGGGGACGCCTGATGCCTCAACTAAAAGTCTGGTGGAAGAGCTCTGTCTTGCAGGCCCTGAAGAATTCTAATAGACCCCATGGGGCCCTGATCTCACACGGGAGTTCATTCCACCAGACAGAGGCCAGGGCCGAAAAAGCCCTGACCCCGGTCAAGGCAAGTTGGATGTCCCTGAGGCTGGGGACTACCAAAAGATGTTGGTTAGTAGACCTTAGTGCTCCAATGAAATGGGAATGACGACTGTGGACCTACCTCATTGGTTGTGAATTGAGGGTCAGAAAAAAATGACTTGCACATTAATGGACAACTAGTTCTTTATACATTGTATAATTTTCTTCTATGTTACTGTACTGCTTGCCAACAGAGCAAGAAGGAGGAATTTGTAAACTTATATTTGGCTACCAATGCATGTTATGACTACATAGGGTTGTCAGCTCCAGGTTGGAAAATTCCAGGATATTAGGGGGTGGAGTCAGGGGAGGGCCTCAGCAGGGTTTAATGCCATAGAATCCACCCTCCAAAGCAGCCCATTTTCTCCAGAACTGGGGAAATTTGGGGAAATTCCAGGAGATCTCTAGGCCTCAGCATAGAGTTCCATACTTCCACAAAACAGACCACAAATGTACAGTTTATTAATGTCACGTGGATGCAGTGTGGATACAGTACAATGCTAAGAACATTTTACTAGGGTTAAGCCCATTGAATAGAGCTGAGTAAGTTTCTTAGTAGACCTGCTTAGAATTGTTCTCTACATCAATAAATAATAATTATTACCAGATTTGTATGATATAAATAATATTTTGCTGCTTTTGGTTGGTAATGTATTAATAAATTTGGGGAACTTTCCAAAGACCCCACAGGGCTGCGTGTGCAGGGAATAATGGATCGTGTCCACAATGACTAGCCCAAGGGCAAAAAAGTGTGTTAAAATTATTTGATCAATATGCAGGAGATTTGTAAGGATTTGCAGGGAGCATCTCCTCCCCCCTCCCCCACTCTTTCCCTTCCTTAAAAACCCCCATAGTCTGTCCCCTTTTCCTGCTTCCTTCTCTCCTTCCCATTTTCCAACCTCCAGCCATCCTATCTTTATATGCCCCCACTTTCAGCTTTCTCTCCTTCCCTCCTGCTGGCAGCCTCTCCCTGGGAAAATTATCCTTACTTCCAACCACTGTGCAGTTCTGGTTGCCGGCCTCAGGTACACGATGGGGAACCCACAAAGACTTGTGTGAGGAGTGCCTCACTTTACCCTGAATCCCCTCACCCCACTATTTCTTCTTTTTTTATCCACCTGGCAACCCTCATACCCTCACCTTTCCATTTTTCCTTTGTTTCTTCCCATTGCTACCCTCTAGGTACAGCCAGGAGATCTTCCAGATTCAGGTGATCTCCATAGTACAGACATCAGATCCCTTGGAGAAAATGGCTGCTTTAGAGGGTGGAATCTACAGCAATGTACCCTGCTGAAGTCCTTCTCTTCCCCAAACCCCACTCTTCCCAGGCTCTACCCCCCAAATCTCTAGGTATTTCCCAACACAGCACTGGCAACCCTACTTCCCATCCATGCGCCAGCCAACCTTTTATGTGTGCCCCCATCTTCAGTTATATTTATTATTTATTTACTTCATTTATACGTTGCCTATCTGCACAATAGGGACACAAAACAGCTTTCAGCATTCTCCTCTTTTCCATTTAATCCTCACAACAACTCTGTGAGATAGATTAGGCAGAGAATGTGTAACTGCCCCAAGGTCACCCAGTGACCTTCTGTGGCAGAATGGGTATTTAATCCTGGATCTCCCAGATCCTCATCTGAAACCACTGCACCACACTGGCTTCCATGGGGTTTCTGCTTTTAAATAGTAGCAAACAGCTGGACTTGTTTGAGTCATGCAAGCCAGGTGACAGCAAGTTGTCCAATGGTTGGTATCAGTTGTGGGTTGTCTAGCAATGGACAATGAATACATTTGTTTGTTAAAGCTACAGATGCTGCTGCAGTTATTTTGAAGGTTTTAACGCTTCCCCCCTGATTTGTTTTTTAACATTTCAGATTTTTCTGCAAACCTGGAACTTTTTCAGGCTTATAGAAAGATCTGTCTTATCTGTCCATGGCTCCGGTCTCTGGATTTAAGTGTCCACAGATGGTACCACATTGATAATTAGATATATTGATTTACTCTTTAAATTGGTGATGTTTTCTGTAACAGCAATTGGGGAAAAAAACCCCAACTAGCCTTAAACTTTTCTCCCAAGGAGAGGAAAAATACTGCCCCCCCCCCAGTTTTTTCAGTAAAGGGCACCAAATGCTCACAATTAAAAACAAATACTTCTGTTACCATACTGATTTTTTGGTTGTTTGTCTTTAGAGTCTTTTTTGTCATTCTGTGGGGGGAGACACAGTGTTCTTTGAAAACTGCCGCATAATGCAAAAACTGCTGTCAGTAGACATTCATATTTTATAGCCTTGGGAAAAGTTAATATATAATTAATTTGATTATAGAAGAAGTAATTCAATTTTATATTGCCTCCATTAATTTATTAAATACTGCACAAGATAATACATTAGGACTCGGAGTGCACAGGGAAATGGAACAAATACCCAAAATGTTTAACATGTTTATCGGATGCAAAAAAGATTTTTTTAAAAAAACATTTTGCATTATGTAATGCATCAATCAACCTACTGAGATTACATTGCGAAGGCTTTTTATATGGAACAAATGGAGCTTGATTTTTTAGTCTTCTGGAAGAATCTGAGCATGCAATAGTACACATGTTATAAATAATACATTCTTGTTGTTTCTATTGTTATTGTGGACCAGAGAGCAGAGTGCTAAATTATGCAGCTGAATTAAGTATAAATTTCCCTTGAACTAATAATCACCAAAGCAATTGGTATTTAAATATCTTGGTGGATTTGAGTACTGGCTAATTTTTAAAATATAGATATATTTAATACAAATAAATGGAAGGTTTGCAGTGGAAAATCAAACTAGTTAGATATGGATGATATCATATAGACACTGACCAATTTTTAAGTAGGAAGGAAAGCTAAACTTATACTAGTTTTTAAAACGATACGGGTGACTTAGCAGTAATTTTAAACCGTCTAATCAGTTAATTTAGCTGATCAATGGGTAGGAACCTGTTTAAATAAGTGGGGACTATATTTTAATCATGTAGGTTGAGGAGTAGCTACCCACTGAATGCACATATATAGGCCCAGGACAGACTGGCAATTTGCCCCGGTAGCCAGTCGCAGCAAAAAAACCCCGGATTAAACAATACCGGGTTTTCCCGTCCACACAGCGGGGGCCGCTGCCGGAAGATACAGGACAGAGGCGTGTGGGAGCGTTCAGACTGCCGCGCTGGAGGCGTGCTATATTCGCCGTTTCCCCATTAATAGGCTGTGGGTGTATGTGCGCATAAGCGCATTTTGCCGATTTTTTTTTTTTGCCCTGCAACGCCGGCACCGCATTGGGCAGTGGAGCGGAGCGCAGCCAATCACACTGCTGCTGCCTCATGCCCAATGCGGGTTGCTCCCGGCTTTTCACCTGCGCGTTCAGACTCCCCGGAAGTGGAGAAACGCGCGACGAACGCAGGCTTTCAAGATTTGTGCCAGCTTTTATCAGGTATTTTTTTAATCCGGCAGTGAAGCGCAACAGCACCGGTAGGCTACGGGTGGGGGACGCCAGGCAGATGTGCCTGTGTGAACATTCCATTTACTCCGGTATTGAATCGTTGTCAGCCCGGGTCCCATCCCGCGGCAAATTGCCAGTCTGTCCTCGGCCTACATGACAACTAACAGTGCTATTCTAAGCAGAGTTACATCCTTCTATGCCCAGTGATTTCAGTGGACTTCAAAGGAGGTAACAGTGTTAAGGATTTCACTGTAAATTGTTTTTAATAGAAAACAGCTTCAAGAGGCTGCAGTTCTGAGCACAGATCATGGGAGGGAAATGCTTCATCTTTTTCATGCTTGCTGTTTCTTTTCTCCTCAAAAACTGCCCCTAAAGTTGCTTTAGCCCTACAGAGATCTGTGGTGGAGTCTGAAAGCAGTTGGGCAGGGGCTGGGGCTGGGAACCAGTGCAAAACCAGGGAGGGTGGGGACATGGGAAGGAAGCCATCAATGATGATGTGATGTCACTTCCACGTTTTCCCTAGAAGTGATATCAGTCCTTTCTAGGAATTACTGAAAATTCTATGGCAATTCCTAGAGAGTCATGACATCACTTTGAGGTTGGAAGTGACATCATGGCATTGCTTATGGCTGCCTCCCATGTCCCTTCCTCCCACTGCCACTCTGAGTGACATCAATGAAGAAGAGCTGGGAGTGGGGAATGTCCTGCTTCCACCAGGGTCTGGCAACCCTAGGGGCTGATGCTTTTGAGTAATCAGCGAGCATAGAAAGGATTGTGCCCTTTTCTTTCTCTGTGCAAATTACATGCTTCCAAAAAGTGGCATTATTACTTACATTGTGCATAAATTATCGTTTGGTCCTGAGAGTTAAAGGTACTCTTATTTTTGAAGCAGATAATAATAAAATAAGTTGTGTTATAATAATATAACATATTAAAATAATATTTTTGTAACAAAATATATTTTCATCAAACCTTGTAAGCCACCCTGCACATATGCAAGCTGCCATGTAACAACTTATCAGGCACAATTCATGGTGATGATTCTGAGTTTTGATTTTGACATCATAGCCAGAACCTTGCCTATCTCAGAGACTTCTTCTCCCAATAAGGCCCTGTTTCTGAGATCCTTTGCAACACCCAGGACTAAAGTTGCCAACCTCCATGTGGTGGCTGGCTATCTGCTGAGATTACACCTGATCAATTCTCCTGGAGAAAATGGCAGCTTTGGAAGGTGGACTCCATGGTATTGCATCCAGTTGAAGTCTCTCCTCTCCCAAACCCTGCCCTCTTCAGGTTCCACCTCCAAAATCTCCAGGTATTTCCCAGCTGGCAACCCTATCTAGGAGCAATAAGGAGGCAGAGACTTCAAAACCTGGTGTTGCATGATGCTGTGAAATTAATTCTGGTTTTTAGCACAGAGATTTCAGAAATCCCTAGAGCATTGGCCAACACAGGCCCTCTGCTTTTTGTACCCCAGGTTCATCTATGTGGCATGAGAATAGATCCAGAGAGTGGGAGATTGCCCTCCATAGCGAGTGACCTGGCAGCTGTCTATATGGAAAGCAAGATCATCTGCAGCAAGAAGCAAGTCATGGAGAAGGGGCTTCAGCCTTCCCCCCATCCAAGCTGTTTTCCCAATCTGAAACAGCCACAGGGAGCTACTCCTTTCTCAGTTCGAGACACTTATGAGTAATGATTGGCTACAAATATATTTCCCCAACAGAGGATGTGTCTCTCTGGGGCCATTTCTGACCTTTATCCATGTGTGCTGAGGTCCAGATCTAAGTCTGTGTGTGCCTGGGAAGCAAGGAATTTCCAGTGCATATATAATCTAAAGGATTTTGGCCACAAGGACTTTGTAGTATATGGAACAACCTGCATTTATCAAGGGGCATTAGCTTCTCATTCTGAGTATGAGTGATAGAAATGTATTTTTAGATCTTCCATGGCTTTCGCTGAATTTTGGTATTTCATTGTAAGCCACCTTGAGCTGTAAAAGGCAGGAAAAGAGCTAAATATTTGCATATTTCCATCAATATTTCAAGAAAGGGCATCAGTTTAAGTTCTGTCCAGACATTGAACCCTAGAATGATGACACTAAGATGCCAAGTATATACGTCTTTATTTATAGAGGCTCTACATCCTGAAACATCAAACTAACTTTTTATTGTTGATCGCTATTAGCAGGCATCCTATAGCAGCTACTAGCATTTTGCCTGGTTCCAAACTTAGGCTGCATTACTGTCAACTTTCTTTCTCTTGACCTACCCTGGGATAACAAACTATTTCATTTCACATGACTGAATGAGGTGCAGCCCAGTCCCCCATTTCCAGGTGACTTCTACCATTTGTTACAAAATGCCTATTTTTAGAAGTTCCACATAAAAAAATTACATAACTGTTAATTCTGAAACATTAAAGGCATCTTTAAAGGCCAATGTGGTATAGTGGTTAAGAGTAGTGGGCTCTAATCTGAAGAACTGGGTTTTATTCCCCACTCCTCTGCATGAAGCCTGCTGGATGATCTTGGGCCAGTCACAGTTCTCTTAGAACTCTCTCAACCCACCTACCTCACAAGGTGACTGTTGTGGGGAAAGGAAGGGAAGGCAATTGTAAACCGCTTTGAGACTTCTTAGCATAGAGAAAAGCAGCATATAAAAACCAACTCTTCTTTTTCCTCATCTTTTAATGATGAAACTGCTTCAGCTCATTTGTCTTCTTGCCATAACGGATCAAATTTGGACACATCTGAATATCAAATTATGAGGAAATCAGACCGAGATGTGTAACTTGACATTACCCCACCTTCATTTCAAAGACCCTGATTTTAAAATTTCAAATTATGCTGAACTGATTTGTTAGTTTCAAAGGCTGTCTGACACTAACCTATTTTAAATTGATAGGACTAGCACTGCATTGAACTGTATCCTGGGGTGCTGGAATATATTTGAGAAATCTAATCATATTGAGCTCTTTACTACAAGACAAACACCTTAGCCATTCCTGACTGATTACAAAGTAGCTATGAAGAATGAATCAAGAAACACTAGAAATATTCCATAAACCTAGCCAAGAATGGATTTTACTTCCCTTGTCCATGTGACTTAACGTTTCTTTGTTGGGAATTGCATCAGACATCTTTGATTGTAAATGTTTCCTTTTGGGGAAAGGGAGAAGCGAGTGGTATAAGGCCAACAGTAAATCACAAATTCAGTTTAACAGTTAGGGGTTAGATATCAGTGTAATGACAGTATAATGTGCACCTAATTTATAATCTGTTTCTTCTACTGCTTCTCCAAATTTTGTTGTTGTACTTATATTCTGAAGGCCATGTTGTTTTTCGTGCATTTTAATGATACTCTAAGTATACTAAATGTTTACTTGGTGTCTGAATGATAGCCAATCTTGTTTTAATTAGATATACCTACCCACATTGTTTTAACATATCAATGAATTCAAATCAGTTAGTGAAATGCTAAGCAAATCAAATTTGTAGTCTCTCTACTTTGAATATCCACTTGTCTCGTTTCGTCCCACCTGCTGTCATGTGTTAATTTTTTTAAAGCTCCATCTATCTGCAAAAAAAAAAAAAGGGCGGGGGAAGAGCAAGCTAGAAAGAAATTGGTATTGTCCTATGTTGTTTCATCCTTAAAGTGAAACCATTTACAAGAAAATTATAGGCCCCTAGTGCTGAAATTCTTTGCATATTAATTTTGTTAGCCTTACCTCCTGTGGTCTTTCATTCTGGAAGGCCTATTAGATAATATACAAGATAAATTTCTCCCTTCTATCTTTCAGCTGATAGAAGGGAAGAACATGCTGCACCCCTTTCCCTGAAAAAATATAGTATACATATTTCTCCCAATGTTCATATAAAACTTAAGCATGTTAAATACTTTAGTAGTGTGCACTATGTTATCTGCACATCAGTACAGGCTCTTAAGAAATGTGCATTTATGTGAAGCAAATGCATTTAAAAATTATACAAGGAATGGATATCTCATCATTTAAATGTATGATGATTTTGCACACTCAATCACAAGTACTAACTTGATGAAGACAAACGGATATAGAGATGCAAAAAGAGGTAAAAACCAGAGAGATTTTAACTTGAAAAGACTGATGAGATGTTCCTATTCATTCTGTGAAATAATCTATGTGCCAGGACAAAGATCCCTCATAGGATGCTTTTAAGACTGTCACGAGATGGCTGGAATATCTATAGCTCAGTAGAACTGACATTATTGTGGGTGAATAATTAGGGGTATAATGAGGAATAGGAAAAGGTGAATATGAACAGTTTCACTTGACAGTGGGCACAAGGTGAGTGGCTACATAAAAGGAATAAATGGGTGTAATAATGAGAGCCAGTGTGCATAGTGGTTAGAGGGTCTGGCTAGGGGTGAGGAGAACTGGATTCAAATTCCCACTGAGCCATGAAGCTCCATGGACAATCT
The DNA here is from genome assembly GCA_029375565.1 of Gekko gecko. Lineage (NCBI taxonomy): Eukaryota > Metazoa > Chordata > Lepidosauria > Squamata > Gekkonidae > Gekko > Gekko gecko. The sequence goes on along the minus strand of JAPDNY010000008.1, from coordinate 111,360,535 downwards.
TGGGCCTGTCACTCCCTTTTAGCCCAAGTTATCACTTACCCCATGAGCCATGTACACTCCCTTGAGCTCCTTGGAGCAAGGGTGGGATGAAAATATAATAGACCTTAGGGTTGCCAGCTCTGGGTTGGGTCCCTGGGGAGGGCAGGGTTTGGGGAGGGGAGGGATCTCATCCATATATAGTGCCATAGAATCCACCCTCCAAAGCAGCCATGTTCTCCAGAGAACTAATCTTGGTCATCTGGAGATCAACTGTAATAGCAGAAGATCTCCAGGTGCCACCTTGAGGTATCAATCCTAGACATAGCAGAGAACTATATTTTGGCTAGGGCTGCAATAAATATTAACATAGCTGAACATAAATTTTCCCAACTCATATCTTTCATACATAAATTCTGACTTTGAATTCGATTTGTAAATATGAATGTTATTTATATTTAATTATTAAAAGGTATTAACTGCTTCTTCATGGTGGGCAATTATCAGTTTAAAAGTAGCAGTGCACTCAAATCTCAATAAAATAAAATTTACATGAAAAAGAATATACTTACAATGCAGAAGAGCACCAAGTCTGAAAACTTTTCCCCAAAATCCCTTCTGAAGAACTTTATCTTACATGTCTTTGGTAGGTGGGTTTTTTTTTGGACCTCTCTGGGCTGGCCATTCCAGAATTCCATTCCATTTCTAGACATTCCATGTCTAGATTTTACCAAAAAGGTCCACTTTTGAATTCTGAGTTGTACAGACTTGCTGGGGTCTCCTAGAATTGCTTTGATTTTGTCAGGTACCAAGCATGTAACTCCATAAGTGATCAGTTATTGTCAAATACGAAACACCAATGCATGGCGCATATCAGTTTTCCAATATTAAACTTTGAAATTTGCTCTTGAAGAGTGTCTGGAAGTTATACTTGGTACAAAATGCTGTTGCCAGAATGCTGACTGAGTGAATTATACAGAATATATAATCTCAGTCTCAATCCATCTACATTAGCTCTCAATTTGAATCTAGGCTCAAGTAAAGGTGCTGGTATTTACCTTTAAGGCCTTGTATGGCTGTTGGAATTCAGAGTTGGGAAACAAGAGCAAATTCATTTCCAAGTTATTACTAAGCAGAAGTTCAGAATAGGTCATATTGGACCTGAATCCAAAGAGCTCCCCTAGGCACATTTTGACAGTGGAATCTTTTCAGAGCCATTCAAGCCATTCAAGTGTCCCATGTGCTTCTCATGGACAGCAGCCCTGTTCTTGTTGCCACTGCTTGCGACCAGGGGAAGTTAGAGATGGAGGCTTTGCATAAAAACACCACTTTTCTGCCTCCTTCCCTATCTGTACATGGAAAAGAAAGCTCTGCTCCTTTTCTAATACTCAGGATGGGGCAGAGCTTTCCAAGCTTAGCTGGGTCCATCTCAGATTGGTCTGGGCAGCCACTCTTGTCTCCTTCCCAACCTTAATCAGAGAGAGACTCACAGTTTTTGGAAGCTCTGCCCAATCCTTACTGTCAGGGGTGGGATGGTGTTTCCTGACAATAGCTCTAACTGTGGCCAGAAAAAGGGAGGGAGAGAAATAGCCAGCCACCAAGGAACAGGATAACTGAGAAGTAGGGCTGCCAGCTCTGCACTGGGAAATACCTGGAGATCTTTGGGATGGAGCCTGGGGAGGATGGATTTTGGGGAGGGGAGGGAACTCAGCAGGGTACAATGCCCCAGAATCTATCCTCCAAAGCAGCCATTTTCTCCAAGAGAACTGATCTCTATTGCCTGAAGATCAGTGGTAATTCTGGGAGATCTCCAGGCCCCACCTGGATGCTGGCAACCCTACTGAAAAGCCAAAAGTGCAGTTCCAGGTGTATAAATATCTCAAATAATAAACAACTATAAACATGCACTTGCATCTCATGTATATTCCTACATTTCCCCCTTTCTCATCAAACCCAGAGGTATCACCAAGGTTTCTTTCTTTCCTCCTCCTGAGAGCAAGAGCTGCATTGTTTCTTCTATCTGAAATACAACAGTCTTTAAAAGCAGGTAGCTGATTCTTTCTGCCTCATTCATACTACTCCTGTAGTATCTCTCTCTCCCTCACACACAGATACACAAATCATGCTAAATCAATCATACTGTAGAAAGGGAAGAAAATGTATTATACAGTTAACCGATAGTCAATTCTTGAACCTTCTATTTAAGTGTATGGAAACCTTCTCACTCAATGCTTCTTTTTTTCAGGAAGCCAAGGCTTCTGTCAGGTATGAGCTTATGGCATTAGTAGAGTCTGACATTAAAGCGTTTTAGATGTACTGTAAATGCTTTCTGGCAGTGGTCTTGTGCGAAGTCATTATATTGTGTTCTGGATGCATGATGGTGCTGATGTATCTTGGCTGTGATATCAGTGTGATTAAGAAAGAAGACTGTGCGGTGACTGTGTATCTCCACAGTGGTCGCTGTATGGTGCCTCCGTGATGTCCCACAAAGTGATGGCAGTGCTCTAACTGATAACAACTGCAAGACATTGAGAATGTCAGGACATGGCAGCTCTATTTAAGCATGAACACTCACAGATGCTCAACGTGTTTTCCTGAATGCTGTTTTGCACGGAATGGCCCCTTTTTATGTCCAAATGAGGGAAGACACGCACAGAGGGCTGCGTTTTCTTGATTGCTTTTGTTTCCTTAATGCTTCATAGTTTGCGGGGGAGGTTTTAGCAGCACTGTGTACCACTCTCAAACTGTTTAGGTACCTGTACTTTGAAATATATAATGACAATGTGATGGCTTTTAGCAGGGGGATTGTTATTTGTGCTGGAGGGTACAAAGTCAGTGCTTTGGGGCCCTGGTAAGGTTCCTGTAGGTGCTTGCCAAACTCTCGCCACTGAGATGTTTTGGATATGCATGCACTAATAATGTTATCAAGAAGGCCTTTGAAGCTCAATATAATTTGTGTGTTATATTTACGTAGAGTGGCCCGGCTGGTGGATCCTAAGTAAGCAAGCTTGTCAAATTAATCAAAACTTGACTGCAAGATTATGAAGAAAGGAGATATAAAAAATGACCAGCACACATAATTAACAAAGGCAAATTTTCTTTAGCTTCTTTCCCATCAAATAGTTCTGCCCTCCTGGTAATGAATGTATCAGTACACTTTACTAGCACAACTTACAGGGATACATTCTTAGAAGAAATGATTTGGCTAAGAGTACTTGACAACAATTTGTTTCTAGGCTTTAGGTAGAGATAGGACTTCAAAAGGTAATTGGGTAGATCTTCAACTATATAGTCCCCTACAACATAACTGAGTGCTCAAAGGGGAGCTTCTAATAACATCCTTCTAAGACCATTACTTTTAAGCACCTGATGAAATGGTCTCTATCCCATGAAAGCTTATGCTTCAATAAACCTGATAGTTTTTAAGGTGCCAAAAGACTCCTTTTTGTGTTTGCTGTAACAGACTAACATGGCACCTGGGCAGACAGACTACAAAGACATCATGTGACACAACCAGGTGATCAGTGGGCCTATAGGAGCATCCCAGATATGGGAACATATAACAATATATATACCTTGCATTTTATAATATTGAGTTAGACTATCAATCCTTCCAGCTCAGCTTTTCTATGCTGACTGGCAGTGACTCCCCCAGGATATCAGGCTGAGAAGCATCTCTCTCACTATCTACTACTTGAGATCCTATAACTGGAGATGCCAGTGGTTTAACCTGGGGCTTCCTGCATGTGCTGAATAGAACCTATTCCTCTACTAGTAGGTTTGGGGTATGGTCAGGAGCAGGGTAATGATATGAGAAGGGAAAATCCACATGGGTAAGGGATCAATTCCAACTGTAGCTTCTGGGACACCAGTCAAGCAAGAATGGAGATAATATTCGCACTTCCATTCTAAAGCACTTGCGCATTTGCCTAAGAAGCAGAGGATGCTTCCAAGCAACTGCCATAGTTATATAACATATGCTTACAGAGGCATCTCTGTCCACATGACACCATTTAATTTTTTTTGAAGAAATAATCTCCTTCCTCCATAATTGATGTTCAAGGGTTAACTTTACATTTTGGTAAGATTAGTCAGTGTGCATGGCTCAGTTGAAATTTATTCTACAACATTAGTTAGGTCTCATTTTTAAATATTTTTCCCATACTGAGAAAAGCATATTTCATATGTAAAAATGCTAAGTTGGCATCTCCTTAAATATATAAGCTTGGAAGTAATAAATAAGACATTTTAGTTGAAAGCACTGCTACAAGCTAAGATAGATTGCTTCTCCATTGACCAGTCACCATTATCCAGACAATAGTTTCTCCTTAGAAGAGAATAAGGGTACCACAGGGAAAAAGTGTGTGCAGAGTTAGTGCTTCCAACTGACTCTTGAAGCTAAGTGAAGCCCCACAAAGCAGCAAAAGGTATCTGAGCATGAGCAAAAATGTACTGATGTCAGGTCCCCAGTCAATTCACTCTCCACACACACTATTGGCAGTGTAATGCTTTATTAGAGATATGAACTTTATTAGAGATATGAACTTTTGTTAGGACTGAAGCCAAAGGTGGAAAATTACAACATATAAGTAAACCCCAAATTCATGGCATTTCTATAACAACGTGGACAGATATATGCAGAGGTCTTTTCGTAGAAAAACAGCTGCAGGAGCTCATTAGCATATGGTATGCTAATGAGCTATTAGGCTATTAGGATATGCCATGCCCCCTGACATCACCAGAAGTGATGTCAGAAGGGGAAGCAAAAGGGGGGGAGGCATCTTCAAAAGCCTCCCCTTCCCTTCCCCAGCTGGCCTGGGTGGGGGAGCTAAGAGAGAAGGGGTTTAAAGTTTAAACTCCTTCTCATGAGAGTTGGGCCACAGAAGGAGGAAAGAGGGAAGGAAAGAGAGAGAGTAGAGAGAAGGAAAGAAGGAAGGAAAGAGGGAAAGAAATAGAAGGAAAGGGGAGGGAAAGAAAGAGAGGGAAGAAGGACAGAAACAGGGAAAGGAGGAAAAAAGAGAAGAGAAGAAGGTGGGAAAGAAAGAAAGAGAGAAGAGAAGAAGGAGGGAAAGAGGAAAAAGAGAGAAGGAAAGGAGGGAATGAAAGAAATTCGGTGGCAATTTGGCCCCATTATATCCTATGGGCCATTGAAGTCAATGGTGAAAACATAGGTATATTCTGGGGGCTGGAGGGGAGGGGGTTTGAGGGAGAGGCTCCAAACTCACAGGGTAGCTGATGGAGCCTCTCCCCAAGATACCCACCAAGTTTCAAGAACATTGGATCAGGGGGTCCAATGCTATGGGCCCCCAAACAGGTTGCCCCATTCCCTCCATTGTTCTCTATAGTGGGAAAAAAGTAACTTTTCCCCCACCATAGAGAACAATGGAGGGAATAGGGGCAACTTGTTTAGGGGCCCATAGAATTGAACCCCCTAATCCAATATTCTTGAAACTTGGTGGGTATCTTGGGAAGAGACTCTATCAGCTACCCTGTGAGTTTGAAGCCTCTCCCTCAAACTTCCTCCCCTCCAGCCCCCAGAATATACCCTATGTTTTCACCATTGACTTCAATGGCCCATAGGATATAATGGAGCTGAAATTGACATTCGGCTGCCTGAAAGACTCCCTGGGACGCCGGCTGGGGGCGGGGCTTAGCTCCTGAGCTCCCGGAGCTGCGCTCCGGTGCGCTCCTCCCCAAAAGACCCCTGGATATATGGTTGGGCTATCTAAGCTAGCCTGCCATACATTTCTCCCAGGACAGTCTCAGGGGAAACTATCTTGGGGCTCGCTTCAAGAAAGTTACAAGCAGCTACTCCCAAGCACTCTTAACAACATTCGCACCCCCCCCCCAGGAATGCCACATGACAAGCAAAGGCGAAGGTACATTGATAAGAACCAGAGTGGCTAGAATCGAAAGTAACTACAAAGCAATCCCTATGAGCCTGAGCTTGACAACTGATCAGTCATCCAAATGGAAATTGGTTGAGTTAATCCAAATGGGGTCTGTGGGCTGTAATAAAAATTGACTGACTGTCTGATGGTCACACAATCTGTGTCACTGGTCTAGTCTAGAATGTTAGTCATGACTGCCCCTCAAAAGCCCCCCAGTATCCTGTCTTGCTGTGATAAGTACTCTCCAATTTACTGTCTTTTTTTAACCTGCTTTCTCTACTCATTTGAAGATGTACATATCTCACAAAGAGCATACTTTTCTGATGCCATAAACATGAGGTGACATTCAAACATAGATTTATTTAGGATATAAGATGGTATTCATTTATTTATTGGAAGGCATCAGAGGAAGGCTTTAGAATACAAGAACAAACTTTTTGGCATACAAACAGTAAATCTGATACCTCTCACTTGATTTCTAAAGGTTGTCTTATGAGATACTCAGAGTACTACTTGCTGGTTTCATCTTCATAGAGCTGCTAATGTGCCTGATTCTGAGTAGTGCTGAGCACCCACAAATACTTGTAATTCAGTGGGAGTTGCGGGTGCCCAGCTCCTCTCAAGGTCAGGTGAGACCACCATAATTTCTTTAGAAGAGCCTCTTTGAAAGCAAAATTACAGAAGTTTAATTTTCAAGTTTAAAATGTACAAGTTTAAAATACCTCCAGGAGTAATCAAGTTACATTTTACCACCAAGATCAGGATTAATTGCAGGCATCTAAATAACAATCAAGAGGGTCTTAAATATTAGCTATGATTTGGTCAATGCCAAGGCAAAAAGCATCCATTTTTGTTTAAGATGCTTGTTTTTATTGGCCATAGTTTTTAGGTTTAAAGAATCAACCTCATGGTCTTTCAACAACTGGAAGGGGAAAAAAACATTATAGATGATTACAAAAAATTAGATGGTATACAATAACTTCAGTTCCTCCATTATCACAAATAAACTGCACATTATAGAGAATATTGAGACATCTGTTTTCAAACAGAGGACTGTAGGATACAATCCTAAAGCCAGTTGTTAAATTGCTTAGGATAGCAAATAAACCTCATGTCAGTTTCATGATCACACTATAAGGGTGAGTAACAAATTTTTCCTCTTTTCCCTGGTTGATTTTGCACCACCTTTATAAATATTTATTGAAATATACAGAAGAAGAGAGAGATGAGAAAAAACAACCCATTACAATGCATTCTAAATATTATGACCCCATGAATGTTCACACTGAGAAATCTGTGATGATCATAGAACACTCTCATTTATTCAGTGATAATTCTGAGCGTGTAAACATTTTTATATTTCCAGTCACTCTGATCCATTGTTACTGGCCTGGACAATACTTGAAGTACTTGAAGGCATAGGGGATAGTGTGGAGTTGTTTTCTGTTGCCCCAGAAGGTCAGACCTGAACCAATGGGATGGAATTCAATTAAAAGAGTTTTTGGTTAAACATTAGGAAGGACTTCCTGACAGAACAGTTCCTCAGTGGAACAGGCTTTCTCTGGAGGTGGTGGGCTCTCCTCCTTTGGAGGTTTTCAAACAGAGGCTAGATGGCCATCTGACAGCAATGCTGATTGTGTGAACTTAGGCAGATCATGAGAGGGAAGACAGGAAGGGTTCTTGTGGCTCTTTCTTACATGCCTGGGGAAATGCCAATCACCACTTTGGGGTCAGGAAGCAATTTTCTCCAGGCCAGTTTGGCCAGGGATCCTGGAGGGTTTTTTGCCATCTTCTGGGCATGGAACAGGGGTCACTGGGAATGTGGGGGGAGGTGGTTGTGAATTTTGTGCATTGTGCTTGGGGTTGGACTCAATGACCCTGGAAGTCCCTTTCAATGCCATGATTCTGTGATTCTATGACATTTTACATAGGTCTCAGTAAGGAAAACCTAAGTCTGCAGAAATATTTTAGATCAAGGATGGTTGTCTAGTGGCCTAACAGACTTTGATGCAGCTTTATAGGGCCTTTGGTGGTCTTCCCAAATGTTAATCAAGCTTTTGGATGTTAGTATGCTAAAGGTTATTGTGGTACATATAATTTTATAAACAGAATTACATTAGATGTTAAAGATCCCTGAACTTATTTTATGCTTTGTTAATTTTTAATCACTTCCATTGGATTTCTTGAAATAACAGACAGGATCCCTTCTATATGGTAATGTACAGAAGATGGTCCATAGAATGGACATCCTCTCCCAAAGCTTGCGACCTTGTCATTTTGCATTGAAACTTGTCTGAATGAAACATTTCAAAGGGCACAGAAGAGCGAGCAATTAAAGTAGATAGATGCAGGCGCTATTCCTTGTGGATACCATAAGATAAATAATGCACAGTGCTGAATTTGTTGGCCACAATGTACTCCTTTGGATCAATACACTTGAGTAACTTGTATATATTCAGTCACCTTGTGGCAATTTTTCTAGACTAACCCAGGTTAAACTAATGTGGATGGATATATGTCTGAAAGTAACTCAGGCTGTTCCAGGAACTTGCCTGCAGACTTATATCTTCAGCCTCCTGCTGACCCAGCAGGCTAATGAGGTCACTTGCATTGCTGAAAGGGACATGGGCAATGACCAAGTTATTTTTTGTTCCAAAACAAACACCCAGTGTATGTTGTAAGTGCATGATAGTCTCTTTATACTAGTTTGGAGGCATCACAGTTTCACTATCCATTTCCAGATGTCTCTCTACCCTTCATGTTGTTGACAGCATGCACTGCAACTCTTAGCATCCATTCTCAGTAGATGTCTCATCCCCCAACTGTCAATGTTATAAGAAACTGCTGATGCCATATTAATCCTCAATTTATACACAAGAACCCCTACCTATCCAGTTAGGGGCTTTTCTGAGTAAACAGTAAAAAAAAGCACAACAATCTGTTATTCCTAAAGATGGTACTACAGCTGGACAAGCAGTGCAGTGTCTGTTTGTGATGGATGTGGATGCAAATATACTTGCTGCAGGGGGGAGAGATGTCCTGTGAAGGGCTTACTTGGTTACCCTGAAACCCTATTTTTAAAAACAGCATGTGTTACAGAAGAGAGTGTGGAAAGGATTTTTTTTAATGGGACAACAGGCTTGCTAAATAATGGAGCAATGCTGCTAAAGGAGCTGGTAGCCTTACTGCAGTTTTATAGATTTTGACTCCAACTTTTTGAAAGGCCATCTGAATGTTGCTGCTGGTGTAGCAAACCACTGAGTATTTGAATTTTAACAAAATGGGAAAAAATGACACACATTGTGCATGTGAGAGAAAGAGCGAGAGAAAGAGAGGGGGGGGTATGTTGGCTACCATGATGGTATAGTCATTGGGCAATAGGTGTCTGTGACACTCAATCCACTTAGCATGCATTGTGTGGGGAAGATTACCCTATTTTCCTTGAAACAGCTTATAGCTATTTGTTTGCTGTGAAATTTCCCTGAAGTCTTAGCTCTGGAAAGGGTTTGGATCTCATTTCATGCAACCACTGAATAAGTAATAGCTATGCATTCTCTGCACGATAAGAAACTCAACTGGAAGAGCCCCAAGTCGTGCAATCTGCAGTTATCATGCACAGAGGACAAAGGGGCTTGTTACACATGAACTAGCTGCCCTGCACTACTTCAGCAGAATTCTCATGTTATTCAATTTGGGTGGTCAGATCTTTCCTTGCTATGATGAATGAAGTTATATTCTACAGCAGAGTAGATTTAATCTGAGAATCTTACAATTATCCAAGATTCATTAGTTTAATGTAACACACTGATAAAATTAGCATACAAAGTGGGTATTCACAAAGTGGAGAAACCAATTAACTCATGAGAGATTGGGGAAAGTTACTTTGTGATTTTGAATCAATGAGGTCTGCTTCTTCTTTTGCAGCTGGAGAATTACATGTATTGCCAAAATGGTCAAGGTACACCTGGTCACAAATAGGGCACATCCTCTCAGTGCCTTCCTGAGCAATCACTTTTGCACTAAACCGTATGTGCACAAATTGAACAAGACTAAAGAAAATATTTCTGTGGCCTTAAAGACAGCCTCTGACATGCAGATTGCATGGATCCCATATGCTGTTTCAGATGCTATGTGCTGTACATGCTGGAAGGGGCAACAGGACAGTGGTTTACCCATGAAGTGCAGAAATTAGTTGTCTACTGGATCCCTGCTTTACCCGCTTTGGAACGGCCTAGATTTACCTGCTTGGAATATCACCATGATTCTCTACTGTGAGATTTTGTATGGTTGATGAAAGTTAATGCATAGCACCAAAAGCTGTATATATACTAAGAGCTTCCACTGGCATCATGTGCTTTAGCATCTTCTATATCAACGTAATCTCTGCTTTCAAAGCAAGAAACACATTTCATAGAGACTATGCTGCTTCTTGATCTGGCAGGGCCCAGCACAATGAGAAACTGTGCCCTAATGCAGGAAGTTATGTTCTCAGCTTGCTGCATTTTGGGTGCAGGACTGATGTTCTTGCAAGTTAATGACATCTCAGGTAAAAATGAGGGCAGGGATTTGTTATTTTAAGCTGAGGAAGAAGAACAGTGAATAGACTCAGTTGCCTTCTGAATCAAATATGATCAGATGACAGTGTGAATAGCAATCAGAAGTGTATGCCAAACCAATGTTCTATCACTGACCCATGGTCCCTCCCCAAAGGTTTTCGTGACCTCAGCTGTTTATGCCTCGGTGCTGTATGACTGTTTCGGTATATTATTCTGTATTCTGTATATTATTCTATACTATATTCAATTCTGTACATTATTCTGTATATTATTCTATACAGCAGGAAGAACAGGGACTGACCTATAATATTTCTGACATGACCTACGTAGGAGATAGCAGAAATGTATTTAATTTATTTTTTAAAATACAAATAGGTGGTTTTTATAACAAACATTATTATTGTCACTATAATGAAACAAACAGGGAAACTAGCCACCACATTCATTAATCTGTCTGTTTGATATAGACAATTCAAGTCAAGCAAACTAGTTTTTGCAGATCTTAGAGCATACCATGATGTCACTTTCTGTTTTCTCTGGAAGTGACATCACTGTGCTGGTGTGATGCCCCACCCCCTAAATTCTTCTGGGGCTGCCAGCTATGGTTGGGCAGCCCTGGCTTTGTATCATCTCTTCAGCCAGCGTCTCTTTGTCTGAGCTCATTCTTTGAGACTGAGCATTTCAGGTTGTTTCTGGTGCTTTGTATATTTCATGGCTAATGTGTGACAGCCTGTGTCAGAGTGTGTATGATCCATGTGCTATTTTTGTTAATTTGTGAGAGGGCATTGATATTTAGTTAGAATGTGAGGTTTCCCTTCATTCCCTTAGTGTTAGTTCTAATGTCAGAGAATAGCTGAAAAGATTGAAACTATAACTAAGTCTCTTACAATCTTTGAAAATATAGATGGCGAACGATAATGTACAGCTTGACATGTGTTTTTCATTGCAATCAGTGGACTAAATAAACCAAGTAGTAATGCAATAATGAAATGAAATAAATAAATATATATATTTTAAAACCCTGAAAACAAAATGTCCACACTCTAGCACTCTGCTACAAGAATTGTCTCCGGTTTGGTTTTGTACACTTTACAAGTTCTGCCTTCTTGATAGACACAGAACAACTGCATGGCTTGAACTTGTTAGTCAGGTTCACAAAACATGCAGTTGGCTCCCATGTGGAGCGACTGATTGTAATAGTTTTTTTGTAATGCATCATGAGTTTGATGGCATGGGCTCTGGCCCAATAAAAATGTTAGCAGTTAAGATGCTTGTTTTGACTATAATGGGATACATTCTAGGGGTTTTTTTTCCTGGATTAGCCCCAACCAGCTGTTGTCCAGAACTGGCAAGATTCAATGTGAATTTGATCAGTACATGCCAATATGTCATATGGATGACAAGGAGCATCACAAAAATGGTATCTTTTTCTTATACACATTTGTATTTAAAAATGTTTCTTTTTTACTGCTCCATATGCCTTCCTGTCTTTTAAATAATATAACCATAGCTCAGCATATTTTCTTAACAATAAAACCTTTCAGGCTCATGGAGGAAGTAAGACACTCCAGGGTGCATGGCTATTGTAAAATAACTGTATTTCTTTGGTACTAACAAAGTCACACTTGAACTTTGGCCTCCTGCCTCACTACTTACCTTCAGCTATGGGGTCATCTCACAGCAGCCACCTGCCCTGCAATGTTCCTCGCACAACATATCAATTGCCCTGGCAAAGCGAAAGCATACATTTAAGAGACTAGCTGTCATATTGTTCCCATATGTGAGCTCCTTGCGATGAGAAATTCAGTTGTCACTGCTGGGGAGGGGGTACCCTTCCCCTTTAACCTTTTGCCCAAGCCCTGTGAAGTTCTTTCTGATGTGCAAAAGCCTGTTTGTATCAATGCCATGAAAGCCTAGGGTTCTGTCTCATAAAGCCCACCCTGAAGCACCCCATTTACATGGAAGCAATCGTGCTACCTCAAAGGCTATACATTTCTCTTGGTGCATTTATAATAGCAAGTTAGCATGCTCCTTGTATTTTATTTGACAACATGGAAATAGTCAAAGACAGACAGACTTGAGGTGCAAGTTTCAATGAAATGCATGAAGCATGCCATAATGCTACAGTGCAAGGAATCTACAGTTCTACTGAAAACTGCTCTGGGAAGATAAATATTAGCTGTCAAGAGCTCTCCAGTACTGTTAGAAAATATTGACTAACACATCACTGCTATTTATTGAAGAAGCCCATTCACTACCCCTATTTTATAATAGTTCCTTACTATTGTTATAGTTGCTGTCATTAACTTTCATTACTACTATTAATGGTATGTACCAAGCCCATATATAATTGATTCTATGTCTTCAGGCTTTCAGTTCTCGATGACTTTATCATTCATTTACATTTATGATTTCTGAGCATAGCTTCTGCCATTCACTGTGTGATACTGACTTCTGTTTGCATTCTTTTCCTATGTTGAACTCTCTACAGAAACTTTAATTAGCTTTCTCTCAAGTTACCAAACCACACAATGATATAGTTGCTTAGATGACTATCCAGTCTTAAGGACAAAAGGCATAGGCAATTTGATCCTGTCTCTTTCCCCTTCCTCACCTGTTGCTTGCTGCACCAAGTAGTTTGTATGGCTTCCTATATGAACCAAGTACAATGGATCTTGAAAGAGGAATACTAGGCATGCGGAAGAAGACACATCATATTCTTTTCTCTGTGTGCCCGCCCTAGAAAAAAACTCCTGATCACTATAGAAGTTTCTCCCATTAATGAAGAAGCAGCACCAACAATGATTTCTGCTGTTCTGGGAGAACTGATGCTAGATCTCACCTTCTGGAGAGTTAGAGTTTCTTCATTCATAAGCCTAAAGTTGCATGGGCTATTATATCAGATGTCACATGAAACCACAGCTGAATGATACTGGCTGTAGTTAGATGTTGTTAGTTTATTGATGACAAGTAGTCTTAACTAGAGTTTTGTATGACATACAAATTTGAGCATCCTGGCCTCTTTTCCCAGGACTGTCCACAGTATACTGTAGGCTGGATCTTCGAAGGGAGACGAGAGAAAGCAAAGTGATTTGCTTCCAAGTTCTGGTTTGCTGAGGCAAACTAGGATTTGAATGATCATCTGTGATCCAAATTCTGGGTTCATAAACTGTGTTTGTGGAAATTTCAATCTCATCAAATCTTGGAAGCTGAGTAGGGTTAGTTAGTATTTCAATGGGACACACTACCAAGGAAGTCCAGGGTTGCTACATAGAGGCAGGCAATAGCAAATCACCTCTGAATGCCCTTGCCTTTAGAACCCTATGAGGTTGCCATAAGTCAGCTGGGACTTGGTGGCACTTTCCACCATCACCAACCACATAAATATAATTTTGAATGTGGCCCCATCTGTGTATACTTACATAAAGAGACTGGGGCTATGGAAAGACAAGACATATCTTTCTGCAGACCTGACAAAAGCCATAACTTTTCAGAAAATTCTTTAAAAAATACATTGGAAGGGTTAACACTCCCCAATAATAGAAGCAGCACCTGTAGCTTTAAGAAACAAATACCCTCAGTGTCCATTGCTAGGCAACCACAACAGTATTGGTAAGACTTCCAGCCTTTGTTACTGACAGGAAACAGTAGGGGGAGGGGTCAGGCCTTTTGGACTCACTGGGGCCAGGCCTGGCAGCAACCACCAGGCAACCCACCAGATTGGTGGGTGAGAAGTTCAGAAGAAAACAGGGAAAGCTGAGGCTATGGGGCTGCCAGGAGAAAGGAAAGAAGAAATGGTATGGGGAGAGGATAAAGGGAAAAGTGAAACCTGGTAATTCTGGCCACTGTGTGACAAGAGTGTTGGACTGGATGAGCCATTGGCCTGATCCAACATTGGCTTCTCTTATGTTCTTAGGAGATACTCTCCAGAAGTCCATGCATGTTCCCATTCACCACCATGTAACTAGGTCCGGCTCAGCCAGCACTCCACAATTTGGCCAGTGGGAGGAAAACTGAATATGGGGGACAGATAAACATAGTTTGGCTGGTGGGTGCGAAGGAGAGAAGGAAGCAGGAAAAGGGGAGATGTGATGGAGACTGCCAGAGATAGGAAAGAAGAAATAGTGGGGGAATGAAAAAACAGATGCCCCTCTGCTTGTTATATTTTTGTACAAGTCCATTTTTAAAAAACGTATTGTAATGACAATATAATGGCAAGAGGTTTTTTTTTTTAAAAAAAGGTTAGATGTTCTGGATATTTGGAAGAGAAGATTAAAGTATATTTAGCATTGTGTCTGGCTGAGTTCAGACTGGCAATTTGCCCCGCTATAGCCACGTTTCAGCCACGTTTCCCAAGCGGATTAAAGGGGCCGTTCACACAGGCACATCTGCCTGGTGTTGCCCACCCGTAGGCAACCCGTGCTGTTCCGCTTCGCTCCTGGGATTAAAAGATACCTGCTGAAAGTGGCAGCAAATCCTGGAGAGTGCCTTTATCCTGCTGCATTCTGCTTCCCGGAAATGTGAACGCTCAGCTGAAAAGCTGGGAGCAACCCGCGTTGCGCATAAGGCAGCAGTGATATGATTGGCTGCACTCTACTCTACCACCCAATGTGGTGCCAGCGCAATGGGATCCTCCCCAAATTGGCTAGATGCCCATGTGTGCATGAGTGCTAATGTGCTCATACACACATAGGCATCCAGCCAATTTACCAGGAAAAAGCAGTTTACAGCCATGCCTTCGGGCCAGCAGTCTGAATGCTCCTGCGTGCCTCCTTCTGGTATGCTCCTGCATCAGTCAGCCCCGTGTGACTGGGAAAACGCAGAACAGTTTGTTCTGGGGCTTTTTTGCCATGACTGGTTCCTGCTTCAAACTGCCAGTCTGAACTCAGCCAGTATTTCTCTGAACAGCAAAAGTAATAACACTATCCACTGGAAAAGTCTTCTGAGTAAGCCCTGCTCACCTACTGAAACAAATGGGAGCTATGCAAAAGAACGTCCAGGTTTCTGCAGGGCATCACAATGGATTTAGCCTTTTGACATAACACCTGCCTTTTATTCATATACCCTTCCTTGCAATAGTATTACCAAGAGAGACTTCAGTTCTGTTGATCAGAGCTACTCTTTCCGAGCACAGGTTTTGATTACTTTGGACAATCAGCCATAGGGACAGAGATCTTAAGATTGCTCTCTTACTTCATGTCATATTCATTTCCATGAGGTTTGTGTCAACCTAGAGCTTTCAGTATTGGGTTTTTAATTCTTGAACCAAATTCTCTCTTGAGGGATTTCCCCAGCTCAATCAGGCAGAGGAAAAATGCTTTCTTTTTGACCTTTGTATTAGTAATAATATATGAGACAGGACGTTTCACATTACTGCGGGTTGATGTTTATTCAGCCTAGCCTTACTGTCTTTTAAATAATGTATGGAAAGAGGACACAATAAGTGAAAAGTACATTTTAGAGGGTTACACAGCCTTGAATGTAATAACATTTTAGTGAATTCTTAACATAGAAAAGTTAATTATGATGCACTTTCACCTGCGACTACATTTGTAAGCTTTAACAGTCTTTGCATTGGTGTCACTAATGCAGCAAAGGGAGGCAGATTTGGATGCAATATATTTACCTGGTTGGGAACAGCATGAACAAATGGCATGGTGTACAGGGTTCTTTAGTCTGACAGATAAGGCCAGGCATATGGAGTCCAGTGGGAAAAGTTAAAATTCAGTTATTGACTGTTCAAGAAAGAAAGAGAAGTCTGCTCACCTTTCCATGACAAACAGGTACTTGGAAGAGTTCTAACAGCACAGTCCTAAGAAGAATTATATTTTTATATCCTCATTCATGTTAATGGGTTTGGAAGGGTGTAACATTACTAAAGATAGCACTGTAATTTTTTTAAAAAGGGCTCTATGGAAATGACTCTAGCTGTTCCTTAAGGATTCCTTTGGGTTAGGACAGGAAAATGTTTGAATTTGAGGTTCGGGTGAATTTTCTCAAGTTCAGAAACAAATTAAGCTGTTTGTTTTTAAAAAATCTTTATTATTATAATAACCAGGCCAGTCTCAGGTGACAATATTAATGGTGTCTGGGAGTTAATCAATTCCAGTGGATTAGCAAGGTAAAGGAATCATTCCTTGTCTCAAGCATTAAGTAACATTTTCTTTTCTATTCAACAGGGCCAGCCTCGGCTACTTTGTTACCCCAAAGCAAAAATAATATTTCCTTGTTAGAATATATATATATATATTTAATTTTAAAAATGTATTTGGAAAAACAACAGTGAGCATTTAGCACAATATATATTACTACAAAAACATGCTCACAAAAACATCACCACATTACAGTATGACAAGTCATGCATCTAAAATAAGCAGAAGAGAAAAATAAGATAATATCAAACTCATATAGGGAACTCAGATTACCACCTACTTTACTTCTGACAAATCAGATTCCAGATATGCTAACATTACTCAATCCTGCATCCAATATCTTCATCTAGATATTTAAAAATAGGTCTCACTTATATTGCTAATTTGTTTTTATCGTCCTAAGATTTAATACATGGTTGCCATTGATATAGATATTTCTCTTGTTTTTCTTTCCCCAAAATGTTTGTACATTAAGAATTTGTTCAGCAACATTACAAACCAGAGTTCCTCAATCCATTTTTGGCCATTTAGCTCATTTCCAAGTTTATGTGATCAAAATCCTAGCCACTGTCAGTGTATCTAAACCTCCCTGTCTTGTGTGAAGACTGTGTCTTCTTTATTAAGAGTTCTCCGGTTACATTTGTGTGTATTGGAGGAGCAAGAACATGCCATTGAGTAACGATTGACTCATGGCATCCCCTTCCCTGTGGTGTTCTACACAGGAGATGAGCAGACGTAGTTTGCCATTGCCTTCCTCCATGTAGCAACCCTGTTCTTTTTCGGCTGTCTCCCATCCAAATACTGATCATCACCAGCCCTGCTTGGCTTCCAAGCCCTAATAAGCTCAGGCCCATCCCCATCCCTTTATGTTATTCCTGTATAGAGAAAGGCAGGAAGTTAATCTCTACTGCTTTGAAAGGAATGAGGAAAAACACACTACAGTTGAGGGAATTGGCAGGACAATTCTCCCACACCTCATATTAAGTTCTTCCAAGAATCTTAGGTTCCTGGATCTATTCCACATTAATGTTTTAAAGTTTAGCCTGGCTTAAAATTAGCCTGGTTTAAAATTAAAATTATATATATATTCTAATTTTAGAATATATTTCCTTGTTAGAATATATATATTCTAAAATTATATATATATATATATATATATATATATATATATATATATATATATATATTCTAACAAGGAAATATTATTTTTGCTTTGGCACCCTGGAATTTTGTTGCCCCAGTCAGTTTTCTCCATTGTTATGGTTTAGGGTGGTCCTAGAGAATGGAAGAAAAATTCATTGTGCCTGATGTATTGGTCTGGAAGGTAGGAAAGGAGTTAAAGGTTGGGATAAATATATATGTGTGTGTTTCAGTGAAAAAGAGAGACTGTATGCTAGTCCATTGCTTTTGAAAATCTAGCCCATCATTCCACAGAAACTGTTTCAAATGCGAATAATGAGGGAATGACTTAGAATATCTCATCAATTTGGAATCTTAAAGAATATCTACTTACCCAGCCTACAAAATATCACATGTTCCTCCATATACAAGAAAAACCATAAACCATATACAGGATGACAACACATGTATATCCAAATTGTATAAAGGAGAATGATGGACTTAAAAGCTCTGCTGATCAAGCTCTGAGTGCTTGTTCAGAAAGCAAAATGAGTATATCTTGTTAAGTATGGACAACTTAACAACAAAGTGATTTCAGCAAGTGATTCAGCTTTATTTGTAACAGCAACTCCAACTCAGAACACACCAACAACAAGGGGAGCACAGCTCTTTCTTTTAAACTCTCCCGGGCTGTCAAAGCCACACCCATAATAAGGTAAGGACCAATAACATTGCAGGGATAAAGGCCAATCAGGACCGTTCCCTCTTTGCAACAATCTCACACAGTGATTGGTATTTACAGATGGTTTCGCAGAAACCGACTAATAGAAATGCGACATCTGAAGAGCCACATTATGACTCAAGCTCAACATGTGAATAGATAGAAGCAATTCACATTCAGTACATAACATATCTCTTATTTAGAAATACTTGACTTGAAATGCCCAAGGTGAAGGCTTTTCACACATCACCTATTAATGCAATTATAAAATCAAATATTAGGCCTCTTCAGCAGAATATCAAGTCATCAATGGCCAAAATTCCATTTCAAACCATTTCAGTATCAGGAAAATACTATCAGAAGCCATATACAAAATCAACAGCTTTTGGAACGCAGTGTTTAGAAAACAGGATCATATTGGCTTTCATTCAATGAAAATTCATCAGTTCTACTATAGCTTTACGGCCAAATCCTAGGAACAGCTGGGCAGTCTCTGCCATGGAGCATCCTTCCTCCTCCACTCATGTTTCAGTTTGTGCAAGGACTTTGTTCAAGGACCATTGATCTTGTGCAAACAGAAATTTCAGTGGAAATGGAGCTATGGTACAGAACTCTTTTATGGGATCCAAACCCATCTTGGTGACAGAACACATGCTTTTCAATCAGTAGGTCTAAATTGAGAAGAAACCCTGGTAGTAGAGAGAGGGCTGGGCAAGATTACTGACTAAGGTTGTGGACTGCTGCTGCCAATCAGAGTGGACATGGCATGAGAAGGAGAAGGCATATCCTAAAGGAGGTTTTATCTATAGTTCCATAGATGGAATTAATTGCTTTCTCTGTATAAAACTACTACAGTGAAATAGGTAATGGTTCTTGCAAGACTGGTGTTAAATGCAGCAGCTAGATTAACTGGTACTGAGTGCCATAAACAAAACATCACAGTGTGAAAAGAAGCTCACTGGCTTCCAGGAGATTTCTCAGTTCCATTCGCTGTGCTGGAGGTAACATTTAAAGCCTTAAATGACTCAGGGTGTGGATATATAAATGGCTTGGGTGTCTCCTTTCTGAACTCACTCTTCACTTAAAATCATCATCTGAGAACCTTCTCTATGCACTTCATCTTTTGGAAGGTTAGAGAGACAGATAGGATATTTTCTGTGGTGGTCAAATTTTAAAACTCTGTCCTTATACATGTACACCTCGCACTGTCTTGGTTGACATTTAGGAACCAAGAAAGGTCTATCCTTTTGGGGTTTAAATGATATATGATGACATTTTTATTTGGGTTTATTGCTGATTTCTCATTTGAAAATGAAGCTAGAATCTTTATCTTAATGTCTAGGCAGAAACAAACAGGAGAAGGAATATCCCAAAGTGTGCATGACCCAAGCTGTTAAGGGCTTTGAAGTGATTTGGTAGCTTGAATTAGGCCCCAAAGCAGTAATACAGTACCTGTTCTACATGAAGAAAGTCACAGGTTCCATCCCTGGCATTTCCAGTTACAAGCATCAGATAGCAGGTGATGTGGAAGGCTTCTACTCCAACAGTTTCTGCCTATTCTGAGCTTGATAGACCTACGGTCTGCCTCAGTAGAGGGCCAATTCAGGTTTTCATTAGAAGAACTTATCAGCTTTGTTTTTGTATTGTAATTAAGTTTTATATCATTAACAATGTTAAAACAATAACAAGCCCTAGATCACCATTAACCCTGTGTTAAATCTTACAGTGAGACATGACAGCCTACCTGTAATGTTTTACCCTGCTTTTCCCAGCAGTGTGCTTTATGACAATTTTACACTGCTGTGATTTCAGGAGGTAGACCTAAAGGACAAGCTGGACTAAAAGAAGTGGAGTGGTGTTTGATTGTACCAGTGTAAGTCTTGTCCAAGATTTTCTAGATAGTTTTGTTAGTAAAATAGCTCCTAGTTAAGCACAGAGGTGCAAGTCTGCTCTTCCCACTGCACAATGTGAAGAACTGGGTTTAAGGCCTAATAATAACTCTCTGCCATAGGATCTACCTGCATAAGTAGATCCGTTTTAAGATTTGGCTCTTCAGGGGTGCAAAGTGGTATTCCTAAGGAGAAAACAAAACTATCAATTGCTTACTTATATATTACAGTTTGCATTCTATATGCCATTATGTAGATAACTTCCTAAGGAATAAATAATAGTTTGCCATGCACCACTCTAAATTTAATTAAGAATGTAGTACAAAGAATTCAGTATTTGTACCTTGAAGCACACAGGGATTTTTCTTTTTTAAAGGCAGAAAATATGTAATTGAAACAAACACTACAGTTTGTTGACAAACCCACCCTGTTTCAAACTAATATGTGTTTCATCAGGGGATATTTGTTCTAATTCAAAAGCTTGACTGCATGGCTTCTGTGTGACGACATTTTACAGAGGTTATTGATAAAAGTTGATGTGTATAGAGTCTTCCTCTTAACCAATTAGTGATTAATAGAGAGAAGCCTAATATAGTAATGGAGCTTTGCATGAAAACAGTCCTAGACATCTCTTATATCTGCAGTTAAAAAGACATCAGGTAGAGAGCTCTTAATGACCTTTGCCCAAGACCTTGGAAAGTGAGAGAAAATGGTAATCAACTAGACAGATCATTAGTTGCTGAGAGTACTACATCATTCTGTGTTATACCTCTGAGGATGCCAGTCACAGCTACTGGCGAAACATCAGGTCCTACAATGCCAAGACCACGGCCACACAACCCGGAAAATCTACAGCAACTAATGAACTCCGGCCATGAAAGCCTTCGACAACAAGACAGATCATTGGTATGATATAATTAATAACATTTAGATTATCTTAATGTGTTCCAAGCCCAGAACTGGCCTATCCCTTGTAGATATTGAAGAAAATATAGATGAGCTTCCATTTCTAAGAGTGAAACCAGTGTTGATTGTTAGAAGGGAAAGTGGTTCTTCATTTGCACAACAGTAACATACCAGATCCAAAATAGGCTAAAATATTAAATGTGAACCCTTGCTTTCTGATTAAAATGGTCTAGTGCTGCAAACTCTACTTGGTTAATAAATGGAGCCCAATATGCTCATGCTCTTAAGGTGACTCAAACACATTCCCTGGCCAGTATTCCTTCCCCCTCTTGGTTTGCTTATCACATTGGTAATTTCCAGGTCATTACCAACTTGGCCACATCATAGCAGTGATTAATTAAATTTCATACTTTGTTACATTAATTTGACTTTATATCATTGTGATATTCAAATAGTTTTGATACAAATATCAGTTCAGGATTTTGCAAATATGCAATGTAGTGGCAGAAATCCTACAGATGTTCTGTCTCTGGTTCTCTCCTCTCTTCTTGTGTCCTCTGGGCTCAACAAAAGAGTGAGCATATTGTTTCTTGTGGGCTACATTTGCCAGCTAACATCTATGCTCATTTGTAATGGAAGCCGTATTGATGCTTTATTTTTTGCTTTCTGTATACACTTAAAAAAAAAAAAAGAATGTTCAGCTTGGAAATACTGCAATGCAACACAGCTGTTTTCAAAATTATTACCAAGAAAAATAAACTGTCTAATAGTCATATTTTTTTAATGCAGCTAAATAAATAAGTATCTCTGATGCTGGGTCAACAATACCAGCAAAATTACATCAAATTCACTTCATAAAATAGATTATATGAATGGCTTCCAGTCTCTTTCTCATCAGTCTCGTTTATATTTTTAGACAGTCTTTATGTGAATACAATGACTCCAATATCAAACATTTTAAATGATGCTTGAAATATCAGTCACTTGACTTTGATGTCACACACAATTAAATTCAAGCCATCTTCTCTCAGTTAATAACAGCAATCTCACCAAGTCTAGTGCCTAATTAATACAAGCTATTTGTCACAGAGAGATGACACATGTATATCAGAAAGCTTGAAATATTGTTTTGTGCTCAAGTAGATCTAGCCAGCTCTGCAATGCAGAATCTGTCTTATGTATGATTGGCTTTAAACATTTCAAAAGGCCCAAGAGTTTAGAGTGCTCAAGCTGGGATTCGACAGTGCATAGAAGGTGCTACTGATGTAGCTGGTCCCTTTAGGCGGCTAAAGAGGGAGTTATTTAGAAAAAAATGCAGCTCGCATTGAAGGGTTCACACTTGATCATTCATTTAGGTGATTGGCAGAATTAGTAATAGACTGCCTATGGTAATTTGCTTAACCTGCACTTTTAAAGCTATGCGACAGAATACACAATCATACATTTTCTTATTGTTGAATAAGCATGTTTAGGTACTGCTCCCTCCCTCTCTCACTCTTTCTCTCTCTCTCTTGAAAAAAAATGTATGCCATTCCAACTATATTTTTGGAGGGTGGTCAAAGAAATGAATTTGCCTGTCCTTATTATAATTAAATGTAATTTAACACAATGTACTGACCTGGAAAGTCCAGCCTAGCCCAAACTCACCAGATCTTGGAAGCTAATCAGGGCTGGCCCTGGTTACTACTTGGATGGGAGACCACCAAGGAAGTCTAGGGTTGCTAAACAGAGGCAGGCAATGGCAAACCACCTCTGAAAGTCTCTTGCCTGGAAATAAGTCAGCTACTGCTTGATGGCACTTTCTACTGCATATAATAAATTGCTGCTAGAAAGGTTTGGTTAACAGTTACAGATAAGGTTGCCAGCTCTGGGTTAGGAAACTCCTGGAGATTTGGGGCTGGAGCCTGGGTAGGGTGGCGTTTGGGAATGGAGGGGAATGGGAAGGGATGTGATGCCATAGAGCCCACACTCTGAAGCTGGCGTTTCCTCCAGGGGAAACTGGTCTCTGTAGTCTAGATATCAGTTGTGATTGTGGGAAAACTCCAGGCCTCACCTGGAGGTTAGCAAGCCTAGTTAAGGGGGTCAGAAGAACACAGGCATTGAACTCTTGGGAATGAATCCATAAGATAGGCCTATGATCTCCAGCCTAACATCTGGGGGTGGATTTGCATTGCCACTTCTGTCTTGCTACAACATCCCCCTTTTCAGTCATTGCTTGTGAAAACCACATGGAAATATAATCACACAAATAACCAGCATCACACAAATAACCAGCATCATCTTGAAGTTAGCAGTATGCCTTAAGTATTTTACCCTGTTGACTTTTAAAAAGGAGAATTATATGTTCCTAATTCTTTTTTAAAGACCAATCTGCAATCTCAGTACAAAACTTTCTCTACATTTTAATCAAATCCAAAGAGAGTTTTGTAGCCTCTTAAGAAGAATTATTGTGACATAAGATTTTGTGGACTAGAACTGCCTTCATCTGATGAAATGGGCTCTAGTCCAGGAAAGTTTATGCCACAATATATATGTTAATCTTGAAGGGGTCACAATACTCTTTTTTACTAAAATAGACGAACACAGTTTTCCCACTAGAATGAATCAAATCTCTGTCTTTTAAAGGGTATACTGAAATATGAAACAGTACATGAAATACAGCTACAGGAAAACAAATGAAATAACTAAGTATGGGGTACCTGGCTATACAGTGAATTAAACAATTGTACAGTATGGAAAATATTATGTGCAAAAAATATGCTGCATGTTGTTTTCAGTCCCAATTGCACATACTTTTGGTAAAACCAACCACTTCATTATGAAGGCATATCTAATGTGGCACATATTGTAATGATAATATCCTGGCATCTTGAATCTAAATCAGATTAGCCTAACTTGCTGGTACTATGCAAGGGTCAGGGGAGGGGTTTGGGGCTTGTGTGCAGGGAAGTGCGATGTTTAAAGCTTACAAAAAGTCTTTCTCCTCTGCCCCTCTCCCTCTCTGTCTATCTTTGCCAGTGCAGTGAGAGCTCCCCCTCCTGTTTCGATCTATTCTGTCTGATGGCACTATATTATAAGTGCAGAGCCAAAGGTAAAACAACAGAACTGCAGCTATAGATTGGAAGAGAGAGAGAGTGGGGAAAAATCTCACACTCTTTCCCACACATTCCATTCATATATTTATAATTTTTTTAAAAAAAAGTTTGTCCATTGATTAACTGCTTTTTGACATTGATGAATCAACTGAATCTTAATTAAACAGTGTTATTTA
Organism: Gekko gecko; assembly: GCA_029375565.1. NCBI lineage: Eukaryota > Metazoa > Chordata > Lepidosauria > Squamata > Gekkonidae > Gekko > Gekko gecko. The sequence continues at coordinate 111,336,054 of JAPDNY010000008.1, read as the reverse complement.
AATAAGTGTATATATTATCCAGCTCTCCATATATATGAGAGTTCCACCCCCCAAGGTAGTGAAAAGTACGGAATACTTTATATTTCGTAAGAAATCCCACCAGAACTGAAAGGGTACCACAAAAGAAATGAGAGTGTGTACTTCAGTCTAGCCTTGAATCAACTAAGGCATTAAAGCTTGCAGCAAGAAAATCAATATCGTTTTAGGTGATGAAATGTTCATTCCTGAAGTTTTTAAAGTATCCTTTTATATCTTCCATTGATCCACAGTTTTGGATGTTTTTGAGAGTTCTGAAACTATCATTCTTTTCCCTCATAGATTCATAGGCTGAGTTCAGACTGGCAATTTGCCCTGCTATTGCCACATTTCCCAAGCGGATTAAAGGGGGCGTTCACACAGGCACATCTGCCTGGCATTCCCCACATATAGGCAACCTGTGCTGTTCGCTCCTGGGATTAAAGATACCTGTTGAAAGTGGTAGCAAATCCCAGAGAGTGCCTTTATCCCACTGCATTCCGCTTCCCAGAAGTGTGAACGCTCAGCCGAAAAGCCGGGAGCAACCCAGGTTGCACATAAGGCAGCAGCAATATGATTGGCTGTGCTCCACTCTACCGCCCATTGTGGTGTTGGCGCAATGGGATCCTCCCCAAATCGACTGGATGCCTATGTGCTCATACACACATAGGCATCCAGCTGATTTACCAGGAAAAAGCCGTTTACAGCTGCACCTCCGGGCCAGCAGTCTGATTGCTCCCGCGCACCTCATCCCAGTATGCTCCCACATCAGTTGGCCCCGTGTGACCAGGAAAACCCAGAACAGTTTGTTCCGGGGCTTTTTTGCCATGACTGGCTCCCACTTCAAACAGCCAGTCTGAACTCAGCCACAGTGTCCAAAATTAGAGTAACTCTGCCCAGGATTGAATAGTCCAGCAGACCAAGATGGCAACCTGGCACTGCAGTTTGTACAGCTGATTCTGCCCAGTCCTCCAGGATTGATTCTGATTTCTGATTTTTCCTTAACATTGCCACTGCTGCTTTTACTTCCTTACTTTCAACATGGTGCTCTAGGAAAAAAATGGACAAGTACTCCACCTTTCTCCTTCACAGCATGATTCGCATGTCTGAGGGAACTGGTTCATGGTTCCCTCAGTTTAAAAAACTCCAGTGTAGATACTAAGCTTCTCAACTATGGAAATCACAGTGTTTGGACGTACAAAAAATGTATACAGAAATAGCTAGGATTGACAACTTCGGGTTGAAAAACACCTAGAGGTTTTTTGGATGGAGCCTGAAGCGGGTAGTATTTCGGGAGGGAAGAGACTTCAGGAGGATATAATGTCATAGAGTCCACTCTCCAAAGCAACCATTTTCTCCAGGAGAACTGATTTCTGTTTTCCGAAGAACAGTTGTGATTCTCAGAGATTTACAGGCCCCACATGGAGGTTAGCAGCCCTAGATGGCTGAGATATTTTGTCTGTGAGTATTCACTGAATTTAAAAATACCAAACACCCTATATTTTCTCAATGTCTCTAAAAGAAATCAATAGGAATACTGGTTATGCAGGACTGTAACAATAGGAAGAGACGTGCAGCAAGCATGTGAATCTGAACTGATCAGGACTCCCCCTCCCATTCATTTAAAAGCTGGGGGAAGTTTATATAGAATATTGTAAGGTGGGTTGCAAGGCATCCCTTTACCAGTGTTATTCTCTTCAGGAACATTGTTTTCCTTCCTTTGAAGGATTAAAGATAACAGTAAATGGAAATGGGATACTGGGCAGCATGGGATTGTGGTAAGGAACTCAGAAAACATTGGAGATACTTGGAAGGATATATTTTGCTTGCCACCCTAACCTAAATAATGGTGATTGGCAGGTCTTCCTTATATTTGAGACTTTCTGGTGATTTGCCTGTGACACTATCCTTAAAGAATATGAAGGCACAGGTTTATTTATAATACCTGCAGAGTGGTACACCAGTTCTCTTTTTGAGGAGACACATTATAATCTGAGTTACAGTATTCAGACGTAGCAAATCTTGTTTCATTTGGGGGGAAAGATGACCTCCCCCCAGCCTTGCCATTCTATTATTCAAATTTATGTATTTATGAAATTATCATTGCTTTGCTCTTGTGAGAATTAATGGGAGAGCTATAGAACAATCTATCTGTGCATAATTTGTGAACCCATTTTGTGTACTACTCTTCTGCAGGAGTTTCAGTTCACTTTAATAAATATAATTTTTCCTTTAGCAAATAAGCCACGTGGCTGGAATGTTAAAAAATATTACATAATTCCAGAAGCAGATTGCACATATAATTTCATTTCTGCTAGCATTTGTTTCCACCCACCTCCTGAATTTATAGCATCTGGAAAGTACAATGCATTGTTTAGCTTTTAAAATTAAGATGCTATATTTTCTGCTATGGTGTTGCATTTTATGAATATTTTATTGCATGATGAACAAGGATGATCATACAAGCTTGTAAATGAGCAATATTTCATGTAAATGTTTCACAAGGCAAAGCCTATAGAGATGCATCTTATTTTCATAGGTGGCCTGGTGGGCATCAGAGTGGAGGACATGTGAAATATATAGTCAAACCACCCTGAGGCTTTCTGCTTTGTAGGCATGATTCAGAGGCTTGGCTCATCTAAAGAAGCAGCAGTCTGGTAGACCCTTGAAATGCAGACATGTGAGGGCTCCTGCGTTTGGCAAATCATCTGGGTGCCTTGGAGCCCCATGCAAATCTGAGCAGTCTCCTCTCCCTCACCACACTCATGATTTCCATGACAATAACAACAATAATCATGTCACTATGTTGCCAGAGCTGTTTGAACAGTAAGACAAGTCCCTGCCCCCAAAGAAATTTATAATTGAATGGTGACAGTGGTCACCTGAAAGGAGGGAGGTATGGAGAGGACTTATTTGGGTAAACAAGTATGGATGGGGGTGGCATTGGGACAAAGGCATTAAGGGCTGAGTCACACATTGTCATGGGAAGGGCCGTGTGGGGATTTGTTGTAGATGGAGTGTCCATTCCAAGGTGCCCTCCATCCTTCCCTCACAGCCTTCTTCTCTCTTCAGCTCCACAGCAGGCAAAGGCCTTAACTGGCTGTCACCAGCCACTCTGGTTTTAGGTCCTGATGGAAGAGGGTCCAGATCACCCTCCGTACTCTTCAGCTGACTCCCTCTTTGTTCAGGGTGTACCCTGCTGTATCCTGAAGGACCCAAGCAGAGGGAACAGAAAAAACTAGTTTATTAGTCAAATGATGTAACAGTTTAACAGTTGACTATGGAATAGAATCAATACAGGGGCATTACAACTACAGTTTCAGATGAGTAGCCATGTCAGTCCACTGTAGAAGAGCAAGGTTCAAGTCCTGATAGTCCTTAATGACCAACAAGATTTCCAGGATATAAGCTTCTGAGAGTCAAAGCTCCTTCGGTCAGATACAAAACTGATGAGGGGAGCTTTGACTCTTGAAAGCAGATACCCTGGAAATATTGTTAATCTTTAAGGGCTACTTGAATCTTGCTGTGTTCCAACTAAGTGATCAAGTTTTTGAATACTCAGAGGATGAGCAGGCAAGTGATATATGTGCATGTTCAATCCAACTCCCAAAGTTCACTTTGCCAGTGGGCAGATTTTTATATAGCTTTCCAAGTGAAGCAAATTCATGGGATTTATTCAAAAACATACACCTTTAATTCCCTTAACACTGTGGCTCTCAAACTGTGGGATGGATGCAGAAGTGGATCATGACTGTCTCATAGATGAGTCAAGAGGAAAGGAAGAAAAAGAAAAGCTGGGAGAGGAGGCTCTGGACACTGAGGCGGAATAAAGGGGATAAAGTTCCAGACTGCCTGGCTACCTAGGGGGACCTGCCTTCATATGTTTGTAAATGTGAGCGCTGAACAACACGCTAATCAAAAGGTATGAATGGCTGCAACTCCTCTTGATCAGATACTCTGTGGGTTTGGGGGTTGTCTCAAAAGGCCATGGACATTTAATATCTATAAGTATTACAGATTTTAAAAATGTAAACTTGTACAGAGTTAACTGTTGTGAGATTCCTTCCTGTTTGTTTAGGAAGGAGAGAGTAGGGTCAAGTTGTATATGGGTCTCAAAAAGCAGAGTAAGATTAAAAATAGCTCCCAATTTTTTTAAAAAATCTGAGAACCAGTGTAAAAACTTTTATGTACAAGCAACTACTGAACTATATGAATATTTTTTTCAAGTTATTTGCTTAGCCCAAAATTGGTGCTTGCCTGTCATTTTTTAAAAATTCAAAATATGAAGCATAAAACTAATAACAATGATTAATACTTGGTATCCTTACTCTTTAGCATTGCAAATCGGAAACATAATCTCTGTCCTGCTAAACCAAAGATTAATTAAACAGACAATATAGTAACACTGTGAGTTTGGAAGGTTATAGGGAAATGCAGCTTCTCTTAATTTTAATGTGTAAACTAAGCTGTTGCCCTTTTTAAAATGTGCACAGATCTAGGGATGTCTTGGAATTGGATTTTATTTTATTTTTCTTCAAAAAATGTTTATATAGCACATTGGTTTTTAGACAATTTTAGATTAGATTATAATTCAGAAAAAAACAACATTTAAAAATAGAAAGGAAAAGGAAATACACAAATTTTAAAAAGATAATTGAAAAAAAAAATAAAATTCCTGAAGACTTTATACTAGTCTTTGGGCATACTTTTTGGTTATCCCAAGGAAATGGCATTAGCTTGGATTTTTAAGATCTACCAACATTGTATTACATCTAAAATATTCAAGAACAATATTAGGACTGAGTTCAGACGCAGTTTGCCCCGCTATAGCCATGTGTGAGCAATGTTTCACAAGTGGATTAACGGGGCCGTTCACACAGGCACATCTGTCTGGTGTTCCCCACCCGTAGACAACCCATCACGTACCGCTTCGTTCCTGCATTTAAAAGACACCTGGTGAAAGTGGTAGCAAATCCCAGAGAGTGCCTTTATCCCACTTCATTCCACTTCAGGGAAGTGTAAACGTTAACCCAAAAAGCAGGGAACAATCTGCAGTAATAATGTCCCGCCAGGTGTTTCCGTGCATAAGGTGCACTTGATTGCCGTGGAGAGGCAGCAGCAATATGATTGGATGTGCTCTGCTTTACTGCCCAATGCGGTGCCAACACAACAGGATCCTCCCCAAATCGCCCTGATGTGCTTATGCGCACATGCACATATACGCACATGCGCACATAGCCAAATTACCAGGAAAAAGCCGCGCCTCCGGGCCAGCAGTCTGAATGCTCCCTCGTGCCTCCTCCTGGTATGCTCCCGTATCAGTCCATGCAGTGTGACCGAGAAAGCCTGAAACAGTTTGTTCCAGGTCTTTTTTGCAACGACTCCCTCCTGCTTCAAACTGCCAGTCTGAACTCAGGCTACGTGTGTCGAGAGGCACACATTCAATTTTTCTGGGAGATGAAATCAGAATTCTCCAAGTAGAAATATGAAACCTGTTAAACCTTTTACAATTATTGGTCAGAACTGGTGGTTGTGCTCTTGAAATGGTTGTTGAAATCTGCTTATTAAAACCTATTCCATCCAGCATAGTTATCAGAGGAAAGATGGTGCAGCTGATTCATTGGTATGGCTCTCCAGCAAACTACTTTCATGGACACAGGAAGTCTGCTGTGAAGCAAGGGTTTCAAAACAGACTGTAAGAGGTGTACTTGTCTCTTTTGGCCACCACAAGGGCTTCCCTCTGGGACAGTGTGTTTAAATATCAGCATGGTCATAAACATTAATGGTTTTGAACAAATAAATTTCTCAGATTTCATTTCATGCTCTCCACAGGTTCAGTTGAATGATATTGCAGTACTCCTTATGGTATTGTGTCTGTAGAAATGAAGAAACAGAGGATTTATTTGGTTGTGCAGTAATGGAGAGTATGAAGGTCAAATTCTCCCCTGAGCAAGTATTGGTCATATTTACAAAAAAAAAAAAAGGTTTCAAATAATTAGGTCAACCAGAAGGAGGCTAGTTATGTATTAGTCCTGGTCATGTACAGGAGGTGGTGGTCCTTTAGTGGTGATCTCATTCTTCTTAATGAGCTGAATGTCTAACATTGTTGCTTTTTGTATATTAAGAAATTATAATTAGGAGGATGGAGGGATATTTGAATAACAGGTATCATGGTTAGGTAAGATAGCAGTAATTAAAATGGAAATACAAAAATTCTTTTTTATCATTACTTCAGTCCCTATTCAATCTGTGCTGGACAAGTTTATTGGGGGGGGAGCTAGAATACACAAGCAAGTGTGGCAGCAATGATGGAACAAAGGTGGACTGGTGGCCCCAAATATAAAAAGATATTATGGTGCTATATCTCTAGCAGCAGTTTCTTGGTTTAAGGAAGATCAATTAAGAAAGTTTGGGAGACTGAACAGCTAGGATTATCATGGCCATGAAGCAGCTGGATGTGGTTGAATAAACAACATCAGGAAGATAAAGGATCCAACAAAATTCGATTAACACTAAGTGCTGGCATCATTGCAAAAAGACTCTGACCTTGCCATTTTCTCTGTGTTTGCCAGTTTTACAACATGCAGATTTTGAGGAGGCATTTTAGCAAAGCAGTTCTGAAGTTTTGATAAAAAAGGTTTTCACTAGAATAAGAGATTTTTGTCAAAAACATAGTATTCAAACAAGAAAAATTAGACATTTCATACAATCCAAACAAGCACAGATTCACCTCTTTAAGCCTTTCAATAAATTGGAATTAATATTGATACACACAGGTTTTTAGAAACAATTAGTAGCTTCCATTTATGTAATGTTAGCTGAGGTAGAATTAAAAAGTTGGGTGTATAAAGATAATTGGTAAAAAGCTGTGTTAACTCAAATACCAGAGAGTTTATGGGTTAATATTCATAATATCAAAACATTTCCATGAATATAGCACTAAGAGAAAATATTCTTAAAGTTACAAGTGGGTGGTATTTGACACCAGATAGAGTAAGGAAAATGTCTCCTTTAATTTTTGATAAATGCTGGAGATGTAAAACAAATGAACAAACTGCAGCAATTTCAGTCATGTTTGGTGGTATTACCCAGTGATAAGAAATTCTGGGGACAAGGGGTTTATAGTAGCAATTGCAATCCTTCCAACAGATTTAATACCTGACCCCAAACTTGGTTTATTAAATATCATGCCACATAGATTACAAGGGAAAAAACTCTCAGCTCAAAATTAGTTTGCAGCAGCCAGGATGCTTATAGCCCAAGTATGGAAGTAAGAGAGAGAGAGTACTAGATAAAGAAGAATGGTTAAGAAGATATGGCTTACAATGCTTATGATGAAACTCTCCACTTATAAACGATTTGAGGAAAGGAACAGTTTTTCTCCATGTCATTTTATTCAAATATGGCTTCCATTTATTATATATTGGGGGGGGGAATCAAACCAAGTGATTTTGTAAGAGATGAGATGTTGAATGGGTAGCTTCTGAATATTTCCTTCTGTTTCTTTAATCTAATCTGTGCTGTGACTCAGTTGGTCAGCAATGACATAATTGTGTCTCTTGGTGGGTATTTCCCCCTTTCCTGTTCTTTTTCCCTATTATTTTTGAAAGAAAGAATATCTCAATCGCTGTCTGTCTGACTGTCTTACTTTCAAAAACAACGGGGAAAAAAGAACAGGAAAAGGGGGGAACTAGTATAAAAAGGGGGGGAAAGTATACATAAAGTAGAAATACAATTATAACAACAGTGGTTGCAGATCAATACACAGACTTTTATAAAAGATTTCCAGATACCTAAAAATAAGTCCATACACAGTTGTTGTCTTTATGCCATGCACGCAAATATTGATAAAGTTGTAAGCTCATCATCAAAGCTTCATTCACTTTTTTTCCTTTCAAAATTAAATTCATTAATTCATATACAATATATTCATATATATTTCAGTGAACTTAATTTTGAAAGATAAAAAAGTGAAGGAAGCTTTGGTGATGAGCTTTCTTGCACAGTCAAACATTTTATGTACAGCACTAATAATCCTTATGAAAATCTAAGCAAAGATCATGTATATATGTATTACTTAGTATATCATATTTTTCGCTCTACCATGCCATTTGATTATACTTTTGGATCATTAGGATTCAATTGCTTATCCCATATTGTCATAAATATCTAGTTCTGTTCACAGGTTACTGTGAACACATGTACAATCTGTGTACAGTGTATACTTGATCTTTGTATGTGCATTGAGTAATTCTCATGTAACAGTGAATGCATGTACAGCTGCACATGCAATACAAGCCCCACATTTATCCAAGTACTGATTGCCAGTTTCAATTGGTAAAGTGAACACACATTGTCTCTTCCTTACAAGCACATGTGTGCGTGTACAGGCAGGATGTACATGCATTCACTGTAACGTGTGGACAGGCTTATGTATTGGTGCAATAAGTTGAAATTGATCTATTATCTAAACTGGGATGGGCAGAAGACCTCAAAAGGCCAGGGAATGACCAGTCACCCTCCAAGCTATTGAATGTAGCTTCCTGTGCTGCTGTAACCACTTTGTTATGTTTCCATTTAGAGCTATCACAGCAGCTTCTCTCTTTCATGCAAAGTACAAGGAGGCACACACATGCATGAACTTTTACTCTGGATGGGGAAACAGCAGCACCAGCACCCTTTCCCATTTGCCTCTTCTGCTCCTCCTTCATGTGTATGCCCTTGCCAGCATGGTGTAGTGGTTAAGAGCGGCTAAACTGGAGAACTGAGTTTGAGTGGCTAAGCTGGAGAACTGGGTTTGATTCCCCACTCCTCCTCCACGTGAAGACTGCTGGGTGACCTTGGATCAGTCACAGTTTTCTCAGAACTCTCTCAGCCCCACCTGCCTCACAAAGTGTCTGTTGTGGGGAGAGGAGGGGAAAGTGATTGTAGGCCACTTTGAGACTCCTTTGGGTAGAGAAAAGTAGGGTGTAAAAACCAACTCTTCTTTTTGCTTTGGCCAGGAGGAAAGGAGCCAGGGATTGACTCTTTTGCTATGTGTCAAAGCTGTTGTATGTTTCTTTGAGGGAATACAGACAGGTCACTATAGTTTCCCCTGCAAGGAAGTTACAATTTGGGGTAGATGTTTGCTTTGAGAAAACAGCAGTTGAAAAGTTTCCTCACCCACACACTGCAGACCTGCTCTGGGCCACTGCAATTTTTGTACAAGCCACCATTTTGTTGCTGGCTCCACCCACTGTTCTGTGACTGGCAGCTCCCAGAAACATAACATTTGTCCTCTCGTGACCTAAAGCCATAAGAAAGCAATCACAGATTTCAGCTGTGTGAAAAATTAAGAATCATAAACTTTTGGAATTAGGATAGAGCCGCTGACTGTCATTATGACATTCAAAAGTTCTTTTTGATAGAGAATGAATGAAATTGCAAGTAGCCTCTTCTGATTTTGACAATCGCAAAGGCCACAGTTTCAGAAATATTGTTGTGTTTCAGTAATCAAAGAAAACTATTTCCTTGCCCTAATTTCTGCCTCATCACAGCATGTGGTGCTGTTGGAAAGGCTTCTTTTCTGCTGTGTACTACTAATCCAGCAGTATCTTTGTTGTTTGTACATCTTGCTACATGGCTACGGTGATCCTTCTTTGGATGAAACAAGGCAAGCCCTGACTTCCCAGTGTAAATTAATGAAGAGACAGGGGGAGGGGACTTGTAGGGGTATATTAATGAGTGGAAAATTTCCATCAGTTTTGGAAAATTAAGCCCCTATCAGTTCTCTCCAGCAGGTGCTCCCCACACTGTTGCTGGCCCAGTTCCTCCAACTGTTTCTGAGACCAGGAATAAACCAGTGGGTAGATCTGGGCAGAACTGTGAGGAGAAGATTAAGCACTGTTACTATGTCAGCAAATTGAAAGGATAAGGGGAAGAAAATTCTAGGGGCCCTATTCCTTTGCAGGCCTGGGGAGCTGGGCAAGACACTCTTGACATTTCTTGAGGGTAAGGTAAGGGTGGAGTTGCCTACTCTGGCCTGGAAAAATTTCTTTGGGAAGTAATTTGAGGAAGGATTTCACCTAAAATCTAAGGTATAGTGCAGAATATGGCCTCTGAAGTTGCCTTTTTCTCCAGTAGAACTGATCTCTATAGACTGGAGGTCAGTAGTAATTCTGAGAGAAGTCCAGGCACCACCTAGAGGTTGGCAACCTTAGGTATGAGGAGTGTCCTGCTCTCTTAGCCTAAACTACTTCATAGGGTGATTGGAACATAAAATGTGAATACATTTTTTGGGTCTCTTTGGTAGATGGGTAGGAAGAAGGGGAATAAGTATGGCACACACAGGCTGAGTTCAGACTGGCAGTTTGCCCCGCTATAGCCGTGTGTGAGCAACGTTTCACAAGCGGATCAATGGGGCCGTTCACACAGGCACATCTGTCTGGCGTTCCCCACCTGTAGTCAACCCATCATGTACCGCTTCTCTCCTGCGTTTAAAAGATACCTGGTGAAAGTGGTAGCAAATCCAGGAGAGTGTCTTTATACTGCTTCATTCCGCTTCAGGGGAGTGTGAACGCTAACCAGAAAAGCTGGGAACAACCCACGGTAATAATGTCCTGCTGGGTGTTTCCGTGCATAAGGTGCACTTGATTGCCCTGGAGAGGCAGCAGCGATATGATTAGATGTGCTCCACTCTACCGCCCAATGCAGTGCCAATGCAATGGGATCCTCCCCAAATTGCCCTGATGCGCTTATGCGCATATGTGCACATAGCCAAATTACCAGGAAAAAGCATTTACAGCCGTGCCTCCAGGACAGCAGTCTGAATGCTCCCTCGCATAAGAACATAAGAACATAAGAGAAGCCAATGTTGAATCAGGCCAATGTGCCATCTAGTCCAACACTCTTTCACACAGGGCCAAAATATACCACGTGCCATCAGGAGGTCCATCAGGAGGTCCTCACACCTCGTCCTGGTATGCTCCTGCATCAGTCCGTGCAGTGTGACCGGGAAAACCCGGAACACTTTGTTCCAGGTCTTTTTTGCAATGACTCCCTCCTGCTTCAAACTGCCAGTCTGAACTGAGCCATAGATTAGCCTGTTCATGCTAACAGCAAGCCATATTATTGTTTTAAATATGGCATTTGAGTTAGGCCTTGTAATGTAATGTGGGCCTTGTGTGTAATGCCTCAGAAGGAATCTTTGTTTCTCAGCACCTTTGCCTAGTGACATCCTTATGCTGTCTGCCCCCCCACCTCCAATTATAAAACATCTGTCACATATTTGCTGGTGCAACATAGTTTTGCACTCAGACTGTCAAAATGGAAATATGTAAGGATGAAAGTTTTGCCTCTGATTAACTTTATTTCACTTGTTAAGAATGTATTCTTAAGCAATGCACAGTTGGCTTAGATGTGTAAAATTCCTGGAAATTTAGAAAAAAAAATTCTGGGAAAAAAGAACGTTTTGGGGAAATTAAAATATATGTAATACTCCTTTTCCTGACAAGTCTATTTGTTTCAATGGTTTAACAACAAAAATTGCATCACTTCAGCTTCGAAAACCCATAATGCTATATTGCATATTTCTGTAATGTACAAGGATCACTGTATTTGTTTTCTATAGGAGAAGTTGCCAGTAAGCAAAATACTTGAGAAGTTGCTCAAACCCTATGCTATCATAGCACATGGATCTTAGTTTTTGCCTTCTGAGAGATAGGGTAAGAATGACAGTTGAAAAGAAATTCTGTAGTAAATTAAGGAAAGTGTATTATTTGTATAGAAACACTCATATAGGCACAATTCTACCTGCCTATTTGGATATCAACTTAAGCTTTATAACACTGAAAGTACAGAAATCTTTAATAGTATGTTGTCATTATACACATTGTAGCATATTAATTGCTGCCAAAATTATTTACATTTAAACAAACAATCCTGAAAATTTTATGTATGTCTACAGTATACATAAGAATTGTCATTGTCTAATGTAGATGGTCATAAAAAATAATATTGCACATTTTAAGTAAAACTGTGTATTTCATTTCACTCATTCCTAAAGGAAAAAGAAATCACAGGAGTCAAATTTGCAGTGTTTCCCAGAATTTTCATTTTTTTTCATTTTGTGTAAGAAAATACTTGCTGTAAAAAGCATTTCACACATTCACAAAATTTTGTAAGAGTTTCCAGCTCTTCCATTACCCATTAGAAACTTCGGGTGGGAGGGTAGTGCAGAAATGCTTCTTAAAAACAATAATATTTATAGGAGGTTTTTTTCAGTGTTCCCCAAACTTTCTCAATTTTCCCAATGGACAGAAATGAAAAAGTCCTCAAATAACCCCGGCATCCCGCCCCCTTTTGCTGTTGTTTTGTTTGTTGTTTCACATCTTTGGATGGGTTTTTGTGTTTTAGTCACTCTAGAAGATGACACCACTTCTTTTTATTAAAATCAGATTCTGAACCAGGGCTGCACTATGACTTTCATAGGTCATAGGCACTTTTGCCTTTGTGGGTTCCACCCCCTTCCTCCATAAAAAATATTTAAAATTATTTTGATATAACTTTAAATACTTCAACATGTTATTTTTTTTTTCTGTTATAGGAAAAATTTAATAGATTTTTGTGAGCCCTAAACATTTCATTCTTTTCTGATGTGAGAAAAAAATCAAAACATTCCCTTTGACCTTAAAATTTTATTTTTTTTATTTTGATTTTAAAAGAAATTAAAACATTTTCATGGGCCCCTAAAAGTATTGTAGGGGCTGCAGTGGCTCAGAGGTTAAGACATTAAGCTGTAGACCAGAAGGTCTGTAGTTCAGCAGTTCGAGACCCGAGTGCCACGTGATGGAGTGAGCTCCTGTCTCTGGTCCCAGCTCCTGCCAACCTAGCAGTTCAAAAGCAAAAAATGGCAAGTAGATAAATTGGTACCACTTTGGTGGGAAGGTAACAGCGTTCTGTGCACCTCGGTGTTTAGTCATGCAGGCCACATGACCACGGAGAAGTCTTCAGACAACACTGGATTTTTGGCTTGGAAATGGAGATGAGCACCACCCCTAGAGTTAGATTCGACTAGCTTTCAAGCAAGGGAAACCTTTACCTTTAAAAGTATTGTGGGCCCTAGGCACTGTGCCTATAGTGCCTAATGGATGTCGGCCCTTCTCTGAACTAAATTTTGCCACCGACTAAGCTTTTTCCTCTTACAGATATACAACCTGTGTTTATATAGATAATACACCCCGGCCATGCCTCTTCACATGGTGAATGCACTTGTCTCTGTGAAATTTTCTGTCTAGATGATTTACATGGATAATGAATTGCAAGGAGTAATCAGAGTGCTTGGTTTGTAGTGTCTTTCTGGCACCCTGGAGCTAAACAGTTTCATTTGGACATGCGTCCTGTTTATTAACACAGGTCTAAGCCTGATTGCAGATGGGCAGCTCAGTTACAGCCATGCAAACAGTGGCTTTTGCTTCAGCATCTGAACGAAAGCAGTATCTTTTTGACAAATAAAACAGGATCATCACACTGGCATTCTGGGGAGGAAGGATCCTGACTCTCTGGATTTCAGAGCATCCCGAATACAGTTCTGTGCAACGGAAAGAATATATACTCATTTTGTATGCTGCTGCTGCACAATCAGGCTGAGTTCAGACTGGCAGTTTGAAGCGGGAGCCAGTCATGGCAAAAAAAGCCCTGGAACTAACTATTCCAGGTTTTCCTCATCACACTGCACTGACAGATGTGGGAGCATACCAGGAGGAGGCGTGCGGGTGCATTCAGACTGCTGGCCCAGAGGCGCAGCTGTAAATGGCTTTTCCCTGGTAATATGGCTATGTGCGCATGTGCACATGTGTGCTCATGCACATAAGCACATCCATCCGATTGGGGGAGGATCCTGTTGTGCTGGCATTGCATTGGGTGGTAGAGCGGAGCACAGCCAATCATATCACTGCTGCCTTATGCGCAATGCGGGTTGCTCCCGGCTTTTAAAGGTTGGCGTTCACACTTCCCAGAAGTGGAATGAAATGGGATAAATGGGCTCTCAGGGATTTGCTACAGCTTTTATCAGGTATCTTTTAAACGTGGGAGCGAAGCGGAACAGCACAGGTTGACTACGGGTGGGGAATGCTAGGCAGATGTGCCTGTGTGAACGCCCCCTTTAATCCGCTTGTAAAATGTGGCTGGAACGTGGCTATAGCAGGGCAAACTGCCAGTCTGAACTCAGCCTCAGTGGGAGAAACCAGTTGGTGAGGCTTCTTCCTCTTGCTTCTGCTCTGTTGTCAAGACTTAGCCTGTTTAACTTTCCATGTAGTGTTAAAATTAGCATTATTGGCAATTAATGTCAGGCCTGGAAGAGCTGAGGTTGCCTCCCTTAAATCAAGAATTCGGGTGTGGTGTTGCAAGAAATGAATACCAGCCTGCTGAAACTGAGCTGTTCTGCACTGCTAAACTAAGCTTTTGCAACAGATCTTGCAGCACTTTAGTGCCTTTGCCAGCAATCTACTATGTTAGAATTTTCAGAGTACAACAGTAAAGACCGAAATGTACGTTTAAGGCCTGGGATCACAGAAGATCTTTACACAGTTGCTTGTAGATACATATAGAAGTAAGAGTGTAGGGTATGTTCTCAGATATAGCTCTTGTTGAGTGAAATGGGGAGAGAAAACATTAACCAACGTGGTATCTGGTGCCTGTAAGTTTTTATGAAGGTTAGGAAAAATCACATGTGTTCTGGTCTATTATGAAGAAGTTTCTTTACTAGTCCGGCCAATTTATATCTAATTCTTTATTTTGTTCAGAGCTGGGTCATGGTGTACTGAAGGGGCTGTGGCTCTGTGGTACAGCATCTGCTTGGCATGCAGAAGGTCCCAGGTTCAATCCCTGGCATCTCCAGTTAAAAGGATCAGGTGGTAAATGATGCAGAAGACCTCCACTTGAGACACTGGAGAGCTGCTGCTAGTCTGAGTAGACAATACTGACCTTGATGGAGCAAGGGGCAGATTATAAGGCAGCTTCATATGAATCTTCATCTGATGACATTCAAGTTTCTGATTCTGGGATCCAGTCCTGATAGGAATGTGTTCCATCGTTTATTTTGGTTTTCTTGGCATTGCTTTCATTCTGAATCAGATAATGGGGGCGAGTATGTCAAAATCTTCTTTTAACGGATTTTCAAAAATTTACACCCTATGGATTCCGGGAATCTGTTTGAACTGAATGATGTTCGTTCTTATCCTGTGAAGTTATGATCAGTGCTGTTGTGTGCCAGCAAGTAATGCATAGTCCCAAGTTCAGTTATTGTAGTTTAATTATAGTTCTTATAAAGTGCCATGTATTTGAGTGTATTGCTGACTCGAATTAACAGAGGCTAAAGTTTTAGTTGCTAGGGTTGGGTTCGGGTTGTCAACTATGACTGAGATTCCTGGGGAAGATAAAGTTTGAGCAGGGGTGAGAGTTCAAGAGGGATGTGATGCCATAGAGTCTGCTCTCTGAAACTGCTCATTTCTCCATGGGAATAGATCTCTGTCATCTGGAGACCAGTTGTAATTCCAGGAAAATTTCAGGCTCCACCTGAAGGTTGGTAACCCCTAGGTGAATGTAATTTTTAGGACAGTTCCATTCAGCTACATAGCCAAACCATTCCCTAGTTCTTATTCCCAGAATGCTTCCTGCTTTGTCCACCAGAGATAAAGTTAACAGCTTTCGGTTGCACCTGTGCAGCGCTGTCTTAAACATCATCTTCTCTCCCCTTGCTATATGGCAGCTAGAGATCAGTGGATTCTGTTCAGCACCAAAAGAGTCCTCTCCCAAACCTGCAGCTGCACAGACAGTGAGATGCTGGATTGGGTAAACCACCCTTCATTCTTAGATGTCTCAGGGCACTTGCCAATTATCCCTGCCTAAGCCATATGAACCTACACTACTCCTACCATCCCAAGTCAGAGCCTAACAAATCCCTAAGTATCAGGCATGCAAGAAAAGCCGCTTTCCAGATCAATAGGAGAGAACAGGAATAGAGGTCCCTCATTAAAGAGAAGCATGTGCTCTTTATTCATTCAAAGGCTACAAGACTGTGACCACCTTTAGCTCTTTCCCAGTGGTTTCTGCCTACCACATAGAACGTGTTTATTTGCACTGTAGGCTTTACCTAGAGTCAGTTCATGCATTCAGAGAAATGCTGAAGGATGCTTAGGGCTCATGGCTGAACACTGTTCACTTCCGGTGTCAAGTGGGAAGCAAAATGTAAGGACCCTCCCAATGGGAAGAGCTTCAAAGAGCTTCACTTAATCCATTTTCTTTGACTACAAAAGAGGAAAAGATGAAACACAAATTACTCCTGCATCATCATTTCTTGTTTCTTTGAACATAAAATCTCTCTTTGAAAGATCCTGATCCCCTTGGGAGAAAAGAAGTGTAATGCACTCCTTTTCTTAATATATATGTGAACACTACAGAAGTACATCCCATTCTTCCAAATATCCCCAACATAGTAGGGTTGCCTGGAGCTGTAGGGGGTGGAGCTAGAGGACAGCAAAGTTGGCAACAATCATTTCTGGCTCAGAAGGGCTGCAGCCACAGTTATATGTATTGTAATGGGGTGCTAAAATGGCAGTCCCAAGCAATCATAATACTAGTAAGCCCCCCGTTCATTCTGTTAAGAACTCTGAGAGAGCCAACACTAATAAGGGACACTCAAATTCCTGCTCAGTCTTGAAGTTAGTTGTATAGTTAGGATATTTATTGACTGGTTTTCTCCTGGACAGAACTCAAAGCAGCTTAGAACAAATAAAAATACAATGAAAGCCCTGACCTGGATAGCCCAGGCGAGCCCAATCGCATCAGATCTTGGAAGCTAAGCAGGGCTGGCCCCAGCAAGTATTTGGATGGGAGACCTTCAAGGAATGTCAGAGGTGGAGAGACAGATGGAGTTGCTGGAGGTTGCCATGATTTATGGGCAGAGGTGCACGCACACACATGTGTGTGTGTGCACAAACACACAAATGCAAGAAAAAATACCCCCCATACAATCTGTTAGGTACAACACAATAAAATTTAAATATAGAAAAACAAAATTATATGTACAAAAGATTTATTTCATTTATCTATACCCCACCTTTCTCCTCAGTGGGGACCCAAAACAGCTCACATTATCCTCCTCTCCTCCATTTTATCCTCACCACAACCTTGTGAGGCAGGTTAGGTCAAGAGTGTGTAACTGGCCCAAGGGTACCCTGTAGGCTTCCATGGCCAAAGTAGGGATTCCAACCTGTGTCTCCCAGATCCTAGTCCAGCACTCTAACCACTATGCAACACTGGAGTCAGTCCAACAGATTAGTTGTCCAGGCCACAGGCTTAGAGCCAGTGTCCAAGAGCCCTTCAGCTCACGCCTCTTGGCCACACCAAAGACGCACACCTGAGACAGAAAGATCAGAACAAAAGGCAACTAAGATGCTGTAGCTGGCAGCAGGGTCCTCCCACTCTGCCTTCCCTGCTCTCCCTTTGTCCCCTGATGAAGCTACGGGACAAGCTTGTGCTGGTCACTCCTCTCATCCTTACCTGCCTGATATAAGGAAGGCCAACCTGAGATACTTAAGAGCAGGGGTCTTTTTTGGGGGAGCGCACCGGAGCACAGCTCCGGGAGCTAAGGAGCCAAGCCCCGCCCCCAGCCGGCGTCCCAGGGAGTCTTTCAGGCAGCCGAATGTCAATTTCAGCTCCATTATATCCTATGGGCCATTGAAGTCAATGGTGAAAATATAGGGTATATTCTGGGGGCTGGAGGGGAGGTAAGTTTTTTTCCCACCATAGAGAACAATGGAGGGAATAGGGGCAACCTGTTTGGGGGCCCATATAATTGGATCCCCTGGTCCAATGTTCTTGAAACTTGGTGGCTATCTTGGGGAGAGGCTCCATCAGCTA
This sequence comes from Gekko gecko, assembly GCA_029375565.1. Taxonomy (NCBI): domain Eukaryota; kingdom Metazoa; phylum Chordata; class Lepidosauria; order Squamata; family Gekkonidae; genus Gekko; species Gekko gecko. Next base: position 111,318,141 of record JAPDNY010000008.1, on the reverse strand, counting down.
CCCTGTGAGTTTGGAGCCTCTCCCTCAAACCACCTCCCCTCCAGCCCCCAGAATATACCCTATGTTTTCACCATTGACTTCAATGGCCCATAGGATATAATGGGGCCGAATTGCCGCCAAATTTCTTTCATTCCCTCCTTTCCTTCTCTCTTTTCCTCTTTCCCTCCTTCTTCTCTTCTCTTCTCTTCTCTTCTCTTCTCTCTCTTCTCTCTCTTCTCTTCTCTTCTCTTCTCTCTTTCTTTCTTTCTTTCTTTCTTTCTTTCTTTCTTTCTTTCTTTCTTTCTTTCTTTCTTTCTTTCTTTCTTTCTTTCTTTCTTTCTTTCTTTCCCACCTTCTTCTCTTCCCTTTCTTCCTCCTTTCCCTGTTTCCCTCCTTCTTCCCTCTCTTTCTTTCCCTCCCCTTTCCTTCTCTTTCTTTCCCTCTTTCCTCCTTCTGTGGCCCAACTCTCATGAGAAGGAGTTTAAACTTTAAACCCCTTCTCTTAGCTCCCCCACCCAGACCAGCTGGGGAAGGGAAGGGGAGGCTTTTGAAGATGCCTCCCCCCCTTTTGCTTCCCCTTCTGACATCACTTCCAGTGATGTCAGGGGGCGTGGCATATGCTAATAGCCTAATAGCTCATTAGCATACCATATGCTAATGAGCTCCTGAAGCTGTTTTTCTACGAAAAGACCCCTGCTTAAGAGAAAAGGTGGAATTTTTAAAAATGAAATAAATTCTTAGTGATTAGAAATTCCTCATTAAGGTCAATGGGGCTAATTCATAGCCACAATTCAGCTGTATCTAGCTCTCTCTCTCTCTGTGTATTCATACATGTACACGCGTTGCATCATCTGAATTATCCTTCTCCAGCCTCACAAGAAGTTCTTGGTGTGCATGATCAGATAAGTAGCCTCTGCAGTATTTTAGTGGGTGGAGAGGCTGCTTACTGCCTTGTTCTCCAGCTGCTCTCCATGGGTTTGTATACATAAGCAGTCAAAATATGGTCAATTTAGGGATATTTTTTCCTCTTGCACATCTGTACAGTAGTTAGCTGCTCTGCCAGTGCTAATAGCTTTCCAAGGCAAACAGGGAAGGGGGAGTACATTGTATTGTCTGGTGGTTCTGGTGACATTTCAGAATACAATAGATGTGTTAAGTCATTTCCTTCTGAGCTCAAGCCTTTTGGTAATTCAAGCTATAGCCTGACAATTGTTCTAATTTCTAACAAAGCTTTCTGGGGAGAAAAATTACTGTAAATCTATAATAGTAAGTAGGCATCTTATCCATTACATACTAACATTTAGCTGATATTTTACAGCAACTAATACTGTACAGTTTTGCTTAAAAGTACCAAAAATAGAATTCAAGGCATATGATAAAAAGTGATTATTAGAGTGAAAACATGGCACTGGATGAAACATATTCAATCATCATGTTTCATGTAATTAGAAATTTCAAATCCCAAAACTTCTGAAATAACACAATATTTTTCAAAAACTATATATGCAAATTTGAGATTCTTTTTTTAAAAGAAAGAACTTTTCAGGAAGAATGAGGGATCAAATTGTGCAAGTGCAAAGCATATTTTTTAAAGATCCCAATGAAATCTTTGCTCCACTAATAAATATTATGCATGTTCTAGGTGAAAAAGAAATGCTAATTTTTAAAGTTGCATGAAAAATTCATAGGAGGTGGGAGCTGTGTAAGAGGTCACATGGTATTATCTAATAGTAAACTGGCTGACCCCTGGGTGGATTACAAAAGTGCTAAAAAAAAAAATCAAAAATCCAGAAATGTACCAAAAAACAAAACAAAACGAGGAGGAGGTGGTCTGGAGTCTTGACCTTTGTTTGAAGTGTCAGATAAGAAGCAGACTGAATTCTGCTTTCACGCTTGCCCTTCTCCTCTTTCTCCTCGTTTCAGGCTGTGGTGTAGAGCCAGTGTGGTGTAGTGGTTAAGAGTGGCAGACTCTTATCTGGAGAACTGGGCTTGATTCCCCACTCCTCCTCCACATGAAGCCTGCTGGGTGACTTTAAGCCAGTCACAGTTTTCTCAAAGCTCTCTCAGCCCCACCTACCCCACAAGGCGCCTGTTGTGGGGACAGGAAGGGAAGGTGATTGCAAGCCACTTTGAGACTCCTTAAGGAGTTGTCGTCATCCTCCTCCTCCTCCATGAATTGTCTGGGAGAAGAGCCAGCTTGTCGCTCCTCTCCCTGGCCTCTAGCCACAATAGCTTATATAGCTCTTGGCAGCCTCTGCAACCCCACTCTGCTGACCTGATGAGATTTTGAGTTTTAGGCTGGTGTCAGCTGACAAGAGATCCTCAAGGGCTGCCTAGTCTCCTCTTCCGAAGGGAGCCATGCTGCCAGCCACCACCATCTGCAGAGGCAAGCACAGATGCAGACTCTGGACAACTATGACCTTATAAATTAACCAAAAGGAAAAAAAATAAACCCCAAGATGACCTGACAGGAATTTAAAACACTCCAGTTGACAGTATTGACCTCGATAGACCAATGGTCTGACACAGTAGAAGACAGCTTTATGTATTCATCTATCAGTTAAAAAATTCAAAGGAAGGGGAAGTTAGGTTTGAAGCTCTTGAGAGCTTAGAGAATCTACGAGGGAGGATTTGCGGGCTCCAGACTGTTCCTCTTCCCTGCACTTCGGCATGGGCCCTCAGCTTCTCTTCACATTTAGAGAACTTTATTGTGCGTCCTTCCAAGGGAGTCAGTTCCACTGAATGTACTAGGATGTGCATCTGAGTAAACGCACATAGTTTTTTTCACTGTAAGTTAAATATCTTGGTTTTCAATGTAGTGCACCATGAGTTTAAGATTTGCAAATGAGATTATGCTAGTAAGATTCCTATTACTGCTTGAACAGACATCACTTTATCATCATGTAAATCTCTTCTGTCCCTTTGCCTGAGACAGGCAGATGGCAATAAAATGCTGCTGTAGCCTGCTTGACGGTTGTTTTGAAAATTTAGTTTTAAACAAACACGTGCACACACGCACACAAACGCACGCACACATACACATACAAATTTCTCCATGGAATGGCTGAAAGTCTGTAGGTTTGCAGGAAAAAAACCCCAAGACTGTGTTTCTAAATACCTTCTGCCATGAGATCTCCCTTGTGAAGAGATGCCTGCCTTTTAAAATGCAACTCTTTTGGTGGATGAACAGACTAATGTTCCATGCCTTGTCCCTAGTAGTAGCATTTTATGCAACATTGAAACATTCAATTAATTTGCATAATTCTGTGAGTATTACCATGACTATAAGGTAGGTTAGTTTGCTCAGAAGTCTTGCCTGCCCAATAGATATACTTGCCATTTTTGACAAATTAATCATGTTGCAAAACAATTCATTACATTTATGACAAAGTGAACCTTATACCCATGGGTTTTGTGATTTTTTTTTTGCAGAAGAAATCTAATATTAATGCATAGAAGATCAGTGATTTAGTGAGTACCTTAACTGTCAACAATGCCTAAGGCTGAACAAAATTAATATTTTGTTTCCCATTTGGAGATTTCAGGAAAATTAATGAGGGAGGGTGCTTACTGTGATTTATTATGGGGCAAAAATTGAGAATCTTCAAACTGGCAATCCTATTTCCATCATATGTTCGACATGTTATCTGTCTGTCAGTGGTGTTGGATGTTCCTCTGTCCACTGTTCTGAAGCTGGCTGCTGCTGCAGCTAGACAAGCTGTGATGCTCTTTACATTCTGTTGAGGAAAAAAAGGAGTGAACATATAATTTTCTGTTTATTTTTTAGTAGCATTTCCTATTTTTTTCCTATTATTGTAACAAATGAAACAAAGCTGACAATTGTGGCAGGAAGCTGTCATCAGGTTTACTCTAGAAAAAAAATGTTAGAGAATCCATGTATATGTATCTGTGTTTATTTTGATATTTATACCCTGCTTTTCTCCCTAATGGGGATCTCAACTGGCTTACAATATCACCCTCCTCTCCTCCATTTTTATCCCCACAGCAACAACTCTGTGAGACATGTTAGGCTGAGAGGGAGGGAGTAACAGGCCCAAGGATGCCCAGAGATCTTTTGTGTCAAGGTGGGGATTTAAACATGGTTCTCCCAGATTCTAGCCTGACATGCTAACCACTACACCGTATGCATTTGCATTTATGTATTCATTTATTTACATCCTGCTTTCTCCCCAGCTGAGACTCAAAGAGGCTTAGAACGTCATTCTCCCCTCATCTACTTTCTCACAGCAGCAACCCTGTGAGGTAGGCAATACTGAGAATTTGTGACAGACCTGTGGTAGAAGTGGGGATTTGAACCCAGGTCTCCCAGGATCCTAGTCCAGCACTCTATCCACTATGCCACACCAACTCCACAATGGGCTGAGATTGGGTGTGTTCAGGGTGGTATGGCCGTAGATCTCAGGTTCCATCCCCACTGTCTCCAGTTAAGGAGATCAGGTAGTAGGTGATGTGAAAGATCTCAGCCGAAGACCTGAGAGAAGGACTGCCAATCTTGATGGACCAGTGTTCCGATGCAGCATAAGACCCTCTTGCTTCAGTGCCCTCTTGCTTCAAAATGGAGGATTTTTTGGGAAGTGACACATATAGAATAAGACAGGCCACAAAAGGTGAGCTTCCATGGAATTGGTTGCCTTAAACAATTATTTAGTATTTATTGCCTTACCATGGCCAAAAAGAGATCTTTGGCAGATCACAAGACAGTATGGACCTGTTCAAAACCATCTTCATGCCAATATTTGTTATACTTTGTAAGGTCATATAGCATTGGTGTTATCTAGGAATATCCATAGACATTTATTGTAATTATCTTCCTTTGGATCACCTCCCCACTGCTGTTGTTAGCCTGATTGCGCGTTATTATGAATAATAACGAGGGGAATTTGATTGATTATTAATAAGCAATCGGCTGCGAGAGCGAAACACCTGTGTATACAGAGGTCAGCCCCGCCGGGAGGTGTTGGTAACAGACCAGGAGACTTTTTATGGTTGAAAATAAAGTCTTTTACTGAAGTTCTGCACACGCAAACAATTACACAAGCTCACACACAATTATTCAAGGCCTAAGAAATACAGAGAGAGGCAAAGCACATTTGCATTAGCAGGTAACTTGTTGGTGGGCAATACTTACTGGTCCCTTTTGTGCAGAGTGTTCCTCAGGAAAAATGGAAGGGAAGGAAACTAAGAAAAATGGGGAACCATGCGGCCTGACCGGCAGGTAATCGCATGGGAACTCTGGCTGCAGACCAGAGTTTAAAGATGGAGGCAGGGGTGGGGATAGCAAGCTGGACATAAGAGGGTCAAAGGTTCGATAGGGGTCGAAGAGCAGAGAGATGGCCTGTGGTCTGGCATCCCCTTATAAGCAGGAGGGTGGGGGGCTGGTTACCTCCTTGATTCCCGCCTCCTGGTAGTCCGTCCCTGAAAGCACCCTATTGGTTGGAAGATGTAGGGGAGGTGTGTGGAGGTGTGCCTGAGGGATGGTCAATACTGAGAGCTAGAAACTTACTCATGTCTGACACCAGGTGATAGCTAGGATGAGTCATCCAGCCACTTCTATTGTGTTGTTGATGGCATTAGCCCGGCTGTTGATGGCTCTCAATCAGTAACTAGGCAACGATGAATAGATTCTGCCAGGGCTACGTGAAGTCTTGCATGTGAAGGTGGGGGGAGGAAAGAGGCTGCCGGCTGTAGAAGGAACTCTCAATGGCGTTTTTGGAGTTCCTATATCTGGTATTTTATCAAAACATGTTACTGTGCTTTGGTGTGTACTGGTTCTATTTCTTATTTCCTTCATGAGAAACAGGCTGGTAACCTCTGCTGGGCACTGGAGCTGCTGGGCTGGTCAGGAGAAACGTCTCTTGCCTGGGTGCAGTCTCTGCTGGCATCTGGGAAGGTTACCATGTGGTTCAGTTCCTTTACACACGCACTGGCACAGTTTATTATTTTATTGCAGTCCAAAAAGAGGCTAAAAAGCCTTGCAGGGCAACACTGTGAGTGAAGTGAGAAACACATTTCCATTTCTGGTTCCCCCCTCCCCCATTTGGAGAAAATTGATCAGAGCTTTACTGCTTTGGCAAGAGAGGCTTCCTGTCAAATTTCACAGAGATAGGAAGAACCAGCTTGTTACTATGTTCCGTCCATTTCTGGGTTATGCAGGTACAAGCAAATCTCTCTCTGACTCTCAAGGATGCAGTGCCAGAGAAGGAAATAGCTTATGAAAACAGGACCCACATTTTTAGGGTAACAGACATCCCTTGCAAAGTCTATTGCAGAATAAATGACCTCTGCATGCAGCAGTGCTGAACAATGCATAAGGAGGACATTAAGGTAAATGCATCCCTATTTTCATCTGTGAGATGCGGAAGATCATGGGACTATGCTGCCAGTATACAACCTCCATTTTCCCAGATCTGCCATGTGAGCAACTGCTGGGTGCATAGGATTTATGAGGCTTGAGAGTTTATAGAGCGCTGAATGCAGAGAGCAGCCAAAACCTGTGAGGGAGCACTATATAAGAATAGTGTAAGAATACCAGTCATGCAGTCACTCAAATTCTTTCAGAGCTGTTCTCTCATGAGCAGTTCTCAAAAGAGCTCTCTCAGCCCCACCTACCTCACAGGGTGTCTGTTATGGGAAGTGGAAGGGAAATTGTAAGCTGCTCTGAGACTCCTTCAGGTAGTGAAGGGCAGGATATAAATCCAATCTCCTCCTCCTCCTCCCAGTTGTTTTTATTCTGTAGGAGCCAGTCTATGCTCTAATACTATCTGCACTGCAATCCAAATGAAAGCTTTGATGCAACTTAGGTGGGCTGTTTTCTCTCTCTCTCTCTCTCTCTTTAATAACAGAGGGTGTCTCTTGTAGCATATAGTAGTTCACCAACTGGTATTGATTTTGTGTACTACAGTAGTAAGGCTGCAATTTTACAGGCACTTAACCTGAAGGCAGATACCACTTTTTCACAGTAGAAAGTAATAGGAATGTAATATGAATAGAGCTGTCATTCATCAAGCTGTGCACATCTAATTTCTTATTATCTGTAGTGAGGACGTTTTCCTGGATTTTGCGATTCCTCTGAAACCTGTAAGACTGTATAGTGACAAAATCAGTGAAGGGAGCATGACCAGTAGTATCTGTCATACCAAAGTCATTACTTGGGTACAGGGGCTGTGGCTTAGTGGTAGAGCATCTGCTTGGCATGCAGAAGGTCCCAGTCCCCAGCATCTAAAGAATTTGGCAATAGGTGATGTGAAAGACCAGTGCCCGAGACCCCAGGGAGCAGCTGCAATATGGACTTTGATGGAGTAAGGGTCTGATTCAGCATATGGCAGCTTCAAGTGGGATCATGTAATAAGATCTCTTCAAAAATTTTAATTCTAATTCACTGTGACTTGCCTGTGAGTAGACATTGGGGCTGCAGAACGTCCCTTCTCAAATGAGCTGTGTATGAATATCTATTTTTCCTCCTCTCACTAATATGTTTGTACACTTAGCACATATTTGTAAGAATTTTCTCAGGGGTCACATGTTTGATCTCTGAAAAGCTTGATATGAATTTTGTTCATAATGGATGATTTCCCAAAATGGTACAAGGGCCGTTCTCCAGAATGGCTTGAGCTATGTTTTGATATTAGGAATAAGTGCAATGAAGAGCCAGAAGTGCCCATAGGTAGTCTTGTATAGCAAATAAGCAATCAGAGAGAAGACATCATAGCAAATTATTTAACTCCAGGCCCCATATGGAATGATGACATAAAGGCAAGGGACATTCAGGGCCATAGCTACAGTGGGCATTCTGGGGCCCAGCCCCCCACTTTTCACCGGGGGGCCCTGATTTAACACCTGGCAAGGCCCCCCAACTTATTTCTGATGCTTGCTGCCTCTGCCAGGGCAGCAAAACAAGCCTCACACCATCCTTCTCTCCCCCCAGCTCTCTGAATCACTCCTCAGCAAAGAAAGCCCCGCCCTACACTTCCATGCTGCTACTCTGTGTCTCGTTTGTGCAGGCAAAGCAGCAAACCCTGCCTCTAGTCCCACCACACTGGTAATCTTGTTGCTGTGCTTAGTCCACAGGAAGGGCAGGAGGGCGCTGCGCCAGCTCACCTACATGCTTTCCTGTGAGGAGACCACCCCCTGCCTCAGGGCCAGGCAGTGCTGCGAACCAGCTGGCTGCCTCCAACTCCCTCCCCAATGCCTCAAGCAGGCTGGCGGGTGGCACGTGGCATGCGCAGAGGGGTCGGGGGGACCAGATTACCCTGGAAGCAGCTGGACCGCACCCTGGAAGCAGCTGGACCGAGAGAACCAATCAGCGGAAGCCTCAGGAAGCCAACTTCTCTCCCCCCGCTGCCCCCCCAAGCCGAAGCAGCTGTTGACAGATGGCTGCCCACCTGGCCAGGGAGGCAGGAGACCCCTTCCCCAACCAGTGCTCTCACCCTTTGTGTGCGACTGGGACAAGGCTGGGGCACCTCAGTGGGGTGCTGAGCGCTGGCAACGGAGGAGCTGTGTGCCCTGGGGAATTGATGCAGCCAGGTTGTTGGGTTAGGGGTTGCAAGTGGGTGCTCAGGTTGACTTGGCAAATTTTGTTAGTATTGAAGGTGTGCTGCCGGACTCTTACGGGGTGCGTGACTTGGCTCCTTGCTTTAGCCGAGGGTGGGGTGCAGCAGTCATGATGAGGGGAAGAAGGGTGAGCACTGCTTTGTCCCACTGGAGCCTGGCATACCCTTCCCCTCCAGCTACCACATAGGCAGGCCACATGAGTTTTTTAATTTTATTTTTATTTCAGGGGCCCCTGACTTTTTACGAGGCCCCCTGATTTAAGAAATCCTGGCTAAGGACCTGGGGACATTTTGTCAGATTATACATTTATAAAATGTTGCAAAAACATTCATCAGCTCACTAAGTCTACCATGTTTATGTGCAAAAGAGAGAGAGAAAAAAGTCATCTGCAAACCTTCATATAAATGAAGTTGTAAAAGCATCATGTTCTGTGTAAATCTGCATTATTAATTCACTGTAAAATACATCCAGTTGGAGTGCTTGCTTGTTTTTTACATTAAATTAAGCCTTTGATGTTCTTTAATGCTTCATGTTAGCCTCTAATTTGTCAGAGCCCAAATGCACCAGCAGCTGTTGAAAATATCACTTTTGCAGCAACGGGCGCCGGCCAATAAAAATCCCAAGAAGTCATCTTCCTATCTGGCTGCACAAAATAGCACTGAGAAAGTAGTCATCTCTTTGAAGTATCACTCCAATTATAGGTTTTAACCCCACAGGTCACAGTTTGATTATTTACACAATGCTAGTGTAATTCTGTCTCAATTCTAGGCTTTCTGTAGTTCCAAAGCGTTTGCTGGCTCTGGTAGAGGAAATTTCAGAGAGCAGTTCTTGATGGCATTGACCTGTGTTTGATAGGGTGAGACAGCATTTGGGTGATCACTGTATGTTTTGTGCATTATTTAACTTTCTATAACATTATTTAATGATGAAAGCAAAAGGATATTAGGTTTCTATTTCACCCACCCATAGAAAACATTTGAAATGCGCAGAGGCTCTGTCTCACTCTCGGCATATACACATTTTTATTTGACAAATCCAGTTTTTCCCAGTGTACATTGTAAGTTTAGTCATGTGTCTCTTGATGCCGGGGTTAAGTGCTGGTATTGATGCTTGACAGCAAAAATGGGCAAATCCACCATGCTGGTTAAATTGTCTAATTTTATTACATTAGACATTTCTTGGCAAATGCATCTGCCAGCAGGAACTATAAATGGTGCATTTGCACCAAGGCAGTAGGTCTGTCATTTCAGATTTTTTTTTTTTGTTTGCAATAATATTCTGTCTTGCATTTGCATCAAAAAGATCAGGACTAAAAACCAGAGTCCTTTTTAATTGTTTTTTATTCTGACAGCTAACAATTTGGATGAAATTGAAAACCCTTTGATGCTACTGTTTGTGATATGCTAGAAAAATCATCTGTCCTTCAGATGCCTATGATTTCTTTCAGCACATAGGGTTGCTGCAACCATTTTGAGCTTGGATCCTGTGTTGCTTATTTGGAAGTAGGTCTTACTTTGGAGAAAGTATCACTGAAAACAGTAAGCGGATTTCATAGGATTGTGGCTTTACAGTGCAGTCCTAAACAGAACTGTACCCTTCTAAACCCATCAACTTCAATGGACTTTGGACAGTGTAACTCTGTTTAAGATTGCATTGCTACTTCACTAAATTGTTCCATCCAGGTCCTTGTGTAATAATCAAAGAAATAAATGTAAGCACAACTGTAATTTGATTTGGTGGTGAGTGAGCAGTTAGCTTTCTCCCTGGCTGCATAGGGCTTTGAAGATTAGTACCAAAATCTTGAACTGGACCCGGTACTCTATTGGCAGCCAGTGCAGCTGGCACAGCATGAGTTGTATGCATGCCCACACAGATGTTGCTTTCAACACCCATGCTGCTGAGTTCTGCACTAGCTGCAGTTTCTGGGTCAAGTATAAAGATAGCCCCATGTAGACCGAGTTACAATAATCCAGTCTGGTAGTGACCATGGCATGAGATAGGGAACCAGTCACTTGGCCAGCCAGAGGTGATAAAAGGCCTATCAAGCACCTGGGCCTCCATAGAAAAGGAGGCATCCAGGACCACTGCTAAGCTGTTCACCCTTGTTGATAGCACCAACAGTGTCCCATTGTGAGTTGGGAGTTGGATTCCCGATCCCAGATCCCCATGGCCTAGGTACAGGACCTCCATCTTCATTGGATTCAGTTTCAGTCAACTCTGTTGAAACCATCCAGTCACAGCCTGTAATGCCCTGTTCAGTACCTCTGGGGTGGAGTTTGGCTGGCCGTCCATCAACAGATACAGCTGGATATCATTAGCATATTGATAACAACCCAGCCAATACCTCTGGGCCAACTGGGTGAGGGGGCGCATATAGATGATAAACTGTATAAGGGAGAGGATAGCACCTTACAACTCACCACATATTAGTGGATGTTGCTGGGACAACTCCTCTGTCCCTGACCATAAAGGAAGGAGGAGAGCCATTGTAAGACAGTCCCCCTCCAATATTGGCAAGGCAGTGTGTCAAGAGATCATGGTCAACTGTGTCAAACACTGCTGTTAAGTCAATAAGTAACAGTGGCACCAACCCACCTCAATCCAGGTGTCTCCAAAGGTCATCCATGAGGGTAACCAGTGTAGTCTCCATCCTATGGTCAGGGCAAAAGCTAGACTGGAAAGGGTCCAGGAGAACGGCATCATCCAGGAAAACCTGGGACTGCTCTGCCACTGCCCTTTCCACCATTTCGCCCAGGAACAGTAAGTTCAAAACTGGGTGATAGTTGGCAAGGACCATAGGGTCCAATGACGGCTTCTTGGACATATCACTGCCTCCTTTAAGCCAGCTGGGAAGATCCCTGAGGACAGGAATAGATTGACTATATATCTCCCAGGGAGGTCCAAATGCTCTCCTAGCAGGCCTTGGCCAACCAGGAAGGGCATGGATCAAGGAGCCAAGTGGTGGGCTTCACAACTTCCAGGATCCTTTCAACTTCTTTCTGGGAGAGTCAACTGAAGTGGTCCAAAACCAGAACAGAAGATGGGCAAGGGGCTTCCAGTTCCATTATTGTATCAGTTGTGGTCAGGTGGTCTTGGCAGAGTGACAAGACTTTATCTGACTTACCTGAGGGACCGCCTTTCCCCATATATACCCCAGAGAGCACTGAGATCAGGGTCTCAGAACCAGCTGGCCTTACCCAAGGATACCAGGCTCATCACCATCAGGGCCAGGGCTTTTTCAATGGCGGCTCTGTACTGGTGGAATGAGCTCCCGGAGGAGATCAGGGCCCTGTGGGATCTTATGCAGCTCCGCAGGGCCTGCAAGACAGAGCTCTTCCACCAGGCTTTCAACTAGGAGCCACCCCCACTACCACCACCGAGCTGGCCCATAGTTTAACATCTGCCTTCTACCACTATACTCAGGAAGATCACTGAGTGGCAAACTGTCTGGTGATATGGTATTCCCAGTACGCCATCTTGTAAATTTAATGCAATGTATCAGACTAGCACTTTATTGTAACCAAATTTTAAACTGTTTTTATGTGAATGAATTTACAGACCAATTATGTAAGCCACCCTGAGCCTGTTTGCAGGCAGGGCAGGGTATAAATCGAATCAAATCAAATCAAATCAAGAAAGAGAAGGAAGGAAGGAAGGAAGGAAGGAAGGAAGGAAGGAAGGAAGGAAGGAAGGAAGGAAGGAAGGAAGGAAGGAAGGAAGGAAGGAAGGAAGGAAGGAAGGAAGGAAGGAAGGAAGGAAGAAAGAAAGAAAGAAAGAAAGAAAGAAAGAAAGAGAGAAAGAGAGAGAAAGAAAGAAGCCTCACAGCCTATGGCCAATTCCTTATCATTTGGTTTGCCTTGCAGCAATGAAGTCAAAGACCAAATAGTTCAAACAATTGGCCTGGGTGAGAGCTAGCAGATGCTATGGAGGCTGTATATAAAGTTTTCTTGGTGGCCTTCACTGTCATCTCATAGGCTTTCATAAACATCCTGTGTCCTTGAGGCTTCATCACGAGCACACCGTCACACTCACTCTACCCGTCTCAGCTCCCGTTTCATCCTCCGTAGCTCTGGAGGGTGCCATGGAGCCAGTTTGGTATGGCGATGGAGAGGGCACTGAGGAACAATTTCATTTCCAGCACTGTGGCTTATTCCCAGAGTAGCGGGTTGAAATCTCAGGACCATCTGCTTACAAATCCATACTTAATTTGTTTGGCACATTTGTATGCCACCTCTCTCCAGAACAAAACTGTCCAAGGCAGTTTGATGGTTTCTTTTATGACTTCTGTGCATACCTGCTCATGGTACTATTGCACATGCAAACTGGACATGGCAAGCAATGATTTGGTGCTAAAAGCTCAATTACCTTTAGCCCATGGGTAATAATCAGGGCATCACTAGATCCCACCTCTTAAATCTTGACATTTGGAATGCTATGTACCTGGCAAATGCAGACAGGTATTACTTGTGGATTTCTTTCTTAATAGACATGTTTGGGAAATGTCCTCACACTGCTACAATAACAGATCATGAACTACTTAAATACAGCCCAGAGCATTTAATTCTGCTGATTGTAATGGGACAAAATATGTGAAATGTAGATACTTCTCTGGGCTTTCACTGTCAGAGACAAGCTATACATTACAGGGAAGATTCATAATTTGATTTCCCAGGGTCGTTCTAAGTTTAAAGCTGTCCTAGGGAATGCAAATTGGACTGGAGCATCAGCACATCTTTTCTAACCCCCTCTCAATTTCCTGATATAAACTGCCTCTCAAAACTGCTGGCAGGGCAACAAAAATGCAGGCACCTCTAATTAAACCCAGTGGTTAACTTTAAAAAAAAAAATTACAAAGACCTAACCCTTTATAGGAGCTATGCATTGCTCACTGACTCCAAAACCCTCTCCTAATCCCAAATTGTCATAAATAAGAAATTTTAACAAAAATTATTTCATACCTCTTCAGAGATGTTTGCTTCTTGATTGTATTTCAGAGCTATACTTTGGATCTGAAAACTGATTCTTCTTGGATTTGAAAACTGATTCTTCTCATTTAATTCAGACCATGAGAATGCAGGACCATGTGTTTTGCCCTGAGATTTATTTGTTATTCCAGACTGGAAATTCTGTAATTCCACTATTTGGTCAGTGCATTTTCCTGTTTCTATTGTTGTTGTTATTATTGTTATTAGGACCACCTCTTTCTTAACTCGAGAGCCCTTTATTTAAACCTCACTGATTCTTATCACTGCTTGGTTTTCTCTTTGCATAGCCAAGGATCAGTGCAGAAATTGATGGAGTTAACACATTGTTTCTGAGAACTGGGTATACTAAATCAGCACATTGGTAGCACATTGCACAAAAGAATATTGATGGAACCAATGTGTACCATCTCATCATGTTCATTTTTTTTGGGGGGGGGGCATTGTTTTATCAGTGCAAAGCAGTACATGTCTATTTCTGTAAAACACTACAAAAATCTTGGTGTAATGATCTGCAAGATAATATCAAGGTTAATAAATCTACAAAGTATCAATATTAAAGTGATATATATGGTTGTATTGATATTCTTTTTGTGTGGAGTTTACAGATATGCATATATACTTCTTTTTCTTCTTTATTGAAGCTCCCTAAAATCTCTGTAAACTATGCAATTACCTCTTCCATCCCAGACAGTTTGTAGACAGCCATGTTAATACACCTATACACAGAGTGGGCTCCATAAATAGCCATTGGTGCTTGCCTTTGCATGTTGCAGTGGGGACATCTATAAGTTAAGCACTTTAGGCACCTTATGGAATAACCAGCCCTGACCTGGATAGCCCAGGCTAGCCCAATCTCATCAGATCTCAGAAGCTAAGCAGAGTTGGCCTTGGTCAGTATTTGGATAGATAGGAAACCTCCAAGGAATATTAGGGTCACTAACAGATGCAAGCAATGTCAAACAACCTCTGATCGTCTCTTGCCTTGAAAACCCTACATGGTTGCCGTAAGATGGCTGTGACTTGACAGCAAAAAACTCCCTAAAAAATAGCATAACCACTGAAGACATGTCTGTTTGTCTGGGGAGAGAGGTGAATGCCTATTCTTCACAGTTCACACAATGGGCATTTGTCTAGGTCTTGTCCTCTGTCTTTATATGCTGCAGAGTTCAGAACATGTATGGGCTATGGAATTCATGTGACCCAGTGTATGATGATTATACAGGCTTGTATGGAATTTGGTTATATGTACTTGGTTTGCACAGGCTAATCATCTTATGGTGTCTGTGGGAACTAGGCAATAAGAACATCAGAATAATGAGAACTTGACCTTTTCT